>CM057224.1:25823504-27023504 GCA_029891385.1 Erythroxylum novogranatense | reverse complement strand
TACAAATTAAGCATACTTAGTTAAAATTTATATTAACAGGAAATTATTTATCTAAACTTTTGAATAAAGATCATTCTTACATAATTAGAAAAGATATTTATGTTTAACAGAATTTTTAAGTAAAGCCCTTTATATGATTCAATTAATTTTTATTGATATTTAGTTAGTTGATATGTATTTTAATAGTTTTTATTTAAGTTTCGATGTTTTAATTCAAGTTTCAAAGATAGTTTCTTAAACTATTTGGTTAATTGGTTGATCAATATCTTAATTTGATTGACCGATATTTTCAAAATTCACCCCCTTTTACTTTCCAGTGAGTTTGTTGGTTTTTTGATCGGCCAAATAGTCACATTAGTTAACCAAAATCCTTTAGTGTTTGATCAATGTCCTTATATTTGACACTTCTTTACATTTCTAGTGAGTTTGCAAGGAAATTGTTCACTCCTCCAATCAATCACTTACATTGGTCAACTAATATCTTCTAGTGGTCAACCAAGATCCCATTTTCTATTTCCTTCTAGTGAGTTTATAAATACAATGGGTTCATATTGTAGTTGAACACACTTTTCATTGGTCGACTATATGGATCTATGTTCGACCAATATAGCGAGTTCAAAGCAAAATTTTAGATTTTTTCCTCAATTGTTCAAAAATACTTTATATATCCTACTCAAGAAAAACTTTTTTATACTAGTCTTCATGATCTAAGGGCTATCTCATTATCATTTCTTCTATTCTCATAAATTTTTAATAACTTTCAAAACCCTAAACAATTCACTATTTCCTTGAAAATATCACCCTCATTCATAAAAATCATTAAATTGTGTCAAATTGAAATTTTGTTTCAAATTTGAAAATTTCAATATTTTTAATTAAAAGTTTTTTAAATTTTATTCCTTTATAGTTAAATTTTAAAAGAGTTGAGATGGTTTCTCTTTCAGTTATATTGATACATCTTTAATTTTGTTCAATTTTGGTCTTTTGGGCACTTTTTCATGTTTATATTTTTGAAATTTTGGGCTCTATAAATTATACATTCTTTTGAAATTTATTATTGGATATTGTAAATATGCTTTTATTTATTACAATTCCAACCACTAATTTTGTCAAAACTTACCCTTGGTGCTTTAACTGAATCTTTCATCTTAGGCATAATACTGAAGTTAGAGATTTTTCAAATTAGAAACAATTAAGGATACTTTATTAAAATCAACATTTTTTAGCTCCTTAAATTTTTAATCGCACTTTTTAGTGATAAATTATATCAATTTTAGTCAAATAAGTTTTGATTCTTTCTACCAAGTTACTTTGAAGCATGAAACTTTATGTTTTGTATTTTAGATAAATATTTATTTTGATGATTTAAAAGTAGGATAAAGACTAATGATACTAGATTTAAAGGAAGTGATAAATTCAGGGGGAGTCATGAAATTAAGGAGAGTGATTGTTTTGTCATTTTTGTATTTCTTGCACTTTGTGTGATATGTTTGAGTAAATTTATGTTATTTTCATGTATAGATATTTCTTTGATTACGAACATCTCTTTTATTATTGATATTGAATTATACCTTCATATTGAATTATGTTTTATACATAAATTAAGGGGAGCCAATCATTATCTTGATATTTGTTTGTGTGTTTAATTTATTATTGATCCCTAATATCACAAATGTTTTGCCATTATCAAAAAGGGGAGATTGTTGAACCAATGGAGTTTATTTTAGGTTTTTTAATGATAATAAAATATAATTACTAATAATGATTTTATTATTTTAATGAAAAGTAATATAAGAATAAATTGAAGTTATAAACTCAAGAAGATAGCCTAGGAAGTTGATAAAAAAGTTGAAGATTACATCTATCGAATAAAGATCAAACTAAGAATAAAAAGATCAAGATTTATTAAGGTTATTATTTACTTTGTAATGTTAATTTACTTTGTTAATTTAATGCTTTAAATGGTTCACTATATATAAATGTTTAATTTCACTTTATTGCATAAGTATTTATATTCATTAAGAGGCATTTAAGCTTTTGTTTTAATATATAAGCCTTTGATTCTTTAAAAAATATGGGAACTTTTTGGAAAGTTCAAATCATAATTAGAGTAAAATAATTGGTTTTGAGAATTTTAAGTTGTTAAAATAATGTTTTTAGGGTGATTGATCAACCCATATAGGTTTGATCGACCAATATAAGTTAAAGATGTCTTATGAGTTAAATGTAATATTGATTGATGTATTGATCGGCCAATTTTTTTATGCCTATTGGCCGATTAGTGATCTGATAGCTAGTGAATATAAAGCTTTCAATAAATGTTGGTTGACCAATGTATAGCATATAGCTCTTATGATGGCTAATTCTAGGCTTCAATAGCCACTAGGGTCCAAAAACATTATAAATAATTATTTTCTCATTGGTTTTAATATCAAGAAGTTTTAAATGTTGTATACACATATTTCAAAGAGTTTTTCAATCATTTGGGTGTCATTATCTCATATTTGTGTGAGTAAGTCATTTAAGTTATCATGTTAATAAGTATGGTGAGATATTTTTTAATTGTAATCTTTTGTTGGAGTGTTAGATATTATACTTAGGAATGTTCCAAGTGGGATTAAGGTTCCTCCTCACTTTAGAAGAAGAATCTAAGAAGGGTTCCTTTTACTGAGAAAGATTGTACAATGGTTATTTTTCACCTTAAATGAAGAATTATAATAGAAATCCAAGAAGAGTCTTGGGAATGAATGTAGTCAAAGGTTATTTACTGAACCACTATAAATCAGTTTGCATTCTCTACTCTCTTTCCTCTTCAAATTATTATTCAATTATTTGATTAATTTATATTAAGAAATTTACTCATACTTATTTATATTAATTGTTGTTAATTGAGTACATTGGTTAGAAAAATTGTTAAATTTTGTAAACACCTTATTCGCCCCTCTCTTAGGTGTCATTAGGGACTAAAAGAAACAATGTTTAATAAAATTTGGTAGCCAATGCAACTAATAATATTATATTATCTTGCTTAGCAACTGGTGCATATGTTTCAAAGTAGTCAACTCCATATTATTGAGGATTCCCTTTTATAACTAGCTTTAAGTTTGTTAATCAATCCATTAGGATTAAGTTTAGTTATATTCTTATTTATCATATGAATCTCCTCTTATATGGCTATAAACTATTCTTTTTTCAGTTCTTATCTCATTATAGGTAGTTCACTTAATAGCTACTAAATTTGTGCTTTCATAAATTATAGCAAGGAGCTTTATTTCTCTAAATAAAATTCCAATGTTTTGATCATTATTAGCCTTCTTTAGAACCCTCTCCTTATCATAAAGTAATAAAGAGTCAACTTTTGAGGTCTGGAACTTCACTAACCAATAATTTTTGACAATTTTGTTTGATAAATTCATCTATTCAACAACGTAACTCATTTGAATCTTTCTTGTTGTAATATTTAAAAAAATATAACCTTTTCTTGTGCAACTGTATCTCAAGAACACCTTAAGTTCACTTTTATTATCTAACTTTTCTCTTTTAACTTTAAAAGTATGTATAAATTATAAACTACCAAAAAATTTTGGGTTTGTAATAAATGGTAAGTTACCAAACCATTTTTCTCATGATATTCTACCTTCTAGTGTATTGGTAAATATTATGCTAAGTAAATATCCTAAGGTATTCAATCCTTATCCTCAAATCTTCTTTGATACTTTTTTTTTCATTATATTTCTTTCCATCTCTGTTATGCTTCTGTTTTTCCTATCTGTCACTCCATTATGCTGAGAAGTGTATGGAACTGCTAATTGGTTATTGATTCTCTCTTTGGCACAAAGTTTTTTGAATTCCTTGAAAACATATTCAAAACCATTATCAGACCTTATTTGCTTAACTAAAAGGTAGGTTTTTTTTTAATTTTTACTTTTAGCTTTTTGAATTCTTTAATGTAACATCCCATCACCGATGGGAAGGGTAAAATGGTAATTCGGGACGAGTTATGAATGTGTAAACTAGTCTCGGCATGTTCATACATATGATGGCCTCTATGTTTACATAAATTGTAATTTTTGTATATGCACATGGTTGTACATGCATTCATGACATTTCCCGACATATGTGTTTATTGTGAAAAATGTGTGATTTGTGCTTGAAAAATGGATAGGAGTGGATTTTTGTGTGTTTTCCATTTTTGGGAGAATTTTAGGAATTTTTCTGGAATTTTTCGGAGAAAAGTTCCGGACTAAAAAAATTGACAGGTGGCTAACTGATTGAGTTTTCGGTACTGAAAAAGACTGTCCAATGGCATCGGAAAAGTAGACTTATAAGTTTAGGTTTTAATACTTTGAACCATTAGAATTTGGAGTAGAAATTCAATTGTATTTGGAAAAAGACCTAAAGAGTACTTCAAATCAGGACAAGTGGCAAGTGACACATGTCACTTGCCTATTTAGTCTTAGAATTTATGGTTATTTAAATAACCTATCTTCTGCAAGCTTCCACGACTTTCTCAAATTGATAGAGTGAAAGATGATTTTTTTTAGGACTTTCTTCCTCCTCTCACCCGTAGCTTCCATTTCCTCTTCTTCTTCTTTGGTTTTCTCCTTCTTATTAAGTGTTGCTCCTCTCCACCTTCTCAAGCCCTCATATACTACGTTGTTCCTCTTCTTTTATTGTCAAAAAAATTACAAACCTAAGCTTCAAGGATGATGGTCGTGAGTGGTAGGAAAGGTTGGGAGAATTGTGAAACTTTGGCAAAATTGAAGATTTGAAGCTTGTTTAAGTGAGGGATTTGTTTTATGTTCTTCTAATGGTAGTTAGATGCATTTATTGTGTTTTATAGTGCATTAATTTCATGAGGTTTGTGTGTTGATTGTATGGGTATAAGATTATGTTTGTGTAAGGATTAATGATGTTTAACATGTGTAGTGTGTGAATTGTGTGTTTTGAAGTGTTTTAATGATGTTAGATGAGTAATGCTTAAAAGGAAATGATTGAGTATTTGTGCTGAAATTTTGTGGGGTTATGTTCAAGTGAATGTCTTGATGATGTTGTGGCTGATTTAGAGACTAAATTGAAGGCTTATTGATGTAGGAATGGGGTTAGAATGAAAGGAGTTGTGTTAGGATTAAAATCTGGAAAATTCCTTTTGTGTAGGTTTCAGGTTTTTGGTCATAAGTTTTGTTATGGTTGTGCTATTGAGTTGAGGTATGTCTTGAATTAAACTTGAGAAGTTTGGCTAGAATTCATATGAAGGAAGTTTTGTCCAATTGTGGCTTGAAGGGCTTTGAATTTTACGTGGAAATTGAGATATGTGTGCTGGCAAAATAGTTGTGATTCTAGCATTGAATGAATTGTTACTCGAAACTTTGGAGATTTTTTTGGGCTAAAATAGACAGATTTTGTGATTATGGTCTTCATGAAAGTTGAAGATTTGCTTGTTAGCTTTCTATCGCCACTAAGTATGAAATTTTTTTATTTGTAGGTTAAAAGTTATGGTGTGTTAATGTTCAGGTGGTAATTCAACTTAAAATGTGTTTTGTGTGCAAATGACTCTAAGTGTATAAGTTTTGTACTTTTTGTGTTCTAATGCTAATTGTGGACTGTTAAGGGTGAAATTGGCTCAAATGATCTTCTGGAAAGTTGTAGAGGATTATTGTAGCTTTCTAATGAGGTATAATATGTTAATTGTGGATATAAGGATTGTAAGTTATGCATTTTCAAAGTTTTGATATGGTTTAGGTCATGTACTGTTTTAACACTCCTTGACAGGGCAACCACATTAATGGGTGAATTTGACATAGTTAGAATTGGAATTTTCTTTTAAGTCCTTCTTGAGAATTGTAGTATATTTTCTGAGCTTTTCATTGCTATATGGTATGGAATTTTTCGCTAAGGGTATATGGAGTTATGAATTTTGGAAGATTCTGTTACTATGAGAATGAGACTTGTATAGGCAGAAGCTTTGCTTGGGAATTTGATTTGGTTAGAGATGGAATTGGCTTCCAAGTTGTTCATGAAAGTTGTAGCATTTGTTTTGATCTTTTGATTGATATAAAATTTGGAATTTTTGGCTAAGGGGATGAAAAGTTATGATTTTTAGAAAGATGTTGTACTGTTGTGGTAAATGTGTGACTAGGCAGTGTCTTTGAGTGTAATTTTGACACCCTTAGAGGTGAAATTGGATTTTTAGCTCTTCATGAAACTTGTAGGATTTTTCAAGATCTTTCCAACAAGACCTTATTTGTGATTTTTGGACATGTGGGTAAAGAGTTGTGTAATGTGGAAGAAGAGATGGTATATGAATAGGAAGAAAGAAAGGTTATTAGTGAAATTGAAAAATTAGGTTTTTTTAAAAAATGAAAATGAAATACGGAACCTCGCATCTCGCGAGGGCGACAGCGAGATCGAGGGCGAGACAGTGGTCTTACCCTCGCGATAGGGCTCGACAAATCGCGAGGGCGAAACCCATATATGTTAATTTTTATTTATTTATTTATTTGTTTTTTATTTGATTATTATTTAGTTTGAGAATGCTATTTAATTCTTTTGTCAATTACTTTTGCATCCGACATCCAATTGACCTGATTCTCGAGACAACATATTTGTATAATATGTAATTTCATTATTTGTAAAATTGGAAATTTTTAGAGCTGAAATTGACGGGAATTGGTTAGGTCGAAGTGAGGGGACCGGATATTTTTCTAGTCCGTCTTTTATTTATTATTGGACCTATAAAGGTCCAAATTGAGTGTTTTTAGTGTTTATGGGTTTCTAATTTTTAGAAGAACATTTTGTGAGAGGAAAATTGTGATATAGTGCCGGGAATGTCACGATCATGCAGTGTACACATTTTAATTGCTACATGTGCATTATTAAATATTTTTGAGTGTACCTATGGTGATGGTGAATATTTTGGACTGTTTAGAGACGCTTTTGGAATGTCACCCCACAGACGTTGCCGAGACTTCTAGGCTTTTGCTTCAGGAGCTATTGGTGAGTGACCTAGATGGTTTCTCAATTATTATTTGACTGGATTCTGGACCGAAGGTGTTCGATGTATGAGGAGACACTATAAGGAAAACACCCATTTTGCGACGTTTATAAAACGTCGCAAATGATTAAAAAGCGTCGGGGAAACGTTTTTTCGACGTTTTTAAAAATGTCGCACCAAACGTCGTAGAAGGGGAGTAAGCAAAGGTTTTTATCGACGTTGTATAGAAAACGTCGAGGAATCCTGGGATTTTTTCCGACGTTGACGAAAACGTCGAGAAAACTTAAGAGAATGAGCGACGGTTGAGGTAAACGTCGTTGAAACGACATAACTTTCTATGACGTGTACTAGACGTCGTAGAAAGCATGACAATCTTCGACGTCTTCTAGACGTCATAGAAATCCTGACATTTTTCGACGTCTCGTAGACGACGTAGAAAGTTTGGATATCTGCGACGTGTTATAGACGTCGTTGATAGGTTGCCGTTCTTCGACGTCTTATAAACGTCGGAGAAAGCATTACTATCTGCGACGTTTGCTAACAAACGTCGCAGATGATTATTTTTTAAAATTTATTTTTAAATATATTGAAATAATTTAAATTTAATAAATTATAATTTTGTATATTTAAATTTAAATGACATATAATTAAATAAATTATTATAATTGAATAATTAATTGTTGGTTATTTAATAAATATTTAATATTATATATTTAATTTTGTATTTAGTCATTTATCAATTTGTTGAGTACATCATGGATTTGCGAATGATCAATAATATATAACAAGAATTTAATAGATGTAGACAATAAATTATATAATTTAAAATCCCAAACATGTCATAATATAGTAATTAATATGAACAATATGTCATAAGTGTCTAATATATCAGTATGAATACTTATCTAATCAACGCCAATATTATGTGTAGAACATATTATGTCTAATTTATCCTGCATTGCTTCAAATTTTTTGGTCAAGTCATCGACTTTAGACTGTAAGCCCTCATTAACCTTCTTGGACTCCGCTAATTCGTCTCGAAGTCTCTTTCTGACTGAAGTCTTCCCTTGTGGTCGAGGCCCCATTCCCATGCCAACAATGTAATCTGTTCTGATGCCTAGGACTTTGTCGCATACTTCATCCACTGTCATCGGATGACCTTGTTCAGCTGAATGTGTCAATTCGTGACACATTAAGTCTTGAAAAAGTAAAGAGTTAATAACATATATAATGTGATTTAAGAAATATTTATAAATAAGCTATGTATTCACCCATTTTTCTTTGCATTCAGGAGTTGTCCATTGATCTTTTCTTTCATCATAATGAGTGTGATACCATAACTTCATCCGGTCACACTCTTCTCCGTCTCTGTCACTCTGTTGCATAGAAATATATAAATAGTAATATTTATTATAAAATTTGAAATGTCAATAAAAGAAAATATAATTAAAAAGATAATAACTCACAATCTCATGCCGTATGGCAACAAAGGCCTTGGAGCCGGAGTTTGGTCGACATTTGACCTGACTCCTAGCAACTTTTGCTTTTTGACTTTTTTCCTAATCGCACACGTTAAGAAAATGTATTATAAAATCTATAAATCATAATTCATAAATACTAAAATATAATAAGTTGTAAAAATAGTAGTGATCAAATAAACTAACCTTTGTAGCTGATTGCTCCCAATATTCGCATAAGTCCATCCACTCGCCCTTTGTGACACTATCCGACGACATCCTTTCCGTACTTGGTAAAATGCTTTTTTAAACTATATCTTTGATCTTTGGACCTTAACGCAAGAAACTTCTTCACAGTAGCATGTACTTCGTTGTCAGTCCTCATTCCCTTGATTTCCAACTTTTGCTGCATAAAATTATAAATTCTTGGTCAATGTTCTAAGCATATGAAAAACACATACAAATTAGATTGGTTTAGAATACTTACGTCTAACTTGTCAAATGCAATATCCAATTCCTCAGTTGTAATTTTTGAAAATTTTGTTTTAACAGGTAAGGAAGTTCGGGATACCAAACCAATCTCACTGGAGAATTTGGCAGATTGTAAGGAGTTGGTTGGTCGTCCTTCAGTTGGGGAGATCTCGATCTCCAATCTCTTACCTATGGCCTTGTTAATCTTTGCCAATCCTCGTCCTTTTGTAAGACCCTTGTTTTCTTACATCATCGTTGATCCTAAAATAGCAAAGAAAAAGCATATAACATACGCTTAATTTGTTAGATAAGCAAAATAAGTAAAGTTAATAAATTTCACCAATGTATTGAGTAGCATAAAACCTGCGATTGCTTGCGGAAGAAGAACCCACGATGGATGTAATTCTTTGATTTATGGTGTCGATAAGCCAAAGTTGGAGGCATCTCTTGAGTCGTGGATGGAGAACTAATATTGCGACGCTGATTCATAATTTCTTCATATTTATCTCTAAGATGATAGGCTGAGAAGGTGCACGTGTGACTTCTCTCGGTGTTGGAGTAGGCTGAGAACAAGCATGTGTGACTTCGTTCGGTGTTGGAGTAGGCAGACAAGGTGCAGCTATCTGGTTTTGTGGTTGTGTACAAGAAGATGACGCATTAGGTGTGTTCCCAAGAAGTCGTGATGTAACGCGACTGCAAATTTGTCGGTACGATGCTACTTGGTGCAGCCTTATTCTTCTTCTTGGGTTGACCTGGTGCCATGTGAATTACCTGCATCATAATTGAGATTAGATTTCAAAGTTCAAAACCAAATGCATTTCCAGTGTTCACTTGAAAGGCAACAAGAAAATGTTGCTGAAGATAAATGTTGCAGAAGATAAAGTTTGACCCAAAATGACTACAACTAGTTAAGCATTGTTGTATAATGAAATAATAACTATCCTAATTAACATGAAAATAAACTGATAACTTAGATGATTCACAGTTAGAAGATAAAAGTTTGACAAAACTGAATTGGCAGATTGGCAGATTGTGCAATGTGCTTTTGTGCATTGTGCATAATGCATGCATTGTGAATTGGCAACATGCATTAGAGTTTTCAATGAATATATTAAACTTGATATTGACAAAAAGATTAGAGTTTGATTGATGAAAGGTAGAACTTTTTATCTGTAACTATGAATACAAGTGAATGCAAGGGCTGCTGTAATGAGGAAAACATTTTCTAATTCCTGCTGTAATGAGGAAAACATTTTCTAATTCCATCTATAACTATAGATTTATGATATTCATGAAGCATTTATATAGGTATCTTCTTGGAGGCTTTAAACTAATGAACTTGCTGGCAATGGCATGAGGAAATTGTTAAGTTAGATACCATGATTCTGTATAGTAATGGACACTACTAGCATTGGCATAGATGAAAGGAAAACAAAAACAGAAAAAATTTATATAGTAATGCAAATTGTTCCTAAGAAAATTTACCAGACATGTAATATTATGTTAGTGTATTAACTTGGTAGAGTTTAAGGTCCTGTTGCAATTGTAAGATAAGCATTATAATCTGTAATATGGTAACACTTGCTTCCCATGATAAATTTCAGGTTCAAGGACACCATGCTGTGGAGGTAGATTCTTGGTTCTGCAGCAGTATATCTACCTGAAGCAAGTGATTGTTTTTTGAAATTACACTGTCATGCCTAATATCTATAAATCTTTTGATGGCATATCTCAAATGATGGGGAATATGTAATGCAGACTGCCTTCTTCTCAGACAATTAAGAGCTTATTGTCTGGTTTTTGATATACATGCTAAATTTGTTTTTTACAAGTCTATTTCTGATGTTGACATTTAGGTTAACATCAGAAGAGTATAAACGAACCATGCATGCACAATTTGCTATTTCTACACAGCTATCTTGTTACTTTACAGGAAAAGTCCAACGGAAATCAAGGAGGACCAACTCAAAGGGCCTCTGCGTTAGCTGCCTTATCTTCTGCTTTTAATCCATCTAGTGACAAGTCAGCCCATTCAGTAATGTCCTGGCAAATCTACTCTTCAGTACATTTGAAACATGATCAAATGTTTCTTATATCCTTGAAATTCCCATTTCATGAGTCTTTCTTATATCCCCTTCTTTTAGAGTATGTAATATAGTGTAAAGCTAGTGATTTGTTAATGACACATCATAATTATTGCTTATTTTTCTAAGAAGATTAAATGCATTAAAAGCTACCTAATTTCCTCAAATGCAATATGTCTAACAGCTAAAACAGAATTGTCGTATACTCTTTTTCAATGCCTGAACTATGTTATCACATTTTTAACTATGTTATTGGATCAGGTTTCAGTAAGAGGTGCAGCACACTAGAAATGAAGAAAATAATATCAAGAATTATGATTATAAGCAATATACTAGGACTAACCTTGTTGCTAATGACACAGCAACATAATTACCTGTACAAAGGCACAATTGCAACTACTTTTAGACATTTACATCAAGAAGTACAGCTATATTAACATAAGGATTATGAAGTGCTCTACATGGTTAATGCTATTGATGAGTATGCAGTTGGTCAGTTCAAGGAACATAAGGATTAGTGTGCATTATATATCTCAAACACCAAGCTGCTAATGTTTACATGCATTGGTTTCAAATTGATGTGGAGAGTAGATCACAAACGGTTGTCCATAATACCTTGTCCTATAAGCTTTGTACTTTTAGGTTAATTAATTAACTATTTAGTAGCTTAGAGGGGTAACTCTCCCTCTCGACCCTTCTAACAAGAATGCTTAAGAACAACATGAAAACTTGAAGCATGAAATGTTGAAGAACCATTAAAAACCGATAGATATGAACTATGCTGAAAACTTCAGAGCTATAACTGTTTAAAGATGGTTTTTTGTGACATTATCATTTCTGGAATGCATGCATGTTCATGTTATTATGTTCAACAATTGTGCAGGGATATGTTGGTTTTGGTCAACTTGAGAGGTTCAACTACATCAATATAGGTTCTGCAAATGCTTCAGTACATTTAAAGTGAGCAAATTCATGATTAAACAAAACTCTTTGAACCGAGCAATCATAAGCACAATAAGTATTGGCATTGCAGCCCTAGTCAAGATGGATTCACAGAGAAACATGGATGCTTCATATAAAGAAATGGTGGACTAAGGTGATGGCCTTATAGGTGACTAAGTTAATCCTAGATGCAAAAAGAATATGGAGAGTGACAAAGTGACAGTGTACTCTTCAAAGTATTGGCATTGCAGCCCTATTCAAGATGGATTCACAGAGAAACATGGATGTTGCATATAAAGAAATGGTGGACTAAGGTGATTGCCTTATAGGTGACTAAGTTAATCCTAGATGCAAAAAGAATATGGAGAGTGATTAGTGATAAAAAGGCATGCACCTAAACATCATACAGCAAGTAAAAACGCATGCACCTAAGCATATGCTAAAGGCTACATAATTACCTGTAAAAAGGCACAACTGCAGGATCTTTTGAATTCTCAGTCCAAGAAATCTGAAATGTAATAGTAACATTTACATCAACAAGTGCAGCTACTTTTAGACAGTTAAATCAAGAAGTACAGCTATATTAACATAAGGATTATGAAGTGCTCTACATGGTTGATGCTATTGATGAGTATGCAGATGGTTAGTTCAAGGAATTGCAAGGTAATCATACTCATACCCACATTGACAAGTATTCTTAAACACGAAGCTGGTAATGTTTACATGCATTGGTTTCAAATTGAAAAATGTTCAGAAGCAATATTAATCATAAGCAACTGAATCATCTTTTCAAAGGATTCTTATAAACAATCCAACTTCTTTCATAGCAAAACAATAGCAAACCAAAAAGTGTTAACTGAATTATAAGAAATTATTCATCGTCGTCGTCGGTCGTATCTTGGAATACAATATCACATTCATTGTCACTACTACTTATCTCTAAGTCATCTAATTCGTCATCTAAATGTTGCTCGGTATTCAATACAACATTATTTATTACATCAAATGCAATATCAGTTCTATCTAAAAACTCTAAGCAACATTCCTCGACTTCGACGGGAACTTCATGTGACTCTTCAACGTCATCTGAACCTTCTTCATTACCATGCGAAGGGATATCATACGCACGTCTAACTTCACATTCTTGCACAATCCGCCAATTTGAACCGAGTACCAAATCTTCCACAAAAAAACTTGCTTCGCTTGGTTTGCCAAAATAAATGGGTCATCCTTGAACCAAAACTTACTAACGTTGATGCTTTTACAATGCCATTGACCTCATATTTGAACTTCCAAGATCGTACCATTTGCATTTGAAAAGCACAACACTTTTACCCCTAATATATTCGAGCTTTATAATATCATCGACATCCCATAAAATGTTATATTGTCTTCCCATAATTTCCTAACACCGCAACACCACAATTTTGTGTAATCCTTCGCAGATCACGGCCTTGATGCGAAATCGCATTCCATTAGTATTGCAAATCAGATATCGTCGCACCAAACTATGAGGTCCACATGCTAATGCATACAAAGACTCAAAGTTTTGCCCTTCATCAAAGCTAGATAATGTCGTCATCTATAACAAGAAAGGAACATTAGTTTATAAAAAATAATCAGTAATGAACACCACGTTCAAACCTTCTTCTCACCCGATGCCTAAACCACGAAGGAAATTGTTCTTTATGTCTCCTGTCAACATATAATGGACTTTGTCGCCTCAACTCATCCATGTGCTCACTATGGATCATTGAAAAAACCACTATATTAATTTCCATGAATTATCTCAATTCATTCCATATCTTAGTTTAACAGTTTCTTAGCAAAACTTACTCGGTAAATGAACGTATCTCATGACAATTCATAAGCACATACCAATGTTCAATCTCTAGCTCTTTTGTAGGAAGCGCAATTATTTTGCCAGACCCAATTGGCTTACATTGTTGGCAGAACACTGAAATGTCACTATCATCAATCATATCATTGAAACGGTCTGGCACGTTGAAGTTGGTTTCAATTCCTTTCAGATACATTGAACAGAATGTCGTGTACTCTTTAACAACATATGCTTCAGCAATTGACCCTTCTGGACGTGCTTTATTTCTGACAAATCCCTTCAGTGTACCTAGGAATCTTCACAAATGATTCAGCATAATTAGATAGGCCACTATTTAGTTCACTTTTAAGAGTAATACGATAAATTTAAAGAATACCTCTCAATTGGATACATCCATCTATACGCAACTGGTCCACCAAGTAAGGCTTCATTTGGCAAATGAATAGCCAAATGTACCATAACATCAAAGAATGCGGGTGGGTATATCATTTCAAGTTTGCACAAGATTAAAATAATCTCCTCACACATAGTTTGAACGTCATCCTTGTTCAAACTTCGTCTACAAATTCTGCGAAAGAAGTTCCCCAACTCTAGTAAAACTCCCGTCACATCTTTATTCAAAATGCCACGCGTCCCTAAAGGAAGAATGCTTTGTAACAATATATGACAATCATGCGACTTAAGCCCACTAATCTTCCTTTCCTCCACATTAACACATCTAGATATATTCGATGCGTACCCATCTGGAAACTTTACCTGTTTGACAAACTCACAAAACTTCTTCTTCTCATCCAAAGACATTGTATAGCATGCTGGAGGTTTTCCCACAAAAGTTCCATCAGCAGCCCTTATCAAATGTAATTCTTTCCGAATATTCATATCTTCCAAATCAAGCCGAGCCTTGATTGTATCCTTGGTTTTACCTTCAACATTCATCAACGTACCAAGAATATTGTCACAAATATTCTTTTCTATATGCATGACATCAAGGTTATGTCTTAATCTTAACTTATGCCAATATGGTAGATCAAAAAGAATGCTTTTTTTATTCCAATTCAACTCTCCTTCCGATCTCCTTCTCCTCTTATTACTGGGGTTCTTTCCATAACATATATTCTCCGCATGACATAATTGCTCAACCACAACATCTCCATCTGGTAAGTTAGGTATAGTTCGATGATCACTCTTGCCATCAAACTTCTTGCTTCTTCTCCATGGATGATTATGCGGAAGAAAACGAGCGATGTCCTAAGTAACCAATCTTACTTCTTAACTTACAAGAAGGAGTGTGCGTGTTACAAACAGGGCATGCCTTATAGCCTTTTGTGCTCCACCCAGAAATAGTACCATAGGTTGGAAAGTCATTGATAGTCCACAATAAAGCCGCATGCATTCGGAACTTTTCGCCCTTTGAGGCATCAAAAACATCAAAACCATCTTCCCATAACTCACTTAACTCATCCACTAGTGGTCTCATATAGACATCAATGTCTCGACCAACAACTTTCGGACCTGGAATAACCAACGATAACATAAAAAATGACTCATCCATACACAGCGATGGGGGTAAATTGTATGCTAAAAGAACAACAGGCCACACGCTATATGAAAGTGACATATTGCTATGTGGATTGAATCCATCTGTTGCTAAGCCTAGTCTGACATTACGTGGTTCTCTAGCAAAGTCAGGATATAGCTCATCAAAGCTCTTCCAAGCTTCTCCATCAGAAGGATGAACCATGGTATTTCCGTCACCTTTAGTCCTATCATTATGCCAAGTCATTTGTTTAGCGGTCTTACTTGACATGAATAATCGTTGCAGTCTGGACTTTAATGGAAAGTACCTCAACACTTTCCAAGGTATCTTCTTACCCTTGCCATCATTAATTCTCCATCTCGATGTTCCACACATGGGACAACTTTGCAAGTCCCCATACTCTTTCCAAAACAGAGAACAATCGTACTTACATGCATGTATCGACACATAACCCAAACCTAGGCTCCGTAGAAATTGATTTGCTTCATAATAGGACTTCGGCAAAGTTTCACAATTAGGTAATACATCCTTCAACAGACCAAGTAACATGTCAAATGACTTGTTGCTCCACTTGTTGTATACTTTCAAGTGAAGCAACTTTATTAAAAACGACAACTTTGAAAAGTTTGTACATCCAGGGTACAACTCTTCAGTTGCTTTACTCAACAACTCATGAAAGCCTTGCCCTATAAAATCTTCGACGCCTTTAGGACGAGTCCTTCCATCCTCATCAATTGGACAATCATTTACGAAGGTACCCATATCATGAAGCAAATCTTGCATGCCATCATCCTCCTCATCACCATCACCCTCATTAATATCATTCCCCATCCTATCAATGTCTACATTTGCATTATCAAGCCTTTCTACCCTAGATATAAATCTATATTCTGGCTTTTCACCGTATAAAACCCAACGAGTGTATGATTGGTCCATGCCGAATCTCATTAAATGCTCACAAACATTCATTTGGGACCTCATATAAACATTCATGCAACGACTACAAGGGCATGAAATTTCACAATCTCTTCCCTTTTTTTCCACCACAAATTTCATAAATGCTTTCACTCCATCAATGTATTCACGGGAAACCCTAACACTGTTCATCCAACTCTTATCCATTGACCAGAAACTACCTATTAATTTAACATAAACATGACAACATTATCTTATGTCAGTGGGAATTCAATTTACACATAAAACACATTATGAACATACTTGGACTAATAATGTGGTCTTGCATGATTGTATATACTTATTGCACGTAATAGCTACTTTTCAAAAGGTTATGGCAATAAGTTATTAGACTACAAATGTTGTCTTGTTTACTTTACTCCCATATAATCCAATCCCATTCGAGTTATCCTATACAACAAACATCCATTCTTTTCAAGTTATGACATGATTTGAAAAGGTTATCTTTGTTGTACACAACCTCATTATTTCACACTTATTCCTTATGATGCTAAGTAAAAGTTAATAGTATTCACATAATAGTAAAGTTTACAGTACAACAAAACCATGCATTTTGCCACACAAGACAAGAGTACAAATCATTGGAATTGCATAATATAAAATGCAGAATTTTCATACCAGATCCACTACTTCTGCAGGAAATATGTTAGGGCACTCAATTTACTTCAACATTTTTCCTCTGGAATCCTTAAGAGAGTCAGTCTGTAGTTCTGAAAAAACACCAACTGATGATGAGCTATAGCAATGAAACAAACATTACAAAATATTGTAATCTCAAGAAGGAAACTACCAATGGATAGACGGATAACAGAATATAGTAACAGTGATATTGCCACTGCATACAATATTTAAACAAGTATAAATATGAACAAAAGATAATGTTTAAAATAATTAAATAATTAAATAATTATTTAAGATAATGTTTTCTCATGCCTAATGCATATCTAAGTTTGTAATAATAACAAACAATTATTTTATAAAGAAGTTTGTTAAACTATTCTCAATCTCTTTTATTTTCCTCTCACTTTTCCTTTCTCTTTTTCTCTCTCCCTCTTTTACTCTCTTTATTTCACTCATCTATGTACTTCTGCCAGTTGCTTCTCTTTATATCACCATTTTAGATCGCATGCATCACTCTGAAGAATCCAATACCATTTTTGTATTTAAGGGTATTTTAAATAGACTTATTTAAACTAAATGCATTATTCTTGTACATCTAAGAATGAATTTAAAGTATATTATATTTTATATTTTGTTAAACTGTCTAACTTTATTATAATGATTTTTCTCTTGGAAGATGTAGTTGCTTTACTTACCTAAACTAGTTATATACTTTTGAACATTTTGTGTTTCAAGTGAGTTAACTTAGATATATCGAAGCAATTGTCTCATTTTGATAATTCTATCAATATATTATAAACATAAAGAGGCCTAAATATAAATAAGCGATGAAGTGAGCCTCTTTATGCATTATATAGGATCGATGAACTCCATTTCTAATTGAGGTGAGAGCTTGGTGACATAGAAGGAAAATAAGCATTATTTTATCATGTCTTAAAGATATAGTAACAAAATCTCCATCAGTACCCAAATTATTTAAATGATTAGGTTATATATTTATTATCAATTGGATCATTAGCTAATTTATCAAGCATCATTAACTCAAAATTTTCTCCTTAACAAATCTCTTCCTTTTGGTTTCTAAGTCTTTCTAATATGATGAGCTAAAAGCGTCCATTAATAAGTGACCAATACCTCATCTTGATAAAGATTATAAACTTCATCCAATCTCATTAATGGAATAGAATTACGAAACTCTTTTTAATATCAACAACAATATAAACTTTAGCATAGCTTATCTATTTTATAGTTTTCACAATTTATGTTATTTCAATTCAAATGCATGTTACCTTAAAACATACTGTAATTGCAAATTTATTTATAGAAGATCGGTGCAAACAAACGGCAATGAGAAGTCACAAGTAAGAAGGAAACCTACCATAGATTCCTAATCCTAGAAACTAAGGTGCTGGAGTTCGAGAATGAAGAGGTTGGGTAGGGCTCTTGGTACAACCAAAGTGTAGAAATCAAGAGGACAAAAGAAGAAAACAACAACAACAAAAAAAGAGAAGGATGAGCAGCTGCAGAAAAATGCAAAAGCAAGATACATTCGGTCATTTCTTATCGGACCATGCACAAAAATGCAGAAAACAAGCGACATCGATTCAATCATTTCTTATCGGACCATACAACTATTCTACTGCAAAATATATTCAGTCAATAGAAGAGGAGCTTTCCATTCTACTTCAAAAGCTACTTGATTCAAGAGCTTTCTAACAATGGTCACTAACTAAATACAAATTCTCAAAAGAATATGGAGAATTATAAAATGACAAGAACTTCTTATGGGTGAAGCAGATTCATGCTTAATATTTCAAAGTAGAAGTTTATGATAGTTGGAACCATAATATAATAGATCAAGGACAATGTCTCACATCGATGTTAGAATAAAGGTATGTAATAAAGTTTTCACATAAAATTAGCAATGGATCTTCCACTTCAATTCTAGCATGAAAATCAGTACATATTTGTACCTTTGAGTGAGTTTCAAGAACTTAACATGATAAGGAATGTAGTTGCATAAAATGCTTCAGATTATGAAGCCTTAACTACGCATAGTGGATTAATATCCAACACAATACATACTAACCAGCTTTTAATTCAACTTTCACCCAATAAGGAAGTTCAAATTAAATGGAAGAGCCTCAAATATTTTATGGTTTACTATTAAGGGGAAGTTAAGCACTATAGATCAACTGAGGAAATTCCTTACACTAACTGATTCTTGTGTTCTTTACAATTAGGCTATTGAAATTATAGATCATCTATTGTTTGCTTTTCATTTTACTTTAGGTATTTGGAATGCAACTATGGGAATATGTCATACTAATATTTCCAGCTTGAGTTTGCAAAATCTTAGAAAATGAAGCAATAAATATCATAGAAGGACACAAATAACAAGAATCTACCTTCAATTATACTAAGTCTAATCATAAATTAGGTTTCTCAACCTTAATTTATGAAATCATGCATGAATTAGTTTAGGTAAGTAACCAGTTAAGTCATCTCCACTCTGCATCAAACACACTAAACTATAGGTCATCAAACACTGCATCAAACACTACATAAAGAAGAGGTTATTAGTGGCATCAAACACTGCATATAAGTTCATTGATAAGTTGAAGAAGAAGGGTTATGAAGTCCTCTATATGGTTGATGCAATTGATGTTTGAAGAAGAAGGGTTAAGCATTGACAAGAAATGCTTAGGACTTGGGAGAGATAACAGAACTTTGCAAGATTTTCATAATGTGATACTTAGGACCGCTTCAATTTACTATCATTCTTGTGCATCATGTTCGGATTCATTAGTGATTGTAGCCAAAATCAATAGGGGAACCAATTGACTGATAGTTCTGCTCTAGTAGCAAGCTTAGAGTGATATCGAATAAATACTAGAGAAAAAGATCCTAAGCTGGAAAGTTGATTATATTGGAAATAATGGTTTAAAGATAGGGATAGGAATAACAAATTTTTATACAATGATCCATTTATTAAGTGAAACAAATTAAGATTGGTTTCTCACAAATGAAGTTACTGCTACAGACTCAAACTAATAAAGTCTAAAACATATCAATTAATTTAAGAAAATCTTAGAAATTTTAGCCATCGAATCTACTCTTCGTCTAGAACTTGGTTCTGTCATTTTAAAGCTAGCTTAGAAAGGAGGACTTAAGATTACACCACTTCAACAATGCAAACCCAAATGCATTGTGTTACAGATAATCAGAAAAAAAGATTAAGCAATCTTACACCCACAATACACCCTAGTAACTTCAATCGATTCAATATAGAACCAATGATTCCAAGGGCAATTCCAACGATTCGTTGAACTACTTACCTCAACCAACTCGAAGCAGTAGACGACTGAACCAACGATTCCAAGGGCAATTCCAAGGGCGCCAACAGGACCAACGATTCCAAGACCAACGAATCCAACGATTCTTACGGCGACAGAACCAACGACAGTGGACGACAGCAGGACGCCAACTCGTGAAGCAAGACAATGATTGCAACGGCGGTCGCTCGACGGAAGATGAGAGATGGACGGTGGCTCAACGAAGAGAGAAGGTGGCTCGAGGTGGGAGACGGCAGGTGGCTCGAGGGACGGAGAGCTTAACGTGGGAGATAGACGGATGAGAGGGAAGGTGGCAGAGAGCTCGAGCGGGAGTTGAAAATACATTGGTGGGCCAGCGGGAGAACTTATTTACATGACCTTTCCCGACGTCTAAGTCTCCACAACGTCGGCCTATCATTTTTTCGACGTCTAACTATCTAAACTACGGCTAATACTCGGTTTTTCCACGACGTCTCTATACAACGTCGTGGAATCTTGGACCCTTTCGTGACGTCGGGAATACGTCACGAAAGCCTCCTACATTTTGCGACGTCTACTGGGAAGACGACGCGAAATGCCTCTTTTTCTTGTAGTGAGATTATGACATAGAAGTGTTATTTGTCTGAGAATGTGAGACCTTCGTGTTTTCAATGTGATAAATTGTGACTATGATTTTAATGTGAATAATTGTGAACTCATTATTTGAATGCGATAATTTGGGTTTGATTGTAATGTGATATTGCTCAATTGCGACATATGCATTCCATGCATGAATGCATGATCAGTGAATGACAGTTGTGACCGGAGCAGCCACCGAAAGGCGAGAGCTACAAGTTCAACGTTTATATTTGGGCCTCGAGCCCCATAGTGATTCAGAGCCTCAGGCTCAATGATTAATGCACCCATAATGGGACAGTTCAGAGCCTCAGGCTCAATGATTAATGCGCCCATAATGGGACAGTTCAGAGCCTCAGGCTCAACGATTAATGCTCCCATATTGGGAAAGTTCAGGCTCTCGGTCATAACACCGAAATAAATTGAAAAAGTGTCACATGTGCATATCATATGCATCTGATTTTTAATCTCTTTGATTGAGTGAAAGGCTAACTGCCTTATGTTTTTGTGATACCAATCATTCCGGATGTGAATTATGAAACAATTGGCTTATGCTTGAGTGTTTTATGAATTCAATTGGTTAAGGATGTCAAATAGAATGAAATGTATCAAATTGTCTATGTTCACGTGAAATTGTGCAATGTGATTAAATATGCAACTGAGTGAATATATGTTATGTGAAACGATGTGTTGCATGAATTGAGTGAACCATCGATGATGGTTCCTCACTGAGTTCGCAAAACTTACCCAAAATTTGCAATTATTTTTTAGGACCCAGAAGAATACCCCGTTAGACAACAGACGTATAGCAACCGCATGCAAGTGAGAAAAGAGGTCGGGATCAGTTCACGTCTGCATTAGAGTTTAATAAAAATTGTACTTTCTAAATTTTTGTACAAATGAATAGGTCATGTTGTGAAGTCAACAAACTGAATGAAATTGTATTTACAAAAGGGCCCCCGTAGTCATTGAACTCACCGATGATTATTTATGTAAATTATTTTCCGCATAATATATAAAGTATGTGTATGTTTCAAGACAAAAAATTTATACTGAGTTTTGACTGAGTGATGTAGCACGCCACCTTCACAGGGCACGGACTCGGATATCACCATCGATGTCGGGTTTGGATCATGCGGGAGTGGGGTGTTATATTTAAATTCCTCACTTTTATATTTTAATAAACCAATTAAACTATACCTACTATATTCATCAATGAAGAACATAAAATATCTACTTTTTTTTAGTGAAACCTCACTTATAGGTACACATATATCAAATTAAAGTAGTTTCAATCTATCATTATCTCTTTAAAAAGCATTCCTAGAAGAAAATTTCACCTTTTTCCCAAGCTAACATGCTTAATATTACTTCATTAGTTTATGTCACCTTAGGCAAGTTTTACACAACATCATTTTCACTCATTTCTTTTAATGCACCATAAATAATATGTCCCATTCTATTGTGTCATAGTATAGGCTCAAAAGCAACTTTTGTACAATTTATAAAATTATTCTCTTTAATGTACTTAACTTTAGCATTCTAATGAAATTGGAAAAAGTTTTACTCTTTAACTATCATCAATTTAGCTCCTTTAAAATCAATTACCACATATTCACACTCAGAATAATTTATAGCATATCATTTTGAATCAATTGACCAACACTCAATATATTTTAATCAAGTTAGACATTATAAGTTAATAATTATTAACTTGATTACTATTTAAGTGTTTAGAGCAACACATCCTCTTCCTTTCACCTTCAAGAGAGCACTATTATTTATCCTTACTTTACTTTGGATGTTCTTATCTAAGACTTTGAAAATATGCTCTGTTGTGGCAAGTGAATGTATAGTTAAAATTCACAAGGCAATAGCGTTTTGTGCTGTAAGCAAATAACTTAATAGTAGTAAAAAGAGTTATTTCACCTTCTTATTCCTCTTTCTCTAATATCTTAGCATGTCATGTCTTAGTTTTACACACTTTTTCAATATTCCTCATTAAGTTACAAGCTTTACACTTTAGACTAGGCTTAAACTAACAACGATCATGAATATGATTTGTTTTCTTATAACGAGGATAAAGTGGAAACTTATATTTCTTTTCCTCTCTAACATACTAACTTCTTTTCTTTCTCCAATTCATTTTCTTTTCATCCTTATTCTTTTCTTCTCTCTAATTTGTACTAGCTTAGTTAGGTTTGGTATTAACCTTAAAAGCTCCTTCAACATGTTCTTGGTGTTTTAACATTATACGTACTTTTCTCTTGAGCTTGATGAAAGTTTACAAGTTGTATCAAACTGGTCTAAATCATGTTTTCAAACTCTTCCAAAGTTGAAATAATGGCCTCAAACCTATTAGGAATACTTATAAGGACTTTACCAACTATTCTTTTAAGTTTTATCTTTTAAAACTTCTCTAAGCAGCCTAATTTGGTTTAAAAGTTTCATAAGTATGTCTTCATATTCTTTAATGATTTTAGACTCACTCATTTTCAATAACCCAAAATTTTTTCCACAAATTGAGAATTTGAAGCTTCTTTTTCTTTTAAAACCTTTAAATATCATTTTTAATCTTACTTCAAGCCTTCTTTCTAGTCTCATAAGATATTATCCTTACAAAGAGCTATTTCCAAAGTTGAAGCAAATATGATAGTCAAATATTTATGCCTTTTTCCTTTTTTTTACTATGATTCTTTAGTTGATTTACTATTGGATTGTGTGGAAATTCAAGTGAGTCAACCTTTTTCTTGATTATATCTCAAAGAACAAAGGTTCTCAAATAAACCTTCATCTTAACTTCTAAACTGGCAATGTTTTCTCCATTAAATAATAAAGGTATTGATGTAGAGAAATTACTGAAACCATTTGAGCAACACTTTTAAAAGTATCAAGTTTTCTTTTAAAAATGAAGGATGTTCTCGCTTAGTTTCTCTCACATGGCCCCTTAAGATTCTTAAGTCTCTAATATTATGTCAAAATTTTTAACGTTTAAGGTTCAAAAAACTGTATTTCAAATTAAAGTGTTTTTGGTTTTTCATTGTATGAAAAGGCTTATGTGTTGAAGACATAGCAACTTTTGAAAACATTCCAAAAATCAAGAATAAAGAATATGAAAATTTAAGGGATAATGTAGCACCCCAACTCCCACGAGATCCGAACCCGACATCTACAGTGACATCCGAGCCCGTGACTAGCGAGGGTGGCATGCTAGAGCAGTCAATCACAATTTAAAACTCGTTATGAAATTTTTCTTTCAAAAACGTTTTAACGCGCGGAAATCAAAACACACTTTGGGCCCGACATATCACAAAAAAAATTTCAGATACAAAACACATTCAGTTATTGATTAGCACTCAACAGTGCTCAATCAGTACATAAGCAGAAAGGCATGACCCAACTGGGCTCGATGCCATTTCTAAACACAATTCAGTAATCAAAATCTCAACACACTATTACATTTATTAAGCTAACGCCCACCAAACAAAACACTGTACTCATGCAGATGTGACGACACTGATTCCGACCCGTTACTCTGCCTTGCTAGCAACGATCATACTCCCGTTAGTCTAACGGGGTACTCTTCAGTTCCTGAAAAATAGATGCAATGTTGGGTGAGTTTGCGAACTCAATGAGAAACCATCATCGATGGTTCACCCAACTCATGCATTCACAATCAATTCACATTGTATCACATAATATCACATTCCAAATTAATCCATGCATTACCAAATTCACACATATAAGGCGTATCGCCTTTCACACAATTCACATATAATTATTCATATATGTAATGTACATGTGACTCTTTCATTTTCTTTCGTTGTTGTGACCGTGCGCCTGAGCTCATATACGTTGAGCCATAGGCTCTGAAACATTGGGCTCAAAAGCCCTAATACGTTGAGCATATAGCTCTGACAATCGTTGGGCACGAAGCCCTGTGCGTTGAGCTTAAAGCTCTCATATACAGTGGCTGCACCGGTCACAACTGCCTTTTTATCTGATCATACTGTTATGCATGTATGCATATGTCCATTTTACAATACATGCACTATATTAGGATTCCATATACCTAATTCTCACCATTTGAAATCAATTATGAACAATTTATGCACAACCAACACTTCTATATCACAGTCCAAATATCCCGAACACCCGTGGTCCGGAATCAATCAAATCAAACACATATAATCCGTCCTTAACTCCACATGGCATATTTGCATAAAATTAAACACATAAAGGTTGAGAAACCAACTAGGTTACTCACCTGCACTTCCGAGCTACAGTCTGGAAGTCTCAGCACTGCCCGTGGAATTGCTCCATCGGTGCCTTTAAAATAATCAAAAAAATCGAATATCACCCATTGCACAATTTCCAATATTCAAAAATGCAAATATAGCAAATACACTGAGTACTGTACATGTTATGACATTCCCTAAATTTTCCCAATTCGATCACTTTCACTCTAATTCATAGCAAAAATCCAATTACCATGAGTCAATAGACTAATATCCAATTCTCTGCAGTCACCTTCCAATTAAAATCACAATCACTATTTATTGTCACTAGATTCCCATAATCATCGAATTAAAATCCGAAATTCCATCTTATCAATTCAAATTCTTAATCTCTAAATTCCAATTAATCACTTAGAAAACAATTCAATTGAAATCAAATCTCAAATTCATTACTTGTAACAATCATCTTAAAAATCACTTCATTTCATTCTCCCAGATTGAAATTCCTAGTCTCAGAAATTCAATTGATCCATAGCCAATCCATTATAAACTAATCCTCCAAATTCATAATCTCCATATTGAATTTAATCCATAACTAATAAAATCATCAATTTCCTAAATCCCAATTTCGAAAACCAAAAATTCCAATTTTTCCCCAAAAAGCATTCCTCGCCGCGGCATCAGATCCTTCGCCGCGGCGAGCTCCCATTTCTCGCCACGTTCGCCACGGCGAACCGCACGCCTGGGTCGCGACGTACGCACGCGTACGTTGCGACGTGCGCTAAACCTCCTCGCCGCGACGTAAACACGTCTGTTCGCCGCGGCGTGCGACGAATTTCATTCGCCGCGGCCTGTCTTGCAAGCCTCGCGGTGCGGAAGAAGGATTGGCTCGCCACGGCGTGTTCATCACTCGCCGCGGCGTGCGATCCCAGAAACGCATATGAAACCCAGAAATTTCCAGATTTCTCATATTCAACTCCATCCAAATCCATTCTAAACACTCTCAATCAGTTTTAAACCTTAAACCCAATTTATTTCTAACCTCAAATCATCATTTAACTCACTTTTCTTCAGAAACCCAAATCAAAATCAACGAAACCCTATCATCGACATTTTCCAATTTCTAAACAATTTCTTACTCAAATCTATAATCAAATAGCATAAACAAGTATAAACTTACTTGATTCAAGCTAGAAACCTTCGAAAATCCTCCAAGAATTTGAACTCCACGTTCAAGCACACCCACGACCATCGATGATGACAATGAACATTTAAGCTTATCTTAAGCTTATATATATATATATATGATCATCTACCACATGTCCAATTCTTAGGGTCTAACAAATCCGATTCTTATTATATTTTTCTCCCAATTTCGCAACAACCATAAATAAAAATTCCCAAAATCATAATTCAAATTGTTTCATATCAATTATCAATCAATCACGGACCCGAAATCTGATTTATCAGTCACTATACCATTTTTCCGGTCCGGACTCGATTCTCTAAAAATTTCAGAAAAATTTCCATAAATTCACAAAATTAGGAATTGCATATTCCTATACTCCAATCTCATAATCCAGTTCTCTAAATTCAATTTTTCTCATTCCAATTCATATACAAAACTCATTTATACACTTTTCGCACAAATTTCCAATTTCCACAATTCAATCGGGAAATGTCATACATGTACGCATATTCATATACTTATGCCATCAATAATCATTTACCGATGACTATAGAAACTATAATGCATGAAGAATTCACATTTGCTGTACTTTAACTCCTGACGATCTAATTTCTTGACATACCGTCACACCCAGAAGCAGGATATTCTGATAACCTAGAGAAGCTAATTATGATACAAGAAATTCACGTACTCCCTTTGTTAGACCCCGATCTTTTAGTGAAATTTAGGGATATTAAATGTATGAAATGAGTGTTTTTTGTATATGTATTGTGTTATAGATGTTATTG
Organism: Erythroxylum novogranatense; assembly: GCA_029891385.1. Classification (NCBI taxonomy): domain Eukaryota; kingdom Viridiplantae; phylum Streptophyta; class Magnoliopsida; order Malpighiales; family Erythroxylaceae; genus Erythroxylum; species Erythroxylum novogranatense. The sequence goes on along the minus strand of CM057224.1, from coordinate 26,996,418 downwards.
TGCTTTAAGGAAAATTGATGAAAAAAGAATTGATTGGTTTTGATGAATTTGATATTTGAGTAGATTTGTATGGGTTATGAAAGTGTGGAATTTTAGGAAATTTCAAATCTGAAATTTTAAGGATGAATAGTAGCAGAAAATGCCAATTTGGATCTGAAACTTTGCGAACTTTTCTGGCTTGATCTAGGCAGATTTTGATAAAATGATCTTAATAAAAGTTGTAGTTTCTGTTGAGAGGTTTCTATCTCCATAAAGTATGATATTTTTCGACATCGGGATTGAAAGTTATGATAAGTCAAATTGAAGTGCATGTTACTTTGTTTTTGAAAATGCTCATAAGTGTAGGATTTTGTATGCAGTGTTTTGAGGAAAATTATGGACTGATATGTTTTCAATTGGAGTAAGTGGTCTTCATGAAAGTTATAGAGAATTTGCATAGCTTTTAAATGATGTATAATATGTTATTTGTGGATGTGGGAATTGGAAGATATGAAATTTTAAAGTTTGGATGTGATATAGGATGACACATTTCTGGCAGAAGTTTTGATTGAAAAATTGACCTAGTTAGAGGTTGCAATTACTTCTAAGTTCTTCATGAAAGTTTTAGATTATGTTTTGATCTTTACATTGATGTAAAGTATGGAATTTTTGGATCATTTAATAGGAATTTATGATTTTTAGAATTTTCTGTTACTATTTGGCATGATCTTTAGTGGAAAGAAATTTTGAGTGGCTTTTTGACTCCCTTAAGAGTCAAATTGATTTTTCTGTCCTTCATGAAAGTTGTAGTTTGCATTTTGATCTTTGCATTGATATAAAATATGATATTTTTGGACCTTGGAATTGAAAGATAGAAATTTTAGAAGTTTTGTGATTGTTTAGGGTGACATGATTTTGGATAGAAATTTCGAGTGGATGTTTGACCCCTTTAGAGAAGGAATTGGTCTTTCAATTCTTCATGAAAATTGTAGAGATTTCTTTTATCTTTCCATTTATACCAAGTTTGTAAAATTTGGAGTTCTGAATCACAAGTTATGAATTTTAGAAGCTGGAGGGTTGGAAGAAGAGAAGGAGTAGCGCCCCCTCGCAATGGAGAGCGGCCGCGCTCGTTTGCCCTCCCTGCCGAGCGACCTGCTCGCTCGTCCTGCCAAGTGACCTGCTCGCTCGTCCTGCCAAGCAACCTGCTCCCGCACCTTGCCGAGCGACCTGCTCAATGCGACTTGCCGAGCGACTGTTCGCCCTCCCCGCTGAAGCGACACCTTTCATGTGAAGCCTTTGCCCGCTTTCATTAGTCGAGCTCCGATTTGGAATTTTTCCTGATCCGACCTCTCTCCATTGTTTTGGCCATAACTTTTATGTCTGACATTCGATCGACCTGATTTTTGAAGCGTTGAATTCCTAAGACATCCCTTTATCTGTACATGGAAAATTGTGGATTTTTTAGATTAAATTGATAATTATTGATTTAATCAAAGTGAGTTAGATAATTTTCTGAACATGGTTCAGTCTTATGAGAAATTCTTGATCTGTGGAGATCCGATTGATCTGATTCTTATTGCAAAATAAAATAGAGACATGGTGATACAAGTCATATGAAGGAATTAAATTTTAATTTAGCCCCTAAGCCTTTCAATTTCTGAATTGAAATCGGGTTTAGTGTTCAATCTTGGATTAGTTAGAGCTTAAGTATTTTAGCCATAACTTTTGCTCTAGTCATCCAAATGAGGTGATTCTTGATTTGGATTAAACTAGAGAAATAGGGCTACAAATATTCTGAAGAACTTGAGTTTCAATTTAGTCTCTAAGAATGTCAATTTTTAGATGGAAATAGAATTAAAGTGTTTAAAATAAATTTTAGGGGCAAACTTGGAAGAGTACTTAAGGTTTTAAAGTATTAGGCATATATGGAAGTGTAAAGTAGTCTTTTTTGCATTCATTAAATGGCAAGTGATGTGGCTGTCGTTTAAGAGGAAGGGAATGCACGAAAATTGGAAGAAAGAAAGGAAAAGAAGAGAAAGAAAGAAAGCAAGTTTCGGTGGAGAAGGGAGAAAGAAGAAAGAAGTGATTAGGGTTTCGATTTTCTTAGGTTTCAAGAAAGATTTTTAAGTGGATCCAAGAGGGAAAAAGATGGAAGAAGACGAGAGCTCCAAGATGAGCCAAGAAATTTCAGATTTGGAGAAGATTAAGGTAAGGGACGATTTTTAATCTTTGAATTTTTAATGAGTTTTTGGTTTAGATAGCTTAATAATGGTATGAGTTTGTGATTTCCAAGCTCAATTTTGGTGATTGCATGGTACAAATTATTCAATTTTGGATGGTTATTAATTAGGGTTTTTGTCATGAATTAGGAAATTTTAAGTGAGGCTATGGAGAAATTGATGCTTTGGACAAGTTACAAGCATGGAAATGAGGTGGGTACCATGTTTATATTTTGAAATATAAGTTATTTATGTGTTTTTGAAAATTCAAGAAAGTGAAAGTCTTTTTTTAAATTATTATTTTCGAATGATTAAATTCCTTGCTTTTGGAATGATCTTAGAAATTGTTATAATGGTACATTCATTATTTGGAATGATTTAAGAAATTGCAATAATTATTGAATTCATTATTTTTTGAATGATTTGAATAATTTGAGAAATGTCTATAATTGATGATTTCATTGTTTTGAATGAATGGGAATTTGATTGACTTATGATTTTGATAAATTGAAAAATTGTTGCATTCTTGGGTGCTTGAATGATTGAGAATTTGATATGTGAATTTGTGTGACTTTGTGACATTATGTTTGAATATTTTATGACATGATATGAAAATTAAGTTTTCGAAATATGCTTTCGGGCAGTCCGATTTTCAAGTATGAATCTGTCTGTTATGTGGGTTTGGTTAGGTCCCATAAGAGGATCAAGTGCATTTGTCTAGGCTTCGCCCGCATAACCGCTAGTGGCATTGGAGCTCCGTTAAGGACTCCCATAAGTTCACGGCTACACCGGATTGTTATGCATAAAGGTGTAGTATATTCTGTTCACGGTTGCACAGGACTGCTATGCAGGAATGTGCAGTACGTTCTGTTTCTGGACCGATCCAAACCAAATTCTGATATGTTATGTGCTTATGTGTGTTACTGTGATACATTACATGATTTGAAAATTGTTCATGAATTTTTGAAAGAATTTGAAATTTACATGATTTGAAATGGTTCATGAAGTTTGAAAAGTTGAGAATTTTGAGAAACAAGCAATTGATAGTTCAACTGTGAAATTTTTATAAAATGACAAAAGTTTTAAAAAGATGTTTTTTTGCTTATTTTTCGATTTATAAACATGTTATCCACGAGCTATAAAGCTCACCCCCTTTCATCCCTATCTCCAGGTTTCAAGAAGGAGATTGAATGAAAGAAAGTCAAGACGTTCGTCCGTTATGTTTGTTTATGATGTTTTTAAAGTTTGATTTTTGTAAAAATAAGTTTTTAGGCTTATGTTAAGTATGGCGGAGATTTTTGTGATTTTTGTATCTAGTGTATTCAAGAGTTATATATTTTGTATTTTCGGATTATGGATATTGGTTTTGTATATGGCTTGGAATGCCATTAATGTTTTGTAAGCGTTTATTTCATGATGAGTATGAATTATGAATTTGTATATTGAATTGAGATATGAATGTGATTGAATGTGATATGGGTTTCGGACAGGAGGTCCAATGATACTGCTGGATTTGAGATATTGAAGTGCTTATTGTGTATGAATTGTGGATATATGGATATGTGTGTTAAGTGTCTATTGGCAAAAGAATGGAATAATAAGATTTTTGTGTAAATTGATGGTTATGATTTGAATATGAAGAATCAAGTAAATTGTGTTCTTAATTGAGGATGAATTTCCAAAGGGGAAATTAAATTGCTTTGTATGAGATTTATAAAGACTGAAAAAGAAAAAAAAAATTATACCGGTTTCGGATAGGTTTAGTCTAAGGTTTCCAACGAGCATTTTTCTAAAGTATGCGTTCACGGATGTCGGAATTTGAACATTCAGTCGATTGATCCGTTTTGTTTCTTTGTTATCCGTTCTTTCGTTAATCTGTCACTTTGTTTTTCGATTTATGTTTCTGTTCCTTCGATTCGTTTCGATTTGTGATTCGCCTTTCGTTTCGCTTTCACTATTGATCCGATTTGCTTTCTTTGACTTTCACTTTCGATTATGTTTTTGATTTGTTTTCGTTCGTTTCCACCGCTTTGTTTTCACTATGTTTTTCCGTTTTTCCGGTTGGGGTCCGATTCTGAAATCGGTGATCATTTCAACATAAATCATCTTAATAATATTAAACTACCTTGTATGTTAATTGCTCATATCATTTTTTCAAAAAGAAAATTGTATCTTATCAAAACTGAATTAGACTTAAGAGAATGATGATTTTCATTTTGACAGAAATATATTAGAAAAGATAAGCTTAAGTTGGATCACAAAGAAGTCATTAATGGTCATATTTGCTGATATTATTACAATGGACTTGTTTACTCGATCTAGTCCTAGTATAAAGCATGCAACACTGTGCTTATTATTAATTTTGGTTGGCTTGAAACGAACAGGAAGAATTCAATGAGAACTTTTCCTCCATAATAGACGAAATTACAAAATTCAGTATAGCAGAAGTCCATATCTTCTTCCCTTTACTTTTCGAGATTTGCCATTGCTAGATTATGTCCATTTATTAAATCTTGAAAGTGCATTTAATCATCTATAATATACTAAAATGTGGATTATGTGGTATTTTTTTTTCTTCATTTGTAAAAAGAAGTTCATGTCATTACTTTTTGATGGGAGAAACACGAATATATGTAGCGAAAATGACCCACCAATTAGTCTATACAATAACAATGTGTTATGTACAACCCTAGATATAAATTAATTTTTCCTACTTGTGTAAACCTCTAGGAAATAATTAGGAAATAAAATTATCTAATGCAACACCAAAAAAAAAATCAACCCTATGATTTACGTGAAAAACCTCCTCGATGTGAGGAGTAAAAACCACGGGACTGAAGTGTTGGGACCCGATCCGGAGACCGGCGCCCCAACCCGAAAACGGAAGACGGAACGAATCACAAAGAGGCGGAACGAATAAACAATTGATCACAAAGCGAAACAAATCATTAACGAATCGAAAGCCAACTTGGAAGCGAAGCATACAAACAAAGTCAAATCGAATTGGCTCGGAGACAAACCAAACAAATGATCACGAATCACAAATCGAATCGAAGCATTGAACTGAAATACAATACCGACATCCGTGAACAAAATCTTAGAAATCACATCGCGTTGGAAACCTTAAGACATTCTAAATCCGTATAAATTTTCTTTTCTTTTCTTTCTTTCTTAATCCTTTCCTTTTCATTTTTTTCATAACCAAACTCAATCCAAAATACATTATCACATTCATAATCATACACACATCCCAAACATAACTTAAATCAATGCATAATTCCAGAAATCCATACACCTTATACTCACTATATACACAATTTCATAAATCACATATGTCCTGGAATGACTACTCTTCATACACTCGTGGCAATTCAGGCCATATACAATATCAACACCAAAATCCAAAGTACACAATACACAACAAATTTTGAATTTCTCAACACTATCTTATTTAACAACAATACAATATAAACACATGCAAATAGAAATCTTCACTTTCTTTCACCCGATCTTCTTCTCATCACCTGTGGATGGGAATGAAGGGGGGTGAGCTTATAGCTCGTGGATAACAGTTTATAACAAATATATAAGCAAAATCCTTGAAATTCTTTTTCTTTTCTGGTCTTAGAAAACATTTCTTTGAAATCCGTAAAGCACATTTTCAAAAGGTTCTTTTCCTTGCTGTAGCCAAAATCTCCATTTGCAAAACATATGATTTTTAGGCTTTCAGCCATAAACCCATAAGTTTATAAAACATGAATGCATCAACTTGACAATTCATAGATGCAATGGCAATCACATAAGCAATGCACAACAACACATGGCTCGAGAGTTCCGTAAACACAACGGATAAACCGAAGTTTATACCGTAAACTATCCGAGTCCAATTTCTCAGGATCTCGTGGCCTCAAGTGGGCAGCTGGGAGAAGGCTATAAATTTTCATATGTCGACGTGCACGTGACTATCCATCCGTAACTCTCTCGCCCACACAAAAGCATATAATCAATGCCCAAGATCATTTATCAAAATGATATGCTTCCATTTTCTTTTCTTCTTTCCATTCAAATCAAAATGCCATGGCACACTCCAATGACATAACATTATCACATCAATAAACATATTCAATCTCAATTCAACAATGTAATCACGTATGGATCAACATCAGAACAATGAATGCAAGTGATTTCTTTAAGACATAAATCAACGTATGCAGGTTCATAAAGTACATTATTCAATTTTATTTTTATTATTATTTATTTATAAATCTTTTATTTTCTTAAAAACATTCCGAAAACATTTTCATAACTTATCAAATTCGTCGAAAATAACGAATTTAACAATTTACGCAATTTCTCAAATCCAAATCACGGAAATAAATTTCAAAATCTTTCTTCATTTCTCAATTCATTTTAAAACTCGTAACCCTTTTCCAAAAATATTCGGGAACAATAAAATTCAATACTTTCTCAATTTTTCAATCAATCTCCCAAATCATTTGAAGACAAGAAATTGGGCCTTTGTGTCATTTTTCGAAACTTCAAAAATTTTCTTAATTTATCAAACATTTAAAACTTGTATAAATTCTTAAAACAGTTTCTAAAACCATTTCAAACGTCTTTCGAAAATCGTACTTTTCAACATTTAAATAAACCTTATTTTCTAAACAATTTCAAATGCATTTCGGAAATCACACTTTGTCAAACATTTTTATAAACAAGTTTGGAAATCGTAAACTTTTCAAACACTTTTATAAACAATGTCGGAAATCATAATTTTTCAAATATTTTTTATAAACATTAGATATTCGAAAATCGAAATCTTCCAACCACTTTTATAAACAACATTTTCTAACTAATTTCGAAAGTATTCGAAAATCATAAATTTTCAAACATTTGCATAAACCATTTTCTAGACAATTTCAAAGCATTTTTAGGAATCAAAACTTTCAAATATTTCCATAAACAATATTTTCTATACACTTCTGAATTTATGCGGAAATCACAAGTTTTTAAACTTTTACATAAAGCCATATTTTATAAAAGCTCTTAAAACTAGTCGGAAATCATAATTTTTCAAACCTTTATCATATTCAAGCTCAATATCATTTATTGAATGCTCTTTCTTTCGAATATACGAAATGCCATGGAATCTTTCGAGGCATAAAACAAATGTATTTTGTTATTCATCAAAAGCTCATGTATGGAATCAATGATGATTTTTCAAATCATTCACACAATGATGCAACACTTATGATGCAATTGATATAAGAAAATCCCTTTATTTAAAGAAAGCAGTAGTGGCTTATAAATTTTATTATAAACAGGTACCTACCTCGATTCGATGCTAGAAAGTTGTTCCTAGCTCCAATTTGTCCATTGGTTCCTTCTTTCTTCCAATTTAACTTCACCTAAAGCAATTTCACCCAAATTCAACATCATAAATAACTTAATCCTCAAATTGAACTTAGAAACATAAATCCCTCATATATTCAAGCTTTCTAAATTACAAATTTTCAAAAGCCCCAAATTCGAAATTTGGGCATAAACCCTAATTCTCAAAATCCCAAATTAAACCCATCATACTTAGCAATCATCAAAATTGACTTCATACTCCACAAACCCATACCATTTTCCATATTTCTAAACCATAAATCGAAGAAAAGCTCAACTTTTCTCTTACCTCAAACTTTTCACCATTTTCGGATTTATTAGGCTTGGAAGGAAGCTCTCTTCTCCTTCCATCTTTTTCCTTCATGAATCAACGAAAAACTGAGCTTGAACCTCCAAAAATTCGAAACCCTAAGCTCTCCCTTCTTTCTTCTCCGAAGTTTGCTCTCCCTTCTCTCTTCTCTCTTATTTTCTTAAGTCTTTCATTTCTGTGCTTCCTTATGCCTTATACGACAGCCACTGTCTTTTATATTGCCATGTCATTTAATGAATGAGGAATGACCCATATGCCCCTCTATTTAAGCCTATAAACTTAACCCCTTTAAGTAAACTTCCAAAATTGCCCCTTCCTTTTTACCTTAAAAATATTAGAGAAATGTCCCTCTATGTCTTACGAATCCATCGCTTCAAGAATCAGATCGATCGGAGCTCTATAGCTCAAGATATCTCAAAAATACTGAAGTATGTCCTTCAAACTCGAGGCTGAACATTACACCTGACTTCCGACCCATATTTGAAAGGCTTAGAGGCTCCATTGTCGATCGGCTCCTTCATTACATTTGTAGCCCCATCTCTCTAGTTTAATTCTCAAGAAGAATCAGCTCAATCCGAGCTCTAGCGATCGATATATCTCCAAAATACTGAACACTATTCAGCCATTACAACACCAAGACTGAACACTACCTCGAACTTCCAACCCATATTTGAAAGTCTTAGAGGCTACCTTATAGCTCGGCTCCTTCATAAAATTTGTAGCCCCATGTCTCTATTTTAATTTCCAAAAAGAATCAACTCAATCGGAGCTTTATAGCTCAAGATATATCCAAAATATCGAAGTTGGTTCAACCATTACAAAACTGAGACTGAACTCTACACTTAACTTCCGACCTGAATTTGGAAGTCTTAGAGGCTCAATAGTCGATAGTCTCCTTAATAACATTTATAGATATATGTCTCTAGTTTAATTTACAAAAAGAATCAGATCGATCGGAGCTCTAGCGACCGATATAACTCCAAAATACTGAACACTGCTCATACCATTACAAAGCTGAGACTGAACTCTATACCTAACTTCCGACCCGTATTTCAAAGTCTTAGAGGCTACATTGTCGATCAGATCCTTCATAAAATTTGTAGCCCCATGTCTCTAGTTTAATTAGAAATAAGAATTAACTCAATCCAATCTCTAGATATCGAGATATATCCAAAATACTGAACACTGTTCAAACTTTTACAACTGATCAGCTTACTTTGTTTCAATGCACCTTTTTCAATTTAATTCCAAAACTGATCAATCTAGTATGAAAAGATAGAAAAATGTCTTAGAAATCCAACGCTTCAAAAATCAGGTCGATCGGATGTCGAACGAAGAAATTATGGCCAAAACAAGGAAGAGAGGTCGGTCGGCTGAAATTCTACCCATGGGCCGATCGATTAAGCGCCGAGAAGATTATCACATGTGTGGGCGCTTCGGCCGAAGCGATCGACCACACGATCCGACCTCTAAACTTCAAACTTTCATATCTTTTGAATCCGAGCTCCAAATGACACGCGGTTTGTTTCGTTGGAAATCTAAGAGACAGCTCTACCATTTTCAAGAAGGACTCAAAGGCAAGCTAGGACACTAAAGGAATCAAAAGTTTTCTACAAGGTGACCGATCGATAAACTCCTCAACAATACCAAAACTTGTAAACATCATAACTTTAGATCCAGAACTCTAAATTTGACAAACTTGGTGTCTATGGAAAGGTGAAAGAACCCTCTACAACTTTATACTCCCCACAAAGCTGACTGGTCGATCAGCTTCACACTAAACAGCATCAGAACTTCTAAAAATCATAACTTTATACTCCCTTGTCCAATATTTTGGTGCTTTATATCAATATAAAGATAAAAATAAACTCTACAATGTTCATGAAGAACTCCAAAACAACTTCAACCTCTATCTAAGTTAATTTTTCAATCGAAGTTTCTGCCCTGATATCCATCACCTGCGCAATATCCAAATTTCACATTATCATATCTTTCAACCTCCACAACCAAAAATCACATATCATACATCATTTTAAAGCTATTCAAATTCTCTATAACTTTCACGTAACTATTTACTCCAATTCAAACCACATCAGTACGGAAATCGCCTCAAAACACAACATATATCATCCTACACTTAGAGCATTTTCCAAAACCAAAGCAAAATACACTTAACTTTCAAAGATCATAACTTTCAATCCCGACATCGAAAAATAACATACTTTATGGCTACGAAAAGCTCTCAACATAAGCTACAATTTCATGAAGATCATTTCCTCAAATTTTTCCTAAATCAAAAGTCAACTTTTTACTCCAAAAAGTCAAACTTTCTAATTTTCTTCAAAATATAACACTTTCACTAATTATTTCTTACTTTCAACTTCCATTTCAATCATCTCATCCACCTAAAATTTCATAACCAAGACTAATCTTCAAAGTCATCAAAACCAATAAATTCCTTTTCTCATCAATTTCCTCAAGGCGTAAACACTTCTATAACATAATTCATATCTGAAAACACTCATTGAATTCATTTCATATCTCTAATTTGCCATTTAAGGATCGGGGTCCAACATGAAGTCTAGGAAAAATATCCACTATCAACAAATAATGGGTACAACAACAAGTTCTCTCTAGTATCCCATTAGAGGCAGCAACAATAATATCAAGAATACAACAATTCTCGGCAACAACATCAATAACAACAACAAGAGAAATCAATAAGAGAGTTTGCGAAATCACCTGGACTCATATTCTCCAAAACAGCCCGAGTAGATAACCCAAAAGATCTCTAAACAACAAACCTACCGTTGGATATCAAGATCAACATGTCCTCTACCAACTTTCAATGTTTTAACCCAATTGAACCACATTTCACTATCCGATTGTGAGCGTCATCAACATTTCTTAATGCTGAAATTTCAAGATCCTAAAATTCAACCCAACTTTGACCACGAATTGCTAGAAAATCAGATCTTCGATCACGATTCTGACCATTGGATATGAACTACTACTAATGTAAAGAAGGCCTTCAAAGTATGAGCTTGATTGGGATACAAACAACCATCCAATTGAGGACTTAATCAAGAATGTCTATCTCACTCATTAGTGTTTTCTCTCTTCAACTCTCTCACCTTTGCTTTAGTACATTACACGATATTCTCCTACACCGCCTACTCTATTCCTCTCTCTCTTTATAAAACAAAGGAAAGAAGAAGACAAAAATTAAATTCAAACAACTTGACAAACACACCAAACAAATAATCAGTTAAAGATTTTTTTTCTAATATGGAGACTGCATTAAATATGGAGGGTTGACTAATAAATCTTCCCCTCCTGACACATTTGGCTGAGTAGTTGGAACAGATTTCCATCTAGGCAATCAACCTGCATGTCTCAAGCTTTCCTCTTAGTAGCATCTTTGTCATCATATCAGAACCATTATCATCATTGTGAATCTTCTGAAGTTCAAATTCCTTGGACTCCAGTGCATCTCGGATCCAATGATACGTAACATTGATATGTTTTGATTTAGAGTGAAATGTAGAATTCTTACCAAGATGGTTTGCACTATGGTTATCACAATGCAACACGTATCACTCCTGTTGGAAGCCAAGTTCTTGCACAAACTTTTTCATCCACAATAACTCTTTAGCTACTTTTTTTGTTGCAATAAACTCAGCTTTAGTGGTAGATAGTGCAACACATTTTTGTAGCCTCGATTGCCATGCCACAACTCCCCTTGCAAAGTTAATTAGGTATCCTGAAGTAGATTTTTGAGAATCAATGTCTGCTACCATATCTTAATATGAATAACCAACCAATTTGATTTTCCCACTTCCAAAACTCAAACACAAGTTGGAAGTGGCCCGGAGATATCTCACAATCCACTTCATAGCTTTCTAATGCTCTCTAACTGGATTAGATAAGAATCTACTAACTGTACTTACTGCATGAGCTATGTTTGGCCTTATACATACCATAGCATACATCAGACTACCCACTGTTGAAGCATAGGGAACTTTCTCCATATCGTTCTTGTCATCATTAGTAGACAGACTCTGCTCGGTACTCAACTTGAATTGATTACCAAGTGGAGTACTTATTGCTTTAGCCTTGTCTATGTTGAATCTCTGAAGCATCTTCTTGATGTTCTCCTGGGACAAGTATAACCTTCTAGCTAGTCTATCTCTAGAAATTCACATACCAAGGATTTGTTTTACTAGTCCCAAGTATTTCATCATAAAAGACTTACTCAATCGGTTCTTCAATGCATCAATCCTGGAGATTGCCAACAATCAACATATCATCTACATAGAGCAATAGAATAACAAAGTCATCATCAGAGAATCTATGAACAAACACATAATGATTTGAACTAGTCTTCTTGAAGCCTTATGGCTTCATAACAGACTCAAACCTCTTATAGCATTGCCTCGATGCTTGTTTCAGACCGTAAAGACTTTTCTTCAATTTGCAAACATAGCTTTCTTTACCTTACACCCTAAAACCCTCTGGCTGCTCCATGTAAATTTCTTCTTCCAAGTATCCCTAAAGAAATGCAATTTTTACATCCATTTGCTCGACCTCCAAATCAAGATTTGCTACTAACCCAAGAACAATTTTGAAGGATGACATTTTTACGACTGGAGAAAAGATTTCGTCAATGTCAACACCTTTTCTCTAACTGAATTCTTTCACAACTACTCTGGCTTTGTACCATGGACGTGAAGTATGCTCTTCTTGCTTCACTGTAAACACCCATTTATTCTTCAAAGCTCTCTTTCCCTTAAGTAACTTTACCAAATCATAAGTGTGATTTTGTTAAAAGGAACTCATCTTATCTTATATAGCCTCAAACCACTCCTTTTTGTGCTCATCTTCTAAAACCTTTTCATAAGTCTCAGGTTCTCCCCCATCAGTTAACAACATATATTCATGGACGGGATATCTAGTGGAAGGATGTCTAACTCTGGTAGATCTTCTAAGTGAAACTTTCTTTGGAGCTTTTGGTTTTACTAGTTAAATAGGATCAACACCACCTGCTTCAACTTGTACGAGTTCAACAACACCATCAACATAACCTTCTACCAAGTCAGCCACACCATCACTAGACTCTGAAACTGTCTTTTTTGATCTATCAATATCTTCAATGGTTTGATCTTCTATAAATATAACATCACAACTTCTAATAAGTTTCCTCTCAATTGGATCCCAAAATATGTAGCCAAACTCATCCTGACTATAACCGACAAATACACATTGTCGTGTCTTCAAGTCAAGCTTAGAGCTCTCATCCTTGGGAATATGCATAAAAAGTTGCAGCTAAACACCCTGAGATGATCATAAGAAACACCTTTACCTGGCCAAACCTTGTTCAGTACATCAAACTACAAAGGAACACTAGGTGTGAGGTTAGCAACATGAATAACTGTAAGTAAAGCCTCACCCCAATATGATTACAGTAGCTTATCATGTGATAGTAAACATCTGATTCTCTCCAATAGTGTTCTATTCATCCTTTTAATTAAGCCATTCAACTGAGGAGTCTTTGAAGGAATCTTCTCATATCTAATACCCTGAGATCTACAATATTCATCAAATGAGCTAAGGTATTCACTGACATTATCTATTTGGACACATTTCAACTTCTTTCCTACCTCTCTTTCAATTGAAGCCTGGAACTTCTTGAACATATTTAGAACTTGATTCACGGGCTTTACAGTATAAGCCTAAATATTCCTTTAATGATCATCAATGAATGTCATAAAATAACTAGCACCACCAAGTATTTGCATCTTTATAAGACCATACAGATCATAATGCGCCAACTCTAATACCTATGACTTCCTTGAAGGAGGATGGCTCTTGAAGGCAACTATAGTTTGCTTGCCTACTAAGCAATCACTGTACTTCTCGAGCTCTACCTTTTCCACACCTAAGATGAGATTTTGTTTAGCCAACAAAGACATACCTTTCTTACTCATGTGAGCAAGCCTCTTATGCCACGAAGTAACTGTCTCCTCACTCTATACTGCATTGACGTCGTCATTGAAAACCTTTGCTAGCATAAGGTATAATTTTGACTGCTTCTAACTTCTTGTTACAATCAAGTTACCCTTGGTGATTTTCCACTAACCATTCTTGAAGAAACTTCCAAAGTCATTTTCGTCAAGTTCACCAACAGAAATAATAGTCAACCGTATATCAGGAACATGTCGCATATTTCTAAGAACTAATCTAGAGCCATTCCTAGTCTGCAAGCACACATCACCACTACCAATAGCTCTAGTTATACCATCATTACCCATTCTTACAGGACCATAATCACCGGATCTGTAAGAAGAGAAGAAATGCTTGTGTGAAGTAGCATATGTGGTAGCACCTGTGTCAATTACCTATATGGTATCTTGATTGACAACATTAATCATGTTGGCCTCATTATGCAAAAGAAGATCCTCAATAAAGGTTGTGACCTGCTGTGTATTATTGTGACCATCATCATCATTTTGCTTCTCTTTTCCCTTGTTCTTTTTGTTCTCCCTTTTTAGTTTCTTACATAATTTCTTGACATACCCTTTGTAACCACAATGATAACATTCAATATAGAATATTTACCTCGTGACTTGCTTCTGCTTTTATCTCTGCTCTTTAGAACTCTGCTCTAACCTCTCCCCCTAATTTCTGTAATATGAACTTCTGAATGTGAAGAGGAACCTTGTGCCTTTCTTCTCATCTATTCATTCTGGACTGCACTCTTGACTGAATCCATAGTATATGAAGTTTTAGAACTTGTGGTTGAATTTGTAAATGAGCTCCTAAAAGTCTCCCACAAATTTGAAAAAGAACCAAAAAACAACAAAGCCTACACCTCTTCATTGAACTTCACGTTTGTACCTGCCAACTAGTTCATGACCCCTTAATATGTATTTATGTAATCACACATCGAAGTATCATCATGGTATCTCAAATACATCAGTTGCTTTATCAAGTGGATTTTATTTTTCCCTATCTTGCTAGCATAAAATTCTTCTAGCTTTATCCACAATGTGCGTGCATGAGTTTCATTAACAATGAGGTTATAAACATTATCATCTGCCTATTGTCTAATAATACCACATACTTGTCAATGGAGCAATTTCCATTCATCATCACTTTTACCTTCCGACTTTCCAGTGGCAAAGATAGGATCATGGCAACCTCTGATAAAGAGTATATCCTCCATTTTACCTCTCCAAACATGATAATTGGAACCATTCAAACTCACCATCCTACCTGTGTTACCTTCCATGCTTCTCACAAGATAATAAGTGCACTCGAAGCTGGGAGCTCTGATACTAATCTGATGGGAGAAACACGAAAAGATGCAATGAAAATGACCCACCAATTTGTCGATACAATAACAATGTGTTATGCACGACCCTAGATATAAATTAATTCTCCCTACTTGTGTAAACATTTAGGAAATAATAAGGCAATAAAATAATCTAATGCAACACCTAAAAAAATTAACACCGTGATTTACGTGAAAACTTCCTTGATATGAGGAGTCAAAATCACAGGATCGAAGTCCTGGAAAAATCTCCACTATCAACAAATAATGGGTATAGCTGTTGGGCCCCGACTCGTAATAAGCATGCTTAAATTATGTTGAAGGATGTTTAAATTATTTTGAGGTTTTAGTTTGATAATTTTAATTTGGTTCGAAGAAATTGAGGATTTTATAGTGTAGGTTATGAGTATTCAATGAAAGGATTTAGTGAAATTCGATTTGTTGAGAAATTATTATTTTGGTGATGCATTGTTAGTATTAAAAGAATTATATGACTTGAGGGTCTTATGAAGAGGGTCTTATGAATTTAGGTGATTGAGATTAAATGGGGGATTATTTAATTAGAGCTTGTATGGATTTTTAGAAATTAAATTGAAGAATTTAGTTAAATAAGTAGACTGTAAATTTGAAAGAGCCCATTAGGAAGATGATATATGTTTTTTTTAAAGCTTAAGCTAAGTAAAGTGGGCTTTTAGCCTCTAGCCCTTTTAAATTGTAGTTAAATGAAGGAGAATGAAGTAATTGGGCTAGGTCCATTAGCAAGTAGTTGATCATTTATTAAATGAAAAAGAAAGGGAGCATTTGGGCTTTTAAGTGGGAGCCCAAGAAATTTCAAATGGGAAGGAGGGAAATGAAAATTTGGAAAAGGTTATAAGGAGGGAAACTTTGGGCTTGAAGGTTGGGCTTAGGTTAAAGAGTTAGGTTTAAGTTAAAGAGTAAGAGTTAGGTTTAATGAAGAGTTAGGGTTTAAGTTAAGAAGGATTAGGAAGAGTCTTAAGGAAAAGAAGAGGCAAACAAAATTTTCAAGGGAGGGAGCCAAGATGATGTCGTTTTGGCTAGGTGAGTAAGTGAGTAAGAAGAAACACCTAGGTCATTTGAGTTAACCATTCGAAAGTTGCAAGAGAGGAAGATTTTGAGAAGATTTCGAAATTTTTCAAAGGAGAAAGAAGAGTGAGATTCGGCCATTGGAGAAGAAGATGAAGAAGATGAAGAAGAGAGGTTAGGGCTTTCATTTATCTTGGTTTATCAAAGGGATTGTGAGTGTCTTCTTGAAGAACAAAGTGGAAGAGGATGATTTCGTGGGTCTTATATTCAAGGTAAGAGTTTCGAAATTTCTTGGATCTATGGTTAGGGTTTTGTTTCTTCTTGCTTACAAAGTGATTTTAAGAGATTGTGATGAAAGAAAGGAAAGAAGAAGAGTTATTGAAAAACAAAATCAGATTTCGTTGGTGTCTCAAGATTAGGGATTTTGAAATTCATGGTTTGGTTGTTCGGTTTGTCCTTCTTGCTTAATAATGGTAGTTGGAGAGATTTGTGAAGAAAACAAATGAAAGAAGAAGAGTTATGAAAGTGGAAAGAAAAATCAGCATGCGTGGGTTTCATATAAGCATGAAAATTTTCAAATTTTGTTGTTTTTATGGATAGGTTTTGATGATAATGGCTTAGTTAAGGTTTGAGTAAGGTGTTATTGAATTAATGTCATGTTTTTCCTTTCCGTAAAATTTTCCAGCAATGGTCTCTTTGTTAATTAGGGTTTTATTGTGAGATTTTGCCTTTTGCTTAATCATGGTGGTTTGATGAGTGAATATGAAGTAAAGGGATGGTTAGGTTAGATTAAAGTCAAGGGTTTTCCATTTCTTGAAAATTCCAGCACTTGATCTTTTAGGAAATTGTGACTTTTGTTATTCCTAAGATGGGATCTTGCTTAGTTAGGAGAGGGATTATAGTTGTTATGAAGGTGTAAGTGAAGTTATGTAAGTTTAAATCCAAGTTTTACATTCTTGAAAAACAAATTCCAGCATTGCTATATTGTGTTAATTAAGGTTTTATGGTTAGAGTTTGCTTTTCTTGTTTCAAAATGATGGTTAAAGCATGTTTGGGGAAAGTTAGATTAAGTTTAATGTAAGTTGTTCAATTCCTAATACAAATTCCAGCATGAGTATCTTTTGGAAATTCATGGTTTTATAGATGAGTTTTAATTCGTATAGCTTAAACAAGGGTATAGGTAAAGTGAGAAAGGGATTAAATCAAGATTTGTTCTCTTTAAAAATTTCAGCATTTGTAATCTTTGGTACATTCATGGTCTTTGCTAGAAATTTGCCTATCTTGCTTAGTTGCTTAGAAAGGGAAGTTAAAGAGGTTGTCTTTAAGAGTAAAATGGAAAAGAAGAAGGGATTTGACAAGAACGTTGCATTTTGTTGGTTAATTAGTTAAGTGTGGATGTTAATGGTCTACATAAAGTATGGATGAGGTTATGAAATTTTAAATGCAAGTTTTCCCAAGCCTTAGAATTTTTCAGCATGTGTATCTTATGGTAATTGGGAATTTATGCTTGATGAAGGCATTGAAAAACCATTGGAAGTAGAGGAGAGGCATATCGACCAATCCTAGAGTTAAAGGAAAGGTCATCGGTCCGAGAATAATGCTTAAGGATTTAAGGTGGGTGACTATTTAATGTTTGAGTTGTAAGATTACTGAATTGTTATGAAATTAATATTACTAAATGTTTTCCGATAACTTGCTAAGTGTGGAAATGCATTATTATTTGCGAAGGTTTGAATTTGTGCCTTATATGATTAGTTGCGATGAAATGCATTATCATTTGTAAATGTGATTTTGGAACATTGGAATATTGATTGAAGGTGAAAAAGACTTGAGTATGTGATTACATTTTACTTGTCCGATGACAAATATATGGAGAATTGTAATATGCATGTATGTGATACGTGTTATATGAGTTTGGGTTAGGTCCCTTAATTTGAGTCAGTGCACTGGTCTCGTGTTAAAAGCCTTCTCCGCTACCCATGAGTGGCTTAGGAGCTCAATTTGGACTCCCTCCGTTCACGACCTACTCAAACCATTTAAATGTGTTAGGTGATTTGTGTTGGATGCGCGGTATAACCCATGAAACACACGCCGCATGATATAACTCGCAAACACCTACGGGTGGGGTGTGGGGTCTAACATCAAACCCTTTGGATATGTGACTATGTGCTTTTGTGTTATAAATGTTAACTTTGTAAATGTTTTGTTATTGAAACTGTTTTCAATAAAGATAGTTTTGACAATAATTATTTAAGACAATTTTGTATACTTATGCTTGAATATTAAATTGTTACCCACGGAGCCGTCAGATTCACCCCCTTTCTCCCTCCACAGGTTTTGAGCGAGAAATCGAGTCGGCATCGGGATTGAGGTAACTCCGATGCAATGTGTTATGAGGGAAGTCATATGTTAGAAGTCATTAGATAACATTTTGAGACTGATGATGTATACTGCATTTTGTCTTTTGAGAATTGGATGTAGTTAGGCTAAAATGCCCTTCAAGCTTTGTATTGATTTATGTCCATGTAATTAGTAAGGTTTTGAAGTTTCAAATGTATAGTGTAGTGTAAAAGTTTCCTAAGAATGTATAATTGAGAAATTGGAAATGAATAGAATTCTAAGATTGTGGTTGTTGCCATTTGAGTTGCTATTGGGATGATTGGAGTTGGTTATTGTGAGAAATTGGAAGATTGAAGTGGTTTTGTGCAGGTTTGGAGCTTGGATGGTTTAGATTTAGGATTTGGCTAGAGCATTTTTAGAAGAGATGCTGTCCAAATTTTCCTAAATTTGGACAGCAACTTCGCTTAAGGTTTAGACCCTCTTAGTGAGGGAATTCACTTTGGAAGTCTTCTGGAAGTTCGTAGAGAATGTTAAGATCTTGAAAATGGTATAAAATGGATTATTTTCAGACTTAAAATGAAGAAGTTATAGGGTTTGAAAATTTTCAGATTTCTATATTCGGATTACTGTTCATTCTGCATTTTTTGCAGAATCTTTAGAGGCATTTTTTCACCCTCGTAGAGGCTGATCTGGTTTTTTCTTTCTTCATGAAAAATGTAGATTATCTTTCTATCTTTAAAATGAGGTATGATTTGCAGTTATTGGATTTAGGAATAAAAGTTATGGGGTTGGGAGTGTTTGATTCTTGTTCATGCTGCAAAAATATTGTTCCATTGGTTTTTCATTTTAGCTGAAACTTCAAGTGTATTTTTACCTCTCCTAATGACTGATCTGACTTTTACTACCTTCATAAGAGTTGTAGATTACCTTTTTACCTTTCCAACGAGGTATAGTATGCAATGTTCGGAGTTAGGAGTAAGGAGTTATGAGAATCGGAAATTGACATTTCACTATTCATTTGGTCAATAAACTCACTATTCATTTGGTAAGTAGCTAGAAAGCAACTTTGAACCTTCTAAAGAACCGAGTTAAGTGTTTTTAAGTATGAAAATGGAGTTAAGATGAATAAGAAAAAAAATTATATCGGGATTTTTCGGATTAGAGATTGGATATTCGGTAACGGGTTATAAGAGTTCATAAGGAATCATGTGTACGTATTGAGGGAATATGGATAAGTAGTTGGGTTCTGAATGCAGGATCCAACAATAACAACAAGTTCTCTCTAGTTTCCCACTAAAGGCAGCAATAATAACATCAAGAATACAACAATTTTCGGCAACAATAACAATAACAATAACAAGAAAAACAAACCCACTGTTGGATATCAAGATCAACGTGTCCTCTACCAACTGCCAAATTTTCAGCCCAATTGAACCACGTTTCACTATCCGATTGTGAGCTTCATCAAAACTGCTTGATGTTGGAATTTCAAGATCCCAAAAGTCAACCTAACTTTGACCATGAATTTCCAGAAAATCAGAACTCCGAACACGATTCTGACTGTTAGATATGAACTGCTACCAGTGTAGAGTAAGCCTTCAAAGTAAGAGCTTGATCCGACCACAAACGACCATCTGATCGAGGACTTAATCAAGACTGTTTAAAACTCTATCTCACTCTCACTGGTGTTTTCTCTCTTAAAAAATCGCTCTTGCTTTATTAAATTACACAATGTTCTCCTACACCATCCGCTCACTCCCTTTCTCTATCTCTCTCTATAAAGCAAAGAAAAGAAGAAGACAAAAATTAAATTCAAACAAAAAAATCAGATTTTGTTTTTTCAAATATGGAGGCTGCATTAAATGTCAAGGGTTGACTAACACTTTTTAGTGTAGAGGAACCAGTAGCACGTTTCACTTTTGAGTGGAAAAGAATAAGAGGTCGTGATTGAATTATTACACAATGTAGACATGAAAGAATATGTAACCTAGTCCAAACAAAAAATTGCAGAGGAATAGCTATCTATGCTATTGGAATTTTCCAGTGGGAAAGTCAAGACGAGATGTAAATTTCTTGGAGGTCCATAATGACGTTCTTTTCTGAAGTCAAGGCACCATTTTGCGACTCGAGTGGTTGGACAGGTGTGCGACAGATTGGACAATTGGGATTATAACGGAGCCACCTACCAATACAATTACAATGATAGACATGCCTGCAACAAGGAAGCCTCTTCACATATTCCTCTTCCTCAAAGCTTGACAAGCATATAACACACTCGGGCTGGCCAATTTCTTTCTTAAAATTCAATTTGATGACTAAATATGATCTGATGCAAACTGCCTTAGATATCTTATCATCTGCAGGTCTGGTTGATCTTGCAAGAATGAGATCAAGACATCGAATGCATGTTATTGCTGCAAGAATATACAGAGAAAACGCAATGACAATAATTCCGAATACAAAAACAGCATCAGGGATGATGAACATGGTTGTTCCCTGATGCAAAAATTTAAAGAGGATTATCCCTTCATGCTCTAAGTTCGGATAGTGGATGGGGTTTATATTTTTAGTTATGAGATGTTTTTCGTTGAAAGCATCTCCGGCTGTTCGAACTAAAATACACCAGCTAACATAACTGGTGCAGCATTTTGGAACAGCTATAGAACCAAGAAAAGACACTATCAGTGGAAGAACCTCCTGGTGCAAATTCTTGGACACACTCGGAGACAACAAAAGCCAAGTCAATAATCGAAGCATCGTTTGACAGCTTTCCCATATGGGGACTAGGCTGTTCTTTTACCACCAAAACTACCTCTTAAAACATGGATCAATACAAGACAATGGCATTTTTCCATTTTTCATGTATCGATCAATGCAGCTGGATTTTGGATTAAGTGGCAATCGGCTGATAGATGCCTAATCTTGATTTAGAACACATGTAATCATGTTTCTTTAATGATTAAATGGTTTTCCCTTATGTTTTTCTTAGTTGTCTTCAATGGTATAGAGAGGAGATTTAAGGTTTTAAATTCCAAGTTCCTAACAACCTGACAAAGTCTTAATCCCGTTAAGGTTGGAACAATAACAGACAGCTTACCTTACATCTATCATTTTTTTTACCAAGTTTTTTCATGGATGTGAACTAAAGGATAAAATGCTACTACACTTCATAAACAAGTGCTATTGTCAAGTGTCAACTTACTGCTCGTTATGGGAGCATTGTGTGAAAACGACATTGAACTCATTTGAGTTGGGACAAAATTTTATATTCAATTCAGTATGATAGAGTTTGATAGTTCTTTCGTTTAGGCACTAGGTGCCTGCTTAGTTGAGCTTTTGGAAGGTAAATAAACACTTTTTTTATCGTAAAAGTTTTTTTAAGAAAAATAAGTGTTTAGTTGTAAAATAAAAAATCAATTTTTTAGTAGATATAACTTTTTTGACAGTTAAAATATAGTTTTTTAAGAAACTCAAATTTGAAGCTTATCAAAAAAGCAATTTTTAGGCAAATTTTTCATATCAATTAATGAGCCTATTTTTTAGTCTCTTTTGTCCTTATATTTTACACATAATTTTCACAATACTTACAAACACATCTTCATGTTTATTTTGAGATTTATATAATATTATTTAACTTTTAAATATGTTTTAACATTTATTTTTATATTAGTTTTACTAATGTTATAATACATATAAAAGATTTGGTTAGATATATTTTCATTTATATTTCATATGGTTTAAAATTATATAATAATTAATGTGCTTTTCATATTGGTTAATATATTTTAAATAATATTTATATGCATAAATAATTTTCATTACAAAATAAAATATAGTTAAAATTTAAAATGCTTTTTATTTTATGTTGCCAAACAGTGTATTGTATGAAGCTTTTTCAAAAAAGCTCTTTTTTAAATAACAATCAAACAGTCAACTGGCTTCTTGGAAAAATTCTTCTCAGAAAAACTTTACTGATATAAGCCTATTCAAATAGACACTAGAGCATATATCATTGAGAATTTTTTTGTCTCTAGACGGTTCAACATTATATTAGTCTATGCCAATTGTTAGTCAAAATCTGAATCAAGCCTATAACATGATTAAGGTTGTTGTCGATTGGTAATGCTTTTATAAATAGGAAATGTTGAACTTGTGATACGTAGTACAAACCTTATTACGCACCTAAGATCATACATTAAAGGGTAAAAATGAAAAAAATGTGAAATACCTGATTTCAGTTCCATTCAGAGTTTCGAAGTAGTTTTTGATGCCGAAACGAGCTCTGATCCTCTCGGGACAGTTAAGGAAGTTGTTCACTAACACTTAGTTTAGGCCTTTCTATAGTTTCCTCAATATGCAAGCTATTTTAGTGAGTCAGAGAACCGTATGCTTACAATTGATATGAGTAACTGTATGAGATCTTAATCTGTATATAGCTTCCATATCGAACTTCCCCATCACAAGGTCGATATGGACCAAATCCATACTGAAAGAGATCCATTTTCTATATGGACTTTGAACCTTTAATCTAGATCATTTATTGAGCCACTTCATTATCCTTATCTTGATCAAATTACGTAACTTAACCGATAATTTATTAAAAACCAAAATTACAACTAATAGTTGTCCACTTAACAGGAGAAAGACAAAAATGTCCCTAAGGATAGAAATGTCTAAAATTCTCCCCTTTGGACAATTATTAATTGCAGTTTTTTATCAAGTTTAAAACAGTTTAAAAATTCGGTTAAGTTATGTTATTGTATTGATTCCAAATTTAAAAACATTTGATCCAAAGGTAATGACAGTCCTACATTCCATCCTGAAAGGCTTTCGATACCGAAAAATAGCAAACACATCTGTCATATGTTACATAGGTTCAATATAATCACGAATATCAAATACTTTACTAATATGAATGGGAAAATAGAGTGTGACAAACTAAGATGATACGTGTATGGTTTAAAATGTATCATCTTCATTTGTAGGTCTCAGTTTCTCTAACTTTGCTAAACTACATATGCTATACTGTACTAGAGAAATCATATTTTCTCTCACCGAATGCTAAACAATATTAGAGAAAACTTGTTTTCTCTTCCGAAATGCTAAACAATATTAGAGAAAACCTTCATATTCTCCAATTGAATGCTAAACTGCATTAGAGAACCTTTATAGGATTAAAACCTTATATCCCTTTATGTCATATGAAACTTTAAGGATATCCATATAAAATTTATATGTTTAATGACATAGACTGAAGGTCAATCTTTATAAATGCCCAATGACCTTTAAAATGCTTAGGATCAACACAAATCTTAAGGATTTCGTATGTATTATGACTATATACAAAAGTAGTTATTATTGAGGATAAAAGAAAATGATAATCTTTATTAATAAATAATCATAATGTCATAATACAACAAAATATTAAGGAGCAAATACAATGATCCCTAACTATTGCAGTCTAAGGACTTTAACACGTCATTACTGGATACATATCTAACAAACACCATTGGGCGAAGTCCTTTAGTCAAAGGATCAGCAAATATCTCCTCGGTCTTGATGTGCTCCACTTCAATATCACCCTTTTGAATCAACTCCTTTATGGTCAAATACTTGACCTCCAAATGCTTAAACCCTATGATATTCTTGTTGTTGTTACTGAACAACACTAAAACAAGATTATCACAATACAACCGAATGAGTGTAGCTATCGAGTTCACCATAGATAACTCAGAAATCAAGTTTCTGAGCGAAACTGCCTATGTAGCACCTCCATAACATTCAACAAATTCTGCATGCATGGTCAAGGAAGTTACCAATGTCTGCTTGACACTCTTCCACAATACCGCACCATTTGCCATCATAAAAATGTACCCTGATGTGGATTTGCGATCGTTTAAACACATAGTGAATCGGAGTCTATATACCCTGTAAGGTTTAAATTGTCGACTTTCTTGTATGTCAACGTATAATCCTTGGTACCGTTTAGATATCTCAACGCCTGTTTGACTGCATTCCAATGGCTCATACCTGGACTTTTCAGATATCAACCCAGCAGTCTGACAACAAATGCAATGTTCAGTCTAGTGCAAACCTGGGTATACATTAGGCTACCAATTGCACTAGAGTACGGGAAATTCCTCATAGCCTCTCTCGTAACTTCATTCTTTAGACACTGTGCCAAAGATAATCTCTTACCATGAGAGATAGGTGCTACAATAGGTCTACAATCAACCATATTAAACCTATGCTTAATATATGCTCTTTGTGAGAGGCTCAGGGAGTGTTGAGATCTGTCCTAGTGAATCTGTATAGCACAGACGAAAGGTGCTTCACCTAAATCCTTCATGTCAAAATGTTTGGACAAAAGTTGCTTTACTTCATGCAACATGTTAAAATTATTTGAAGCAAGCAAGATATCACTGACATACAGTAGTATGAAGACGACTTTGCTCCCCATGACCTTATAGTATAAGCATCTTTTGACTTTGTTCTCCATAAAGTTGAATGAGGTCGAAACCTCATCAAATTTTAGGTACCATTGTCTGGAAGCTTGCTTCAGGCCGTATATTGATTTATTCAACTTATAGACTTTGTCATTTGCATCTTGATCCTGAAAACCTTTAGATTGTTCCATATAGACCTCCTTATAAATGTCACCATTCAAGAAAGTAGTCTTAAAATCTATCTGATGTAGCTCCATATCATAATGAGATACTATTGCCATAATCACTCTAAATGCATCCTTCGAGGATACAAGAGAAAAGGTAATAATGAAGTCAACTTCTTCTCTTTAAGTGAATCTCCTGGCAACTAGACGCGCCTTAAACCGCTCAACTTGACCCTGTGTGTCCTTCCTGATCTTAAATAGCCACTTGCAACTAACAAGCCTGCAATGTTGACGTAAACCAACAAGCTCCCATACCTTATTATACCTCATAGATTGCATCTCACCCTTCATTGCTTCCCACCATATATCTGCATGAGGTCCAGAAATGACTTATGTAAAAGTCACTAGATCCACAACATGTCCTATATCATAGTCTTGTTCACCTAAATAGACTATATAATCCGATGAGATAGCAGGTCGCCTCTCTCTAGTGAATCTGTGCAACTGCATAGACTCTTGTACTTTAGAAACCACTTCCTAAATAGGAATAGGTTCCTTTATCTACATAGGTACAGTACTTAGGCCTTCATCCACCGAAAATGACTGTATGAGAGGTAGATACACAATAATTTTAGTATTTGTCCTACTATCTTCTAGAGGATGTGAGGATCCTCCCTCATCATAGACATTGTATTCTAGAAACTTCACCATTTGTGATTCCACTATTTTGGCTCCTCCCTCTCTACAGTAAAATTTGTAAGCCTTAGAGTGGTCAAGATAATCTACCAAATAGCAACGAGTTGAACGAGATTGCAATTTACTCTCATGAAGATTATACAATCTCACCTCAACAGGGTAGCCCTATACACGAATATGTGCAAGGCTTGGTTTCCATCCCTTCCAGAGTTTAAAAGACGTCTTTGATACTGATTCGCCCGGGACTTTGTTTAAAATATATAATTTCGTCTTAATGACTTCACCCCAAAGGTATTCGGGTAAGTTAGTCCTACTTAGCATCGACCTCATCATGTCTTTTAAGGTGCGATTATGCCTTTCGGCCACACTATTTTGCTCAGGACTATTTGGCATAGAGAACTGATCCACTATTCCAACCGATTCCAAATACTTGACAAACGGATCTTTTTCTTATCCTATAACCCCATTTTTGCCATAATATTCCCCTCCTTTGTCAGATTTGATAATCTTTATTGATTTTCCAACTAGTTCTCAACTTTAATCTTAAAGATCTTGAACTTATCGTGAACTTTAGACTTCCTTTTAAGCAAGAACATATAACCATAACAGGAATAATCATCTACAAATGTCAGGTAATATTTGGCATTGCACAACGTGACTGTATAAGGACCGCTAACATCTATATGTATGAGATCCAATAATCCAGAAGTACGAGTTGGCCCTTTTCTTTATCGTAGTCAACTTACCCTTACAATAGTCGATACATGTTTCCAAATCACTGAAGTCCAGAGTTGGGAGGATGTTGTCCTTATTAATATCTCAATGCTCTCCTTGGAAATATGGCCAAGACGTTTATGCTACAACATGAATGATGTTTCCTTTATAAAGGTTCTCTTTCGAGTAATAGGTTTAGTAACATAAGAAGAGGAATACATTTCATTAGGAGTAAGACACATTCTATACAATTTGTAGGATAAGAAGGCAGTACCGATATGTCTTATATTGATAGAAATATTTACAACTGCATTATCAAATATAAAACGAAAACCTTCTTTATCCAAAATTGATATAGAGATCAAATTTCGTCTAAAAGACGATATATAAAGTATATCCCTTAAAACCAGTACCCCGTATCGAGGTTTAATCCCACATCTCCTATATACAAAATGTCCACCTCCTCATTATTGCTGGCCATCAGCTTCTCCTCTCCCTTAGTCAGCCTTCTCCTGGATCTAAACCCCTGCATTGTGAAAGCAATATGGTTAGAAGTTCCATTATCTAACCACCAAGAACTTGATATGGTTACAACAACATTGGATTCATGAATCATAAAGGCCGAGGAGTTACCTGATAGTTCCTGTTTGACCTTCCATAACTTGTATTTTTGGCAATCGGACTTCCTGTTTCCCTTCTTCTTACAGAAGAAGCATCTCATACTCTTAAGGTCACGTGGGCCCTTCATAATGCTAGACTGCCCACTCTAAATCTGAGGAAAGGTATTGTGTTTCTTACCCTTACCCTTAGGCTGCAAGGGTTTAGCCTTCCCCTTACCCTTCGGAGCTATATACATAGCTGTGTAAGGAGAGCTCCTGATCTGCTCCTCTACTGCAGCACACTGGGAAATCAAAGAATTGATGTCCCAGGTCTCATCCTATGAGATGTAGGAGGGGGCCAACATCTCAAACTCCTGAGAAAGAGTGTTTAGTGCTTGATGCACTATAAGCGAGTCAATGATCGGTATAT
Organism: Erythroxylum novogranatense; assembly: GCA_029891385.1. Classification (NCBI taxonomy): domain Eukaryota; kingdom Viridiplantae; phylum Streptophyta; class Magnoliopsida; order Malpighiales; family Erythroxylaceae; genus Erythroxylum; species Erythroxylum novogranatense. Next base: position 26,968,753 of record CM057224.1, on the reverse strand, counting down.
CCAGTACCTTCAGCTTGCTCTGTAGATGCACCATCCGAATGATATACTCCCAAACGCCTCCCTCTTCAGCGTACCTCATGGAGAAAAGTTCCTTGAACAAGGTGCTCTACTCAACATGAGAAGAGACTCGTATCTTTGGGATATGCTATCCATGAACTCCCGCACTATGGTCGTGTCCACCAATCAACTTAACAAATGATCAGGCATCGACCTCTTAATGGTCAAATAACACATCCTATCTGACTTTTTCCAGGTTGCCATCGCTGCTCTGTCAGCTTCCTTGCTGACATCTGTAATTGGGGGAGGCCTCTCTATGCGCATGGCCATGTTGACATCTACCATCTCCAACGCAAACTCTACGGCCTTCTTCAACTTCTTGAAGTTGAAACCATTTAAGGTTTCAATGGTGACTGAGAAGGTGACTGAAAAATATAAAAGACAATGTAAATATCAGTATAAACGTAGGACAACATCGATAACAATATCTACACACAAAATCCAATCTCACATATTATGAAACACCTATGGGCTGAATAAATAATATATGCAATTAGACTTCCACATAAAAGCAAACAGAGTACAAACAATCAACTCTTATGACACTACTATCTATGGGTGAATAAATCATTTAGGCAAATACTTTCCTCCATCTAATGCCTTTATATATATCTCAAATCTCATATAAGGTAAACACCTGTGGGCAGAATAATCGAATATGAGATCAGAGATATCTTCCAACATGTATGCTGTACAATTCAAATACTGGCTTGAAAGGCTACTATGATGACTGCAATCTTCCAAGTACCTGAAAAGACCACAAACACAAGGGATACATCTTTATGTCATCCTCACATTCTATATAGGCATAATGCATGTGAAAATTGGTCATAAATGAAAAAACTATATTCACAATTAAATAATCACATACTAATACTGAAAATATTGTCTTTAAACTTTCTTTGAGAATTTTTAAAAAAAAGTCTCAATGAGAGTATCTATCGTACTTTCCCGAATATTGAACCTACCGTATGAGACATAAAACTTTAAGCGTCTCCCTCTTGTTCTGTTCGGAATACAAAAATGCACTCAAAAGTAGCTTAAAAAGGCTTTAAAAACTTTTCCGAAATGCAATTACCAATGTAATAAATTCATAAAAGTTTAAAAACCACTTTAAAAAATTCTTTGACCCTAAAACTGACCCAAAACATCCTGGGATAGTTTTATGGGAATTTTTGAAATTTTGTTTTTTTAACACTGTAGCAAAGCTGACGTGAGCCAACAGACATGGATGTTGCATGCGCTGACATGCCCCAGCTGCATTTGACGTGTGCAGTGCATGCACTACTCACGCGTTAATATGTAATACAAACCCTATTACGTACCCAAGACCATACATGAAAGGAAAAAAACGAAGGACATGCGGAGTACCGGATTTCGATTCCATTATGAGTTTTGAAGTAATTTTTTATGCCGAAACGAGCTCCAATACTCCCGGGATAGTTGAGAAAGTTGTTCACCGATGCTCGGTTTAGGCCTTTCTACAATTTTCTCAATACACAATCTCTCTTAATGGGTTAGAGAATCGTATGCTTACGATTGATATGAGTAACTGTAGGAGATCTTAACTTTTATATAGCTTTTATATCGAGCTTTTCATCACAAGGCCGATATGAATCAAGTCCACATTGAAAAGGATCTATTTTTCATCGAACTTCGATCCATTAATTTAGATCATTTATTGGGTTACTTTATTACCTTTATCTGGATCAAATTACATAACTTAACCGATAATTTATTGAAAACCAAAATTACAATTAATAGTTGTCCACTTAATAGGAGAAAGACAAAAATGTCCCCAATAACAAAAATGTCTAACATAACTGTCCCTATTCTATTGATTACTTGCTGATTTCTCCGAGGATTTTGACCTAGAGGATGGTATTGGTTCCATTTTCCTTATCATCAGAAGCTTCTTCTTGTTGCGTGTTTGGTCCGGAGAAAAAGCTTAAGGCTAAACATGGGAAAGTAAGCAGGTCTAGACCTGATACAATGTATCAAAATGGGTTTAAGCTCAGAAATTATAGACATTTTGTTCAAGGAATCTGACACCATTACTGCAAGCGATAATGCGAAAAATATTTTAGCACCTGCCAAGATGATGAATCCAGAGGACAAGCAAAGCAATCATATCTTTCTGTGCTTGTTAATTCGTGGAGGAAAACTTTACTTGCACAATTGCAACCTTAACACTCGAGAGGAATGCACTAATGAGAAAAAGAAAATGTCATTGTCCTTACCGATGGCTCCCTTTACCAAAAATAGCATCTTTTTAATTTCTATATATCCATTTAGGTGATAAAATGGACAAAAATAGCCGTCAATAGAATAATCACATAGAAGGTAATATTATAGGCTTGAGTTTTTTTAAACGTTGAATAAAACCAAAAAGTAGAAGCTAGTTGAATTGTTCCAAAGCATTGATATTCTCAAGCCTCCAACTTATTTTCCCAAAAACAAAACTGAAGAGTGTCTGTGAAAGGGCCTTAGAAAAGAGGTATACATCAAACTTTCACTATAGTCATCAATTCATCTTCAGAAGCAGACATCATGAGGAACCTTTTGACAAACATGGGAAAGAATAAAGTGGGTTGTTGAGATCGTAATTACCTAAGTAGTTCTAATTCTTAAAAGAACAAACATTGATTTACCACTTCTTTCCCGGACTTCGCACGTAAATTTCTCAACCTTTTATTCCAAAGATAAATGTCAAATCTGAAAACTGCACTGAAGCTTGAGCCACGCATCCGCATCCATCATCAGGAAGAATTGTAAATATCTTTGCTTTAATTTCTAAATATCCATCTTACTCTATGCAAAAAACAAGTAGAAAATCTAAACGAACGCTCAGTTCCGGATCTAATTCTCTTCTGACTGCTCTTTACCTTAACACTTCAAAGCCCCACACCAGTCTCCTTCTGACGAGCCTTCTACTGACCTGGAGAAATTGTTTGAAAGATCAACCACCCTTCTCATGTTATTGATAAGCTCTCTAATCATCCCCACGTTCCGCTACAGGTTATCAGGGAACTTGGATTCATGGCTCTGATTTATTTCATTAATCAGCAGCCTGTTTTGATCAAGAATGCCTTGAACTTGTACTAATTTCTTTCAAAGGTTTGCAAAACCCTGCCATCCACTTGAGTTCCATCGCCTATGCCAGGAAGCAAGCCTCCTTCCGTGTCAGTCAATCAATCAATACATGCGAGAAGAGAACTTGTCACGAACAAATATATATGCTCGTATACCAAGAAAAGGACAAAAAAAAAAGGTAACTTTCCAAGATTCTAGGACCATACTATCAAAAACCATACACTTAAAAAGACCGACCCAATAATTGGTCACAGTTGTTCTGATTACGCCCTAGCACTTGATGCTTTTCCTTTTTCCTTAAAGCCAAAGCATGATTACGCAAAGACGCAGAGAACAGAAAACCGTTGTGCACAGTTTCAGGATACAAAGAAAAAAAGGAAACTCCTTTTTCACGAAAAGGAAACCTTCGTTCCCCAGTAACAATCCCAAGCAAATATTTATATTTGAATGAAGAACAACTGCAGCTTTGAAAAAAGTAAGAAAGCTCCTAATCATTCCTGCCTTCAAATCCTCGGTGCCATTTTAGGATTTGAAGCCGTCATTCCTAAAGAAAATAGAAGAAAAGCTCTATCATAAAAGATGTACCAAAAAAGAAAATTAAAGGTTAAAAAACATTCAACTTAAAACACTGTGCAACCGAAAAGATCCAAAAGTTACAGTGGTGTTACAACGGTATTCCTTCAAGCACGAATTTGTCCCACAAGATGCATTAATCCCTTTGTACGATAATCTCACTTAACTTCATTAAGCAAGATTTAACCTCGTCATATGATTGTCGACCAACTTACTTGTTCTTGAATGCCTCATGGCCCTCACAGTGTTTCACTCTCACACCCTTGCAAGAAAACTAGTAAAGACTCAAAATATATAAAGGAATGCTCTCTCATATCTTGAATTATCTCCCACACTCACTTCCTTTTGAGTATCTCTCTCTCTCAAAAGAACAAGACTCAAATAAACTATTTACAGACACTTCTAGATAACTAAAAAATATTTATAAGCCTCTGTTTGGTTGCGTTTATATTAGTAGAGTTTTTATCAACAGAATTTTTTTTATAGATCTTTTCTGAGAAGAACTTTTCTAAAAAATCAGTTGATTATTTGATTGTCATTTAAAAAGATTTTTTGAAAGAGCTTCATACAATAAATTATTCATAAAAATAAAAACACTTTTAATTTTAACTATATCTTATTTTGCAAAAAATTTATTTACGCATATAAATATTATTTAAATTATATTAAACAATATGCAAAGCACAATATATTAATTATTATATAATTTTAAACCATATGAAACATAAATGAAAATATATCTAACCAAATCTTTAATATGAATTATAACATAAGTAAAACTAATATCAAAAATAAATATTAAAACATATAAAAGTCAAATAATATTATATAAATTCTAAAATAAGCGTAAAGATGAGTTTGTGAGTATTGTGAAAATTATATGTAAAAAATAAGGATAAAATAGACTAAAAATAAGCTCATTAATTAATCTGAAAATCTACCTAAAAAGTGCTTTTTAGAAGTTATAAATTTGAGCTTTAAAAAAAACTGTATTTTAGTTGCCAAAAAAGTCATATCTACTAAAGAAGTGTTTTTTTATTTTATTGCCACACACTTATTTTTCTTTAAAAAAAAGGCTTTTGTGGTGGAAAAAAGTGTTTATTGACCTCCCAAAAGCCCATCCAAACAGGCATTAAGTTAGAATCCTAATAGAATTCTACTAGCTAAGATCACACTTTTAACATATCTTATCTTTATCAGATCATATCACACTAACCAATAGAATGACATCCATATCTAATTAGGACTTTGTCTAATATGATTAAGCTACATCACAATATTAAGATAAAAGATTACATCTAGGAATGATCTATCCACATCCATGAAGATCTCCTTTATCTTCAGATGATCATTCCTCATGATCTTTATCTCTTAGAGCTGATATTCATCTACTATGATCTTATCCACCACATCATCCAAGATCTTCTCATCTCTATCCATTGAAGATGAGTTATTTAAGCCAATATCACACTAGTTCGATGTAATGCTTTCCCATGCTAACGCCATTAGCCACAGTCTGTCCATTTGAGTGCATAATAAGTCCTTAGTCCTTTAAGAACCCAGGCTTAGCCAAGTTAACTCGTACAAGGTTCGAAACTCTTCCAAAACTAGCACAATGTTTAATATACTTGCTGTTGGACCCCGAAATTTTCCTAGAAAATAGAAATTATAAAATGAATGGCATAGGTGCTTTTGAGTATGTATGTGTTGTGGGTGTTTTAGAGTTAAATGAAATTGATGTGTAAAGAAGTGGATTTTGGTTTTGTTGACTTGGAAGTTTGTGAGTAAATTTGTGTGTGTTGGGTTGCCATGACAAGTATAGTGATTAATTTGATATAAATGGAGTGAAAAATTAAGAAATAAAGAGAAAAAGTGTGAAAAGTTGTTAAATTAGAAAAGTTTGACTTTTTGGAGTAAGAAAGTTGACTTTTTGATTTAAGCATAATTTGAGAAAATGATCTGCATGAAACTTGTAGTATCTGTTAAAAGCTTTCTGTCTCCATAAAGTATGCAATTTTTTGATATCAGGAGTGGAAGATATGATTTTCCGAAGATAAGGTTCATTTGCTTTGTTTTTGAAAATGCCTTTAAATATAGATTTGTGTATTCTATGCTTCAAGGCCACTCGTTGTGAGGATTTAAGCTTAATTGGAGTAAATGGCCTTAATGAAAGTTGTAGCTTGTCTTTCAATCTTTCTAACACCATAAAGTTTACAATTTTTCGATATCGGAGTTAGGAGTTATGATCGACCGGAATTTGGAAGTTGTTTAGGAAAAGTTGATTAGGGCAGTAATTTTGACTAGGTTTTTGACCCCTTTAGAGAGGGAATTGATTTTTAAGTTCTTCATGGAAGTTGTAAAGCTTCCTTTGATCTTTTTATTGATACCAAATTTATCAAATTTGGAGTTCAGGATCAAGAGATACGATTTTGGGAAAATTCGATTATATATGTATAATTGAGATTCTGTTCATTTGCTTTTGATCCGACCCTTTTTTCAATCTTTTGTTTATAACTCTTCTGTACGACATCCGATTGATTCGATTTTTGAAGCGTTGGATTCCTAAGGCAATTAATTTCTTTTTCATGGAAAATTATGAAGTTTAGGAGATTAAATGGAAAGAGATTGATGGAACTAAAGTGAGAGGATTGGTTAAAGGTTATGAGTTAAATAATTTTCTGAACATGGTTTAGTATTTTGCAAAATTCGGGAGCTATAGAGATCCAATTGAACCGATTCTTTTTTCAAAATAAAATTGAGACATGGTTCTATGAATCATGTTAAGGGATCAAATTCTAATTTAGTCCCTAAGATTGTCAATTTTTGGATTGAAGTTGGGTTATTGTTCAGTCTCGGATTATAATGAGCTGAACGCGTATTTTGGCCATAACTTCTTCGTTTCTGAACCGATTTGAGCGTTTTTGGTGACGTTGGAAACGTAAGACATCGAGAAACATTTTTCAAGAAAAAAGTTTCGCCAAATTATGTCATTTACCTGTCCAAAATTTGGAAGCAAGATGGCTGTTTTTAAAATGAAATGTGCAGGGGCAGATTTGAAACATCACTTAAAGGGTTAAGGTTTAGGCTTATATGTAAGGGCTTGTTGGTCCTTTTTCTCCTTAAATGAAACACCAAGAGCTGCTGTCATTTTGGAGAGAAAAGAAGCAGCAGAAAGTCGAAACATAAGCAAAAGAAGAGGAGAAGAAACGATAGAGAGAAAGAGATGAGAGATTCGGTGATGGAGAGAACCGAGAAGAAGAAGAAGACAAGCATGAAGGTCGGTTTTTATGGGTCTTCTAAGGGGTTTTTGTTTCTTCTTTAAGAGGGAAAAGAGAGAACAAAAATGAAAAAGAGAAGAGAGGCACTACAAAAAAATAAGACAATTCGCGACGTTTTATTAATAAAACGTCGCAGAAGGTGAAAACTTTTTGTGACGTTCAAAAAACGTCATAAAACATTCAAATTTTTTGCGACGTTTTAAGAAAACGTCATAAATTTATAACACTTTTTGCGACGTTTTATCGCTAAAACGTCACAAAATAAATATCCACGACGTTTGGTTGAACAAAACGTCGCAAAAACGTTTGCGTTTTGTTTAATTAAAACATTTTGATCTTCTCAAACCCTTCTTCTCTGGTTTCTTCTCTCTGCCATCTTCCCACCCAAATTTGATTTCTTCTCTTCCTTCTTCACTCTGCCTTCTCTTAGTGTTCATTTTTGCCATCTTCCCCCACTAAAACGACGTGTCAGCTACTCAACCCCCTTTATAACCCGTCATAGTCATGCAACAATCTAAACGATCTAGGGTTGGGATTTCTAATTGGAGACACGAGGTTGGACTCCAAAAAAATCATCCTCAAGTCGTCGGACGAAGAGACCTTCGAGATCGAGCAGTCGGTTGCCATGGCGTCGTAGATGATTAAGCTCATGATCGAGGACGGCTACACTGACAGCGAGATCCCTTTGCCCAAAGTCACCGGAGCGATCCTCGCTAGGGTTATAGAGAACTGCAAGAAGCGTTTTACGCTTGCAATCGAGAAGGAGAAGGAGAAGGACTCGTCGTCGTCGGCATTCGCCTCCTTCGATGAGGCTCTCAAGACATGGGACGCCGATTTTGTTAAAGTTGACCAAAATACGCTCTTCGATCTTATCCTTGTGCATCCTTCCCTTAAATTCCTTGCTCTATTTAATGATTTTCGTTAATTGATTTGGGGATAATACTGATTCTGCAGGTGTATATATGATGTTTGGTTTGTTACGTTCTGATAAATAGAACATAACGACTGTTGAAGCTACTGATTGTTGAACGCTCTTTTGCTGAGAAACACTATCAGGATTTGTCCACTAGGCCATTCTTCAGTGGACTTGTTGACTACATCATCTCTGGCCCTGTTGTTGCCATGATCTGGGAGGTTAAGAATGTTGTTACTACTGGCCGCAAAATTATTGGCGCTACAAATCTCGCAGAATCCGCTCCTGGAACCATCCATGGCGACTTTGCTATCGAAATTGGATGGTAAACCTTTTCATATGTTAAGATAATGAGTTGACTAAATGAATCCTTCACTAATTGCAACAAGTTTTGTTCCCAAATTAGAATTTTCCATCTATAATGATGAATTGAGATGATTTTGGTTGCTGGAAAATCATGTCGAAAATGTTTTGAGTGGCCACTTATTGCAGGAATGTTATTCATGGAAGTGATTTAGTTAAGAGTGCCAGGAAGGAAATTGCACTGTGCTGTTATCAGTGCTTGTATACTTGAACTAGATGGGCTTTGTAACCATTGAACAGTATATGGACACGGATGCGCCATTGTTCAAATAATCCAATTCAGATATTGTATTTTTTAATTGTTCAGTCGTGACTGACCATGCATTTAGATGTCTGAAACTTAATTCTGCTTTGGTGATCAAATGGTTAAGGCAATATCTCTGTAGCTACAAATGACCTGGGAGAGCCGGAAGATGTGAATGAGGAGATGAGGATTCATAAAGCAAGTCCTTTTGACATTAAAACCAAGCAAGATACAGAGAAAGTGGCAGTTGAATTACTTGCTACAAGGTTAGAACATGGTTCTTGCGAAGATATACACTTTCGTATGTTTCTTTGATATCATATGATATCATATAAGATCACTCTTCCAGAGTTCTTTAAGCACACATGTCCAATTGCTATTGTGCACATGTACATTGGTGCAAAGAATATTCTGGATATTGTGAGCACCTAACTACAACTATTTATATTTGTTAATGTATATTGTGTATCTTCGAATAAGTATGCTGAAATCATCCATTTGATTTCTTCATATTCTCTATTTCTGTATTGATCACAATTGTTGTTTGATACTCAAATAAGGTTAGTTGGAATTAATAAGCTATTATAAGCTATTGATTGGAATTAATTAAGTAATCCATAAGGGCGTAGAAGAAATAATGTACATAGTAAATGGATTATGTTTCTAAGTTGATGGTAATAAAGAAATGATCTCTATTGGTCTCATGAACATTGCTGGTTCCTGTTCTTCATGTTATGTTGCTACAGGTGATGATCCTCCATACATGAACCTTTCTAGGCAGCACAAGTAATGGTCACTTATTCTGAACCCTTCTTTTTCTCATTTTTCAGGATCATTTGTTCAATCTGCAGTAAACTCAATTCTGGAGCTCAAACAAGAATCTCTAACATAATAGTGGCTGCAACAGTACTAGTGACTCTGTTGTTTCTCGTGCCACTCTTTCATTACACCCCAAATGTCATCTTGGCAGCCATTATCTTAACAGATGTGATTGGACTGATTGATTATGAAGCTGCATACAAGTTGTGAAAGGTTGACAAGCTTGATTTATTGGCTTATTTGAGCTCATTCCTTGAAGTGGCTTTTAAACTCTGGCATTCCTGTACTAAACAAAGCCAGAGATATTGTTCACACAGAACTTAGACCAGGTAACTTTTGCTAAGAAAAGATTATGTAGTCAAATTTGGTTATGCTGACTTGCTGATCATATGCTGTGATGTATTATCTAGTATAAAGGCTTTGTACATATTGGTAGGATCTGCTACATGAACCTGAGTATAAGAGAACTCGTACCATGCAATGCAACAAGGAATGCTAATACCTGAAAATAGCTCTAGAGAAATTCTTATGTGCAACTTTGGATTTGTTTTGATCTCTTGAAACTAGTTTGGACTTGGGTATCTGATATGATCATTGCCCGAAATTGTTGGTGTGTAGTAAGTTTTTTATTATTAAAGGTGCTCTTGAACTTCGAATGCAACCTAATCTAGTTTTAAATGTAGATCCATAACAAAAAGTGTTTTGCAGGACAACTCTTGGTTTTTGGTGGTCACCAAACTCTAAAATCGAGTTATCCCGCACGTGTGTGGGAGAATGATCTGAACTCGATATCTCAAATAACAGAATTAGTAGGGCAATTGGGCATCTGGTATATCAAAAGAGATTCTACAGAAGTAAATTTTGCATATGTCCTAGTGGTTCTCAGGTCAATAGTGCTCGCATAGCTGACTCAATTCAATATGGATGTATTCCTGGTGAGTATAAAATTCTGGTTGAAATAGCTTGTACACCTTAGTCCTCAAATAAATGGGTAAACTGTTCATTAACCCGAAATATAGGTTCAAAATTTCTTGAAATCAGGTACCTTCACTTCACCAATCAAAATGATTGAGAGTGAGCTTTTTCAATTTCCTCTTTTTAATTTCTCTTTTGTATTAATTCACTTTCTGAGTCTCAATCATAGAACCATGCAATGCACTGAGGAAGGCTCTAAAAGGTCACAGTCAGTATGCGATGATTAAGGGGAAGATAATGCAACAATATTTTGATGTTTTTCATGCTTAAATGTGTTACTCTTAAAATTGGACCGCATGAAAAACTCATATTACTATATGTAGTTTCAAGAATAGTGGGGATTGTTGACTTGAGAACTGAAATCTCTATTTGTACTCTCTTCTGTATCATTATAACAGCTGTGTTGTTCAGTATTGCAATAGTACTAGTCGAGGTGGAAGAGTTACATGTTCAGGTTCCATATCACTTATTTAGAAAGTTCAGGATAAGAAAGGGACCTTTCTTATTATTTTGGACTCTTGAAGAACTCTGACCCTTCTGTCTCTGTTTTGTGCCTTTTCTTTTGATGTTTCCTTGTCCGAGTAAATTGGGCCATAGTTTATTTTCCTAAATAGTTTCTCATTTTTGCTGCAGTGATATTATCCAACTATTATTATCGCCATTCAATGACATTCGAATTGGCACAAATTTTCATCATACTTAAGGAGCAAGACGTGTACCAACTCAAACAGATTCTCAAAGGAATACCCTATGAGAAGTTTCTTTGAATCTGCTGCAGAATTTAGTTGAGGTAAAAGCTTGTCCACCATTATTCTTATGTTCTTTTCCCAAGTGGAGCATTTTCACAATAGTCAACAAAAAAGAACTGCTGAATATTTCTCATGGCATACATTATCAGCTTCAGAAGCATTTCCAGTGGAATTCACCTCCCATCAAATATGATGCATTTCATATGCTGATGTACGAACTCTGGTTACACCACCATGTTATCAAATACTGACGGATGTGAAGATCTCGAGTTGACTTTCATACACGTCCTCTAGAGCTATTCTAATCGTGATCATAGTTCTCGCAGCCTAATCTTAAGGTGTCTTGATTTCCTCATTGAGCAATTTGAGGAGTTGTTTGGCAACATAGTTTTTCTTTTTGCTAATTTCGTCGGTGATGTAGTGTCTCACTACTAATCGGAGATGGTGTATAATGTATAGTGAATGGTATGGTAGTATTCAGTTGTTTCATGTGGGTGGGAAATGTTTTTCTTTTTCTCTTTTGGTTATTCTGGTGTGCTGGGCATTTCGAGGGAGTGTCAAAATTTTTAATGTGATGAATAAAATATCAAATTCTTTGGTCTACAGCAATCCATGCAGCTCCTCAGTATCATCAGTAATGTTAAAGACTTATTTCCTGTTTTTCATTTTCCGAAAAATTTTGACATAATCTGTATCCGTGTATATGACATTACAGGTCTAATTTGAAGCAATATTTGTAAACAAATAAGAGTTAAAAAATAGTATTTTAAAAAATAATTATTAAAATTAAAAAATTATTAAATTAAAAAATTTCAAAAATGGGAAAATAATAATTAAAAAATATAAATAATAAGAAAAACGTCACAGAAGATATTTCGCGACGTTTTTTAAAACGTCGCAGAAGACATTCTGTGATGTTTTTATGGAAACGTCGCGGAAGACATTCCGCGACGTTTTTGTGGAAACGTCACAGAATGTCTTCCGCGACGTTTTCAAAAAACGTCGCAGAATGTTCGTGTTTTCCGTGACGTTTTACAAGAAACGTCGCAAAAACTATTTACCTACACCACATTTCACGACATTTTTTATGACGTTTTTGAAAACATCGCAAATTGTATTCTGTGACGTTTTTTGACATTTTGTGACGTTTTTTAAACGTCACAAATTGACTTATTTCTTGTAGTGAGGAGAGAAGCATTCGGATGAGAGAAGAAGAAGAAGATTATCGTGAGATGCTGGGGTTTTCGATTTTGTTAACTTTTAAAAGTGATTTTACGTGGGATTTAAGAGGAAAAACATGAGAGAAGATGAAAGCTTGCTTATGGAGGTCAAGTGTCGAAAATGGAGGAGAGAGAAGGTAAGAGTTGATTTCAAAAATTGAGGTTTTAGTGAGATTTTTAGTTAATTGAGCTAAGATTGATATGGGTTTGTAAATTATGAAGTTAATTTTGATGATTATGATTTAAGTGAGGTTTAATTTTGGAAAATTGTGATTAGGGTTTATGTTAATTTGGGAATTTTCGAAATTATTGATTTAGATAGCTTAGAAATATGATCAATTGGTGAATTCCTAAGTTAATTTGAGTAATTATGTATTTATGATGTTGAATTTGGGTATTTGTGGTTTAGGAAAATTTAATTTGGAAGAAAGAAGAAAGGATTGGAGAAATTGAGGATTAGGATGAGCTTCAAACATAGATTCGAGGTGGGTATCATATTTATATTTTAATTTACAAGCCATATATGAGTTTTCGAAAATTAAAGAAAGCAAAACTTGGGTTTTGATAAATTATTGTTTTTGTAAATGGTTGCAACCTATGATTAATGTTTGAAAATTTCGATTTTCCGAAGGAGAAAAGTTATTGTTGTAAAATGATTCTGATACTTGAGAATTTTTGGTGTTTAAATGATTGGACAATTGTTATGGAAATGTTTGGTTGATGTTGTAAATGATATTGAGCTTGAATATGATAAAGGTTTGAAAAAATTATGATTTCTGATTAGTTTTAAGAGCGTTTATAAAATATGGTTTTATGTAAAGGTTTGAAAACTTGTGATTTCCGCATAAATTCGGAAGTGGTTAGAAAATATTGTTTATGGAAATATTTGAAAATTTTGAATCCCAAAAATGCTTTGAAATTGTCTAGAAAATGGTTTATGCAAATGTTTGAAAATTTATGATTTCTGAATACTTTCGGAATTAGTTAGAAAATATTGTTTATAAAAGTGGTTGAATATCTAATGTTTATAAAAGTATTTGAAAATTATGATTTCGACATTGTTTATAAAAGTGTTTGAAAAGTTTATGATTTCTGAACTTGTTTATAATAATGTTTGACAAAATGTGTTTGAAATTGTTTAGAAAATAAGGTATATTTAAATGTTGAAAAGTACGATTTTCGAAAGGCGTTTGAAATTGTTTAGAAATGTTGGTTATGTAAATGTTTGAAGTCTTTGATCTTCGTATGATTAGCTTCCTTACTTTTGAAATAGTTTTAGAAATTGTTTTAAGAAATTATACAAGTTTTAAATATTTGATAAATTAAGAAAATTTTTGAAGTTTCGAAAAAAAAAGACAGAAAGGTTCAATTTCTTGTTTTCAAAGGATTTGAGAGATTGATTGAAAAATTGAGAAAGTTTTGAATTTTATTGTTCCCGAATGTTTTTAAAAAAGGGTTACGAGTTTTAAAATAAATTGAGAAATGAAGAAAGATTTTGAAGTTCATTTCAGTGATTTGGATTTAAGAAATCACGTAAATTGTTAAATTCGTTATTTTCGACGAATTTGATAAGTTATGAAAATATTTTCGGAATGCTTTTACGAAAATACAAGATTTATGAAAAATTATGCTTTTGAATAAATTGAAAAAAAATTGAACAATGCGCTTTATGAATCTGCATACGTTTGATTTATGTTTTAAAAAAATAACTTGCATTCATTGTTTTGATTTTGATCTATACGTGATTAAATTGTTGAATTGAGATTGAATATGCTTATTGATGTGATATGTGAATATGTGAGCTATGTGAATATGTGAATGTGTCTAGTATGACACAGTATGAAAAGTTTGAAAATCAAGATTTCTGAAAAGTGCCTTCGGGCAATCCGAATTTTCGGTTTCGAATTATGTGTATTATGTGGGTTTGATGAGGTCCCCTCCGTAAGAGTCATTGCACTATCTCCCTCTGATAGCCTTCTCCCGGCTGCCCGTAAGTGGCTTAGAAGTTCCGATTTTGGATTCCTTTCCGTTCACGGCTGCATAGAATGTAACATCCTGTTACTGTCATTAAGGGTATTATGGTAATATTGGGACAGACTGATAGGATTTCACTGCATACATTGACTGAGCATGTTACTGGCCTCTAATCATAGAGGAACTGGTTTACCGCATATGCATATATTCATAGGTACATGCATTCAGGATTTTTCCGGTATTTAATTGTAAATTAGAATTGACTGAAAATTGACTGGGTTGTGAACCGAATACTGACTGAATTGACTGGATTGGGGGACTGATTGAGAATTAGAGTGATTGGGTTCAATTGACTGATTTAATATTGGTTACGAGTGACTGGTAATTACTAGTGGTTTATAGGAAATTTTCGGGAAATTCGGGAGAAAATGTTCAGACCGGAAATAGATGGGTGACTGACTGATTGACTGTATATTACTAAAAGAACTGTCTAATAGAAATAAAAAAATTAGAATTTTACTGATAGGAAATAAATATGTGGAATCATTGAAATTTAGAGACTGAAATTTGGACTGACTCGGAGACTTAGGTCTATAAATATCTAGGGTTGAGAAATTTGGGGGAAAAAAAATTGGCTAAGGCATCGCGAGCCCCCCTCTACGACGTTCTTGATTTCCTCTCATCGGTGAGGATTTCTTGATCTTTCCTTATGGTTTTCCCTTCTATTGTGATAGGCTAACATGGTTATAGTGATTGGTGAAGGTTAGAAGCTTGGAAAGTGTGTAATCGTTGGGTTCAAAGGATTCTAGGGTTACGGTGATTTTGAGATCTGTGGAGAAATCGTCGATTGGTAAGTATTTTGTGTTTAATGTTGATCATTATGGTTGTTACATGTATTTATGGCATTTATGGGGTAAGATTGAGTAGTTGGAGTGTTAATGGAGGTTATTAATGAAATTAATGGCGGAAATCGATCGGAGAAGACGATCGGACCGCCGCGCGTCGCAACGAGCGCAGAAGCTTTTGGGCTTCGTCGCGACGAATAAATCGATTTAAATTAAATGTATTGGTCGCGACGTATGCAGCAAGCGTCGCGACGAGTGGGGAAAGAACTACGTCGCGACGAGCCTCTGGCTAACGTCGCGGCTAGTCGCGAAGGAGACGCACGCCGCGGCGAGCGTGCTTCTTTCGTCACGGCGAATGTCGCGAGGTCGCGGTGAGGAACTGTTTTATTGGATTGGATTTTACTTAATTGGGCATAATTCATGGTGTAGACCTCCGATTGAGGTGATTCTAGATTTATTACGGACTAGGGGAAGAGGTCTACAACTGAGAGTAATTATGGGAATTCGATTTGATTTTTATTGGTACTGAATTATAGAGATTAAGGTCAATTGTGATTCACAGTATGACCTAAGTGTCAAATTGAGACTATTGGAGTTTTAATTGGAGATTGTAATAGAGGTTTTGACCCAATGGATAGGAAATTGTTATAAGAAGTATGAATATAGGAGATAGGACTGAATCATAGGATTGGATCAATTATTGTCAAGAAATTGAGTGAGAAAGTGGAATTGGGCTTAAGGTATTGAAATTGGGATTTAGCACCGGAAATCGTGAACATGCATTGTACATCATTTCACTGAAACATATGCATTACTGTACTGATTAATTGGGCAATTAGTAATGGATCAGATTTAATCGTTATAGAGGCGCCGTTGGATCGTCGTTCCACGGACTTTGCTGGGACTTCCAGGCAGTAGCTCGGAAGTAACATGTGAGTAACCTAGTTGGTTCCTCAAATTCCTGTTTGTCTAAATGTTCACTGTATGATTACTGAAATGAATGTGATTGAATTGTATGCTTTTACTGTACTGAATGGGACTGTTACATGACACTGGAAATTGCATGATTATTGAAATATACATGATCAAACTGTATGCTCTCACTGTATTAGACTAGACCATTGTATGACCATTGAAATGTATGAGAGTGAACTATATTACGATAAGAGAGAACTGTATTATTACTGAACTATATGTGACCGATTCGCATAACGACATTGTATTGGAATGGATTCCGAGTGACACCGAGAATTGAAATCTTGGGCTTTTAGCCATATCTTGAATAATGAATTCTTGGATATTGAGTTATGAATCTTGAATTATCGAACATCAAATTATCGAGATCGCATTGCATGCATAAATGCGTGATCGATAATGGAATGTGTCCCAAGTTGCTAATATCATGAAAAGAGCCTCGAGCTCGAACACTATATCGATAGGGCATAGCCCGAGGATTTATCCTCGACGCGTCCTCATTGAATCTTGATCGAGCACTTGGGCACAACATCAATAATGGAAAAGAGTCTCATATGCATTGCATACATTTGATCGATCAATTGTGACGAGGATCGATTACGTGATGGCATGATTGACTGTAGACTGTGATGTGATATTGTAAAGTGTTGCATGCTACTGTAAGTGGTTATCACTGTAAATTGTATTTAATTCTGTAAATTGTCTATCACTGTAAACTGTTTGTAAAATAATATCTGATACTGTAAACTGGTATAGACTATTGTAAATTGTATATGATATCGTTAATTGATTTATTCTTGAATTGTTGTACGCTGATGCAGCGTAATGCATGATTTGAGTGAACCATCGATGATGGTTTCTCACTGAGTTCGCAAAACTCACCCAAAATTGCATCATATTTTTCAGGACTGATATAGTAGACTCCTAGCTCCGAAGATATTCTTTTCCTGCCGTGCGCATTTCTTTGGCAAGAGACGATGGCACATGTGTCGGTCATTTGGGTTAGCATTTTGAGGATGACTTAGATAGATGTTTGTATCGTTTCCTTTTGGTTTTGTTAGAGACCGATAGATCGTTCTATTCTGACATTGGATGAGTGTATAAAATGATTATCATTTTGGATTTTAATTTACTGATTTCGGTTATATTGTGATTTATTTTACTGCGATGCCATGTGGACATTAGTGGAAATTGTTTTGGTAGTGCGCCTTTATCGTGGAATACCTGTCGGGTGTCCCGATGTGTACCCTACGGTAAGGGGGCGCTACATTAAGTGGTATCAGAGCATGGTTTGGCATCTTCTGGAATTAGTCATTTTAAGTGGAATCCTTGTAAGAATAGCAAGCGATTGGAATTTCTTATCTTTTAGGTCATCCGCATCGGGAAACCGAGTTGAATCACCACGACACGGAATCGTAGGAGCTAGTAGGGAGTCTCCGATGCCTCATCCAGAGGAGTTGCCTCCTCGAGTTCCTGTGAGACGGGAACGGAGATATGAACAATCGCGTGGCGGGGCGGTTGACTTTATGACAAGACAAACCTGCGGAAGCCGAGGATCGCTACAGAGGACCGAGAGAGTCCTCGATCGATGGATCTGTGACCGGATGAGCGTTTTGACTACGCGGTTTCTATTCTGTGGTTCTCGCATATCGGTGGTGGAGGATCTGTCTGGCAGTACCACCGTGCCCCTGACATCTTGATATGGGATGATTTTCTGAGGGCCTTCAAGGACAATTTCATGCCCAAGATTTATCTGGACATGAAGCTACAGGAGTTTCTAGAGCTGAGACAGGGACAGATGACCGTGGCCGACTATGAGGTGCGGTTCAACGAGCTATTGGTCTATGCTTCTACTGTGGTTGCTACTGAGGCTGACAAGTGTCGGCGTTTTAAGGGCGGACTCAATCTGGAGATCCGTACCCTATTGGCTCGATCTGATATGATTAATTTCATTGAGTTGAGGGCTTCAAAGAATGAGGATCAAGCATTTTTGAGAGAGAGGCAAGCTGCGGTGGTGGGAGACCAGAATAAGAGACCCATGACAATCGAGCAATGAGAGTAGAGGGTATAGCAGACGCCAGAGCAGATCTTTTAGATCCTCAGGAGGGACTAGACAGTCCGGTTATGAGCAGAGAGACAGTTTTGTACAGACTGGTCGTGGTGGCGTCAGTGCTAGAAGTTCAGGGCAGCCTGTTCCTCTATGTGAGCATTGTGGTAAGAGGCACAGTGGAGAGTGCCGATGGCTGTCTGGAGCCTGCTTGAGGTGTGGTTCGATGGACCACCTAGTGAGGAACTGTCCAGAGACACTGGGAGCCCAGTCTTCTATGACTAGAAGATCTGGTAGCAATACCACGGTGCAGCAGAGCCGTGGTGGGTTCGGATGGAGAGGCCGAGGCCGAGGTTGAGGTCGAGCGGAGGGATCAGCAGTGAGGTCTGAGGGTCTAGACAGCAGACAGCAACCTCAGGCCAGGGTCTACGCCATGATTCGGCAGGAGGCCCAAGATTCCCCGGATGCTATAGCGGGTATGCTTCTAACTTTGGTTTTGAAGCATATGTATTACTGGATTTTGGATTCATTTATCTTTCTTTATTGCACTGCATTCCGCATATAGACTGCATGAGAATAGACAAAGGTTAATGAATGGGTTAGTGGTAAGTACTCCTTTGGGAAGTACGACTGTATTAGAAAAGGCCTGTATAGAGTGCCTAGTTTGGGTCGACCGAGCAGTTTTGGAGTGCCCTGAGATTGATATAGGGACGTAGTGAGGCCACATGGCTCACGTAGTGGATACCGGAGTTGATTTGATGATTATAATTGGAAAATTTAACAATGAAAGGATAGTCTGGAAATGAATTTGTAAGGAACGAAAAGTT
This sequence comes from Erythroxylum novogranatense, assembly GCA_029891385.1. Classification (NCBI taxonomy): domain Eukaryota; kingdom Viridiplantae; phylum Streptophyta; class Magnoliopsida; order Malpighiales; family Erythroxylaceae; genus Erythroxylum; species Erythroxylum novogranatense. The sequence goes on along the minus strand of CM057224.1, from coordinate 26,949,801 downwards.
GCCATTGGGAGACTTGATTTTAATGGAAACTCACGTGTGAGAGATAGAATCTGTTAATGAGGAAATGTGCAATATGTGAACGTAAGGAATCCGATTGTGTAATAGGCCTACTGAACTGTAAAGGGAAATTTGGGTAAAGGAATATGTGTCAGAATGAGTGATGACGAAACTGAGAAAGTTAAGCGAACATTGTTTCTTCTGGGAGACCATTGATTTTAGAGGAGTTATAAGAATTAATGATGGGTATAAGGAATATATGGATTCGGAAATTGGAATTGTTGAGAATTAAGCGAAAAGTCTAGATCTATCCGAAATGACAAAATGTTGAGGAAAATGTGTGAAAAGTATGGTGATGAGTGTGAAAGAGACATGTGGAGAACTCGACAAGTGTTAATCATGTTGTTCTAAATTAGAGCGTTGCAATATTTAGTGAAATGTCCCCAAAGATTATAAGGTAAGTTGATATAGTGCAATGTGATTTAGCGTATCTAGGGACAAGTATAACGTCAGTAGATCAGATCGTGATAGATTATCCAAATCGTGGTAACTGGTAAAAAGGGCAAAAAGAAAGTAGTATGAGTTATCGGAATTCCAAATCAATTGTGCATTAAAAAGGACTAGCAAAACAAATTGGTGATTCAGGAGTCAACTTCTAAGGAAATGACTGATAACTGTGTTATAAAGTGTTGTGTTTCAACAAGAATGTACCGAAAGAGTAATAAAAGGTTTAGAGTGTGAACTCGAATAGTTATTCGTGGGGATAACTAACAGATGTGACTGCTGAGGCAAACGTGAGACTGATATCATTGTAGTCCATCGAGATTGTCTGAACATAGTCGAAGACTATGGTTGATTTGAGTTATTAATGACCGTGAAGCGAGTCTGTAATAGGGGTTGAGCGATCCCAATTTATGGCAACGAGTCGAATCAATAAGGAAACTAAATTCGTCATTAAATGGCCTCTATGTGACTGTCATGAAAATGGATTGGTAAAATGGTTTAAAATCTAAAAGATGATCCTGATTTACAAAGTGTTTTACGGATTGGATTAAGATACAGTGTTAAGAATTGATAAATGTGTTTCTGGTACTGAATGTAAGGATTGGCAAATAATTATAAGGATATGAGCGAGAATCGGAATCGAAAGGAGCGGATAAATTCTCCTGTCCTCCTCATCGACTATATATGAAATTTCGAGGACGAAATTTTTATAAGGAGGGTGAATTGTAACATCCTTCTATCGCTATTAAGGGTATTATGGTAATATTGAGATGATCGATAGGATTTCACTGCATACATTGACTGAGCATGTTACTGGCCTCTAATCATAGAGGAACTGGTTTACCGCATATTCATATATTCATAGGTACATGCATTCATAATTTTTCCGGTATTTAATTGTAAATTAGAATTGATTGAAATTGGTCGGGTCAGGAACCGAATCTCGATCGAACCGATCGGATTGGGGACCGATTGAGAATTAGAGTGATTGGGTTCAATTGACTGATTTAATATTGGTTACGAGTGACTGGTAATTACTAGTGGTTTATAGGAAATTTTCGGGAAATTCGGGAGAAAATGTTCGGACCGGAAATAGATGGATGGTGGTGATCGATTGATCAGATATTACTTGAAAGAACTGTCTAATAGCAATGGAAAAATTAGAATTTTACTGATAAGAAATAAATATGTGGAATCATTGAAATTTAGAGATTGAAATTTGGACTGACTCGGAGACTTAGGTCTATAAATATCTAGGGTTGAGAAATTTGGGGGAAAAAAATTGGCTAAGGCATCGCGAGCTTTCTCCCCCCCCCTTCTACGGCGTTCTTGATTTCCTCTCATCGGTGAGGATTTCTTGATCTTTCCTTATGGTTTTCCCTTCTATTGTGATAGGCTAACATGGTTATAGTGATTGGTGAAGGTTAGAAGCTTGGAAAGTGTGTAATCGTTGGGTTCAAAGGATTCTAGGGTTACGGTGATTTTGAGATCTGTGGAGAAATCGTCGATTGGTAAGTATTTTGTGTTTAATGTTGATCATTATGGTTGTTACATGTATTTATGGCATTTATGGGGTAAGATTGAGTAGTTGGAGTGTTAATGGAGGTTATTAATGAAATTAATGGCGGAAATCGATCGGAGAAGACGATCGGACGCCGCTGTGTCGCGACGAAAGTAAAGCTTTTGGGCTTCGTCGCGACGAATAAATCGATTTAAATTAAATGTATTGGTCGCGACGTATGCAGCAAGCGTCGCGACGAGTGGGGAAAGAACTACGTCGTGACGAGCCTCTGGCTAACGTTGCGGCGAGCCGCGAAGGAGACGCACGCCGCAGCGAGCGTGCTTCTTTCGTCGCGGCGAATGCCGCGAGGTCGCGGTGAGGAACTGTTTTATTGGATTGGATTTTACTTAATTGGGCATAATTCATGGTGTAGACCTCCGATTGAGGTGATTCTAGATTTATTACGGACTAGGGGAAGAGGTCTACAACTGAGAGTAATTATGGGAATTCGATTTGATTTTTATTGGTACTGAATTATAGAGATTAAGGTCAATTGTGATTCACAGTGTGACCTAAGTGTCAAATTGAGACTATTGGAGTTTTAATCGGAGATTGCAATAGAGGTTTTGACCCAATGGATAGGAAATTATTATAAGAAGTATGAATATAGGAGATAGGACTGAACCATAGGATTGGATCAATTATTGTCAAGAAATTGAGTGAGAAAGTGGAATTGGGCTTAAGGTATTGAAATTGGGATTTAGCACCGGAAATCGTGAACATGCATTGTACATCATTTCACTGAGACATATGCATTACTGTACTGATTAATTGGGCAATTAGTAATGGACTGTATTTAACTGTTATAGAGGTGTCGTTGGATCGTCGTTCCACGGACTTTGCTGGGACTTCCAGGCAGTAGCTCGGAAGTAACATGTGAGTAACCTAGTTGGTTCCTCAAATTCCTGTTGTCTAAATGTTCACTGTATGATTACTGAAATGAATGTGATTGAATTGTATGCTTTTACTGTACTGAATGGGACTGTTACATGACACTGGAAATTGCATGATTATTGAAATATACATGATCAAACTGTATGCTCTCACTGTATTAGACTAGACCACTGTATGACCACTGAAATGTATAAGAGTGAACTATATTACGTATAAGAGAGAACTGTATTATTACTGAACTATATGTGACCGATTCGCATACGATTACTGTATTGGAATGGATTACTGAGTGACACTGAGAATTGAAATACTGGGCTTTTAGCCATATACTGAATACTGAATTACTAAGCACTGCATTTTATGCATAAATGCATGATCAGATAATGGAATGTGTCCCAAGTTGCTAATATCACTGAAAAGAGCCTCGAGCTCGAACACTGTACTGAACGGGCATAGCCCGAGGGGATTTATCCCTGATGCGTCCCTCACTGAATACTGACTGAGCACTTGGGCACAACACTGAATAACTGGAAAGAGTCTCATATGCATTGCATACATTTGATCGATCGAATTGTGACAATGGATCGATTACGTGATGGCATGATTGACTGTAGACTGTGATGTGATATTGTAAAGTGTTGCATGCTACTGTAAGTGGTTATCACTGTAAATTGTATTTAATACTGTAAATTGTCTATCACTGTAAACTGTTTGTAAAATAATATCTGATACTATAAACTGGTATAGACTATTGTAGATTGTATATGATCTCGTTAATTGATTCTTGAATTGAATCTTTGTCAGATGATGCACGCTGTAATGCATGATTTGAGTGAACCATCGATGTTGGTTTTCACCGAGTTCGCAAAACTCACCCAAAATTGCATCATATTTTCAGAATGATAGAGTAGACTCTAGCTTCAAGATATTCTTTTCCGCCGCATGAAAGCCGGCAAGAGACGATGGCACATGTGTCGGTCATTTGGGTTAGCATTTTGAGGATGACTTAGGATAGATGTTTGTATCGTTTCCTTTTGGTTTTGTTAGAGACCGATAGGCGATCTATTCGACATTGGATGACCAGATAAAATGATTATCATTTTGGATTTTAATTTCTCGATTTGGTTATATTGTGATTTATTTTACTACGATGCCATGTGGATATTAGTGGAAATTGTTCTGGTAGTGCGCCTTTATCGTGGAATACCTGTCGGGTGTCCCGATGTGTACCTACTGTAGAGGCGCCTACGTAACCGCTTATGCGAAATGTGCAAGACGCTGTTAAGACCGACCCAAATCATTTGATGTATTATGTGTTTTGTTTTGTTTATGTTTGTGATGCATTCATGTTTTCGAAATTGTGCATAATTTGAAAGAACAATTGTAAGATCTTGAGAAATGAGTTTTGAAATCGTGAGAATTTTATAAATTGATCAAGAATGTTTTGAATAAATTGAAAGGCCTAAGAACTAAGTTTTGAAATTCTTGCTACTGAGAAATGTTTATAAATGATAAACATTTTTATGAAATAATTTTTGCTTATTTTCAAGTATAAATATGTTATCCACGGAGCGAAAGCTCACCCCCCTTTCATCCTCATCTCCAGATTTTTGAGCAGGAGATCGGATGGAAGACGATCATGACTTCAGTTCAATTTGTGCATGTTCTATATTTATTTGTAAAGTTTGATGTTAGTGTATTCTTTCAGATTGTAAATAAATGCTGAAATTAAGTATGGAATTGAGTTTATGTAAGATTATGGAATTGGATGATGTAAGTAAACTATGGATTTATGTATTGAAATTGAGATATAAGTTTGTATATGTTTATGGAATATGAATTGTGAATGTATATCAATATGATTGGATTGTGTTCAGATTGGATTAGGAATTATGATTGGGTTGTATGTGTATGTGAATAAGATTGTATGATTATAGATTATGGCATAGGAACATGATTGTTTTGGATTTTGGATTGAATTATGGATTTGGATATTAAGTTAAAATATGAATGGGGAATTTGAATAGAATTGAGATATTGAATGTGATTTGGGATTAAATGATGAATTTGTATACTAAATTGAGAAACGAATATGAGTTAAATCAGCATAAAGTGTTTTAGATATAAGATTACGTTTGTTTATGCTGAGATCCCGGACGGAGGGTCCGGTGGATTTTGATGATTGTGTGGTTGTTTGGAAAAATTTAGAAGTGTTTATTTTACCATTTGCAATTTTGAGTTAGGTCAATTGCAGCCGTTATGCTACCGAAATTTCGTTAAATTGTTTAAGAGATGAATTTTGGGATTGTTTGCTTGTATAAAAAGTTTGTATGATTTGAGAATTGGGTTGAGGATAATTTCCAAGAAAAAGGAAATTAGATTGCCTTGCATGAGTTTGATTTATGAGTAAAGAAAAAAAATATACCGGTTTTGGAATGTCTTAAGGATTCCCAACGCTGAACGTTTAATTTGTCTACAAGAATTGTTTTCGGATGTCAGATTTGTGTTCGCATCGTTTAAGCCATTCGATTTGCTTCGATTCATTTGCTTTGATTTGTCCGCCTTCGATCCATTTCGATTTCGTATTCGCTTCCGATTTACATTCACTTTGTTTCGCTATATGATCCGATTCGAGTTTTCGTTAGTTCCGTTTACTTCGCTTTCGATTCTTTCGATGTTCTTCCGTTTTTCGTCAGTTGGGATCCGGTTTCCGGATCGGGTGCCAACACTTGCTAAGTTACTTTAAAACTCTTGCATATTCTCGTTATGCATTTGATCTAACTAACCTTCCACTTGAAGTCCATCTTAAGCCTTCTTTTAGTCTCACATTCGAATCTTGCATCTCGTCGAAGACTTTCACCAATGTGCACCAATGCAAGACAACGTTTGACCCTTTTCGTCCTTGTCTCCTCGTAATCTTTGCCTTGTTTCGTTGTTTTATGTGTTAAACATTAGTCAAGGCTTGTCAATGTCTGCATGATTCTGCTATTATGACTTAAGAGTTTAATAAACCACCCCCACCTGAAGAAATCGATGCCTTTTTCAAAATAATATGTGGACGCTCCTCTTTATATGGTTTCCTCAAAGAATCCTTAGACATTGGCATATCTCCTATGTACCATATTCCCTCTCCATCTGGTTTCTCCTTACTTATGTTCGAACACTCCTTCACAAGGATTATTGCACCTAATATAGCAAAACTACTGAGATAGACTTCTTCTATTGAGTCCTCCTCTCCCTTTCGTTGATCCTTCGCGACCATGGTACTTACTTGCTCCTTACTTGTCTTCTGTCTTAGGCATTCTCAAACAAAGTGCGACACTTAGAAAACGAAACAAGTAATATCTCGTTTTGAGTTTCGTTTTGATTGTTTCTAACTTTAAGAAAGTTCACCTACCTTCTCCTTGCCTTTGTCCAAGCCATTCCGCATCCCACCATTCTTCTTACCTTCGTAGCTAGTTTGAATCCGTGATGGCATTTGGAGATCCGCCAAGGCATCCACAGTTGCTATCTCGCTTGGAAGGTCTTTCACATTCTACCTTCGAAGCTCCATTTGTGCCCAACCTTACAATCTACTTAAGAAATTGAACACATTTGTCTTCCTTTGATGTGTTCTGCACGTCCAACATCAAAGATATAAATTTCCTTACATACTCTCACACTGAGTTGTCTTGCTTCAACCTCTTCAAAGCTTCTCTTGTGAGCCATGAAGTGTTATTAGGGAGGAACTAATCTGTTAGCTCCTTCTTCATCTTCTTCCAAGTGTTGATGAGAGCTCTACCTACATTGATGTCATTGGAGGTTCTCATTCTCTACCACAACCTTGCATCCTTCATTAAATATGTTGTCGTGATCAACTCTTTCTTTGAGTCAGACACCTTTACCGCTATAAAGTACTAGTTCATGTCCCATTAGAAATTTTCAAGCTCCTTAACACTCCTCTTGCCATCAAAATTTTTTTAGCTCTCACACCTTAACCAAAGTGCTTTCATCTCGTCTAACAACTTATGTTGCAACGACATGCCTTAGAATCGCCACCTCGAACCTACACTCCTCATATGCCTTCATTAACTTCACTATTTGATGTTGCAACTGTTGGATTCACGCCTCCAATATCTTAAATCGAGTTTTGTGAGAAGTGACCTCCTCCTCTCCTTGAGGAATCAACCCGATGAGTACCTCCATTCAGTTGACACATTCCATCAAATTGCTACCTCCCTTTATCTCAAATTATGGCTCTAATACCAATTATTACAAAGGTTTTCCTTTAAGCATGAACTTGTCCCATAAGATGCGTCAACTCCTTTGCACGACAATATCACTTAGCTATGTTAAAGCGAGATTCAACCTTGTTCTATGAAAGTCGACCATCCTACTTGTTCTCAAATGCCTTAGGACCCTTACAATGTTTCACTCTTACACCTTTGCAAGAAAATTATGAAAAAACTAAATATTCATGACAATAAAAGGATACGAGAAAGAGATACGAAAAACACCAACCTTTATTACTTCCCTCAAAGTATGCAAAGGGATGCTCTCTCACATCTCTAAATGTCTCCCATATTTACTTCCCTCTGAGTGTCTCTCACTTTTTGAGAAAAGTAAGGCTCAAATGAGCTATTTATAGGTATCTCTAGATGACTAAGTTAGAATCCTAATAGAACTTTACTAGCTAAGTTCACAATCTTATCCTATCTTATCCTTATTAGATTATATCATACTATCCAATAGAATGACATCTCCATTTAATTAGGACTCTACCTAATAGGATTAAGCTACATTACAATAACAAGATGAAAGATTACGTCATATCTAGGAATGATCTATCCATATCCATGAGGATCTCCTCTATCTTCATATGATCCTTCCACATGATCTTTATCTCTTAGAGTTGATGTTCATCTACTGTGATCTTATCCGCTACATCATCTAAGATCTCCTCATCTTTATCCATTGATAGTGAGTCATCCAAGTTAATAGCACATTGATTTGATGCAATGCTTACCCATGCCAACTCTATTAGCTCTGGTTTGTTTATTTGAATTCACCCTAAGTCCTTAGTCCTTTACGAACCCAACCTTAACCAAATCAGCTTGTACAAGTTCCAACTCTCCCAAAACTTGCACCATGCATGATCTACTTGCTAAGTCACCTTAGAACTCTCACATATTCCTGTTATGCGTGTGATCTAGCTAACCTTCCACTCGATGTCCATCTCAAGCCTTATTTTGGTCTCACATCCGAATCTTACATCTCGTTAAAGATTTCGGTCAATGTGCACCAATGCATGCCAATGCTTGACATTGCCTCTTTTTCGTCTTTGCCTCCTCACAAGTCTTTGTCTTGTTCCATTGTTCTGCGTGTCAAACACTGGTTAAGACTCGCCAATGCCTGCACGATTCTACTATTATAACTAAAGGGTCTACTAGGAGACCTCCAGTGCTGTTTAAAGCTCAAAGTCATAAGGTTCCATGATAGAAATAATAAGGAATACTATAACCCATAAAGCTTAAAAGAGTAACCTTTGACCGATAATGAAACCAAAGAAGAAACAAAACTCTCCCCCTTAACATTAGAGATAGGAAAAAATAGCTACATCACATACTAATGCATCAAAATAGCTTAAGAAAGACTGAAAATGCAACATGGTGAAAAGATAGCTTTAAAATTCTCACTTTAAAATTCTCACAAATTCCCAAAGTTCTTACATTATAACATACTAGGAATGGAGCATCACGACTGGGATATAGCAAAAGTAAGGAAACACTCCTTTTTTCCATAAAGAAAAAGGTAGTTTGAATAAAAGAGAAAAAAAAAAGGAAAGTTCTCTTTTTAACTTCTTATGACACTACAGAATCAGATGACCAAATAAAGGCAAGAAAGAAGAAGAAAATATATCATCTTGGTGTCTCCTTTTCTGTTCGACTCTTTATCTATATCCATATAAACCAAATTCCATTCTCATTTATTTTCCATTGTCCATTTTAATTTCTTTTGTATCCTATTTTTGAACCTGGTTTTCAAATTGCAGGACATGCTTGCCTTACTGTCCATTAAACTTGTTAGCATTTTATATTGAAGCCACCAAACTCTTAATGAATTCTAGTTAGTCATTCAAGTCAACCATGCATGTTTACTTTATATATCCCATCTATTTTATTATTTTGTTATATCACATCACATGCATGACATTCTCATCTTTGTTTAGTTTAACTATCACCACTCAAATCCAAAGTTGCCACAATTCAATTAAGAGCATTGATTGAAAAGCTAAAATCTAGCTCGTCATAGAAACTCAACATGATATAACTCAAACAAGTAATAATTCAATTGGCCATATTCAAGTGGAACAACAGTCATCCTTGAGTTCAGAGTATAGTCTCAAGGTTTACAGACATTTACAAGTAGAAACTATAAGGGAACAGTTGCATATCGAGTATGGATTTCGAGGAGTCATAATTTTGAAGCTTAAAATGCATTTCGGGTAAATCTAAGACATCCCTTAATGATAACAACATTGCTGACTCCGATGTTGGTAATTTTCATGTTCCTTTCCTAGCACATTCGTTGAAACCTTTATAAAGAATGATTGTTCAAATCCTATACTTGATGAGTTATTCATGGAAACAAAGTAATGGAGAAACTGAGAATAACTTCTCAAGTTTCTTACAAGAATGATAAGGTTGAAAATATGGTTTGTTGACACCTATAAAGTTTAGATGATCCTTCATCTTTCATCATCTACTCCAAAGAGTTCATTTATTGCAAAGTTTACCTACTAACTCATCTTATTTTCCAGAATGAGAAAATGTCATTCCAAGAGTTGACAGTTTTGCTAAGAAAAATGAACAGAAATGGACAAGAAGACCATTAAACCAATGTTCTACATGTTTCAGCAAGAAGGTTGTAGTTGATGCACTTATTTGTTCAAGTGTTTATCTCCTAACTAGATTTCCTTTTGAAGTAGTTGTGAGGACCATTGCAGTTAAGTTGTTCTTTCAAATTTCAAGGTCTCCAAAAATATTTGATGGCGTCTATGTAAAATAAGTACCTGAAGAACCAACATATTTATTGTTTACTACAATAACATCTATATTATTCTTTCAAATATCCTAGTGACTAGATTAAAGCTATATTTGGTTGGACTTAAGGTTTTTAATGAAATAAAATAGAATGGAACGGTTTATAATAGAATGGAATGTAAATGGATTTAATATTAGAAAATTATTATTTGGGAGGGATGGAAGGATTTATAATGTAACATAGTGCAATATTGTTTATAAGAAAGGTTCATAATGTAATACAGTGAAATGTTTTTTATCATTTTACATTATATCCTAAACCTCCCAAATCAGAGGTAACTTATTTTTACTTTTTAGGATGGAATAGGATGTAATGTGAAACCCTCCCCTACCATCATATTCCATTCCATTCCATTCCATTATAAACCCTCATCTTAAACTACGATATTCTATTCTATTCCATTAATAATCACCCAACCAAACATAGCCTAAAGATTATGTGAATAACATAATCAATTCCTCATAAAGTGCATTCATACATGGGGGATGTAGCACCCCACTCTCGCATGACCCGAGCTCAACATCGATGGTGATATCTGAGTCTATGTCCCGCGAGAGTGGCGTGCTAAAACACTTAACACATTCATAAATAGGTATAAAATTTATTTTTGAACCACAAACATTTTATAAGAAAATCGATACTCAAATTGGGCCACCCATTTCATTCATAAACATTTTTAATCCACACAATAAAGTCAATAAAATTTTAATTCCATTTGAGCGCATAACAAAAACAAAAGACTTGAAGTCATAATTTCATTGCACTTCAAAATCATTTACTAACATTTCCAATTTGAAAAGTTGATACAATCATTACTGAGAACACAATTTGATATAAATACAAGAAATAAGAATGTGGACGCGAACTGATCCCGACCTCTATCCTTCACTTATGCTGCAGGTATACTCCCATTGGCCTCTTTGGATCTGAAAAATAATTGTAAATTTTGGGTGAGTTTTACGAACTCAATGAGTGACCGTCATCGATAGCTCACCCAGTCACATAACACATAAATTCACATATTGCACATTTCACACTATTTCACTTTCACACTTCATATTCAATTCACTCAAACATTCATATTATGCATATGTCGTCTATATGAGACTCACTTTCGTTCTTATTGTTATGATTGAGTGCCTGTCACTCACTTAAAATATTGGCCCATAGGGCTCAATCAGAACAGAATCACGGAGCATAGCACTATGTGGAAGCGCTTCATATAGGCAACACAAGTCATAATGCCTTTATATTTCATGCATTCATAAGATGGAATGCATCACTTACATTTCATGCTCTTATTCAGTTATAATCACTTATCATTGGACCGTAGTCTGGCACTCAACATGTAGTTGAGAATTCACACTTTTACTTGCATGCAATTTCACATTCAGAATTCATTTAGCAATCACTTCAGTGCACTTAGTTCAGCTTATTCACATACAAGCAGTAGTTCAATATCCAAATCAAATATCACAAACATCGGATCACCTGTCTGGAAACCAACATAAATAATCACATTCACACAATCATTCAAAATTAATTTGATACCGAAAAAATCAAACAAAACAAATAATGAAATGAGACCAATCTAGGTCTACTCATAGTACTCTCCGGATTAGCATTTGTTTTCAAATTCTGGGAACACTTGAATGCAAACACTTGACCTGTATAACCAATTTATGCAATACACAATTCACACGCATTACAAAACTCATTTATGCACAAATAGCTATATGGACTATGTAAAATGCATGCTCAGTGACAATCCCAGGTACCTTACCAACTTCCCAACTTAATCAAAATCTATCATTTTTCATAATCATCAAAAGCAGAAACATTCATTACGTACAATCATCTCATTTTCTGCATTACTACACTTTCATTCACTTCACTTTTTTTCTAACTATCACTTAAATCTTTCTTTCTCAGCTCTAAACATCATCACACACTTTTTCGTTGATCTTCCCACTCCAAAATCATTTCTACAATTTCTTATAACATTTGATCATTGAATCTAAAGAAAATCATATATATAGCATACTCAAAATCTCCTTACTCATTTTCCAACAATTACAAATATCACTGTTCTTAACCATTTAGCAGTGAACTAACGATGCATGCTTCATTTCATGCAAAATTACGTAATCATAATAAGCTTACTTGTTTGAAGCTCCAAAACCTGCAACCATCACAAATCCCTAACATTTTCAAATCACGTGAACCCTAGTTTCTCATGCAGCCCACGTACCTCATCTTGAAGGTTGACAGGGGGTTCGATCTTTTCTTGGAATAGAAGAAAGAAATATCAAAGTGGACGTGATGACAACAAAGAAAAGCAAGATTTAACTTAGGGGAATATTTGATGAAAAGCTCTGGGTTGGAGGAGCTCTAGAGAAAGAAGCTTTGAGAGAAAGAAATGAAGGCAACTACCGTGACTTCTCCTTCAAGGTTATTTAAAACTCCACTTTAACTAGGACACCTGTCCAATTCTTAGCCACTTATCCATTTCTAGATCTTTCCATTGAAACCAAAATCACTTAATTTGGTTCAGTACTTCGAAAGATGTACCTTAAATATTTTCGGATTGTTATATTTCAAAATAGTGTACTATACCCAACTTCTGTTTATAACTTAAATATCTTATAAACTGAATCACAATTATACTTCTAAGACAATTTGTAGGCCTATATCTCTAGGTCACTCCAAAACAACAATCGTCTCATTTGGAAGCCTACAGGTCTAGATATACTCAAAATACTGAAGTGTTGTTTAGTGGAATAACCTCAGTTCATAAAATTCGAGAGCACACTCACTGTACCCGTTTCACGTTTCTCACTCAATCTTTCTCAATTCATTTCAGATGGCTATGATTTTTAGGTGGAGATGTAGGGTAATGTCTTACGAGTCCCATGGTTCAAGAATCAATTCATTTGGGTGTCTAAAGAAGAAGTTATGACCAGACGAAAAAGAGACAAAAGAAGCGAAACTCAAAAGAAGCGAAACACAGAAGAAGTAAAACACAGAAGAAGACACGTCAGCAAAACACAGAAGAAGACGCGTCAGCCAAAACACAGAAGAAGACGCATCAGCAAAATACAGAAGAAGACGCGTCAGTAAAACACGAAAGAAGCAAAACTCAGAAGGAACAAAACTAAGAAGAAACAAAACACAGAAGAAGTTCATGAATAGTAACACAGAAGGAGTTCATGAACAGTAACACAGAAGGAGTTCATGAACAGTAATACAGAAGGAGTTCATGAACATAGACGATACAAAACACAGAAGAAAATGACGTCATCACAGAAGAAGCAAAATACAGAAGAAATGAAAAGGTAGAAGATAGCAAAAATCAAACGATACAAAACACAGAAGAAGATGACGTCATCAATTACGTCATCACAGATGAAACATCTTCACTTACAAAGACCCTGACTTTCAGCTTAGACGTCCAAAATTTCTACACTATATATCGTTGGAAAGATGAAAGAAATTCCTACAATTTTGAGAAGACAAATTTCTCTAACCAAGCTTAGATTAATCCAGATTTTCCCTCGAATACAAAATATGAATTTTCTATATTCATTCAATGTACTGCACCCAATTCTCAACTTTATGACAAACTTTGAGATTCTTAAAGACCGAATTTAAATTCGATGTCTTCATAAGAAATGTACCATAGGTTCTTAGTTTAATCCCAATCCAGAATCATCACGTCTAGATAACTAGAGAACAAGTTATGGCTAACAAACGAAAGCACACTCAATGAACATTTCCAGATTACTCGTTCAACCCCCTCTACTTCTCATTTTCAATAAAATCATATTAAAAAACAATCATACCTGGAAGTTGTCAATGAATGCATCTACAATTATTTTTATGTGCTGGAACATTTACTATTCAATATATATGTGTATGCCATATTATGCATGAGCATGGAAAATGTGTTAGAGTATGAATATATCCGAAATGTTTTGAGCATAACTTTTGATGTAGTACTCCGAATTTGATGATTTTTATGGTATCATGAAATTAAGACTTAGAGGAATATTTCTCTAGAATGAAGTTTTGACAAATTCCTTCAACTTGATAGTGCGAATAAAACCCGCAAGTGAGAATAATTTAAAGGAAAGTATAAAGGCATTTTGAGTAGTTCACCTAAAGAGAGGGACAAAAGGGTCATTTTTACCCTTATTTAATGACTTGTCAATAAGACAAAAGAGATGACTGTCTTTTTAAGAGGAAGAAGCACGATAATTCTAGAATTTAATGACTTGTCAATAAGACAAAAGAGATGACTGTCTTTTTAAGAGGAAGAAGCACGATAATTCTAGAAGAAGAGAAAGAAAATAAGAAGAGAATGGAGAGAAAAAGCTTTTGGGATGGAGAAAGAAGAGAGAAGAGGAAACTAGCTTAGGATTTTCGAATTTTTGGGAGTTTTCAAGGCGATTTTAAGTTGTTTCTAAAGGGAGAAGATAGAAAAGAAAAAAAGCTTCCCATGGGCTTTCCATAAATTCAAAAATGGAGAGGAAAAAAAAAGAGAGGGTCAATTTTAATTGAAAGAAGGATAGAAGCAATGATCAAATTGGAGCTAGGAACAAGTTTCTGGCATCAATTCGAGGTGGGTAGCATATTTATATTTTGATTTGTAAGCTATATATGTCTTTTCGAAACTTCAAGAAAGTGAAAGGAAATATTTTCGTATTTTATCCGTTTCCAAATGATTTTTGAAAAATTATTACAAGCTTAAGTTCATTGTTTTAAATGATTTGATAAATCGATAGAAATTTCTGAAAATTCATATGTTATGAGTGCATTGATAAATTATGCAAATTGTTGAATTTATCGATTGATTGAATTATGTGAACTGTGAGTTTGTTTATTTTCGGTGAAATGAAGTTTCAAAATGTGCCTTCGGGCAGTTTGATTAATATGTGTGAAAAGTAAGATTTTCGAAAAGTGCCTTCGGGCAATCCGACCTTTCGTTTTCGCTTATGTGTTATGTGGGTTTGGTCAGGTCCTTCTGTGAGTTAGTGCACTGTCTCTATTCGTTTATAACCTTCTCCCGGTTGCCCGCTAGTGGCATGGAGCTCCGATTTCGGACTCCTTTCACCTTCTAATCGACCGCATTGCGGGAAAGTGTAGTACATTCTGCTCACTACCGCACAGATCGCTAAGCGAGAATGTGCAAGACGTTCGCTTCGAATCGAACGGATCATTTTGATATGTTACGTGTTTTTTATTTGTTTCTATGTGCTGCATTCATGTTTAAAATTGGGAAATGAAAAAGTGAAATTTATTATAAAAAGTTTGAAAAATTGAAAGGTTTGAGGAAACCGTTTAAAAAGTTACAAAGTTCGAAAAATTAGCCCTTTTGGCAAAAAGCTTATGAAAAATGATTTTTGCTTATTTGTCAATTTATAAATGTGTTATCCACGAGCTTCTGAGCTCACCCTCCCTTTCATCCCCATTTCTAGGTTTCGAGCAGGAGATCGGATGAAAGAATGTAAAGACTTTTGGTCTGATTCTGTATCGTTTGTATTTGTTATGTGAATGAGTTTTGGATATTAATTTTGTTTATTATGATGTATTTCGAGCATGTATTTCAGAATGTATGAGGATTATGACTTGATGTATGAGAGTATGAAATGGTGTATACTGTGTTGATGTAAGTAAATTATGGATGTATATGTTGAGTTGCGGTTCAAAGTTTGTGTATAATGAGGAGTTATGGTTATGTATAAGAATGATTAAAGTGTGTAAGAAATTTGGCATGAGAAAGGATTCCCAAGAAAAAGGGAAATTGTATGACTTGCATGAGTTTGAGTAAAAACGGATATAAGAGAAAGAAAAAAATTAATTAAATCGGATTTTCGCATCAGATAAGTCTAGGTTTCCAACGCGATCGTTGTTGTCTTTGTATTGTATTCATGGATGTCGAACATTTGTTATGCTATTCGATTTGGCCTCATTTGTATACTTTGATTGTAACCGTTTCGATTTGTTTCCGCTTTGCTTTCGAATTCAATTTATCTAATTTGAATTCGTCTCGTTCTTCGTATCCGTTTCCGCTTTTCGGTTGGGATCCGAGTTTCCGGATCGAGTCTCAACAATAAGATAGTAAAAAAAAAGTAATTTCAAATGAATTTTGATGACCAAAAATTATCGGTGGCCAATGTGCTTGAAGATCAAACGTCACGCTTTGAGACCAAGCGTTAGTAGCTGCAAGCACAATCAAACGTTATCATTGGTCTCCAAATAGCGGCGGCCAAAAGCCTCGTCACGGGAAAATTTCTGACAGATGTACGAGTATGACAATTGAAGCAAAATGTGATTTCGTACAAGGAACGAGCTGCCAGGAAGTATGCGCAAGATTCTCATGCATCTTTCGGACACAAGTGCCTTTTAGTCATGAAAGCAATAGGAGTCCACATCATGTTTCCTAGGATAAAAAGTCTCGAAGGTGGATGAAATCGTTCGTCTTTGTGGTCCTACAAAAGTTGAAAACAAAGTCGCACTCACTTGAGGACGCAAGCCCACAAGACATGGAGGCACCAGTTTTAGAAGAACGTAACTTGGTGAAAAGGAAGATAAGTCTTGAGCAAACTTTACCTGCTATACACGATTGTGGACAAGAGTCACGGCCTGATTTCACAAGGTTAATTCTATTAAAATTTTTGTTATTTCAGTAATTAATTTGTGGAAATTCAGTCCATTTTATTCCCGAATCAGGATTCATATGCTTCAGGTATTTATAAAGTTGAGATAACATTACAATTCCTTTTATCCAAATTAACTAAATAAATCATCAAATCTGGTGAATTACTTTCCTACTCAGAGTCATTAAACTTGTACATATTACAGGAAGTCAATGGACTTCAGGAGAGGGGCAACAATAACATAGCATCTACACTAGAAGTCTTGAAAGTTAATTTTGCATGCGTCAGAAGGTAAATTGTTACGCAAGTTATTTGTTTTCTTAGTTAAAACAGAAATTACTTGTTAAATTGGAAGGGGCCTGATAAGTAGTAACCACAAATAGATTATAAGCGTACGTGTATCAATATATCGCACACATTTTGGCCTACCAATCATTTAGTTTTCTTAGTACCGACCTCGCAGCCAACCAATTAGGCAAAATGGGGTTCTAGTCATTTTCAAAAGCACGAATATGATAGATATCTAATCTTGTTTTTTTTATTAATTGTTGATTAAGGCATGATTGCTTGTCTCGGTGAGAAGGGTTTTCTTCCTTACTTTGGATTGGACCCTTAATTATAAAAAGTCAATGCTAAATTTCCCTTTTCCCTCAGGCAGTCATGGACACACCTAACACGAAATTAATAATCACATATAATTATGGGTCATTTCAGAAAACCGACTAGGGTATATATTTTTTGGTAAAAGAATCAATCAACTCTTTACCATTGAAGCAACTCAATGTTGTCAATGTTAAGAAATTCTGACTCGCGACTAATATCCAATGCGTATACTCTTTAGCAATTTTTCCGTGACTCCAACTCTAGACCTTGAGTTGTATTATATGTATTTTTACCTTCACACTTAAATATTTACTTAAGAGACATTAGAGATCAAAGACCTGTTCTAAATTAAATGACCGGGATATAATCTTCCCCTTCTAAGTGAAGATAATATTTAAGGTGGAAATTAACTCTTTCCATTTCAAAATAAGAAAAAGAAAAAATACCGAGATGAAAGATACTCTTACCTATACTTTTTCTCGTAAAAGATCAAGTTATGTCTAATGAAGGCAGATGTTAATTTCATATTGTCTTTATGCCAATTATCACTTTGTTTCCAAAAAAACAAAAAGGGCTTAAGTTACATTTTGATGTTATGTCCAATGACATAGCATTTCGTATGCAGGGTCGGTACATCCTAGGATTTTTCTGTTACTTTCAACAAACATGTCATATCAAGGAATATATACATGGGCAATTGGCTACACTCCACCGTGATGTAATTGCTTTTGGAACGTTAGGTTATGATTGTTTATTACCATTTGAAAAGGAGAGAAATGGGATGTTGGAGGTATATGTGTTTATTACCATTTGAAAAGGAGAGAAATGGGATGTTGGAGGTATATGTATTAATTAATGAGTTCGCATTTTCTTTTCGGCCCTGGAAATGATAGAAATTGAGGAAAAGGAGTACAGATAATCGCCCTTTTAATGGTTTGCCTTCTTACGTGATAATATCCAAAGTTTTTTTTGTTTTTAAATGTGTAACATGAGCCTTAGTTTCGCAGTCATGATCTAACATAAAAGTGAATAAACAAACAAAAAACGAGAAATACTTGTTTTGCTTTTTATAACTTCAAACAAGTTTTTTGACTCTCAAATTTCCGAACTTTCTCGACGTCCTTTATTAAAGTCGATTAACTAGATGCCATTAATGTCTTTCTGCAACTTTCTTAATCCGTTAACCTCTTAACAGGTCAGAAAATCTGATTGTTCATAACTTACTTAAACAAAAACAAGAGACCTTAACTTATATATATAACAACCATATCGGCGCTCTCCATCACACGCTCAAATTATGTCCAACTCACACTAACTAGGGTCCATTTTCTTCACTAGACTTCAGCTCATTAAATCAGATTTTTATCGGGCTATTTTATTTATTTTTTAACCAAATCAAATTCAAATCACGTAACCGTAAATTTAATAAAACCATAAAATCGTAATTAATTGTTGTCCAACCTTAGAAAAATTACTAACATTCTCCCCCTTGAATAATAATTAATTATAGTAGTTGTAACAGTAATAAAACCATTAAAAACGGTTAAGCCAAATCACTGTATAGGCCCACCAAGTTTTAAAAAATCATTTGATCCAAAGTTAATGAAAGTCTATCATTTCGTCCTGTAAGGCTTTCGATATCGAAAAATATCAAATCATGTGTCATGTGTGATATAAATCTAATACAATTACATATATCTAATAACTCACTAACATGAATGAGATAATAGAGTGTGGTAAACTAGGATTATACTTGTATAATCTGAAATGTATTATCTTTTCGTTTGTAGGTCTCAATTGCTCTGAACTTTATAATAAACAACATTAGAGAAATTTGTTTTCTCTCACTAAATGTTAAAATGCATTAGAGAAAACCCATATGAGATTAAACACTTATATGGCCTCCTATGCCATATCAAATATATGGATTTATACCTATATTTGTATATGTCCTAATGACATAGGCTCATGGTCAATCTATATATATATGCCCAATAGCCTTCAAAATGCTTAAAATCAACACAGATCTTAAGAATTTCACTTATATTATGACATTATATAACAACATGTATGACTGAGAACAAAATGATGATCACGTTTATTCATCAAACGTACTGTCATAATACATGAAAAACATACAAATGTACAAGGAAGAAACACAATGATCCTTAACTAATAGTATCTAAGGACATCAATACACTCATACTGTATACATGTCTCTCAAAAACGTGTGAGTGAAGTCCTTTAGTCAAGGGATCAGCAAGCATATTCTCAATTTTCAAATGCTCCACCTCAATGTCAGCTTTCTGTATTAATTCCTTGATGGTCAAATACTTGACCTTCAAATGTTTAGGCCCTTTGATGTTCTTATTGATGTTACTGAACAACAAAACAGAAAGATTATTACAATATAATTAAATGAGTCCAGCCACTGAATCAACTATAAACAACTCATAAATCAAGTTTTAGAGCCAAACTACTTATATAACAATCCTATAGCATGCCACAAACTCTGCATACATAGTTGAGGAAATCACCAGTATCTACTTGACACTCTTCCACAATACTACATCTACTAACATAAAGATATATCCTGAAGTGAGCTTTCTATCATATGGAAATATAGCAAATCTGAATCTATACACCATATAAGGTTTAGATTGTTGACCCTTCTGTATGTCAACATAGTTCCCTTTAAATATCTCAACACTCGTTTAATTGCATTTTAGTAGTCTATTCCCGGTTTAACCAGATATCTTCTTAGCAGTCCAATAGTAATTTCAATGTCAAGTCTAGTGTACACCTAGGCATACATCAGGCTGCCAACTACATTAGAATAAGTCACAGTCTTCATAGCCTCTCTCTCTATATCATTCTTTAGACATTATGCCAAAGCTAATCTCTCTCTAAGAGTGATATAAGCTACAATAGGTTTACAATAATTCATATTAAACCTTTGCAACACATATTTAATGTACGCTTTATATGAGAAGACTAATGAGTGTCAAGTCCTGTCCTGGTAAATCTGAATACCAAGGACGAAAGAAGCTTCTTAGAGATCCTTCATGTCAAAATGCTTGGCCAAAACTTACTTAACCTCATGCAACATGGTTAAGTCATTTGATGCAAACAAGATATCATCCTCATATAAAAGTAGAAAGATAACTTTACTACCCTTTACCTTGTAATATAAACATCTTTCAACTTTATAAAGCCAAAAAAGTTAACAACCTCATTAAACTTAAGATACCACTGTCTAGAAGCTTGTTTCAAATCATATATTGCTTTTATTAGTTTACAAACTTTATCAACATTTTCTTGATCCTAAAATCATGTAGGTTTTTCCATATGAACATCTTCACAAAGGTCTCCAATCAGGAAAGCAGTTTCAACATCTATATGATATAGCTCTATATTATAATGAGTTACTATTTCTATGATCACTCTAAATGCATCCTTAGAGGACACAGGAGAAAAGGTAATATTAAAGTCAATTCCTTCTCTCTGAGGGAATCCTCTGGCAACCAACCAAGCTTTAAATCACTCAACTTTACCTCGAGAGTCCTTTTTGGTCATGAAAAGCCAGTTACAACTGATAGGTTTTCAATTATGAGGTAACTCAACAAGCTCCATACCTTATTATGCTTTATGGATTGTATCTCATTTTTCATTACATCCCACCATAACTCTGCATAGGGTCCAAAAACAACTTCTGAAAAAGGAACTAGATTAACAACATGTCCCATATTATAGTCTTGTTCACTAAATAGACTATATAATAAGATGAAATAACAGGTCTTCTCACTCTAATAGATCTTCTTAACTAAACTAGTTCTTGCACCTTAGGAACCGCAGTTTGTACAAGTATAGGTTCTCATTCCTGTGCTGGTATGGTATCAGGACCTTTATTCACTGATTCTGACTGTATGAGTGATGGATATGACATAACTATAGTATCCATCCTACTATCATCTGAAGGGCTAGAAAGACCGCCCTCATCATAGATATCATATTCCGAAAACTTAGTTATTTGTAATTCCACGATTCTAGATCCTCCTCTTCTACAATAAAATCTATATCCCTTAGAGTGGTCGAGATATCCAATAAAATAGCAATAAGTAGAACAATAATGCAACTTGTTTTCATAAGAATTATATAAACATACCTTAGCAGGGCATCCCCAAACATGAATATGGGCAAAGTTGGGCCTCCACCCTTTCTAGAGTTCAAATAGCATCTATGAAACTGATTTGCTTGGGACTCTGTCATGTATATACAAGGCAATCTTTATGGTTTCACCTCAAACATAGTCAAGTAAATTAATCATGCTTTGCATTGACCTCATTATGTCTTTTAGGGTGATATTACACCTTTCAACCACATCATTTTGCTTAGGACTACATGGAATAGTGAACTAGGCCACTATTCCACATAATTTCACATATATGAAAAACAAACCCTTTTTTTGTCCTAAAATCCCATGTTTGCCATAATATTCTCCTCAATAGTCAGATCTGACAATGTTGATAGACCTTCCCAATTGGTTCTCAACTTCACCCTTAATAAAAGTTCTCAAGAACTTCATACTTTTCTTTAAGTAAGAATACATAACTATAATGGGAATACTCATTAATAAAAGTTACAAAAATATCTAGAATTATA
Organism: Erythroxylum novogranatense; assembly: GCA_029891385.1. Classification (NCBI taxonomy): domain Eukaryota; kingdom Viridiplantae; phylum Streptophyta; class Magnoliopsida; order Malpighiales; family Erythroxylaceae; genus Erythroxylum; species Erythroxylum novogranatense. The sequence continues at coordinate 26,927,838 of CM057224.1, read as the reverse complement.
CAATGTAACTGTATAAGGTCCACAAATATCTGTATGTATGAGATCTAACAAGCCAGAAGCACGAGTTGACAATTTTTTCTTTATTTTAGTTAACTTACCCCTGCAACAGTCAACATATGTTTCTAGATCATCAAAATCTAAAGTTGGGAGAATGTTTTCCTTAATCATTCTCTCAACGCTACCTCGAGAAATATGCCCCAACCTTTTATGTCACAACATGTATGACTTATCCTTTATTAGGAGTCTCTTTTTAGTAACATGTTCAACAATATATGAAGAAGCATACATCTCATGAGGGGTAAGAAACATTCTATACAATCCATGTGACAAGAAGGCATAACCAATATGTTTTGCATTGAAAGATAACAATACAACAAAAGCACCAATGACAAAACTATAATCTTCTTTATCCAAAACTAATATAGACATCAAGTTCCACCTAAAAGGTGGCATATAAAATGTCATGTAAAACAAGTACAAACTCTATATAAAGGTTTAAACATTAAATTAACTTTTTCATTATTTCCAACCATTAGTTTTTCCATTTCTTTATTTGACTTTCTCCTACGTATGAACCCCTGTATTGTGGAGGAAACATGATTGGAAGGTCCAGTATTTATCCATAAAGAACTTGGTGTATCTATAATAAGATTAGTCATACAAGCTAAGGAGTTACCTAACATTTCCTATTTGTCTTTCCAGGTTTTATATTTCTGGTAATCCAATTTTTTGCGTCCCTTATTCTTACAAAAGAAGCACCTCATACTTTTAGCATCTATATGACCTTTAGCAATACTAGATTGATTGATATTCATATAAGGAGATAATTTAGATTTCTTACCTTTGAATCTTTGAGGCTTTGCCTTTTCCTTTCCCTTAGTTGCTAGTAGGGTTGTATGAGATGTGTTCTTTAGCTTCTCCTCTTTAGCAACACATCAGGCAATTAAAGCATTAATGTTCCAAGTCTCATCCTGAGAATTTTATATTGTAACCAAAATACCATACTCTAAAGAAGTGTATTCAAAGCTTGGTGAACTATACAGGATCAAGAATATAGATATTTAACACCTTCAACTTACTCTAGAGGTAGACCATACTGATAATGTACTCCCTCACTCCCTCTTACTTCATGGAGAACGATTCCTTCATTAAGGTACTTATCTCAGCATTCGAAGATACCTTGTACCTCTAGGAGACATTTTTCAGGAAATCCTTTAATATGTTTACTTTCGGAAGTCCAATTAGCAAATGGTCTGGGATTGGTCTCTTGATGGTCAAATAACACATCCTATTTAACCTTTTCTAGGCTACTAATGTTACTTTATCATTATCTGAACTGTAAGATGTAAATGCAGATGGCCTATCTCTAACCTTAGCCATGTTAATGTCTCTCATCTCTAATGGAAACTCTACATCTTGCTTCCATTTCTTAAAATTGAAACCAATTAGGGTTTCAATAGTGATACCGTTATTATTTACAAAAAAGGATACGATAAAATTGACAATATAATGATCAACATAAATTTGGGATAATAATGATACTTAAAGCCACAAATAGTATTTGTACCGAAAATTTTATCATACATATCATAAAACAGTTGTGGGCTGAATACATAATATATGTAGATAGATCACTTAAGCAATAGCTTCCTCCATTTAATGTCTTTATGCACATCTCAAAATCTCATATAAAGCCAACACCTATAGGCAACATATCCAAGCACAAGACCACGGACATCTCCAAATATACAAGTAAAACAATTTAAATATTAAATTGAAAGATCACTATAGTGACTATATTCTCATTTGTACCTAAATGGATCCACAAACATAAGGGATACATCTTTATGTCATCCTTACATTTTGTATGGGCATATAATACGTGATAATATAACTTTAATAAATGCAAATCCTTATTTCATTCTCATTATCACATATCAGTATTGAAAACATTATCAATTAATTTTATTTGAGAATTCATTACAAGAAAAATCTCAATCGGAGTGACATTCATGCAATACCGAACAATAAACACACCACATAAGATACCAAAACCACATTTACCTCTTTAATTTCAAGTCCAAAGCATGAAATTTCACTCAAATTTGGCTTTAATAACCTTTGTTTGTTTTTTCTGAAGTTAAACCTTATTTATTACCAATGTCATAAATCTAGAAAAAAAAATAAAACTCACTTTATGAATTCATGGAATCCTAAATTGACCCAAAATGACTCGAGGTATCATTTAGTGAATTCTATATTTTTTATTTTTTTACTGTTATTGTAGTGATGACATCAATACAAACGCGTGGCTGGAGGGCTCATACAACCTACGTGCCACACTTGACCTGCTCTCTGGATTCATCAGGTGCTTGTGTCGCATGGGCCATATGTGCACCGATGCCATAATCCAGCACATGTGCCCACCACCCCTGAAAGGCTGAAGTTCTTGAGGTGTGCTTGGTCGACTGTTTCTATCTCCTCTTTTGTTGAAAAATGGCAATTTTTGGCAACTTTCAAGCGAGTTTTTTTCCTTCTAAAGCTCATTTTCAACCCGTTTTTTCAGAGCCAAATACATTCATCATCAATTCACGCAACCATATGTAGTTTAAAACATAAAAACAGATTGATTTCTCCGAGTTCTTTATGGAGAAAATCCAAAAAAACTTTGTTTTCATTCACACAATCATGTTACTATTATGATACCACGTGTAATGTGTAATATGAGCCTTAGTTATGCGCTCAAAATCTAACATGAAAGTGAATAAATGAAGAAAATACAAAAAATACATGTTTTGTTTTCCATAAATTCAAATGAGCTTTTCAAATCAGAAACTTCCCAATTTTCTCGACGATCTTTACTAAAGTTGATTAATTGAATGTCGTTAACATCTTTTTGAAACTTTCTTAATGTGTAAACCTCTTAATGGGTCAGAGAATCCAAATTTAAAGTAATAACAGGAGACCCTGACCTATATAAATAACGACCATATCGAACCTCCTCATCACAGACTTAATACATGTACAACTCACACTAACCAGGGTCCATTTTCTTCATTGAACTTCAACCCATTGAATTAGATCCTTTATCGAGCTACTTTACTATTTTTTAACCAGATCAAATTTGATTCACTTAACTGTAAATTTATAAAATCATAATTAATTGTTGTCCAACCTTATAAAAATTACTAACAAAGAGAGCTACAAGGAGGGGGTTTAAAAAGATGACCGGCCACCTACAATTCAACCTTAACTTGTAAAAATAAGTCGGCAGTATATCATCCTTACACAAGTCACTGAGTGAATTATTTCTTGATTTTTACCTAATCTTCATTATGAATAATAATGGCGGTGGTTATAGACTTTCAATAGTGCATGTAGACTTTGTTATTACTGATGCCTGCTTTTACAATTAACCGACATAACTGATCATATCAGTCCCGTTATTTAATACATTTTTTTATAGATTATGCAGATTAATAGGAACAGAGGTGAATCATGATTAGGAAGAGAGAGATAATTCCTTTGAATTATTTTTAGACTTTATGTGAATTTTATATTTTCCAAAATATAGATTAGTTGAATTAAACATAAGTTAGTTATCATTGAATGGTTAATACAAAATTAGAAGCTAAACAAAAAAATTAAAAAAATTGTATTCTATTTCATTATTTTAAATTTTGATTCCATGCCTCTTAAATCGTGAACGGATATCTATGAAACCTCACCAGCTACCCCATGCCTGAATTAAGTGTATGTATATTCACAGCCTCAACAAAATTCATAAAGTTGTATTGAAGATGGGTAGCACTAATAATAGAAATAATTGCACCAATAATTTCTTGGTATGAATGAATGTATATGACCAACTAGGAATTTCTTTATGATATGCAACCATCAATTAATATATTCAAACTTAGACTTAACCACATGATAAAAAGAAGTGCCTTCTTTGTCCTTACTAGCTGAATGGTATGTAAGTAGACGTACGATAGGAATAAATGGTAATTCACTGGCAACAAAATAATGTTGTGGACAATGTTACTAAATCCCAAAAACGGAAATTGGTCTCTTGTTTATTTAATTCATTTCGCAAGACGGGTTTTGGCAGTTCATTAAAAGTAGATAATTGCTAATCCAAGTCGTATCTTTCATAGTGAAGACTTGTTAAACAACCAAAATGACATTAAATTTCTATTACAAATCAAGAAAGCTACCACTCTATACAGAAGAGCTGAGAAAGTTTTACTATTTGCATCTCAAGTTTGTGCGCAGCGATGGATCCAAGAGAAGATTATCACGGGACTATAATGAGCTAGTGAAAAGTGAAATCCTCATATACCTTGCATGTGCAACTCAGGGCGTTCTTATTGTTTTACAGGCTTAGGCGAAATTAAAAAAAAAGACTTTAATAAATTGACAATATACTTAAATTTACATATTTATATGAAACATAAATAACTTAATTTACTACATTATCAACCAAATATTAAATGATCATTACATCAACTAATAATATCTTGCAAATATTATTAACAATAAAATAATTAAAATAATAACAGTAACAACAAAAAAGCAATAGTAGCAATCAAATAACAATATTGGATTGCAAATATTATTAACAATAAATTTTCAATACCTTTTATGTTGTTCAAAACCACCTTTATCTAATTCCTCGAGACTCTAACTAGAGGAACCTATTCTTTTAATAAATTTATTAATTGCTCCTTTTTTAGACTCTATCAACTGTGCTACTTGTTTTCTTTTTTCTTTTTTCCTTTTTCACTTCTAGACAAATACTTTTTAGGAAACATAATATAAATCAATTATAATACAGTTGGACTAGAAAAAGAACAAAAGCACTTGTATAGAACTGGAAAAAATATGCAGCACAACCAAATTCTAATAGTTTCACAATATATCACAAAGATATATAAATGGTATTATATCGTGATAGAGGAAAAAATAAGTAGCAAAATTTAATATCTAATATTAAAATTAAAAAAAACAAAGAGTAAATTTTAATGATAGAGACACACTAATTTTTAAAAATACAAGAAATTAACATACTTAAGAAAATATAGTAAATAATATTCTAAGTTTCTCAAGTCAAATATTATCCTATTCTATAAGTTGTGAGAATGATTGAATATTATTATTATTATTTTATTATTATTACGACATGTTTAATATAATCATATATATTTTTATAATAAAGGAAAACCATTTACGAGACTTTGAATTGAGTAATTTAAATTATTTGATTTAGTCATATTATCACTAAACTTAAATGAACTCTACAAGAACACAAATCTAACAATTATTACATTACTTGTGGTAAAGTATAATGAAAATTACAATTACAAAAATTAAATTATTTATTAATATTAAATTATTATAAATAATAAGTAATCTAAAAATAAAAAGAAGATACAAAATAAATACAATATTATTTAATATAAATGTTATGATTTAAAATGCTAATATAATGTCCACATTAATGACAAATTATAAATTAATTATAACATATTCAAATATTTAATAAGTTAAAATACATTAAAAATTAGAAACTTTACTTTTAAATAATATTCATAATTCGGAAGACGTAATCGTAAAATTTTTGTTGCTAATTTTAAGTTAAAGTACCTTAAAAATAAAAATTAGAAGTAAGAATATAACTTAAATACTTCAAAACTATTTCTAATTAAAAAGTTAACGTTAACATTCAAAGTTAACTTATTAAATGCTAAGACCCTTATCTAACCATGACACCAACATTTTCTCTTGTTTAAAAAACTATTTATAATTAACAAACGTTAACTTTTAAAATTAACTAATTAAATACTAAAAACGTTAGAAGCCTTTACCTGACCAAGACACCAACTTTTCTCCTGTTTAAGACCCTTTATTACGAACTAAGATCCTCTGTCCAATATTATCCTGTCTTATTCTGTCTCATGAAATTTTAACCATTTATTTTGTAGGACCTACATGGGGTCCACATAGGATCTATACAGGACCCACATAAATAAACGACTATCATAATATTAAACAGGAGATCTGGACTCCTTTATTACTTACAATCACAAGTCACCACACTAACGATTTTCTCCATGAAATGCCATTAAATACTTAACCCTTCCCTGGGCAGGTGTGCAGGGCAGGCTCTACTGCAACTGCAGCTATGCCATATGTGTCAATGGTCACAGCTCCATGCATATGCATCATAGGACACGAATTATGCACCCGTGTCACATAAAGAGATGTCGGGAGTGAATCATTTTGTCAACAAACTTTCCAGAGCATGCAAGAAAGTTAGATTGCGGAGAGATAGATGAGGTTAATAGAAGGGCAGGTGAGTGCATTTACTTTCTTTTTTTTTATATGTAAATAAGAAAATACTCGTGCACCTATACTGATCTTCTCAAAGGCAGTACAGTACAGGTATAATTTGTTAAAAACTTTTTCCTATTATTCTCTTCTCAGTGGAATTTAATGTTCCTAGAGTCCGTTAGGCAAAAGATGGTCCCGCATTGCACATGAAATCAATCCCAATTTCAGATAGTTTGTTGAATGCAAATAGTTGATGCTTTGATACAGGGTGGAAAATATGTATGCTTGAGTATATAAATATGTACCCCAATTACGTGTGACAACCAGCAGAGAATTAGGGAGTTTTCCTTGCTCCTCTTTCCATCTCTCCACTCTTGTCCAGTCACAGTGAGGTCAAGCATAGAGCATCAGCGAGATAGGAGAAGAGTGTCGATCATGGGTAGGAGTCCCTGTTGTGCAAAGGAAGGTTTGAACAGAGGGGCATGGACAGCTAGTGAAGACAAGGTACTCATAGATTACATTAAGATCCATGGTGAAGGGAAATGGAGAAATCTACCCAGGAACGCAGGTTTGTGGATTATCGCACAACAATATAAATTTTAAAAAAGTCCCACCATAAGTTACTGTCTGATGACAAATTTTCAGGTCTGAAGAGATGCGGCAAGAGTTGCAGACTCAGATGGTTAAATTACTTGAAACCTGATATAAAGAGAGGAAATATAACAAATGATGAAGAGGAACTTATTATCAGGCTTCACAAGCTCCTAGGAAACAGGTGCAAGATTTTCTCCTTCCATGATCTTAATTTAACCAACATTTTATGTTTATATCCACATACAGCGTATATATGATGAATTTTCAAGGCCTAGACTTTGGCAGATCATTCTCATGATTAGTGGTGCCTTTACATTTTCCATGTTCCCAAAACTTTCAGCAACCATTTTAAGTGATGTGATTGGTTTGGGGTCTGGAGACTCCTTAATAAACCATTTCACTGAGATCACAAGAAACTGAGATGCGGCCATTGATCATCAACCTCTATTAATTCTTGGATTGGTGCAGGTGGTCCTTAATAGCAGGGAGGCTTCCAGGGCGAACAGACAATGAAATCAAGAACTACTGGAACACCAAAATCGGCAAGAAATTGAAAACTCAACAATGTCAAAAAAATTCTACTCATTTTAATCAAGCACATGACAAAACGGGCCTCCATGCCCTAAAATCATCTGGCCGACCAATGAAAGTGAAAGGTAATGTAAGTCCTATCAGGACAAAAGCGTCAAGATGCAGGAGAGTTGTGATGCCACCTGAACTACAGTACAATGATGGACAATGGCAGACTAAGTCAACAATGGGGACATCTACGTCTCTGTTGCATGAATTTTCATCACTTTCTCAGCCGATTCCGGATAAGGATAATTCGACAGATTTCATGTTAGATTTTCAGATGGATGAACAGCTTCTTTCGGATTTACTGAACATGGACATTTTGCAGCCAAATGGCTTTGATAATGGAGTGGTGAGCGACGACAATAACACATGCGACGACTATGGCCTGTTATCTTCAAATTCTAGCCGAACTGACATGGTCGCAGACGACGCAGTTCGTGACTCAGATTTATGTCAATGGCTTCTATAAACGAACCCGAATTGAATTGGATTAAAGACTGAAATTTAATTTAAAAATTTATGAAAAATATGTTGGTCGAAAACCGAGTGCTCATAACAGTCGCTCAACTTCTGATCATGTCTGCTGGCTGCATCTCACTATGTATGACGTATGTGTTGATAATGTTTTGAAGTGTGGAAAAGACATGATATGATATCAGATAATGATGTTATGTTACCATCCTGTTACTGAATTATTTTACGCTTAAAAAGAATGGAATGCTGAGTACATGATATTTGAGGTGTAGCCAATAGGGAATACCGTGAGTAGAACTTTTGTAATTTGGTTGCAACTTGCAAAGCAGTGTATTGTCCATTTATGGGCCATAATGTGCAGTATATAGGTTCACGTTGATGGAAACCATGTACTTTACTGACAGATTCCATCTTCCTAAAACTCTGGAAACTCTAGAAAAATTGCATTGAAATTATAACGTTTTCTCTTGCAGCATATTAATGCTGGCGAAAATACAAGCAATCACAGACGCTCGCTCTCAAACATGAGCGAAACAACGAGAATTGCCATGCACACGAGGACAGACAGACCAACCCACAGAGACCCATATGCTAATAAGGGGTTGTGGTCTTAAATTAAGATGGTCCATGATATAGAAGAGAAAAGTGGGTGAAAAGTTGGTGCATCTCTATTAAATTCCAGTTTCATTTAATAACTTCTTGCTGGAGTTCCATGCCCAAGATTTATAGCGAATTTGAAAGACCCGTTTGCTGGAACTGAAGTCGTAAATTAAACTTTATTGTGACTCGTCACTTTGTTTTTCGATTCCCCGATCAAGTACTTTGGTTCACACTTCGCTTTCTCTTCCTTGAGAACGAGTGTCATGACTTCATAGTTACTACCATGAGCTAGCGCAGCGTTCAAGGCGGGCATGCCTTTTATGGTTGTTTGAAGTCTTTCCTTGGACCTACAAATAATGCCCCTGGACCATCAATCACAGATGCCAAATTATAAAACAATCAAGTGGAGAAGCAATAAATATAATCTGTTATATGTGACTTGTGTTGCATCCAATTAAGTTTCAGGAGACGTAGAGATCTTAACCTACAAATAATGCCCATGAACCTTCAAACAACGATGTCATATTGCAAAAAACAATATTGTAAATAAACATTATGGATGTCACGTTACATTCTTATGTACTCATTTCCTGTACATAAGATATGTCTAGGTTTCAGGATATTGGAAATCATTTTCTCCAGAAAACATCTGTTTATAGCTTGTCAAACAGGGCAGCCAGATTTTTTATTTTTATGTTTTTGGCTTCTGCTTACACCAACGGTATCGAGATTGATAAAAAGCAAATCCCTACTTGACAATAACATAAGAAATAAAGCATCTCATTTGCTAACCAAAAAGTGTAACACATTTGGAAATAAAGTGATCTAAGAAATACAACCATATACAGCTAATCTTGGATTCCAATAGTGTTGCTGAAAACAATATATATTTAAGCAGAACACAAATTTTTTAACCTGACAAAAGAGTAGCCTAGTTTGTCTCTTTCGTTCCGATCAATGAAAGGTTAGGATCATGATTTAGTTTTCATAAGCCTCCTTTGATTCCTTATTAAAAGAAGACATTCTTGTCGCTTATACGTCCTTCAATTCTGTAGTGGATTGTCAGAATCATTGGATTATTAATTTGTAGGACGGCTTTCCTATATATATATATATATTCCAAACCACAGAGCCATCATTCATTATATCAATGCATCAAGTTGATTTCATGCCATTGGTCGATTAAAAATATATCTTCATTTCAGAAGAATTTTTAATTTAAGTGTATAGACGAATAACGATTTAAGAAGGTAATAGATATTCTAACGTGCAAGCAAGCACATGTTGACCTCTTTAATTTGTTAATTGACATTCATATATTAATTAGTACCTCATATTTTCGTTAACTTTCAAGGTAAACTTAGAAAGGAAAGGGCCATACTCAATACTAAGTCTACGTAGAAGACATTAGTAATTGATTAATTAATTATTTATTTAATGAAAATATAATAGTAACATTCACTAATAAACAGCCATTTTCAAATCACTCGCTAGAATTTCATTGTTTCTCTTTTAAATTAATATTGTTTTTTAGTTTCTTTTAACGTAACTATCAAAAATCACTATAATCATTGAAACTAAAAGTAGAATATTGTTAAAGAAATGAAATTTGTATTTCATCACATATGGTTAGAGGAGCTATGCTTAGTGGATTAGGTAAAGAAAATGTGTGATGTTTAATAAATCACAACTTGAGCTTTTAAAATGAAACACTTTAAAGATCAACTTTTATGTTAATATATCAATTGTCACTCATTCTTTCCAGAGCTAATGCTAAAGAGGTAGGGTTGATTAGATAAATAAAACTAAGAAAGTTATACATTCAAAAGTGTACACATGACATATGGAACTTTTGGCAAAATGAAATTCATGGTTTATGTTTCATTTTGGGTTATTATTAACATAGTTGAGGCATTAAATAAATTTAATTGACTATTCAACTCACTTGTGCTTTTGAACTCTTAGTTTAAGTAACAAAAGATCATAGTATTAAAGTGTGTCATCTTAGTGTATCTTATTGAACCTTTCTTTTCTTAAATAATCTCAACTACTAATTTGTATTTGTCGAAAGTGATGATCTTATTCTACATGATAAGTAAGGAATTGAGTTTGTAATAACTTAAAGAGCGGGTTCCAATCCCTTTTATCTTTTTGGGTGAAAGATTGGAGAGTCCTTATTCACTTATAAATTTGACAAGAAAAATGTTTTTATTCATAATTTTTTTGTTTTAATCTTAATCGTTGAAATCTAATATACTTAAAAATCATTCCATTTCTAACTAATAGACTCATATGTAAAATCCTCCATGCCCTATTCCGCGACCTGAGCGACCACTCATTAGCACCTTAAAAACAACATCTAATTTTAGCAACCAACTGTTTATCATTTAGGCCCTTCAATTGGTTCTCTTGTTTGGTCTTGTTTTAATTGAGTTAACAATGACTCATAAGTTGCCAAGTTTTGTTAGTGAAGATGACAACTTTGCACTTATTTAGTAAATTAAGACGATATTATATTTGGGTAATTATAGATTTTCTCTAAGATATTAATTGTGGTTTTATTTGATGCAGTGGTTGTTTAACTTAAGGTTACTAATGATACTCCTATACTCGAGCAAAATAAGTTCAAGGTGTGATCTTCTTTTGTTCTTTGTGTCAAAATAGATGCCAAAAGTTTGATATTTATTAATATGGTGATGATAACTGGTCGGGTCGGCTATATTTGGGCCCGAGCCCAATCACGAAGGCCAATCGGTCAGTCCTATACTCATCGTTTAACCCGGGCTTGATTCACACATTCATGGCCCATTAGCAGAAGGAAATTCCCATGCAAACACGTATTTGCCTAAACCTAGCTGCAAAATCGTATATAAGGTATAATTCTCCCATAATTCAGGTATGCGATCATAACCTAATTCGTCCTCTCTGAATTCATCAATCCTTCCTACACCAAAAGCTTACTTGAGCGTCGGAGAGGCTAATCGGGTTGTCACCCCCGACGAGCCTTCCTTGTTTTGCAGGTATATTCACATCGCGTTCATCACAGAAGGTAGAAGACGATGGATTTCAATGGAACCGCACCGTTCAGCCAGAATCCGGCAGAACCAATTGACGCCCACCGTGGGGCCCGACTTCCGGGCACCACGTCTAGAACCACGCAGATAAGCGGTAGCGGCGATGAATCCCGACATAGGCCGCTGTTGCGGCTCTGGCGATGCAACGATCGGTTTGCGATTACGCATTCGCCGCCGCACCACACATCTCCGTCTGAGTCTTCCAATCCTAACGATCGACTGCGGCCTCAAGCCTTGGAGCAAGAAGAACAGAGCGTGGCTGTGGAGGATAACGTTGCGCACCATGCAACCCCGAATCTTCCAAGACCGATTAGGTGCAGATCCTCCTCCGTCCACACACGCCGCTCGGCCGAAAGCAGATAGAAGAGGCGGTGAGTTGATGATTCACCGAATCTGCGATCATGACCAGCCTGACGGCCGCCATCCGTCCGACCGGCCAAATTACCGACAATTGACTAACAACCGATCACCGCCCGTATGAAACCCTAGAAAAAATCGCGGATGATTGGACTCACGTGGATACGAGCTTCCGTCCAGATCGTCCGACGGCGCAATACAACTCTCCCTTCATTCCGGACATTTTGGATAGCCTCCAAAGACCGGCGCCAGAAAGATACTGATTTCGAGAAATACACCGGAAGACCGACCTTTGGATTACATGCAAGCACTTCCGATCCATGATGAGCTTACACGTGTCCGGATGCTATTCAATGTAAGGCCTTCGCACGGCTTTCAAGAGGGAGCTCGGCGATGGTTCAACAACCTACCCCGAGTGTATCACATGTTTCGAGGACTTGGTCGCTCTTCTGAATCGATTCGCCACTAGTAAGCTTAATCGCAGAAGGCGGCTTTGAGGTGATGCAACTCACCCAAGGAAGGAATGAGAGTTTACGGAGTTCATCACTCGGTTCAACAATGAGGCGGTCGAGGTACCCGATCTCACCTTTCGCCTATGCTAGCCGACTTATGAGCAATACGAGGGACGAGGAGTTCAAGAAGTCGTTAGCCCTCGATCAACCTCGCTTCGGTTTAGGAAATAAGCGGGCGGATAGATATATTCAACGAAGAAGTGCTGAAAACACGAGACGTCGGACGGAAGATCGTCGCCGAGCGATATATGCAACCCGCATAAGCAAAAAAGCGGTCGAATGGAAAAGGCCGACCGATCGACAAGGATATCGCCAAGAGTTCACCCCGCTAAACAGTGTCGTATCTTTGAAATCTTGGCGGCCGTTAGATGCATAGGAAACTATCAAAGAGCCCGAAGAATGAAGACCCGTCTGAGACAGAACCCCAATTTATCTGCCGTTTCCACGAGAGGTCGGTCATGATACGGAAAAGCACTGGCGGTTGAAAAAGAGATTGAGCTCCTCATTCAAAAGGGAGGTTAGGCGATTAAGTGAAACACGAACAAACGCCGATCGCAGAGGCCGGGCGGTCGGACTACAGGCGCTCACCCCCGAGATAGAACGATAGGAATGATGGGGGTAGGCAGAGCACGAATACAGATAACCGCCGAGAAAACAGAGAGCGGTCAAGGGAAAGAAACGATGGAAATGCCGAACAGCAAAATGACCGACCGCCGGAGTTATTAACACGATATTTGGTGGAAAGGCAGCAGGGGGATCCACCGTTAAAGGCAGAAAACGATACGCCAAACAGGTCGGCGACGACGCTCCCATCAAAAAACCGAAGGAGAACGACGGAATGATCTCTTTCAATGAGTTGGACCTAAACGGAGTACATTGCCCTCACGATGACGCCCTCGTCGTAAATCTCAACATGGACGGTTACGAGGTGAAGAGGGTGCTGATTGACACGGGCAGTTCGGTCGACTTGCTATACTATGAAGCCTTCAAGCAAATAGGGGTACCCGAAGAGCGGCTATTACCTACGGACGGCCCCATCAAAGGAATAACCGGGGCGTCAGCATACCCGTTCGCCCGGGTCTATCTGAAAGTGAAGTTTAGGTAGAAGCCATGCCAGATAGAAAGGGACGTGGAGTTCCTAGTCATAAAGTTCCAGGGGGCATACAATGCAATAATTGAGAGAGCTACTCAAAACGCCCTCAGGTCGGTCGTCTCCACATACTACCAAGCTTTGAAGTTCCCGACGCCCCATGGAACTGGAGTCATCAGGGGTCAGCAGAAAATCGCCCGGGAATGTTACTTGGCAGAAACCAAGACCCTAGAAGGGGCGGTAGTGCTGACGAGCTCTCTTGACGCGAGAGCCGACGAAGAGACGGACAGGATGAACCCAGTGGAAGAGACGCAACGGGTCGTACTGGATGAAGCCGACCCCTCCAAGTTCACAAATCTAGGTTCCGAGCTGCAGAAGAACCTAGCTAGAGAAATCACCGATTGTTTGGTGGAAAACAGATCGGTTTTCGCTTGGGTACCGAGCGACATGCCCGGCATTTCTCGGACAGTTGCATGTCACTCCCTCGGCATTCGGCATGACTGCAAGCCGATCAGACAGAAGAAGCGATGGCATAGTAAGGAGCGCCAGGGGGTGATCGAGAAGGAAGTACAGAAGTTGCTTGAAGTGGGGTTCATAAGAAAAGTCAAATACCCCGAATGGCTCGCTAACGTGGTCTTAGTAAAAAAGAAGAACGGGAAATGGAGGATGTGTATAGACTTCACTGATCTGAACAAAGCATGTCCAAAAGCGACTTCCCATTCTTAGAAGATCGACCGGTTAGTAGATTCTACCTCGGGGCACGCGCTTTCGACTTCTCGGACGCCTTCTCTGCTATCATCGATCCCGATGAGTCTAGAAGGCGAAGAAAAGACCGCCTTCATAACCGACCAAGGCACATACTGCTACCAGGTAATGCCCTTCGGCTTGAAGAACGCGGGGGCGACCTACCAACGGCTCGTCATGGAGGTCTTTAAAAAATAGATCGGTCGGTCAGTCGAAGTATACGTAGATGATATGGTGGTCAAAAGTAAGACGGCCGCGGAGCATGTGGAAGATCTCAAGGAAGTCTTCCAGACCCTGAATAAATTTCAGATGAAGCTAAACTCGGAAAAATGTGTGTTTGGGGTGGCATCCGGAAAATTTCTGGGGTTTATAATCACTCAGCGGGGAATCGAAGCTAATCCAGAAAAGATTGAGGCCATCATACAAATGCCTTCGCCACAATGTTTGAAGGATGTTCAGATATTGACCGGTCGGATAGTCTCGCTGAGCAGGTTCATTTCCAGATTGGGGGATAAGTGCCTCCCATTTTTCAAAGTGCTGAGGAAAGCGAATGTGACTCAATTCCGATGGCAGACGAGTGCGAACAAGCTTTCCAAAGACTTAAAGCGATGCTTGTCTAGCCCGCCAATCCTACAAAGCCCGGTGAGCGGAGAGAACGATGTTATACATGGCGGTTCTGGGGATCGATCGGTAGCGGTGCTAATTGATCGGAGGAAATGAACGGACCCTATCTACTACGTTAGCAAAGTGTTAACCGGACCGGAAACACGATACACGCCTATAGAGAAGATGACCCTCTCCTTGATATGATGGTTCTAAGTCGAGGCCTTATTTCCAAAGTCACACCATCGAGGTATGGATCGACCACCCCTCGGCGGTGCCAAAAGCCGAAACCTCGGGTCGGTGATTAAGTGGGCGAGAATGGGTGAATTTGACATACAATACAAGCCCCGCACAACTATTAAGGCACGATACTAGCAGACTTCATCGCGGAGATGAGCCAACCAAGCTCGAGGACGGCGGTTCCCCTTTGGAGCTGTTTGTCGATGGCTCATCCAATGCCGAGGATGCGGAGCGAGTTATCTTGATCGGCCCGAACATGGAAGAAAAAGTAGAAGTCGCCCTCACTAGAATTCAAAGCCTTCAATAACGAGGCGGAATATGAGGCCTTGATAGCCGCCTCCAACTCGCCAAGGAGATGGAAGTGAAGCACCTAAAGATATCTGATGATAGCGGTGGTAGTCGGTCAAGTTCTGGGCATTCTGGCCAAGGGAACCACATGATCAAATACAGAGTTAGTCAGCGAGGCGAGCAATTTGGACGAGATTCGATCAGCGAATAGAACGAGCTCGAATGCCAAGGCGATCGCTCTCAAAATGACTTCCACCGTGATGCCAAAAACAATATTACGTCGAACGACTGGATCGGCCTAGCATTCAGAAGACCGAGGAAGTTCTCAAAGTAAATTCTGATCAACCGGGCTGGACAGAACCGATCATGCGGTACCTTTTGGAAGGAAGACAATCGGAAGACGAATTAGCAGCCAAGAAATTAAGGATAAAGACAGTCGAATACACGGTTGTCAATGACTCTCTATATAGGCGGTCTTCGATCGGCGCTCCTTCGATGTCGAATGAAGAAGAAGCCGAAGGGCAATGGTCAAGTCCACGAAGGGATGTGCGGAAATCACGTAGGAGGCAGAATGCTGGCTCACCGGTTGATCAGACAAGGCTACTACTGGCCGACGATGAGAAGAGACTGTCAAGAGAGGGTCGACGATGCGAATCTGCCGAAAAACAGCAATCTGTCTCACCGTAACCGAGAGGATGAAAATTGTAAGTCACCCTATCCCTTTCGCCCAATGGGGAATGGATATACTGGGGCCTTTCCCTCTCGGTCCCGGACAAAAGAAATTTTTGATAGTAGCAGTAGAATATTTTACTAAGTGGGTGGAAGCAGAATCTATTGCTACAATCACCGAGGGGAAGGTTGAAAACTTTGTGAAGAAAAATATACTTTGTCGCTTCGGGATGCCCATGGTATTGGTTACAGATAATGGTCGGCAGTTTGACAACGCCAAGTTCAAAGACTTCTGCGACCGACTGAAGATCAAGCTACAACTGACCTCAGTAGCCCATCCGCAAAGCAACGGTCTTGTGGAGAACACCAATAAAAAGATAATGAAGCATACGAAGAAAGCGCTGGATGGCCGAAAGACCTGGGTGGAAGAAGTAGATGAAGTTTTGTGGGCATATAGAACCACACCGAACGGAGCCACGGGGGAAACTCCATTCAGAATGACCTTGGTAGGAAGCCTGGTTCGATAGAAGCGACATTGCACAATCGAGGGTGTCGACCTACGAAGAAGAGCGGAATGATGAAGCCCGCAGAAGCGAGCTCGTTCTCCTTAGCGAGGATAGAGAAAGGGCGATCGCTCGTCGAAGCCATCAGCAAAAGGCGACCGGAGTTCTATAATGAAAGGGTCAAACCGAGCAATGTAAAGGTAGGTGGATACGCCCCTACGAAAAGCCGAGGTGAAAAACATCTGGAAAACTTCGGGCAGATGTGGGAAGGACCCTATCGAGTGGTTAAACAAGTCGGGCACAGCTCTTACATCCTAGCGATGAGAAAGGAAGATTCTACCGAGGCCTTGAACTCCTTAATTTGAAGGCATTCTACCAATAGATAAGTTATATTTTTGTCAATTCTTCCTTATTATTCCCTTTTGTATACATGTGGGTACCTTTTTCCTGTCCCTGCCAGACAGGTTTTTTAATGGCCCACGCCCTCGTTATCATTAATAAAGGGGTTACAAATTTCTTGGCAATTAAGAGTTAGATTGCACGAGGCCAAGAGTAGAAAGTCCAATCAATCATCGCTCGGCATTCTACATAGACCAACTACGGTCGGTCGGGTCGTCAGGACGAGATCCCTGGGTCCCTCGCCATCGCCATTGCTCGGTATGCCATCACTCGGCATTCTCCATTGACCGACTACGGTCGATCGGGTCGCCAGGACGAGATCCCTGGGTCCCTCGCCATCGCCATTGCTCGGTATGCCATCGCTCGGCATTCTCCATATACCGACTACGGTCGGTCGGGTCGCCAGGACGAGATCCCTGGGTCCCTCGCCATCGCCATTGCTCGGTATGCCATCGCTCGGCATTCTCCATATACCGACTACGGTCGGTCGGGTCGCCAGGACGAGATCCCTGGGTCCCTCGCCATCGCCATTGCTCGGTACGCCATCATGCGACATCTCCATAGATCATTGCGGCCGACCGATTCAGCCGATCATACGAGCAACTTTAAAACTCAACATATATCTAAGGTAAAGAGCATAAATACGGGAAAAATCAACAAATGAAGCAAACGTAAAGTCCATTGATTTTAATTAGCCCTGGTCACAAGCCCGACCAGGTGAGCACTACAATTGGGGAGAAGGGGGGCTATGAACAGCCGAAGGAGAAGGAGAAGGAGAATTCTGGGAAACCTCGGAGCCCGCAGAAAAGACGAGGTAGAAGCGGGAACCAAGGAGCGGCAGGAGAAACATCTTCATAAAGCCCTTCCTCCCCGAGATCGTCATAATGGGGTAGCGGGACTGGGAAACGCTCAAGGAACATCATGAGGAGCTCTTCCTCTTGGATGAGATCTAGCCTCCCATCCTAACATCGACCGGTTCCCCTCGACTTTCTTTGTGATCCTCCAAAGAAAGCCCGAAAGCTGAGGAATAAGCGGTTCGGCATAGTCTTCAAAAGAAGGGCATGCCACCCCTCAGAGTATAGAGCTCGTGGCCCTCTTCAAAATCGAAGGGCCACTCGCAGCGTAGCTCTAAACTCTCTTCGCATAAGAACCGCCTCTTCCATCTCTTAATGGCTCTCGATCCATTGCTCCCTTGCGAGCACCGCACCTCCATGAGGTTCTCTCCGCTCTGTCTCTCTCCATCACGTGGAATGGCGATCTGGCGGCACTTTCGTTGATGATCGTGACTTATCGCTCAATATTAAAATTGATCCTCAAAACCGGTCAAATAAAATTTATACCAAGGATTGCAATACAGATGCAACCTCGGGTCGACTCTCAAGGAACCAGTGTACTAACTGATCCTAGACTAGCCTAATGTTTGAATGATGCATGCAATTAAAGCAATAAAAAGGGGGTTTTGATTTGATTAACTAAAAATTAAACTAAGCCAAAGTAAGAATAAATGTTTTTGGGATTTTTAGAAAACTAAACGATTGAAATTAAACAAGTTTGAAATCAACTTACTAAAACTCTCCTGAAAATGTAGCTCGGGTCATCATCGTTCAAAATAATATCGAGGTTTGAAATCTACTAAATTTCGAAAGCTAAACCTTAACAACTCGTTAAGTCCAAAAATTAATTAATCAACTTGATTAATTAAAATTCGTTAAAAACCTTAGTGTATGCTATGGAATGATTAATGCAACAGTTAATCAAATAAACACAAAATTAATTTAACCAAACACAACTAGGTAGATTAAATCAACTCATGCAATCATTTAACATACATGAGACTTCATGTATTTGGCACAAACTTCAACAAAAATCGATCCATACCATAGATCATAGTTAACATCCTACTAAACTATAGCAAGATTCAATCAGAAATACATTGCAAAAATACCAACTCGGATCATTGCAAATACAAATCAAATCCTAACTATAATCGATTACCCTTGTTTAGCTCGGAACTCCAACCATTGCTACATTTAGGAAGATAGTACACTTAGCCGACTATGGTACCGGATGAAATCTTCATTGTTGAAGGATCACCTCGGTTCATGTTTCCAACGACAACGTAACGCAGATGAGAAAGCGATGGAAGAGATGAATGAGATCGGCATCGTCCATTTGAAGCGGCGAATCTGCAAAACAAATGTAAAACGAAAACTATTAGAAGCGAAGGAAAGAAGAGAAGAAAACTCATGCGGTAGTCTCTCTTTTTGCCCTAAATGGCAAAGTTTTATAGGGATGCGTCTTGGGTTGGAGTCGAACAGTGGAACTTTTGCCAAATATAGGTCGGATTATCCGACTTTCGGCATGACTAATGGCTTCGTTACGCTGCGTGACGTTGAATGGTCACTCGCCACGCGAAAGAATTAAATACCATTAATTACGCCTCGGCGAATGGAGAGTTTAGTTAGCCAATGAATCTCATGGCGTGTTGACTTGTTAAATGTTGACTCCTTTGGTCCTACAAAATACAACCCATTCGCAGTATCAATTGTCCCAATAAAAATTATGCAAAATTAATGACAAATGACAACAAAATACTAACAATGTGCAATTTATCAAAAATCAATGTGCGGGACCAAAATAAGCATAAAAATCATAAATCAGGAGTCAACAAATGCATAATTACTAAAGAAAACGGGCCTAATTTATAATATAAATTTGGTCCAATCAAATTCCCCCACACTTAAACCTTTGTACTCCTGAACAAAGCTTATAAGAGTCAAAAAGGTACAAGAGTAAAAGAAAATTCTGCCCATGCTCAAACAACAACCAAAATTGACTCAATCCACTTTATCAGAATTCTAACGCAGCAAATTGAAAGAGTGCTAATAAAACAAACATTGAAAGAATTTAAGCACAAGAGATTGAACAATAGAGAATCACTCAGGATATGGTATTTACGCTCGTCTCACTTGTATAGTAGGGATATTTTTCTCTCAATCTGCTTAATACATCTCCTACCATAGGCTTGTATCAATTTTATTTCTCCACTACAAGGACTATCAATTTGAAGATCAAGAGGTCTTTAAGGGTTGTAATGAGCGGAAGGCTAAATGAATGGATGATGTGAAAGAAAGAAAAATATGAGCATGCGATAAAGTGAGGAATCGTTGTCAACAACAAAACTAAAACACCGCACTAAAATAAATTGAATACACACTTTTTTTTTTTGGCTATCTCATTTTGAGATCTAATCCCTTTTGGATGCAACACATTATGATCCTTTTGGGATACACAAGACTAACACTTTTCATTTTCAACACTTTTTTTCAACGACTAATAACTAAACACGTATCACTAGATCATCTAAGAATGTATGCAAATGCTTTCATAGAAAAGGCTCGAGGGCTATGAGAGGAAAAAGTGTTTAAGTGTTGGTGTTTGGGGAAAGATTTGAAAGAAAGAACGCCTCTATCATATCCACAAAAATCTAGTCCATCAAGCTTTGAGTAAAAATTGACACAAGTTCTAGAGAAGAATGGACTAGCAGATGCACACACAAAATATAGAAGAAAATTTGGCTCGAATATCCTTCCAACAAGGTTTTGTCTCGATGATCAATCTCAAGTCTTAAAACTTAAAATGCTACCTTGTTAGCATGCTCCCATTTACTTTGTTTTGAAAACTTCAAAAGTTAAAATTTTGCCAAAACCAATTATCGTTCGAAGAATGGAGAGCATTTTCAAAACTTCAAGTATCGGTTTGAAACTTATAAGGGTTTTGCATGCAAGGCACAAAAGAACAAGTGCAGAAAATGTTTTGATTGAGTCCAAATTTATCAAGAAAAGCAACGGGCCCACAAAATTATGCACAAGTTTTAATAGGTGTACAATGCAAAATATAAAAGGAACGGCTGCCCCACACTTAAACATGGCATTGTCCTGATGGCGTAGTAGCAAGGCACACAATAGAAGCATGAAACATGCGGAGCTAACAAGAGGAATCAATTTATTGAAAAGCGAAATGAAAATCCTCACGTAACTCACAGCTATTCCTCATTGGATGGGTTGCTCCCCACACTTAATCAACACATTCATGCAACACAACATTTCAAGTCAAATCAAATAATGTGCACAAATATATTGAAAATGCAGAAAAGAAACACCGGTGCTCACGGTGGATCTTGTAGCTCGGGATGGACGTGCGGTTGATATCCAAGCTCCATGTCAACACTTGGGTCTGGGCAGCTCCATGTCCATTCCCGTATCCGAATAAGCACCGCACTATCATCAAAATAGAAAGCGCCTCCAAAGAGATCATTAGTGGTCGGGGTTAGAGTTTCGCAAATTCGTAACAAGCATCATCAATCACAACATCAAGCATATTCACCCCAAGCAAGGAGTAATCCTCGTTAGGGTGCTTCATAGCTTCATACATGTTGAAGCTAACGTGTTGATCACCAACCTCCATGGTGATCTTCCTTCCTTCATCTTGATCATTGTACTTGCCGTCAGAAGGAAAGGTCGCCCAAGATTGAGAGGTGTCTGCACCACTTCAGAGACATATCCAAAGACGTAAAAATCGGCGGGGAACACTAATCCTTTCACTTGGACCGAATGTCCTCGATGATGCCTACGGGATGCCGGAAGATCATCGACCAATTGTAACACTACCGAAGTAGGTTTAACACTCTTCACTCCAAGGGCTTCGTAGACAAATTTCGGCATCACATTGATGGCCGCTCCCAAATCCAGCAGTGCTCTTCCAATTGTCACCTTTCCTATGACACAAGGAATGGTGAACGATCCTGGGTCCTGACACTTTACCGGGATTTGGGGCTTAAGCAAAGCCGACACGTTTGAACTCACCTGGACTCTTTCATTTGGCCTAAATTTCTTCTTGTTGGTGCACAAGTCTTTCAGATACTTGGCATAGGCCGGCACTTTCTTAACTAGGTCCAAAAGGGGCACATTCACTTCCACCTTCCCAAATAGGTCAATAATTTCCTTTTCATGTTTCAGTTCGTTGACCCTTTTGCTCATCAAGTAGGAATTTGGAAAGGGAAGGTCCTTCAGATTGACTTCCCTACTGGTTACTTCATTTCTACTAGATTTTTCCTTTACAGCTCTTCTTCCTGAAATGCTCGATGATTGCTCTTTATCTTCAATTGTTGATTGCTTCTTCTTCCTCAACAATTCTTCTTCGCGATCACTCTCTGATCGCACAGCTTGCTTCTCTCTCACTTGAGGCGCTTCTTCAACCTCAATTTCTTCGGTGCATTCTTCTTCTTCAGGAATGTCGAAATGCACTTTCTTTCCACTCCTCAGCTCAATTGCATTTAAACTCTTAGGGTTAATGACCGTGTTGGAGGGAATGGTTCCGCTACTCCT
Organism: Erythroxylum novogranatense; assembly: GCA_029891385.1. Classification (NCBI taxonomy): domain Eukaryota; kingdom Viridiplantae; phylum Streptophyta; class Magnoliopsida; order Malpighiales; family Erythroxylaceae; genus Erythroxylum; species Erythroxylum novogranatense. The sequence goes on along the minus strand of CM057224.1, from coordinate 26,905,395 downwards.
AGCTTGGTTGTCACTCAAATTATTAGACAATTGAGTGACATATGAGTTCAAGTTCTCTGCCTTGGTCTCCCATTGATCCATGCGTTTTTCCAAGGCGCTAAAACGGGCAGCATTCTTAGCGGAGTCCTGTTGGATGAGGTTTGCGATGGCGTTGAATTGAGTTCTTTGTCGAGTTCGTTCCTCTTTCATCAACGTCATCATACTATGCAGCAGTTGGTTGGTGTCCTCCTTTGGTGGCGGCGGTTGTTGCACCATCAACGCTTGTTGATCCTGGGCTGGTTTGTAGATTGACCAGCTCCACTCCCTTCTTTGAAATCGGTTTGGTGCTCTTTCCGTTATTCCTCCAACTAAAATTTGGGTGGGATCTCCATCCCTCATTATCGTGTTGGAACACGGGTCCCATTTCGATCTGTCTACCTTGATACATTCTTGAGACTTCTTCATATCTGCCAGGACAAACACTTGAAATGTGCATCTCTGACCCACAACTATCACAAATGGGTGCGACCAGTTCAGTGGAAGGTGATGGGCGATGCACATTCAAATTCTTAAGTTCAGCCGTGATCGAGGATAGCTGGGAAGTTATCCGATGTTCAAAGGAATCTACCTTCGATTCGAGCTCTCCATCCTCTTAGTTTGAGCCGACATGGCTCCCACTTCATTCACGTTCCTGGAATCACGGACACTATACTGTTGATGATTCAGGGGCCATTCTCTTAATCGGGGCCCAAGCTTCGGTGCGGTGAGGTCAATCAACGAACCTCCCGACGCAGCATCCAACATTCCTTTCTCTTGATTCTTCACCCCATCATAAAAATATTGAACCAATTGTTCATCAGGGATCTGATGATGGGGGCACCGAGACAACAGATCTTGGAATCTGTTCCAAAAATCATACAGGGACTCGTCACAATCTTGTTTGGCAGAATATATCTCCTTTCTCATCGATGATGTCCTAGAAGCTGGAAAATACTTTTCCAAAAAAACTTTCCGCAAGTTGGCCCAACTGTGATAGGCATTTGCGACATGCCTTGGGAGGCTCATGTACCACTCCCGGGCCTTTCCTTCTAACGACAAGTGGAATACCTTCCACAGCACCTGGTCCAGATGTGCTCCTACAGGCTTCATACTCTGACAAATCATGGTAAGGGCTTGAAGATGCATGTAGGGGTCCTCTCCCGCCAAACCGTAAAATTTGGAGAGAGAGTTGATCAATAAACCTTTAACTTCGAAATTGACGTCGAAGTTAGGGCAGGCAGCAGTGAAAGGATCGTAGTTTACGTCCGAAGTTGTAGCTTCGCGGATTGTTCTACGTCTAATGTTCGCATTGTTGTCATCTACGCGTTCCTGGTCACCGTTAAGACCGTGATCTCCATTTCGGGGTGGGTGACCGGGATATTCTTGTTGTTCAGCCATCTCAGATTCTAGTCGATCTAGTGTGCTAAGTCTTTCTTGCTCTCTCTTATTTTTCCTAAGTTGTCTAAGGTGTCGCTCAATTTCAGGTTGAAAATGAACTAGCCTAAGTCTACGGGGCATGCACAAGAGAAGTTCACCTAAGATAGCTCACTAAAACGACAGCGGATAGCAAGGCTTCAATTCACTCAGGTTCGCTGCGACGTGTAAGAACTTGTTGCGGCGAACTGAGTAAAATTGTAACTTTCGCTGCGGCGAATATATGAACTCGTTTGCGGCGATCGATGAACTTTGTGACGAACAATGAACTCGTCACGACCAAGAAGCCTGCATCAAAGAAAGCAAACGAAATTAACTAAAAATTAAGCACTGATAAACAAAAACAATCGGACTAAACACTTAGAACAAAGCGAATGAAATCACAAATGTAATTAACACTAAAAACACTTAAGCGTAAGCGAAATTAAGAATGAAATTATGCAATGCAAATAAAATGCAAACAACAAAATTAAAATCAAAACAAACAACGGCTAACCTAAAGAACCAATTAATTTGATTCCCGACAGCGGCGCCAATTTGATAAATCGACTTATCGTTCAATATTAAAATTGATCCGAGCGGTCAAATAAAATTTATACCAAGGATTGCAATACAGGATGCAACCTCGGTCGACTCTCGAGGAACCGGTGTACTAAGCGATCCTAGACTAGCCTAATGTTTGAATGATGCATGCAATTAAAGCAATAAAAGGGGTTTTGATTTGATTAACTAAAATTAAACTAAGCCAAAGTAAGAATAAATGTTTTGGGATTTTAGAAAACTAAACAATTGAAATTAAACAAGTTTGAAATCAACTTACTAAAACTCTCACGAAAATGTAGCTCGGGTCATCATCGTTCAAAATAATATCGAGGTTTGAAATCCACTAAATTTGAAAGCTAAACCTTAACAACTCGTTAAGTCCAAAATTAATTAATCAACTCGATTAATTAAAATTAGTTAAAACCTTAGTGTATGCTATGGAATGATTAATGCAACGAGTTAATCAAATAAACACAAAATTAATTTAACCAAACACAACTAGGTAGATTAAATCAACTCATGCAAATCATTTAACATACATGAGACTTCATGTATTTGGCACAAACTTCAACAAAAATCGATCCATACCATAGATCATAGTTAACATCCTACTAAACTATAGCACGATTCAATCGAAATACATTGCAAAATACCAACTCGGATCATTGCAAATACAAATCTGAAATCCTAACTATAATCGATTACCCTTGTTTAGCTCACGGAACTCCAACCATTGCTACATTTCGAAGATAGTACACTTAGCCGACCATGATACCGGATGAAATCTTTGTTGAAGGATCACCTCGGTTCATGTTTCCAACGACGAACGTAACGCAGATGAGAAAGCGATGGAAGAGATGAATGAGATCTGGCGTCGTCCATTCAAGCGGCGAATCTGCAAAACAAATGAAAACGAAAACTATTAGAAGCGAAGGAAAGAAGAGAAGAAAACTACATGCGGCGTCTCTGTTTTTGCCCTAAATGGCAAAGTTTTATAGGGATGCGTCTGGGCGGGTCGAAATAAAGTGGAACTTTGCCAAATATAGGCGGATTATCCAACTTTCATTGCGGCTAATGGCTTCGTTCATTGCAATGACGTTGAATGGTCACTTCATGGCATAAAGAATTAATACCATTAATTCGCCTCGGCGAATGGAGAGTTTAGTTAAGCTTCGAATAATCTCGGCGTGTTGACTTGTTAAATGTTGACTCCTTTGGTCCTACAAAATACAACCCATTCGCAGATCAATTGTCCCGATAAAATTATGCAAAATTAATGACAAATGACAACAAAATACTAACAATGTGCAATTTATCAAAAATCAATGTGCGGGACCAAAATAAGCATAAAAATCATAAATCGAGTCAACAAATGCATAATTACTAAAGAAAGCGGGCTAATTTATAATATAAATTTGGTCCAATCGATTGATCTCCTCTCCGCCTCACCGTTTTCCTCCACTCCTCGTTCTCTTTCTCCTCTTCCCTGCCTCGGCCGGTCGGTAGTCAAAGCTCCGCCTCCCTCTCCGGGCCGACTTCTCCTCCTCAAGAGATGCATTTTAGCTGAAGGAGGTCCTCCTCCTTCACCTCTGCCAGCTCACCCCTCAAACCCTTCATCTGATCATGGAGATCCTGAACCTCCTGGTCCAGAGTCTCCAAGCGTTGCAGCACGGCAAAAGACATTGTCGCAGCCCACATACCAATGCGCACGAGCTGGGAACCCAACTCCAGGTTCCCCTTCTTCTCCATAAACCCCTCGTCCGCCGGGGGAGTAACCCTCTCAGCAAGGTAGCGGGACACCTCGAGGTCGCCGAGCGTTACGTCCTTGCCCAATTTAATGGCAGGCTCCCACTGCCCAAGGCTCACGGCCTGTGCCTTCTCTTTCCCCTTTTTCTGTTTACTCACCCCGGCTTCACTGGCCTGGCGGGGTGGACGGTCACCCAATCGAACCAACCTCTTCCTTTTAAGAGGAGGGCCCGCGTCCTCCTCCTCCTCTACCACTGGAACAATTGTTAATGGCTCGAGCGCCACAGGGAAGATCCTGGCAGGGGAGCACCCATCAAGTGCATAAGGAGACCAACCCCATAGACAAAGCGAGGCCTCACGGTCTCGCCTCACTCCCTTCTTCCCAGGCCTGCTTCCTTGACGGAAGTTTGGGTGGGCATCCTCACCATGGCTGCACAAGGTTAAATTGAGTTAGAAAACAATTGATATAAGTTCAAAATTAATACAATCACGAGGAGTCAAGCCGGACGGGCGGCTTCCTCCTCGGCGCTAATACGTGGAGGGGATCGACGAGGAACGGCGGTCGAGGCCCCCAGGATACCCTCAATGAGCCTGGTAAAATCGATCTGCCGAGCTCCTTGATACGACGGACCACCTCCCTCCTCCTCCTGCCGAGGGACAAGGTCGATTTAATCGCTCCTTCGCTCGGCCAAAGGATACCTCCACTGGTCGACACTCGGAGGAAGATCCGGGACTTCACGAAGAAATACTTCGTCCGCCAGAAGAAATTTTGAGGTGTCTGGCAGGCGATACCGAGCATCTCGATATTGAAGAAAGGGGATTCCAGCCCCTGAGCTCGGACTGTGACTCATCCTCAGGAAATGGCGCAGAATGCCGACGGTAGGCAGATGGCCGAACTGGTGGCATAGCAGCGCCAACCCATTTATGAACCTCCAACTGTTCGGAGGAATCTGACTCGGCAATAACCCGAACAGGGCGCACACCTCATCCACAATTGGGGCGTACGGGAGCCTCAGGCCGCCCACTAAGAAAAAGCTCCCGGAGACGGCGAAGTATCCACTAAAGTTGCTGTGGATCCGCTCATGCTTCAAGGCCAATCGGGGCCCCCAAGCCGTTGGGATATTATACTTGATGCACAATCTGCTCAACTCCCAACAAATCATCGACGATCACGGTCTTAGGCGGCAACTCCACAACTAAACCGTCCTTCCTCTCTCTCATCGACACTTCCTCCATACCTCCGACCATGCTCCCAGAACTACCCGTGGACATGATTATCAAGAAAAAGCACTAAAAGAATGGAGAGGGAATGAAGAACAAAAGAACGTACCTATTTAGAAAGAAGTAGGTAAATCGGACGGCGAAATAAAAGAAGTTTCGGAGAACCGCGAATGATTTGAGAGCAAGTGAAAGCAAAATCACGAATTCAAGACGAGAGCAAAGGTAAAACCGCCACAACATTTCGTCATCTATGAGTATTTATAGGGGAAGGCGAGGAACCCTAGAAAGTGACCAAATCAGACTACGACGAGTGGCAAAAATCTGAGTAGTCTCGGACACGCGGCAGGATCTGAGGAGAATCAGGGATATTCAAGATCAAAACGACACGACCAGTCGAAAGGACATACGGGACAGCTGGGTAACGGTTACAAAGACGATACGCTTCAGATTACGAAGCCGTCGACAAAGACGCCGCCGTCTACAATAAATGCCTCACACGCCACCAATGATAACCAATCGATCCGTCTTCGCACAAGTCGTCACGTAATAAGTGCAAAGACCGATCGGTTAGGGCCATCGATCGACCTATTCTCGAGCGAGCAGTTATACCCGGCAATGTCGGTATCCGAACAATTACACCCAACCGTCAAGATCCGCGGTCATGCGCAATTGACATCCGATAAGTTGAGTCATCCGACCGGTTGAAACTGCCCGAGCTGTCCCATGAACGAGCTACAAGGCCAATGATCGACCGATTAACCACATGACGAGCTATCCTGCTTACGAGCTATGAAGCCACAGGTGAGCAACGTCCCAACATACTCCCTCGACCCTTCTCTTCGCTCAGACTCGAGGAGTAGGGGGGCTTATGGTTGGGTCGGCTATATTTGGGCCCGAGCCTAATCACGAAGGCCAATCGGTCAGTCCTATACTCATCGTTTAACCCGGGCTTGATTCACACATTCATGGCCCATTAGCAGAAGGAAATTCCCATGCAAACACGTATTTGCCTAAACCTAGCTGCAAAATCGTATATAAGGTATAATTCTCCCATAATTCAGGTATGCGATCATAACCTAATTTGTCCTCTCTGAATTCATCAATCCTTCCTACACCAAAAGCTTACTTGAGCGTCGGAGAGGCTAATCGGGTTGTCACCCCTGACGAGTCTTCCTTGTTTTGCAGGTATATTCACGTCGCGTTCATCACAGAAGGTAGAAGACGATGGATTTCAATGGAAACGCACCGTTCAGCCAGAATCCGGCAGAACCAATAACCATTGTAACATCTTGTATGCTATAGTGATATATATCAATCTCTCCCTCTCAACAAGCCTGCCATAACCATACTCATTTCAACCAGCATTGTTGCTAGAATTGTCTAAAAATTGAGAAAAACTAACAAAAATGTCAATCATCAATCCATCACTTTCGGTCGCTGTTGCTGGCCACCAACACCACCATTCAACTCGTCTCAGCATTAAGAACAAAAATCCCATGGTCTCGTCGCCAATCACTACCCGGATCGTTGTCGATTGATGAAAAAAGAGATTAGGGTTTTAGCTTTTTTTTTAATTTGTTCAAATCAGTTCAGAATCTGAGTATGTTGCTTTGAAGAAAGTTGTTCTACTCATCAAGAGCTTTCATTTGGTGTAAAAATCATTAAATTCTAAGACTAAAAATTTTTCTATGATTGGAAGGAATATTCTGATGACCAGAGGAATATTCTGGTCGTCGAATGTATTGTTCCGATGACCATTTTAGTCAATTTGGTGAAAAACATAAAAATATAAAAATTATATTGATAATTTTTCTCTAAAGAATCATAATGAGATTTTCAATGGTTTGCGAATTAAAAATCACGTAACGTTTATGTGAGAATAAGAAAATTTTTCAAATTTTATAAATAGACTGCTTAGGCAATTCGAATGATACCTAAATTGTTATTTGAGCCTAATAACTTCTAATTAGCACTTATTGAGATATTTTTTCTTTCGATTTACTAGGTATAGTAGGAGCAGGACCCTTTACTAGGTATAATAGGAGCAGGACCCCATCTGAAGGTTTTGACCGACAAGTTCGATAACTAGGTAAGTTCATATCGAATTACTGTTACCATAGTTGTACCAATAAATGATTATTGTTCAATACCGGTATAGATAACAGGATGTAGCAATGCATAACCACATTCATATGCATATATATATATATATATCGATCGATACTTATATATTTATATAGCGAACGTGTATATACAGTAATGCGTAACCACTTTAATATAAGCCTTTATATCGAATTAACTGAGTGGATATATTAGGTTGGGTATTGCATACATGCATTGGTCATTGCATAACTGAATGTTTACTTGATAAATTACATGCTTAATAATTTACTATGTATTGTTATGTTCGATTGCGAGGAAGAAAAGATCTGTAAGACGAGCCACCTAATAGGTATGCATCAGGACTAGATGCGCACTAGTTATGAATGAGTGTTGTTTTTGTTTATGATAATGAGATATCTTATGGGTTGATCATGAATGATGCTTGGCTCCCAATTGGACCTTTATTTGTAATGTTTGTGACTTTGGATGTTTTAAGCGAGGGCTAGTCTGTTGGTGATGCTTAACTCCCTGCAACCCCTTTAGATTAAGAGAGCCTTGCAGTTACATGAGTATAGGAGCATAACTGGGTCGTTAGTGATGCATAGCTCCCCACAGCCATTCGAGGTTTAGAGTTATGAGGGCTTACCCTTGGAGATTAAGGTCCTACAAATATTCTTCTCCACAATTTATTTGTGTTGTTGATGTGATTGGATGTATAGCATGATGTGTATGTATTTTTATGTATTTTGATATTCATGCATTAATGTGTGTATAACATTGGGTATCGTAAGACTATGTGAGCCTACTCAACGAGGTCTGACTCCCCTTAACTTTTTTTCAGCTCAGCTACTACCGAATTCACAACAATGACTCTTGTGACGTGTCCGTTGCGGCCTACCTACGTTTGTGTATGTTCTTTCTTTATTTTCATTTATCTTATATTGTAGCATCCGTAGTGACAAGATTTTGTGAGTTGTAAAAACTTCTTTCTGACGCAAACTATTGTTATTATGTTGTATGGACTTGCTACATTACTGGGGTTTGAATTTATTTTGTTGCTAGTGGTAGGCATACATGTGATCTAGGGTTATGAACCTTATGTCCCACGTGTCGGTCACATGCCTGTTTTGGATCGTGACAAAGTTGGTATCAGAGTCTAGGTTACAAATGTATAGCCTAAGATGTTCTTTCCTAAGATGTTCTTTTGTTTTTCACAACGGCCACATAGTAATCCACTTCTTTTTAAAATAACTTCTTACAGAATACATTCATATTCTCACTGGTGGTACTGACCATTCTTTTGCTTTCAATTTACGCGCTCGATTTCTCACTTGACTTGACTAAGAGGGTCATAATAAAGTCTCAGCTTAAGATGAGACATTTGCCCCTGCGGCTTCATTTGGAAGGTGTGGTAGGCGCAGAATGACCTGGATATAAGAGGTCGTTGTTGAGGTACTGGAGGTGTCAGAAGGAGTTCCTAGGGCACCTACGTTTGATACGTAGGCATTCCTAGCAGGGATAGAGGCTAACAATGCTATGTTTTGAGACTTGATGATGATGATGCAACAGTACCAGCAAGAGAGTTGGGATGCAACAGTACTAGCTCCCCCAATGGCATTCCCAGAACAAGAGAGTTCGGATATGCAATTATGTATGGCATATGCAACGTTTCGTCTGATAGAGTTCGACGAAATTAGACCTTGAGAGGCTATTGATTTTCTTGATGAGGTAGAGATGCGAGACAAGCGACTACATTGTTCTGATATACAGCCAGTGGGTCTGGTAGAGATGTCTCTGCAAGGGATGGCCGGATTGGTGCCAAGATCATATCCTTCCATACTTTGGTACAATGACTTGGTCATAGTTTAGATAGAGATTTAGGGACTACTTCCTTTCCTTTACAACTCACGAGATGCTTAGATTAGAGTTTCTAAACCTATGCCATGGAGATAGGACCGTAAATGAGTACACCACGGACTTTATTTTCTTTAGTCGTTATGCCCTAGAGATTGGTTTAGATGAGCCGAGGAAGAACAACCAGTATATGTTTGGGTTGGGACCTCTTTTCATCAGCATGACTATGAGTTATCGATAGAAGTTCTCTACCTTAGTGGATATGGCTGAGTAGTTAGAGAGGATTCTGGTAGAGCCGAGTACCTTGTCTACGGGAGAGCATAGTAGGAGACACTCCACAGGATCCTCTAGTTTTCAACAACGACAGCAGCAGCAATCAAACTGTTGGGCCCGGGCCCCAGATGCCCGAATCCCGAGGCGGCCCCTCGGGTTGGGCCAGCGCCGAGCGCCCCAAACCGCGAACCTAATCCCAACATTTAGGCACAAACGATCATACGATACATACATACATTGCCATAACATACACAACTACGAATTTAAGACCCTATAACAATAGGGATTTCCTACTATTGCAAATTAAAGGAAATCCAACAAATATTCTCAATTGTAGCATAAGACAAAATGAAATTTATAATCCAAAATACATGAAACATGCTCCATGATAGTATGCTCAGAGGGCCAACAAAATACGAACTTAATACAAAGCTCCTAATTGGTCTGAAGTTTTCGATGCCGCGCAAAGTCAACGATCGTCCTGATCTGCACCTGAGGAGGGAAAGGAATGGGTTGAGCTACACAGCTCAGTGGCTAATATAATTATAGCCATTGGCAACTAACACAAATCCCAGCATATGAATGTATATATATTATATCTATATACAAACATCAGGCATTCACACGCCAATCACTAATGTACGCATTCATTAAAATTAATGAAAGTCATAAATATGTCACAAAGCATTCACAATGAACAATTCACATATCCAATGCACATTACAATGGCTCGAGGGTTCCATGGAAACAAAAGGAAGAAACCGAAGTTTACATCTCGAAGCTAAATGAGTCCATTCGAACTCATAGGCCACAAGCGGCAGCCGGAGAAGGCTCTTGTCTACGTGCACGTGACGAACGAAATGGTTCCACTCTCGCCCAAACAAAAGCATAGATTCATGCTCAAAATCATTTTACCAATGATATGCTTTCATATGTCTCATTTATTCAAAATGCCATGACCGAAGTCGAGGCATAGCATGCTCAAAATCAGAATGTAATGCTATCAATTTCTATGATTCTTTCAAAATACATGTAATCAAAATCATTCAATTCATCACATTTAACATGCATAAAATATAACATATATTCAGACATAGGCAAGAAATTGCCTAATCGCACAATAACTATAAGTATATTACCCACCTTTAATCGCTCGAGTATCCAATCCACGGATGTCCTTCCTCTTGCGATAGAAACGGGTCAGCTTGGTTTCCTAAAATAAACCAAGTTCCATATCAATCAGTATCTCAAGACAATATTCCAAAGCTTGGAAAGCCAAAATAAAGCACTAAACGTCTAAAGACGACTTCCTCTGAAAATCCCGAACCCTTACAGACTAATTTCTGAACTTTCCTTTTTATGCTTCTTATAGTCCTTATTTCCTAGATCACAACGACTCCAAAATCACCTCAATAGGGCATTTGAAGCCTAAGATTTGCCCCAAAATATCAAAATCTCACTTTCGAAAACACAGGGGGCTCGCCGCGACGTCTGGCTGCTTGTCGCGGCGAACCAAAAGCCGCAGGTCATGACGTCTCCAATCCTACGTCGCGACGTCCACAGCAGAGCACACGTCGTGACGAATAAGCGTAAAATCATTTACACGTCGCGACGTGGCTCCCTTCCTCACACGTCGCGGCGTTATTCATACGCACGTTGCGACGTTTGAGTCGAGGAACCGACCCCGAACTCCATATTTCCACATTTTCCACCTCCAATTCATACCAAACTCAAATGCAACACATCTAAAGCGTAGATCAAGGCTTATACTACAGTTCTAACCCATTCTAGGCTTCCAATCCATCCTAAAATCGTCAACCCAACAATTTCTAACTATTTTAACCCTAAAATCCTAAAACCTTCGATTCTCACATGTTCCACATATCCTAGGTTTAATCCATCCAGAAGCAAGATAAAAATGACGTAAACTTACCGATTGAAGTTCTAAAACTGTCGGAAACGCTGAAATCACAAAACTCTCTCTCTTCTCTTCTTCTTCCTTCACCGACGGCGCACTCCTCCCCTCTTTTCTATCTTCTTTCCTCTTTTCTCTTTTCTAATTCTCTTCTTTTAAACCTAAGGGCATGGACAATGTCCACAATGCCCTTCCTAAAAAACCTAAGCCCATTACAACTTAAGTGAACCACCTAAAATACCCTTACACCATTTAACCCTCTAATTCTCATTTAACCACAATTAAATTGTAATTATCTAATAATCTTCTCAATTTAATCAAACTAAGGAAAAATCACATAATTGTCACAATTTACGCTTAATGATATCATAAAAAAAAAATTCGGGGTCTAACACAAACTTTTCCCCAAGATTAAGCCAAAATGGGATTTCTCGACAAAGTGTTGCTCAAGCTCATTGCAAGGCAAGATATGGCCGTAAACACCTAGGAGGATTCAAATTCACGCCTAGTGTAGGTGATAGCGGTAGTGGGCAGAGCTCAGGGAGCAGTCTTTCATTTGTCAACAATAAGGTACAGTGCATCAGGGTCCATGTCACATACCATTAGGAGTTTGCTACAAAAGTGGCTAGTATGGGCATTTGATCAGAGATTGCCCCATGATAAGATATTAGCAGTCCTCTTCTAGTCTGACGCAACCTCCATTTCAACAGCCACAAGGAGGATCATAGTTTGGTGGTCAGCAGGGGCGAGGATTTAGAGGGAGATAGTTGGGATGTAGATCTGGAGGCCACAGTCTGGGACAATCATCTAGCTCTTAGCAGGTAGGTCGTGGTTAAGCTAGGGAGTTTACGCTCATCCCTTAAGATGCACAGGCTTCCACTGTAGTGTTATCAGGTATCATTCTCATCTGTGGATTAGAAGCTATGATTTTGATAGATTCAAGAGCGACTCATTTTTTTATGCTTTCTGTTGGCCCCCAAAAATTTTTATTATTTTATTACAATTAAGCATGATTTAAATCAATTATGAGGTTGATGGATTAAATTTTTGGAGTTAACTATTATGTAAATGTTAGTAGGATTTTTATTATATGGGTTAGATGAATTAAAAGTGGAACGATTCCATAAGGGTATTTTTGGTAGTTCACTTAAGTTTGGAAGACTTAAGGCTTTAAAGGAAGGGTATAAGTGGAAGAAGAAAAGTTGACTTGTATAAAAAGAAAAGAAGAAAGAAAGAAAGAAAGAGGAGAAGAGAAGTGTGCGTGAAGAGCTAAGTAAGAGGGAAGAAAACGTGAAAAAGGAGAAGAAGGAAGAGGATTAGCTAAGGTAATCATCTTTCCTTTCCTCTTCCTTCTTGCTTTGTTAGAATAGGGTTTAGAGAAATGGATTTGTGTAGGGTTTGTTTGGGAAGAAAGAAAAAACTAAAGAATCATTTTTTATTTTTAGGGATTTCTAAGCTAGGGTTTCAAGGTGATTGAAGAAGCTTTGGATAAACAAGTAAGTATAAGCATCCTTCTTTTTGATTTGTTAAATGAAGCATATTTATTGATAGTTAGAAGTGAAAATGAAGTTGAATATGTGTTGGAAGTTGTTGACGATGGTTTATGTAAATGTGTTAGTGTTTAGTTAATGATCAAGAGTAGTTTATAAATTGGTTTGTGAATGATTTTGGGGTTGAAATAAAGTTGGAACATGAAGTAGAAAAGATGGTTTAGTGTTAAGATGATTTATATATGGAAGGGGGAGTGAAAAGAGGAAAAAAATATGGCTAAATATGTCGTTGGAGTGAGTTTCTGGAGAAGTTCGTCGCGGCGAACTTATATTTTGTTGCCGCAGCGAACTTCTGACTTTGTTGTGGCGAAGTCCATTTTTCCTACACAAATATGTTTTGGTATTTTGGGAATAACCTTTTCTGTAGATGTCCAAAGGAGATAATTTTTGATTTAGTATAAACTAGAGACATAGAGCTACAAATTGTATGATGAAATCAAGTCTAAATTCAGTCTTTAAGAATTTTAATTTTTGGATGGAAGTTGAGAACATAATGTTGTTTTAGTATAAGAATGGTCCAAAAAATGTTTGGAGTATAACTTTCGAATTACTGAACTAAATTGAATGCTTTTAGTGTCATTGGAAACTTAAGACAATGACTAACATTTTTATAGAAGGAAGTGTTATCAAATTTCATCGTTTACCATATCAAAACGATCATGGAAAAGTTGACCCGAAAGTCTAGGTTTTGAAAGGATTATAGCTCAATTTTAGGATTCTAATTACTGAAGCCTTATAAATTTCCTTTGAATGTTGTTTGAATGAGAACTTGGTTTGTTATAGGAAAACCAAGCAAGTCTGATCCAAGGGAAAAAGGAAAGACAACATTGAACTTAGATTGTCAAGCGAAATTAGGTAGGTAATATATTTGTAGTTGTTGTGTAGTATGGGCAAATTGTCCTGCTTGCTTGTATGCTATGTGTTAAATTGCTTGTTTTGAATTATGGCAATTGTTGAAAATGCATTGTGATTGTGATCATGTTATGCCTTGCAAAATATCATAGCACTTTGTATAAGTGAAAAGATGAGAAAACATAAGAAGCATGAGAATATGCAAATGTATGGAAATGAATTGAACATAAATTTGTTTGTGTTTAGGTAAGAGAGGAGTGTTTCATTAGTCACGTGCACGTCGTAGTATAGCCTTCTCCCAGCTGCCCGCTTGAGGCCACTAGATCCTGATAAATCGGACTCGTTTTATTCACAATATAAACTTCGGTTTATCCATTTCGTTCCACGAAACTCTCGAGTCATTTGTTTGTGCATTTGCATTTTGATTTGTCAAGTTATGCTGCAAGATTCAGTGTTATGTTTTGATGATTAATTACACTTGACATGTTCTATGTGATGATATGTTGAACTATGATTTATGAATTTGAATTATGAATGATTGAATTGATAGCCATAGACGTATGTGAATATATGAAGTGTATGCACGTTTGATTGTGTGGCTCGTTGCCAATGGCTATAAATGTATAAGCCATTGAGCTTCACAACTCACCCCGTTACCTCCCACTCCTCAGATGAAGAAAAAGCAGAACAAGAGAATTGTGAACCTTGCAAGGCATTTGACAACTCTAAGATAGCTATATCTACTAATTAAGTTAGCTCAAAGACTTTTGGTATTTAGAATCATATTAAGCATAAGCATTCAATTGTATCATGTGCATTTTGTATTCTGTAATAAGCCAGTGGTGTGGTTTTTATTATGTAAATAAAGTTTTTCAAACTCTTTTGCTTTCTAATGAAATCAAGAATTGAAAAAGATCTTTTATGTATGTTCATGTTTATCTTCTTAGTTAAGATTGGGATTGTTATTAGTAATGGGATATGATATTATATGGTATTAAAAGAAATGTAGGTATGTTTGTATTGTTGAATGTTGGTGGTTTGGGTTTTGCTCGAAGGTTTCATCGCGGTGAGGCCCAGGGTACTCCGCGGCAAACCTTTCCCAAAGGGGGCGTGCGTTAGAATGTGGAACTTCGCCGCGGCGACTGCATGAGAGGAGACTTCGTCACGACGAACCCACCAATGCTAACGCTGGAATTTCTTTCAGTGGGGAGGTTTCAAGGTGTCTCTTGCATGATCTCCCCCGATCGCCCCATTTGGACATTTTGAGATTCGATACCAGACCCGATCTCAACACTTTCCAACTTTACTATGAGGTTAGAAATAGCACTGGATAGGATGGATGAATCTCTGTCAGTATCTACACCGCTTATTAATACCATATAGGTAAATTTGATGTACTGCTTATATTCCATGGAGATTAATGGTAGGAGATTGGTAGCAAATCTTATGATATTGCCAATTATGAATTTTGATTTAATATTAGGAAGTACTGGTTATCACATCATTATGCTACCTTAGATTATAGAGAGAAGGAAGTGAAGTTTAAGATTTCATGGGGTGTAGATTTTATCTTTAAGGGGGATAGAAAAATTAGCCCTTCTAATATAGTTTCAGCAGTAGTGGCCAACAAGATGCTCAGACAAAGATGCCAAGAATTTCTTGCCTCAGTTAGGGAATTAGTTGTAGAGGACATCGGTCTTCAAAAGTGTTTCGATAGTTCAGAAGTTTCCATATGTATTTCCTAAAAAGTTGCTAGGGTTATCCCCAGAGCGAGAAACTGACTTTTGTATTGACATAGTACCTACTATGACTTCAATTTCTATAACATCATACAGAATGGCACCTGCAGAATTAAAGAAAATAAGAAGCAGTTATAAGATCTGTTAGATAAGGATTTTATCAGACGTAGCGCTTCGCCATAGGTTGCACTTGTAGCGCCCCCTTACCGTAGGGTACGCACCGGGACGCCCGTGGGTCGTTCCGACGCATGTCCTACAGCAAGGAAGTGCTACGCTCGCAACTATCACTAAATACTCGCATGGCATCAATATAATTAAACCGCATTATGCAAATCACTAAAATTTAAAACCACAATATTCTTTCATTTCATAACATCAATCCAAAATATAGATAAGTCTATCGCCCCTACATCCAACACAATATCCCAAAAAGGAAACTGATACAAAAGTCTATACTAAGTCATCCCCAAAAATCGCCTCAGCTGACCGACCTGTGTGCCATCGCTTCGCTTGCCTACTCACTCGCACAGCAGGAAACGTCTAACATGGGAGCTAAGAATCTACTAACGCTGTCCTGAAAAATATTAGCAATGTTGGGTGAGTTTGCGAACTCAATGAGAAACCATCATCGATGTTTCACCCAACTCATGCATATACACATAATATATCACGATATATCACATAGTCACAATACACAATCGGAACACTATCAAACCCTTTACACATTTTCAGTACCACATAAATCTGATATATCACTGAGCAATCATCACTTAATACACACACTTTCACTTTTCACATTACAATCTGATGCATAATGTATGTCACTTCTCATTTTATGTCAATGTTGTGACCGAGCATCAATATTCGCATTTTTGGCGAGTAGGAGAGCCCTCTGGGTATGCACTACTGCCCACTCACTTTAGGGATAGGAGAGCCCTCTAGGTATGCACTATTCCCTTTTTGGCCTTAGGTCCTTTCAATAATAGTCGAGCTTAAAGCTCTGATCACTAATTGCACCAATCACAACTGTTTATTTACCGATTTTAATCATGTCTAGCATGCACTCACACTTGCACATTCAATAGCACATATATTGATCACTTCCACTTATAGCATTCATCACATTTACTCATAATCACAGCACATTTATTTCACAGTTCAGGCACTCACATTGTCAAACAATTTACACAATCACAACACATTTATCACATAAAGATCGAGGAACCAACTAGGTTACTCACCTGTAACTTCCGAGCTACTGCCTGGAAGTCCCAGCAATATCCGTGGACTGATGATCAACGTGCCTCTATAACAATTCAAACGAAATCTCATCACCATATGCTCAATCAAATAAATTCGATAATGCACATGTCTCAAATTCAAAATTATACGATGCATGATCATGATTTTCCAATGCTCTAATCCAATTCCACCATCTCTCGCTTCACAACCCAAAATTCACTATTCATTAGGTCAATAATATCCATTGATTTCACAAATCTCTCATTCAAACTCTAATTATACTCCAATCGTCATAACATAACTCTTAGGTCACGATAAAACTATAATCAGCTCTCTTTCTATGATTGAGAACTCGCTAATTTAAATTTGAAATCTTATTCTTTACCTCAATCGTAGACCTCTTTCTCTAGTTCACAATAAATCCAGAATCGCCTCAATTAGAGGTCTACACTAAAAGATACACCCCAAAAACCAACTAACTCAATTCAGAAATGGCCCCTCGTCGCGACGTGGGAAGGAACGTTCGTCGCGGCGTGGAAACACGCTCGTCGCGACGAATATTCACACGCCGTCGCGATAACTCGCCCATTGTCGTGTCGAATACGATCGCTCGTCATGGCGAGGCGATCGCAGACGTCGCGACTTCATGAATCTAGCCGTCTCCTCCGATCGATTTTTCCGCCATTAATACTCTTTAAACTCAAAGATTTAACACCCTAACTACTCAATCTTTCACCATAAATGCCATAAATGCATGTAACAGCAATAAATAACAACATTAAACACAATAAACTTACCAAATCAAAGATCGAACGGAAAACCCTAAAATCCTCTGAAAATCGCCAACTCCTTCTCCTTCCTTCCACAACCACGAAGATCCTCCTTGCCAAGCGAACTATCAACCTCTTTAAAGATTTTAACAACTCTTCAACCACAAAGAAAGGGAAAGCAAGTGAAATCTCCAAGGGAAGAAGATCAACGATACCCACGAGAAGAGGGAGAAGATTTGAACCCTAAGAGAAGATGTCTTCCAATTTCCAACATAATATATATATATATATATATATATATATATATATATATATATGGGGCTGATTTAAACCTATAGATCATAGTCCTCAAATTCATTAATTTCCAGTCTCTAAATTTCGATGGCTCATCACAATAATTCCTAAACTCACAAATCTAAATTTTCCAAGCCATTTACCACTCACTTCTGGAACCGGAATCTAAATCATCAGTCTCTAAGTCACTTTCTCGGTCTGGACACATAACTCTAAAATTTCCAGAAAAATTCCCATAATTCCTCAAAAATGTAAAACACTTGATCCCATACTCAATTTTTAATTTCCAATTCCCTAAAATTCAATTCTCACTCTAATTCCATTATTTCACTCAAATTATCCCTAATTTCACTTTAAATCAATTCTAACTCAATTATCTCAAAATTCACAATTCAACTCATAATCACAATTCAAATGCTGGAACAATCATGAATGCATGTCACTATGTATGCATGTGCAAAATGATCTATCTCTTTAAAAATCAGAGGCCACAAAGCACTCGATCATAATTTATGCAATAACAGTACTACCCGTACCAATATGCTCATCGCATCGGTAACGGGATGTTACAATTCTCCCCTCCTAAATAAAAATTTCGTCTCAAAATTTCATACCTGACTGGTCGAACAGATGAGGGTACTGCCTCCTCATGTGCTCCTCAGTCTCCCATGTTGCTTCCTCTGATGAGTGGTTCTTCCATAGGACTTTCACCAATGGAATCACCCTACTCCTCAATTGCTTAACCCGAGATCCGATAATCCGCACTAGTTCCTCAACATAACTCAGATCATTAGCTATCTTAATCTCTTGAGCCGGAATCACATGAGTCGGGTCTGAGCGGTATCTCCGGAGCATACTCACATGAAACACATCATGCAACTGGGACATCTTACTAGGCAAAGCCAATCTATAGGCCAACGGTCCAATCTTCTTAGTAATCTCATACGGACCGATATACCGAGGACTCAACTTGCCCTTACGGCCAAATCTCAACACTCCTCTGCAAGGTGACACTCGGAGGAACACTCTATTGCCCACACTATACTCCATCTCTCGCCGATGCTGATCCACATAACTCTTTTGTCTATCATGAGCCGCCTTGATGCGACTCCGAATCAATCTCACTTTATCCACTGTATCCTGGATCATCTCAGGACCCTCGAGCATCCTCACACCCTCTTCATCCCAGTAAAGAGGTGATCTACACGGTCTCCCATATAAGGCCTCATACGGTGCCATCCCAATACTGCTCTGGTACTGATTATTGTACGCAAACTCAACCAGAGCCAAGAACTGATCCGAAGCACCCCTGAACTCTAATTGTAGCATCCCACTCCCGCGTGACCCGAACCCGATATCAAAGGTGATATCCGAACTCGTGACCCGTGAGGGCGGCATACTAGAACACTCACTGCAATTTAAAACTCAGAAAACACTTTCCTTTTTCACAAATCAATCACACGCGCGAAACCGTAATAATTTGGGCCATCAATAAAAACACTAATCTTTAATAATTTGGAAACACAACACATTAAAATAAATAGCACTACACTTATGCAGACGCTTAACCGATCCCGACATCGAACTCGACTCGCTAGCGGTAGCTATACTCCCGCTGGTCCAACGGGTACTCTTCATCCTCGAAAAATAGTTGCAATGTTCAAGTGAGTTTATGAACTCAATGAGAAACCATCATCGATGGTTCACCCAACTCATGCATATACACAATATATATATCTCAATACACTATAATACATTTTATAACACTATACACAATTTACACATTTCCACTATCACATGGCTCGATATACACTTCACAATTATCACGATTTACACGCATTCACAATTTCACTACATACCGATGCATATGTATGCAATTTCTCATTTTATGTTGTTGTTGTGGACTGAGCGCTTACATCGTCCCAATCAGGTACTTTTCAGACCGATCACATTTTTGGCGAGTAGGAGAGCCCTCGTGGAATGCACTACCGCCCACTCACTTAAGTGGATAGGAGAGCCCTCCGGTATGCACTATTTCCCTTTTGACCTCAGCCCATTCACCGATAATCGAGCTTAAAGCTCGATCACTAAGCTCCAATCACAACTATTTAATTACCACTTATGCTCATGCTTAGCATGTACTCACACTTACACAATACTAGTACATGTTTATCACTTCACTCGCTATCTCAATCGTAACACTTACTCATACTCTTTACATCGATTTCACATTCACTAATGTTCACATCTCTATTTATATGTCACTTCATTCACTTATCACAAGTATTCACATTCGTAACACATTTCACATGCATCTCATTCACTACACTTATCATACTCGAGCACTTATTCACATTCACACAATCAAGAATATCTATCGATTTATCTCATTCACTTCACATTTATATCACTCACTTTAACACTTAATTCATACATTCACAGCACATTTAATCACATAAAAGCGAGGAACCAACTAGGTTACTCACCTGAAACTTCCGAGCTATTGCCTAGAAGTACAAAGAATGTCCGTGGTCCGTCGATCCAACGGCGCCTATAACAATTCAAATGAGTTCTCATCACTACTTGCTCAATTAATTGAATTCACTGATGCACATGTCTCAATTCAAACTATATGATGTATGATCATGATTTCCAGCTCTCTAGACCAATTCCACTTACTCTCACTTCATCACCACAATTCACTATTCACTAAGTCCATCTTACTCATGAAGTCCTCACTTCACACTCTAATTGTCACATTATAACACTTAGGTCACATTTGATACTAGATTTGATTCACTATCGATAATTCATGGTCTCTCTATAATAATTCAACTCTCAATTACTGTCACACTTGTAGACCTCTTTCTCTAGTTCACAACGAATCAAAAATCATCTCAATTGGAGGTCTACACTAAAAGATATACCCTAAAAACCAATTCAATCTCATCTCAAATTCCACTCTTCGCTGCGACCTCACAACATTCGCCGCGGCGCAAAACCATTTTTCATTCCTTCGCTGCGACGTCACCTCGCCTTCGTCATAGCAATATGAATTTCGCCCTATTATGGCGTCACCTCATCGCTTCACATGGCGTAGCTCACTTTTTCTCGCTGCGGTATGCCTGAACCAGACGTCGCGGCGTGAGACGAAACTTCGTCTTCTCCAAATTAATTTCCGCCATTAATACTATCTAAACTCAACATTAATACCCTCAACTACTCAAACTAACTCATTAAACATCACAAATGCCATGAACAACTATAAGCACAACATTAAAACCATAAACTTACCGTAATCAAGAATCGATCGAAAATCCTAAATCGCAAACGTCGAAAGCCTCCAAGCTTCAATCCTCTCTCGAATCACTCTCAAATCTCATCGAGACATCACTCATTCTCTATCACAACCAATTTCTCAACCACAAGGAAGAGAAATCCACTAAATCTCAAAGGGAAGAAGCTCACCATCGCCGACGGAAGGAAGAGGAAAAGGAAAATGCCAAACCTTGAACCTCAACACATATATATATATATATAGGGTTTATTTAAACCTATATACCATGTCTTCCAATTCACTTAGTCTCGCCTCTAAATTCCACCGACTCATCACAAAATTCTTAAACGCTTAACTCTCAATTTTCACACCAATATCCGCCACTTTAGGGACCAAATCAAAATATCGCCTCTAGGTCAAATTTTCCGGTCCAATTATATAACTCTAAAAATTCCGGAAAAATTCCCATAAATCCAAAAAAAGGTAAAACGCTCGATTCTATACTCAATTTAACATTTCCGCTTCTCTAGAACTCATTCTCACTCTCACTCAACTATACAATCCAATACTCTTAAGATTTTCACCAAATCACAATCCACTAATTTAAATATTCACTTCACATTATTTCTCAATTCTCAATGACTCAATGTCCACTCAACACACATTTTCCAAACTCATTAACCCATATCTAACACAATTTCGCAAAATTTACTATTCAACTCATAATAACGATAAAATGCTGGAACAATCATGAATGCATGTCGTTATGTATGCATGCAATTAACTCATTTATCACTTATGCAGAATCACTATATGTGCAAATCAATTTTGAATGCACTCACTGTTCACTCATCCAAATTACCGATATGCCCTCACATCGGTAACGGGATGTTACAATTCTCCCCTCCTAATTAAAATTTCGTCCTCGAAATTTCATACACAATTGATCAGAAAGGCAGGGGAGTCTTTTCACTCATTTATTTCCAAATTCTCACTTAAGTCGCTACTCAAGCAATTTCTGCCAATGCACTAAAATATATATACGATCACTCAATCATTTACCTCTTTCATACTCAACACTGTCTTACAATCTCATTTAGAATTATGCGCAATTCGTCACTTGCAATGTCAATAACACATATATCGGATCCTAGCATGTCACCATTTGGATCCGAGACCTCTTTTACAGAATTACCAATCTATAGTTCACTTCACATCACAGTCATATGGAGGTCACTTATAACAACTTTAATTTCTCTAATTTATACACTTATTTTCATCTAATGCATCTATTGAAATGATACATTCGAAATATTTCATTTATCGCTTAACAGACTATATCTCTTTAGTGTTAAAACACTGATCACAAGATTCCAATAACCTCAATTCACTCAAATTATTTCCCCTTTTTCTAGGATTTCACATTTCTATTTCGACTTCAATTTCTCACTAACACACTACACTACTCTCAGAACACAATTACGGTACTCACCGTTCAATCTAGGCTCTACATTAATCTCATGTCCTATAAATTCCAACCATATCGTTGTCACATTTATCTCCAACGGTCGAAATTTGTTGGTCACTCTCATATATGATCATATGACTTTTCATTCTAGACCATCAATTTCTCTTCGATACACTCATACGACAATATCAGCTCGATCGTTCTTTGCACTTTCTCTAATCAGTCTCTTTAGTGGGTAATTACCCAAATTTCTTAATCGGACTATACATATCACTCTTCTCAAAGAATAAGAATCGGTTTCAATTCCTCGACAAGGTTCACAAGTTTCACACACCTTTAATTTGGTCTTTGCCAATCCTTTATATACTCATCTGATTTGAAATTCCAATAGCTCATAATACTTTTGACCCTTTTCTAGCTCAACTGTTTATACTCAACCACAACACACTTATGCTTAATAATCTTGTCGCTAAATTTTGCTATGGAATTTCTGCTCAACCCGTTTAATTGTATCACTGTCTTAACTTTGCGACTACTCACTCTCTTAATCGCTTTTCAACTCATTCGAATTCCCACCATTTCTCGATCAATACTGCTTCGCTTCGCTATATCATTTATGTACAATTTAGAGTCCCCA
Organism: Erythroxylum novogranatense; assembly: GCA_029891385.1. Taxonomy (NCBI): domain Eukaryota; kingdom Viridiplantae; phylum Streptophyta; class Magnoliopsida; order Malpighiales; family Erythroxylaceae; genus Erythroxylum; species Erythroxylum novogranatense. Next base: position 26,882,459 of record CM057224.1, on the reverse strand, counting down.
AACTCTCACAGCAACACTCAGTACAACAAATTTCGAATAATCAATATCAATACAATCCACGATGTTATACTTGTCCTAAATACATTAAATCGCGTTGCACTAATTCAACAATTTGCCTCTTCACTTATCTTTGGGAAATTTCGCTAAGTATCATAACGTCACCAATTTCTCTTTCACAATTATCGGTTATACCATTCACACACTTTCCTCAAACATTTTGACAAAACTAAAGCCGTAAAATCTTTGACAATTTCGGATGGATCCAAAGACTTAGAGAGGTCTCAATAACTCAAAATCTCGACTACATATATTCCCGGAAATTTCGCATTTTACCAATACCTCTATCATCATTAAATTTCCCAATAGACTATACTCTAACACTAACTCATTCACTATTCATTCGATCGATTAAGATTTACTTCTATAAAACTTGCATGATTTCCAGTTTCCTCACTATGCCGCTTTATCTTCTTCACTTTTAAATGCATTATTCGATCATCGATGCTCATAGTCACTTTCCAATTGAATTACAATTGAGACACTTTACTCTACAAATGTATTACAAATTCTTATACCCAAAATCAATTTGTATAACTCTAAAGATCGATTGTCTCCAATGAGGAACAATGTTCTCATCACTTTCTCGCTTCTTCATAACACATTCTACACATGTTCCTTGACCCTAATTTCTCCACATAATCTAATTTATTTCCATCATTACAACTGGGTTGATAACACATTTATCAAATCACTTTTGTCTCTTCGTAACACAATTACACAAAATATACACAACTCTATATTCTTCTCATATTCGCAATTAACATTTTATTAATATTCAGAAATTCTCTTACACAATCGATTCATCTCATCGACAAAATATACACTTTCTCAAAGAATATACTCTATTTCTTACACTTGAGTTATCGCTAGGATTAGGACTCCAAAATTAACTTTCAATTCATTTCAAAACTTATCTCTTCAATAATCACGCTCAATTCAAATTAATGAATCAACCAAACTTTATCACTTATTAACACTGCTCATAAAGACTTTATCAATTAACTATTCCTCATCACTATCTATCACCACTCTTAATGCCTCGAGAAATTCAATTTCGACACGATAACTTTTTCTCAATGAAAGCGATTCATACCATGCTCACAAGATTATAACATAGCTTATAATGAGACTCTGCAGGGCACTGAAACAATTTCATTTACTCTAATATCTTGTATGCATTGTTATAATCATCACATCGTATCTGAATAGGCACTCGCATCAATTAATAGTCTCACTTCTTTCTCAATCGATCGCTACAAACATTCTCATGCCTTGTACTAACTCATCTCGAACTTGGGACCACGTGGATTTTAATCTAACTTATTTAATAGGCCACCCACTTTCCTCTTACATCATATTCACACATATTATTCACTTATGCTCAATTATTTCACCCATAAGGGTGATCCCGCTTATCAAAGGTACACTCACAAAGGACAATAAAATTTGAACTCAACAACTTTCCTTTATGCACCCGCCCTCATGAGAGGATCGAATACAATCTCTATTCCTTCCCAATTGATCCTTATAAACACTTTCATTCTATAAAAATCGAACTGGCAATTATCCACTAACTCATTAATTTCTTCTCAGGTCATCTCACAAATAAGACACTTACGCTTAATATTTTCGCTTGTCACGGAGCTTCCATAATCAGTCCATATATTCACTTAGGCAAACCATTGAACTCTAATCACTTTTTCATCTATCGTTATCAATCATGTACATTTTAATCTTTTCAAATTGTCTCATACTCACAAACTTTTCACACTCAAATCAACATCATAACTGTACATAATCATTCTTGATTTCCACTAACATAATTGATTCACGGACATATCGCATGATTCAGAACTCTCGCCACAATAGTCAATCCCAATTGTAACTTCTATATCATGGAACACTTTATTTTGTCACACTATACACTGTAACTTTAGCCATTTCTATCATATTTCTATTTCCATTTTTTTCTCTCTCGATTCAGTAACTATCACTTTATTTCTATCTCACATTCTAAGATATACTCAAATAAATTCTCATATCGCATTCTATAATCATAGCTGCGATATATCGGTACACAATGCTTCACTTATCGCCTTAAACCATATACTCCTTTTGAATTTCATGATGTACACAACTTCCTTTTATCACATTCTCACACATTATCATTTTCCTCACTATTTCTAACCGCTTAAACGACCGATACATGCTCATGCATGAGACTCATACGCTAGGCGGGATCGGTTGTCACCGTCACGTGATATGACTTAGATGCATGACTTGACACATTTTCGGAAAACCCATGTAAGATTGTACTGGCTCGATACCAAAATTGTAGATCCACTCACGTGGACTCAACCCGATATCAAAAGTGATATCCGAACTCGTGATTCATGAGGGCTGCATACTAGAACACTCACTGCAATTTAAAACTCAGAAAACACTTTCCTTTTTCACAAATCAATCACATGCGCGGAAATCTGTAATAATTTGGGCCACTGAATAAAAACACTAATCTTTAATAATTTGCGGAAACACAACACATTAAAAATAAATAGCACTACACTTATGCAGATGCCAACTGATCCCGACACTGAACTCTGACTCGCTAGCGGTAGCCATACTCCCGTTGGTCCAACGGGGTACTCTTCAGTCCCTGAAAAATAGTTGCAATATTGGGTGAGTTTGCGAACTCAATGAGAAACCATCATCGATGGTTCACCCAACTCATGCATATACACAATATATATATCTCAATACACTATAATACATTTTATAACACTATACACAATTTACACATTTCCACTATCACATGGCTCAGATATACACTTCACAATTATCACGTATTTACACGCATTCACAATTTCACTACACAGTCAGATGCATATGTATGCAATTTCTCATTTTATGTTGTTGTTGTGACTGAGCGTTTACATTGTCCCAATCAGGTACTTTTCAGACCGATCACATTTTTGGTAGTAGAGAGCCTCGTGGAATGCACTTCGCCCACTCACTTAAGGGATAGGAGAGCCCTCGGGTATGCACTATTTCCCTTTTGACCTCAGCCCATTCACCGATAATCGAGCTTAAAGCTCGATCACTAAGCTCCACCACAACTATTTAATTACCACTTATGCTCATGCTTAGCATGTACTCACACTTACACAAATACTAGTACATGTTTATCACTTCACCGCTATCTCAATCGTAACACTTACTCATACTCTTTACATCGATTTCAATGTTCACATCTCCATTTATATGTCACTTCATTCACTTATCACAAGTATTCACATTCGTAACACATTTCACATGCATCTCATTCACTACACTTATCATACTCGAGCACTTATTCACATTCACACAATCAAGAATATCTATCGATTTAGCTCATTCACTTCACATTTATATCACTCACTTTAACACTTAATTCATACACATTCACAGACATTTAATCACATAAAAGTCGAGGAACCAACTAGGTTACTCACCTGAAACTTCCGAGCTATTGCCTCGAAGTACCAAAGAATGTCCATGGTCCGTCGATCCAAGGCGCCTCTATAACAATTCAAATGAGTTCTCATCACTACTTGCTCAATTAATTGAATTCACCGATGCACATGTCTCAATTCAAACTATATGATGTATGATCATGATTTCCAGCTCTCTAGACCAATTCCATTTACTCTCACTTCATCACCACAATTCACTATTCACTAAGTCCATCTTACTCATGAAGTCCTCACTTCACACTCTAATTGTCACATTATAACACTTAGGTCACATTTGATACTAGATTTGATTCACTATCGATAATTCATGGTCTCTATAATAATTCAACTCTCAATTCTGTCACACTTGTAGACCTCTTTTTCTAGTTCACAACGAATCAAAATCATCTCAATTGAGGTCTACACTAAAAGATATACCCTAAAACCAATTCAATCTCATCTCAAATTCCACTCTTCACTGCGACCTCACAATATCGGCCATGGCAAAAACCATTTTTCATTCCTTCATTGCGACGTCACTCGCCTTCGTCATAGCTGAATTTCGCCCTACATGGCGTCACCTCTTTGCCAAGGCAGCTCACTTTTTCATTGCGGTATGCTCGAACCAGACGTCATGGCGTGAGACGAAAACTTCGCCTTCTCCAAATTAATTTCCGCCATTAATACTATCTAAACTCAACATTAATACCTCAACTACTCAAACTAACTCATTAAACATCACAAATGCCATGAACAACTATAAGCACAACATTAAAACCATAAAACTTACCGAATCAAGAATCGATCGAAAACCCTAAATCAAACGCCGAAAGCCTCCAAGCTTCAATCCTCTCTCGAATCACTCTCAAATCTCATCGACATCACTCATTCTCTATCACAACCAATTTCTCAACCACAAGGAAGAGAAATCCATGAAATCTCAAAGGAAGAAGCTCACCATCGCCGACGGAAGGAAGAGGAAAAGGAAAATGCCAAACCTTGAACCTCAACACACACATATATATATATATAGGTTTATTTAAACCTATATACCACAGCCTTCCAATTCACTTAGTCTCGGCCTCTAAATTCCACCGACTCATCACAAAAATTCTTAAACGCTTAACTCTCAATTTTCACACCAATATCCGCCACTTTAGGGACGAAATCAAAATATCGCCTCTAGGTCAAATTTTCCTATTCAATTATATAATTCTAAAATTCTGAAAAATTCTCATAAATCCAAAAAGGTAAAACGCCGATTCTATACTCAATTTAACATTTCCGCTTTCTAGAACTCATTCTCACTCTCACCAACTATACAATCCAACACTCTTAAGATTTTCACCAAATCACAATCCACTAATTTAAATATTCACTTCACATTATTTCTCAATTCTCAATGACTCAATGTCCACTCAACACACATTTTCCAAACTCATTAACCCATATCTAACACAATTTCGCAAAATTTACTATTCAACTCATAATAACGATAAAATGCTGGAACAATCATGAATGCATGTCGTTATGTATGCATGTGCAATTAACTCATTTATCACTTATGCAGAATCACTATATGTGCAAATCAATTTTGAATGCACTCACTGTTCACTCATCCAAATTACCGATATGCCCTCACATCGGTAACGGGATGTTACACTAATACACAAGCTCTCAGCATATCCTCAACAGTCTTCATCGTCCTCTCACTCTGCCCATCTGTTTGAGGATAGACTGTTGTACTAAAGTTCAACCCCGAAACCAAAGCTAACTGCAGGCTCCTCCAGATCCTTGAAATAAATCTGGGATCCCTATCTGACACTATCGATACTGGGACCCCATGCAATCGCACAATCTCTGCCACATACTTTTGGGCCAACTGATCAAGAGTATAATTCTCTCGCACTGGCAAGAAGTGAGCCGATTTGGTCAATCGGTCCACTATGATTAAATCATCATCGCCGCCTCGGCCCTAGGCAACCCCATAATAAAATCCATAGTAATCCGCCCCATTTCCACTCCGAACAGTAACGAATGCAGTCTCCTAATCATGCGGCGTGTTCAAACCTTAACTCGCCGCACGTCAAACACCGATAAACAAACTCTGCCACTTGCCTCTTCATACCTGGCCACCAAAAATGCAACTTAAGGGTATTATACATCTTGGTGGCGCCAGGATGTATCGCATAAGCGGCCACATGCGCTTCCTCCAAAATCTCTCGTCTCAGATCATCAACATCTGGCACGCAAAGCCTCTGAGCCATCCAAAGAGTCCCATCTCTCAACTCAAAATCAGCAGTCAATCCTAATCTAACTCTATCCATCAACCTCACTAACACTGGATCCTGATCTTGGACTCTCCTGATCCTGTCCTGCAACATCGGCCTCAGCCTCAGAGTATCAATCAAAGCTCCATCCTGAGCCAAATCCATCCGCACATTAAGCGCTCTCAACTGAATCAGGCTAGGCAATCTCTCAATCTGAATCTAAGCTACAGGGATACGAGATCTCCTACTCAACGCATCTGCCACCACATTGGCCTTCCCTGGATGATACTCAATCGTGCAGTCATAGTCCTTTAATAGCTCAATCCATCTCCCTCGTCTCGATTCAACTCTCACCGACTCAACAGATATCTCGACTCTTATGATCGGTGAAGATCCGAACGCGTCTCCCATACAAATAATGTCTCTAGATCTTCAGAGCAAACACCACTGCAGCCAACTCCAAATCATGCACTGGATAATTAACCTCGTGAGACCTCAACTGTCTCGAGGCATACGCTATAACTCTCCCACGCTGCATCAGAACACTACCTAATCCCTGCTGCGAAGCATCACTAAATACCTTGAAACCTCCGGACCCTGACGGCAAAGCTAACACTGGCGCCATAGTCAATCGATGCCTAAGCTCCTCAAAGCTCCTCTGACACTCATCAGTCCATCTGAAAGCCACATTCTTCCTCAGAAGTTTTGTCAAAGGGGATGAGATCACTGAAAACCCCTCGACAAGCCTCCGGTAATACCCTACCAATCTGAGGAAATTCCTCAACTCTGACACGTTCCTCGGAATCTCCCAACTCCTCACTGCCTCAATCTTGTGAGGATCCACCCGGATACCCTCACCAGACACAATATGGCCTAAGAAAACTACCTCATCAAGCCAAAATTCACATTTCGTGAATTTGGCATACAACTGCCTCTCTCTTATGATCTGCAACACAATCCTCAGATGCTCCGCATGCTCCTGTCTACTCCTCGAATACACCAGAATATCATCAATGAACACAATCACGAACTGATCCAGGTAGGGCTGAAAGACCTTATTCATCAAAGCCATGAAGGCTGCCGGGGCATTGGTCAACCCAAACGGCATCACTAATAACTCGAAATGCCCATACCTGCTCCTGAAAGCACTCTTAGGCACATCGACCTCCGAAATCCTCAACTGATAATACCCTGACCGCAGATCCAACTTAGTAAACACTTGAGCTCCCTGCAACTGATCAAATAGATCATCGATTCTAGGCAGTGGGTACTTATTCTTCACTGTCACTCGATTCAGCTGCCTATAATCGATGCACAACCTCAAAGTCCCGTCCTTCTTCTTCACAAACAACTTTGGAGCTCCCCACTGAAACACCGGGTCTAATGAACCCTTATCCAACAACTCCCGTGAATCGATCCTTAAGCTCCCTCGCCCACGGTGCCATCCAATATGGAGGTATAGATATAGGAGCGGTACCAGGAACGAGGTCAATCTCAAACTCCGTCTCCCGATCTGGTGACAAACTCGGTAACTCCTCGGGAAACACATCCAAAAATTCCCTAACCACGGGAATATCCTGCAACCTCTGCTCAATCCTGGTGTCCACTACATGAGCCAAATATGCCTCACAACCTCTCTGCATCAACCTCAGGGCACTCAGAAAGGAAATCATCCTAGCTGGCACTGCCTGACTAACACCTCGAAAAACAACTCTAGGCTGACCAGGAGATTCTAACACAACCTCCTTGGTATAACAATCCATCACAACCCTATGCGCAGTAAGTCAGTCCATCCCTAGAATCACATCTATCTCTCTCAGAGGCAATACTATCAGGTCTACACTCAACTCTGCCTAATCAATCACTATCGGACATCCCTTGCAGACCTCTCCCAAAATTGTCGTACTACCTAGAGGTGTACTCACCTCTAACCCACACTGCAATCTCTCCTTATCACAATGCAGTCTACATGCCACATAGGGTGCAATGAAAGAATGAGTGGATCCAGGATCCATCAATGCATAAACCTCAAAGCCAGAAATCGAAAGCATACCCGCAACAACATCTGGAGACTCATGAGCCTCCTGCCGAGTCATGGCATAGACTCTAGCTTGGGACTGCTGACGGCTGCTCTGACCCTCAGTCCTCACTGCAGATCCCTCAGCTCGGCCTCGGCCTCGGCCTCTCCATCCAGATCTACCTCCACGGCTCTGCTGCACCGTGGTAGTACTGCCTGATCTACCAGTCGTAGTAGACTGGGCCTCCACAGTAAAAGGACGCTCTCGGAGTTGATGGTCCATGGAACCACACTTGAGACACGCTCCGATAAACCTCCAGCACTCCCCACTGTGTCTCCTCTCACAATACTCACATAGCGGGATCATCTGGCCTGAACCTCTAGCACCGCTGCGGCCACTATTAGACTGAGCAAATCTGCCTCTCTGCCCAAAACCAGACTGTCGAGCTCCTCCAACAGACCTGAAGGGCCTGCCCTGACGCTTGTTAAACCCTCTACTAGCACTGCCTTGACTATCACTGGGCCTCTTTGTTAGAGTAGTGCCCTAAAGGCAATCACCTTTAGCGCGTTTTGTACAAAATTGTGTACATTCTTTATAAATAAATAAAGAAAGGCATATTTCATTAATTTGATGTTCATTATTTATGAATGGATATTGATCTATAAGCAAATTAATGAAGTCCTTGATATATGACATAGCATGAAGGAAATTATGATGTGATCATACTATCGAGATTCCTATCATGTGCAATTATGTCAAGATTCAAATTATCCCTAGTCATAGGATTCTTGAGACCGACATCGGTAATCCTAAAGACTAGCACATCTTAAGCTCCTTGATTTGATCAGCAAAGGATCTCTAAACTGTACATATGAGATATTTAGGGTTGAGATGTGGATGCTTACTAGAGGTAGTAAGTACATTGGTTGACTGTTATGAGATCATCACATGGATGTCCTATTCTAATGTCGTGATAATCTCATCATAGCAATGGTGCAAGTATCCTTAGACTTGAGGTGCTCAAGGATATCTTGGATACCGATTCGTGCTTTGACTCCATTCCTTGTTGCCTTCGAGGTCGCTCATAGGGTGGTGATTGGGTGCAACTTGAGGTATTCAAGGTAATTGAGTAGCCAATAGAGGATTCACCACTTCGTGATAGCGTAAGATGATACCCATGGCCTCTTGTCGGGTTCATTACTTGGAAATCTCGATCGAGTACATATGTCATGAAGAGTGTCTTCATTGACATATTAATTAAGTAATGAGTCCCGTGACAAGAACTGAAATCACTTGGACTAGATTTGACGAATCGCCTAGTAAGAGTTGACACATTGCCCATACTCATAACCAAGTGGGGTATAGCATGGTGAAAGGACTAATTGCACAGAATTGTCTATGGAAAGGTTCGTGATATGGTCCGTGATGAATATATGTTTATTCGTCAAACCAATTACTTTCCGTCAATTGGAGGTCATGATGTGTTGCTAGATACCGCCATGACTTGCTTAGATGAAGTGTTGATCTAAGTGGCCAACATAACCGGAACCTAATGGGTCACACGATAAGAGTGTCTCGGAGAATTTGTAAAATAGTTTTGGACAGAGTTCCAATATATGGAGAGCAATCGGATTAAATGGATCCCGATGAGATCGAGATATGTCCCGATGAGATCGCGACATCGATATTCTTGAAAAAAAGTTTTGGGGTTTTCCCATAATGGGACCCTAGAGGGCGGTAGGACCGACCCCAGTGTGACTGGACCACTTCAGCATTTATTTATATATATATTATTAATTAATTAAGTAATTAATTTATATATATATATATGTGTGTGTGTGTGTGTGTGTGTGTGTGTGTGTGTGTACGTGGAAGGTGGAGGAGGAAGCCTATCCTTTTAACTTTATATATATATATATATAAAGTGATTTACGTGGAAGACTATCCACCTTTAGTTTTTATTGTCTTTTAAATGACTAAAAGATAAATAAAAAGAAGGTTTGAGAAAGAGGAGGTCGTGGGTTTATGAAAGAAGAAAAGCTTTGTAGGAAAGAGTTTTCTCCAAGCCATCTTCATCATCGATTCTTCTTCTTCTTTCTCAAGTTTTCTCCTTCTTTCCATCGTTTTCCAAGCTCTCTAAGGACAAAGGTAAGAACTAGCACTCTTTCATTTGTTCTAGCTATTTCCGGGTCAAAGGGTTTGTCCCGGTTAGGTTTTCCGATCTCTGCGTGGATACCATTAGAGACGGTCTCCTTTGGTCGTTTTAGTTTGACTTTGTTATATAGTCACATGGATCCTGGCTTTCGGGAAGGTCCCGGAACAAAAAAAATTTATTTTCCGCACCGTGGGCATGTGATGCTCACACCGGGATTTTCCTACAGTGGTATCAGAGCCACTTGTGTCGTATACAACGAAGAAACCAAGACTAGGTCGGAGTTCCCTATTGCTTGTGACGATGATGCATGTTAATTTAGTGAATTTCGAATTCAGTATAGAAATATATTTTTCGAAATTTTCTTGCCCAGATATGTTCAAAAGATGTTGTTGCATATGTCTGTGGAAGCTCGGGATTTATCAATGTGATTTGATATGGTTTTGCTAATTTATTCCCTAATGTTCTGGTTGCTGTCTTTGTGCACATTCCTTGAACAGGCATGCTTATAAATTCGAGAATAAATTGTAGAAAATTTTTTTTTTGGATTTTCTTTCACCTAAATGTCTCTAAGATGTTTATTAATGTCTATAAGAAAGGAAAAATGTTTTTGAGGTGATTTACTATTTATTTGAGAATTTATTGTGTGCTTCTGGGAATAACTGTGTTGAGGAACACAGATTCTACATTGGCTTAGTTGCTGAGGTTGAATGAGTTTTTGATGGAAATAAATCCTGAAAAACTTCATGGAGCATTTTGTGAACTTGTTGTAATCTCTGTAATTTTCTCAGAATTTATTGAAATTGTTTCAATGAGTTTTTCAAGCAAAAGGCAAAGCTTGGCAGTTTTGAGAAAGTTGCTGGAGCTGTTTTGTTTGAAATAAGAAATTGTGTAGATTTCAGTTCCAATGCCTTGGATCATTTTTAATGTGATTAAAAATGTGTTACATTGATGTTTCATGCTTTCCAAACTGATTTTCTTGAAATTGGGTTTCCAAACAATTTTCGGATGCCAAATGTGTCTCATTAACGTCTCGTTAGTATATTCCCTTATCTTGATTGTTTTGGCCGTCACAAATTTTGTGACCAGTGCCGAAGTAGTCTTGATAAAGTGTAGACTACCTAGAGATACTTAGGGTGATAGTTTGATATTCGCAAAATTATTTGGAAATATAAATGAATAAGAGTGTATTCATCGATTTCAAGTTTTTCATGTATAGTTTGACTATATATGGTAAGCAACAATGAAAGTGTTTCATTGGTACATCAAGGTAAAGTGTATTAGACTTGGTGTTGTGATTTTGAACTGCACGGATTGAGAAATTAGCCGATTAGATAGCAATTCCACACGGATAAGTCGACTTACACATGCACAAGTCGACTTGTCTGTGCACTGTAGACGCATAAGTCGACTTGCACAATGTTACAAGTCGACTTGTTCGTGCACAGTTACATAGGTCGACTTACACTTGCATAAGTCGACTTACACAGAGGCATAAGTCGACTTATACATACACAAGTTGACTTACAACATGCATAGGTGGAATGATGGATGATTTTAGGTATAGATTCAATATGATTGATGAATTGCCCTAAATCATTCCATATAGTCATGGTGACTATAATCCTATAGCTTGGAGAAGAAGTAGATGAGACCTGAAAACCCTCACACTTAATATGAAAACTCACGTCTTCCATTAATATGGGGAGAACCAGAGTTCTTATAGAGTTGGGTTGTTGGGTAAACCCAAGCTCACTCTATACTTAATATGTTCAACCATGAAAATAAGATTTTCGGATTAATGGGTCGGTTTTCACTAAGCGTTGATTTGTCGAGTAAACTCAAGGTCAACGTGGACAGAGGCTAAATTGGGTAGTGTACATCGATGTACGCGATCAAGAGTTGATAACCCAATGGGTGTGCATACATCACGAGTTGATAGACTAGTCGATAGTTGCATCTATAAAGTAATTGGTATGACCGATACCGCCGATTGATCTAAGGTGGCTTGTTTGGTAAACCCAAGGTCATTTTAGTAATGTCGGATATCTATGATGCAATTGGTATGACTGATACCTACCGATTGACCTAAGGTGGCTTTGTTGGTAAACCCAAGGTCATTGTTAGTAATATCGGATATCGACCCACTCAGACATTTTGTCATAATGTTTCTTGGATTCGAACCGAGGGTTATGGATTCTTTGAAACTAGTGGAGCTATATGCATGACATGCAAGTCCTTATGATCATGCATTTAATTCTATTCTAACATTCTTCTCTCTTTCTCTTTAGGTTGATTGAAGATGACTTCAAGTGTGAACTTGCGCCGCTTATGGACTCAAACAAATTAATCGGACCAAATTTTCTCGACACGAGAAATCGAGAATTGTTCTCGATCCGAGGAACTGGATATGTCCTTGATGTTCCACTTCCGATCCACTGTTGTTAATGCTTCGATGAGGATCGAAAGTTTATCGAAGCATCTCAAAGACAAAGGACATAGCAAACTCGTATTATGCTTGCCTCGATGTCACCAGAGTATGTAGAAGCAAAGATGAGTCTATGGATTCTCATACCATAGTGCTTCATCTTAGGGAGCCGTTTGATGAGCAAGCTCGATCCGAAAGGTTCGAGACCTCGAGGTTACTTTTCACTACTAAGATGATTCTGTGTTCATCTGCAGCAAGATGCATCAAGATGAATGGGTATATTGAGAGGTTGGCTATCTTAGGTTTTGTCATGGATTATGAATTAAGTGTAGACTTAATTCTAGTTGGATTGTCGATAGTTATTCACAGCCAGGTTAAACTATCGGATGAATCAAATATCCACGACAATCCTCGAGTTGATCAATCGCTCAAGACAATGCAGAGCAAGCTATCAAGAAGGATAGCAAGCAAGTGTTATGGTGGACTCTTCTTCCGGTTCCAAGAAAAGAAATCAAGAAGAAGAGGTCTAAGAAACCGAAAGGAAGTATAGCCAAGAAGAAAACCAAAGAGATCGCACTAAAGGAACTTGCTTCCATGTGGCAAGACCGCCACCGGAAGAGGAACCGTAAAGTCTATCTCGAGGAATTGAAGCGTAAGAAGGCATCGATGCCTCGACTTCTTCTGTATGTTTGTCATTGAGGTTAATACTGTTTCTGATCATAACATATGGGTATTAGATACTGGTTGTGGCTCACACATATGCAATGATATGCAGAGCCTCGAGGATGATGAGATGTTTCATGAAGGGAGAACTAGACCTGCGTGTGGGAAATGGAGCAAGAGTTGCTACATTAGCCGTAGGCACTTACTTTTTGTCACTCCCCACTGGGCTTGTAATTAAATTGGATGAATGTTATTTTGTACCTGTATTAACAAAGAACATATTGTCTGTTTCTTGTTTAAATAGAGCTGGTTTCCATTTGACTTTTAGTAGCAATGGTTGTTCTATTAGTTTGAATGGAATGCTTTATGGTACTGGTACATTATGCAATGGTATTTACATATTAGATATGTCACATTCAATAATGAATGTCAATAACACGAAAAGACATAAACGAGATAATTTAAAATCAATTTACTTATGGCATTGTCGCCTTGGCCATATAAATGAGAGACGCATAGCTAAGCTCCATAAGAGTGGAAGTTTAGGGTCATTTGATTATGAATCATATGACACATGCGAATCTTGTTTATTAGGCAAGATGACTAAGTTACCCTTTAAGGGAAAGGGTGAACGAGCGACTGGAGTATTAGACCTAATACATTCAGATGTATGTGGTCCGATATCCATCCATGCTAGAAGTGGTTGTCTTTATTTCATTACCTTTATCGATGATTATTCTCGATATGGGTACCTGTATTTGATGAGATACAAATCTGAAGCATTTGAAAAGTTCAAACAATTCAGAAATGAAGTAGAAAACTAACTTGGGAAAAGTATCAAGACATTGCGATCTGATCGTGGTGTATAATACTTAGACCAACAGCTTTTGGATTATCTCGTAGATAATGGATTTTATCTCAATGGATTCCTCCCTACACACCACAAAGATAATGGTGTGGTTGAAAGGAGAAATCGAACCTTGTTAGACATGGTACGATCAATGATGGGCTTTGCAAAGTTATCAAGTCCTTTTGGGGATATGCAATCGAGACAATTGCTTACTTGTTAAACAGAGTTCCATCAAAGACAAAGTTGATGTTACTCCATATGAGATGTGGACTAACAAAAGACCCTATCTTACTCATTTGAAAGTTTGGGGTTGTCCCGCTTATATGAAGCGGACACGGTCGAGATAAACTTGATGCAAAATCGACAAGTGTTTGTTCGTAGGATATCCTAAAGAAACAATGGGATATCGCCTACCATGCCGAGGAACAAAAGGTGTTTGTTTCAAAGCATGCTGTCTTTTTAGAGAAAGAGTTTCTTTTACAAGAAGATAGTGGGAGCAAAATTGAGCTTCAAGAAGTTCAAGATGCTCAATGACGCAGATCAATCGTCAACTCAAACCGTGACTCATACATGATGAAGTGTGATTCAACCTTCTACAACACACGAAATTGTAGGTCATGTAGATACGCCTGCTCCCGAGAGATATGGATTTCGTGAATGAACAGAATAACGTATTGCTCATAGAAGATGATGAGCCTACCACCTATGAAGAGGTTCGAACAGCCTGTAGTATGAGAAATGGCTTCAAACCCTCAAGTCGTAAATGGATTCCATGTATGAAAACCAAGTATGGACTTTGGTCGAGGCACCAAGGAATAAAACCTATAGGTGCAAATGGGTTTTCAAAAGAAAACCGACATGAATGGTAATGTAATTACCTATAAAGCAAGCTTGTGGCTAAAGGTTTAAATCAAAGACAAGGAGTTGACTACGACGAGACTTTCACCAAAGAGCAATGCTTAAATCCATTAGATACTCCTAGCCATTGCCACTCATTATGATTATGAGATATGGCAAATGGATGTGAAGATGCTTTTATAAACGGAATCTAGCCGAGGATGTGTATATGACACAACCCGAGGGCTTCATCTCCTATGATGGCGAAAAGGTATGCAAGCTTCAAAATCCATCTATGGATCAAGCAAGCATCCAGAGTTGGAATATCCATTTTGATGAGGTAATCAAAGAGTTTGGTTTCTCACAACCGAATGAACACCGTGTGTATAAGAAGGTTAATGGGACTGCAATCGTATTCCTTGTGCTATATGTAGATGACATATTATTACTAGGAAACGATGTCTCGATGCTATAATCAGTCAAGATTTGGTTATCCAAACAATTTTCCATGAAAGACCTTGGTGAAGCAACTTATATCCTTGGGATAAGGATCTATAGAGATAGATCAAAAAGATTGCTTGGTCTTCCACAATCAACGTACATAGACAAGATGCTAAAGAGGTTTAGCATGGAACAATCCAAGAGAGGGTACCTTCCCATCACTCATTGGATAACACTCTCGAAATTTATGTGTCCTAAGACACAAGATGAGAGGATGTGCATGAATATGATCCCGTATGCATCTGCGGTTGGATCTATCATGTATGCTATGCTATGTACGAGACCCGATGTATCATATTCTCTAAGTGTTACGAGCAGATACCAATCGGATCCTGGTGAGGGTCACTGGGTGGCTGTCAAGAATATCCTGAAGTACTTGCGAAGGACTAAGGATGTTTTCTTGATATATGGAGATGGAGATCTCAAAGTGAGCGGGTATACAGATGCCAGTTTTCAATCTAATAAGGATGATTCCAAATTCCAATCACGTTACATATTCACACTGAATGGTAGGGCAGTCAGTTGGAAGAGTTCCAAACAAGAGACGACTGCTGATTCAACGACCGAGGCAGAGTACATTGCCGCTTCAGACGCAAAGAAAAGAAGCGGTTTGATCAAGAAGTTCATTATGAACTTGGTGTGGTTCCTACCGGTGATGGGCCCATACTGCTTGTATTGTGACAACAATGGGGCTATCATACAGCGAAGGAACCAAGATCTCATCAACGATCCAAACACGCATTCGCAGATATCACCGATCGGGAGATCATTGGTCTAGGTGATGTGTAGATAGAGAGAATTCTACAGAAAGCGTAATATTGTCGATCCGCTGACAAAACCATTGTCACGTAAGAGTTTTGATTCTCATGTACTCGCTTTATGGTATTAGATATCAAGGCGATTAGTTTTAGGTCAAGTGGGAGATTGTTAGAGTAGTGCCCTAAAGGCAATTGCCTTTAGCGCGTTTTGTACAAAATTGTGTACATTCTTTATAAATAAATAAAGAAAGGAATATTTCATTAATTTGATGTTCATTATTTATGAATGGATATTGATCTATAAGCAAATTAATGAAGTCCTTGATATATGACATAGCATGAAGGAAATTATGACGTGATCATACTATCGAGATTCCTATCATGTGCAATTATGTCAAGATTCAAATTATCCATAGTCATAGGATTATCGAGACCGACATCAGAATCCGGAAAGACTAGCACATCTCAAGCTCCTTGATTTGATCAAGCAAAGGATCTCGTAAACCGTATATATGAGATATTTAGGTTGAGATGTGGATGCTTACTAGAGGTAGTAAGTACATTGGTTGACCTGCTATGAGATCATCACATGGATGTCCTATTCTAATGTCAGTGCTAATCTCATCATAGCAATGGTGCAAGTATCCTTAGACTTGAGGTGCTCAAGGATATCTTGGATACTGATTCTGTGCTTTGACTTCATTCCTTGTTGCCTTCCAGAGGTCGCTCATAGGGTGGTGATTGGGTACAGCTTGAGATATTCGAAGATAATTGAGTAACCAATAGAGGATTCACCACTTCTGTGATAGCAGAAGATGATACCCATGGCCTCTTGTCAGGGTCATTACTTGGAAATCTCTGATCAGAGTACATATGTCATGAAGAGTGTCTTCATTGACATATTAATTAAGTAATGAGTCCCAGGACAAGAACTGAAATCACTTGGACTAGATTTGACGTAGTCAGTCTAGTAAGAGTTGACACATTGCCCATACTCATAACCAAGTGGAGTATAGCATGGTGAAAGGACTAATTGCACCAGAATTGTCTCATGGAAAGGTTCGTGATATGGTCCGTGATGAATATATGTTTATTCGTCAAACCAATTACTTTCCGTCAATTCGGGGTCATGATGTGTTGCTAGATACCGCTATGACTTGCTTAGATCAAGTGTTGATCTAAGTGGCCAACATAACCGGAACCTAATGGGTCACACGATAAGAGTGTCTCTGAGAATTTGTAAAATAGTTTTGGACAGAGTTCCAATATATGGAGAGCAATCGGATTAAATGGATCCCGATGAGATCGAGATATGTCCCGATGAGATCGCGACATCGATATTCTTTGAAAAACGCTTAGGGGTTTTTCTCATACCGGACCCTAGAGGCTTCAGTAGGATCGACCCAAATGTGGACTGGACCACTTCAAGATTTTATATATATATATATTATTAATTAATTAAGTAATTTATATATATATATATATATCTGTGTGTGTGTGTGTATACGTGGAAGGTGGAGGA
Organism: Erythroxylum novogranatense; assembly: GCA_029891385.1. Classification (NCBI taxonomy): domain Eukaryota; kingdom Viridiplantae; phylum Streptophyta; class Magnoliopsida; order Malpighiales; family Erythroxylaceae; genus Erythroxylum; species Erythroxylum novogranatense. Next base: position 26,864,909 of record CM057224.1, on the reverse strand, counting down.
GGAAGCCTATCCTTTTAACTTTATATATATATATATATATATATATAAAGTGATTTACGTGGAAGACTATCCACCTTTAGTTTTTATTGTCTTTTAAATGACTAAAAGATAAATAAAAAGAAGGTTTGAGAAAGAGGAGGTTGTGGGTTTATGAAAGAAGAAAAGCATTGTAGGAAAGAGTTTTCTCCAAGCCATCTTCATCATCGATTCTTCATCTTCTTTCTCAAGTTTTCTCCTTCTTTCCATCATTTTCCAAGGTCTCCAAGGACAAAGGTAAGAGCTAGCACTCTTTAATTTGTTCTAGCTATTCCCGGGTCAAAGGGTTTGTCCCGGTTAGGTTCTCCGATCTCTGCATAGATACCGTTAGAGACGGTCTCCTTTGGTCGTTTTGGTTTGACTTTGTTATATAGTCACATGGATCCCGGCTTTGGGAAGGTCCCAAACAAAAATTTTGTTTTTCCGACTGGGCATGTGATGCTCACACCGGATTTTCCTACACTCTTGCCCCTAGGTCCCGATCCAGCCTCAGTCGACTCGCCAAGAACATTAATCCTCACGCTGCCGCCTCACCAATAAAAGTGCCCATATCCGATCGGGCCAATCTGGTACGGATCTCCATATTGAATCCGCCTTCAAACCTCCGACACCTGTCAGACTCTGAAGTAATCAAAGCAGAGGCATATCACATCAGCTCATTAAATCACACCTCATAATCTGCCACTGACATCGATCCATGCCTCAACTCAAGAAACTCCTGCATCTTCATCTCTAAATAAACTTTGGGCATGAAGTTATCCCTGAATGCCCTCAGAAAATCATCCCATGTCAACATGCAGGGCCTGGAAGAACTGCCCGGAACAGTCTTCCACCACTGATAAGTCGGACCCTGAAGCAAAGACACTGCATAGTCAAAGCGCTCCTCAGAGTCGCAGTCCATCTAATCGAGGACTCTCTCTGTCCTCTCCAACCATCCTCACCTCCACAGGTCTGGTCTTTGCCATAGAAGTCATCGACTCCACAATAGCCTATCATACCTCCTCTCCCGTCTCACGGGAACTCTGGGAGGCAACTCATCAGAATGAGGCACAGGGGACTCTTTACTAGCTCCCACGGATCCTAGGTCAGCTGATTGATCCACTTGATCTCTAAGGACGGATGACCTAAAACAAACAAGAACCTGATCAATTTCTGCTTTTCTCACTGAAATTCAAGCCTAAACTCACTATGCCCAAAAGATGTAAAACCATGCTCTGATACCACCTAATGTAGCGCCCCCTTACCGTAGGGTACGCACCGGGACGCTCGTGGGTCGTTCCGACGCATATCCTACAGCAAGGAAGTGCTACGCTCGCAACTATCACTAAATACTCGCATGGCATCAATATAATTAAACCACATTATGCAAATCACTAAAATTTAAAACCACAATAATCTTTCATTTCATAACATCAATCCAAAATATAGACAAATCTATCGCCCCTACGCCCAACACAATATCCCAAAAAGGAAACTGATACAAAAGTCTATACTAAGTCATCCCCAAAAATCGCCCCAGTTGACCGACCTGTGTGCCATCGCTTCGCTTGCCCACGCACTAGCACAGTAGGAAACGTCTAACACGGGAGCTAAGAATCTACTAACGTTGTCTTGAAAAATATTAGCAATGTTGGGTAAGTTTGCGAACTCAATGAGAAACCATCATCGATGGTTCACCCAACTCATGCATATACACATAATATATCACGATATATCACATAGTCACAATACACAATCGGAACACTATCAAACCCTTTACACATTTTCACTACCACATAAATCTGATATATCACTGAGCAATCATCACTTAATACACACACTTTCATTTTTCACATTACAATCTGATGCATAATGCATGCCACTTCTCATTTTATGTCAGTGTTGTGACCGAGCATCAATATTCGCATTTTTGGTGAGTAAGAGAACCCTCTGGGTATGCACTACTGGCCACTCACTTTAGGGATAGGAGAGCCCTCTGGGTATGCACTATTCCCTTTTTGTCCTTAGGCCGTTTCACTGATAGTCGAGCTTAAAGCTCTGATCACTAATTGCACCAGTCACAACTGTTTATTTACCGATTTTAATCATGTCTAGCATGCACTCACACTTGCACATTCAATAGCACATATATCGATCACTTCCACTTATAGCATTCATCACATTTACTCATAATCACAACACATTTATTTCACAGTTCAAGCACTCACATTGTCAAACAATTTACACAATCACAACACATTTATCACACAAAGATCGAGGAACCAACTAGGTTACTCACCTGTAACTTCCGAGCTACTGCCTGGAAGTCCCAGTAATATCCGTGGACTGATGATCCAACGGTGCCTCTATAACAATTCAAACGAATTCTCATCACCATATGTTCAATCAAATAAATTCGATAATGCACATGTCTCAAATTCAAAATTGTACGATGCATGATCATGATTTTCCAGTGCTCTAATCCAATTCCACCATCTCTCGCTTCACATCCCAAAATTTACTATTCATTAGGTCAATAATATCCATTGATTTCACAAATCTCTCATTCAAACTCTAATTATACTCCAATCGTCATAATATAACTCTTAGGTCACGATAAAACTATAATCAGCACTCTTATTATGATTGAGAACTCGCTAATTTAAATTCGAACTCTTATTCTTTACCTCAATCGTAGACCTCTTTCTCTAGTTCACAATAAATCCAGAATCGCCTCAATTGGAGGTCTACACTAAAAGATACACCCCAAAAACCAACTAACTCAATTCAGAAATGGCCCCTCGTCGCGACGTGGGAAGGGACGTTCGTCGCGGTGTGGAAACACGCTCGTCGCGACGAATATCCACACGCTCGTCACGACGACTCGGCCCGCTCGTCGCGTCGAATACGCACTGGCTCGTCGCAGCGAGGCCAGTCGTAGACGTCGCGACGTGCGAACGAGCTTCGTCTCCTCCAATCGATTTTTCCGCCATTAATACTCTTTAAACTCAGCATTTAACACCCTAACTACTCAATCTTTCACCATAAATGCCATAAATGCATGTAACAGTAATAAAAAACAACATTAAACACAATAAACTTACCAAATCAAAGATCGAACGGAAAACCCTAAAATCCTCCGAAAATCGCCAACTCCTTCTCCTTCCTTCCACAACCACGAAGATCCTCCTTGCCAAGCCAACTATCAACCTCTCTAAAGATTTTAACAACTCTTCAACCATAAAGAAAGGGAAAGCAAGTGAAATCTCCAAGGGAAGAAGATCAACGATACCCACGAGAAGAGGGAGAAGATTTGAACCCTAAGAGAAGATGTCTTCGAATTTCAAACATAAGAGATATATATATATATATATATATATATATATATATATATATGGGGCTGATTTAAACCTATAGATCATAGTCCTCAAATTCATTAATTTCCAGTCTCTAAATTTTGATGGCTCATCACAATAATTCCTAAACTCACAAATCTAAATTTTCCAAGCCATTTACCACTCACTTCTGGAACCGGAATCTAAATCATCAGTCTCTAAGTCACTTTCTCGGTCCGGACACATAACTCTAAAATTTCCAGAAAAATTCCCATAATTCCTAAAATATGTAAAACACTCGATCCCATCTCAATTTTCAATTTCCAATTCCCTAAAATTCAATTCTCACGCTAATTCCACTATTTCACTCAAATTATCCCTAATTTCACTTTAAATCAAATCTAACTCAATTATCTCAAAATTCACAATTCAACTCATAATCACAATTCAAATGCTGGAACAATCATGAATGCGTATCACTATGTATGCATGTGCAAAATGATCTATCTCTTTAAAAATCAGAGGCCACAAAGCACTCGATCACAATTTATGCAATAACAGTACTACCTGTACCAATATGCTCATCGCATCGGTAACGAGATGTTACAACACTCATACTGTTTGTGAAGAAAATTGATGATTCTCTCTTATTGTGTATTGATTATCGACAGTTAAATAAGGTGATTATTCACAATAAGTATCCACTACCTCGAATTGACGATTTGTTTGACCAACTTCAAAGTGCTAAGTACTTTTCTAAGATTGATCTAAGATTAGGATACCATCAGCTAAAGATGAGAGGAGATGATGTATCTAAGACTGCCTTCAGGGCTCAATACAGGCATTATGAGTTTTTAGTGATGTCTTTGGCCTTATAAATGCTCTAGCAACTTTCATGGAGCTGATAAATAGAGTATTCAAGTCCTTCTTGGATAGGTTTGTGATTGTTTTTATTGATGACATTTTTTTGTACTCGCAGACAGATAAGAAACATGCCAAACACTTAAGATTGGTATTGTAGACACTTCGAGAACATTAACTGTAAGCCAAGTTCTCAAAATGTAAATTCTGGCTAGAGAGTGTTACATTCTTAGGACATGTGGTATCTCAAAGTGGAATACAAGTGGACCCAAAGAAAGTAAAAGTTTTGATGAATTGGGAACAACCAAGTACTATGATAGAGGTACAGAGTTTTATCCGGTTAGTGTTTAACTTCAGCTCCAATATTAGCTTTGCCAACGAAAAGTGGAGGATTTCAATTGTACTGTGACACTTCAAGAGTTGACCTTGGGTGTGTATTGACGCAAAATGGTAGGGCGATTGTTTATGCTTCCAGGCAGTTGGGACCCGATCCGGGAACCGAATCCCAACCGGAAAACGAAGCACAGAAAACGGAATGCGGAAACAAAGTACAAAGCGGAGGTGAAAATAGTGGAGTGAATCGAATAAGTACGAATCAAAAGCGCTTGCAAAATAAAGTATGAATACCAAAATACAGACGCAAAATACAAATCGGATTTATCAATCGAAATACGAAACAAATACGGATCGAATACGAATTAAAAACAGATACGAAACAGATTGAACCAAAGCAAACAAATCCGACATCCGAAAACAATAAGGAACACAGGAACACAATCGCGTTGGAAAACCTAGACTATCCGAATCCGGTATATTTTTTTTCTTTTCTTTTTCTCATATTCATTTATTACATCTTTAAGCAATCTTATTCAAAACAAACAAACAATTTCCACCCTTGGAAAAACATTCTCATGCAAATCTCAACACTTGCTCATATCTGTACAAATCTCACAACAATACATTTTTTATCCCAATTTTTATTGAAATTTTGGCAGCATAACGGCTGCATTTATCCTAAAGTATTCAAAAACACACTTCTAAAAGCTCAATCAATCACACAATCATCAAAAATCAACCGGACCCTCCGTCCGGGATCTCAGCAGAATAGACACACTCCTATATCTAAGTACAATTCAATCTATCTCAATCCACATCCAACATAAATTATGCTTTAATACAATATACAAATCCGTAACGTAATCCGAATACAACTCAAACGCAATTCTAACCAATTCCCTAACTCATCCCCCTAATTATATACAAACTTCATAACTCAGATACATATATGACAATTTAAGCCATATCCAATCTTAATTTACATAAAAGCCAAATGATACAAAATCGAATCGAATGTCTTGACACTCTTTCATCCGATCTCCTGCACGAAACCTGAAGATGGGGATGAAAGGTGTTGGATCCCGTTTTCGGAACCCAACTAATCATACAGATTTCCTCGTACGCATACATGATTCCTTATGAACTCGTATCACCCGTTATCGAATATCCAATCTCTAATCCGAAATTCCCGATATAAATTTTTTTCTTCTAATCTTATTCATCTTAATTCAATTTTCATGATTCGGGTCTTAACCGAAGAACGAAACGAAGAATGAAACAAAAGTAAATCGAACGGATAACAAAGTATGGAACAAACGAAAACGGAAGCCAAAGCAACTCGAACCGAGAGGTATAAGGCGGAAGGAAACAAAACAAAAGCGGAAACAAAAGCACATCGGTTCGAAAGGCATAAGGCGGAAGCAAAGCTTAACATCTCAAGCATAATTCAAATAGGGCAAAGCAACAAGACCAACGTGAGGGCTAATTCTGACAAAATTCAATTAAGCTAACAATTAGACATTTTTGCAAGGAAAGGTAGGAAACTTGATGAGAAATCACTGGTTCAAATTTCGGGTGAATTGGAGGCCAAACGAGAGAGTTATAAGAGAAAATGTAAAATGACCAAAGGAATAGTAATTGACCATATGAATAGTAATCGACCAATTTCCGACCCTTATATCTTTTTACTCCGAATTTCGATCGATATATTATACCTCTTTTAAAGATATCAAGACCTCTACAATTTTCATGAAGGACGGAAATTTCAAATCCCGCCTAAAGCGCTAAAACCCATCCAAGGTTCAGCCCAAAATTGCCCATGAATAGTAACTCGGGAAACCCAAATGCATAATGGGCAGCAAACTTAAACGCTCATATCTTTTTCATCTTAAGTCGAAAACTAACCCATTTTATACCGCTTGAAAGTTCTTAACTTGCTCTACAACTTTCCAGAAGACCTCTTATTCCAATTCAATCGTTTCGAGGTCTAAATTTAAGCGGTTACTGCCCAAATTTAAGAAAAATGGACAGCACCTCCCTAAAATTGATCTAGCCAAAAAAATCCTAATCTATCCATCCAAGCTCCAAACCCGCATAAAACCACTTCTATCTTCCAACTCAATAGCACAGCCCATCTCCAACTCAAAGGGCCACATCACACCTTTAAAAATTCTAATTGATTTCAAATCCATACAACAATTTCACTCACTGCCTTTATATCCAAAATCACTATACAAGCACATATACATAAGAAACCGATACAACATACATTGAAACTATCTAACATTTATATTTACAAGGAATTAAACCAAGAACAACATCAAAGGGCATTTAGCCGGTTACATCAAACTCTTAAAGTACACATACAAAGTTTCTTCAAACATGACTCCTAAAACCAAAAGCATCGGAGTTGCCTCTTGCCCGATGCGAGACCTGCTTTCGCTTAAAACCCGTGGAGGAGATAGGGGGTGAGCACGACGGCTCCGTGGTAACATCTAATAATTAAGCATAAGCTAATACATGCATCAATAATAATGTCAAGTCGATGACCATCAATTTCATTTTCTAACAAATAAAATAATTACAAAATCACCAAATATCAGATGACAGCACAAAAGCACATATCAAATGGTTTGAGTGATCCTAACAGGACATACTACACATGTTCGACAAGCGACCATGTGTAGCCGTGTACAGAGGGGAGTCCGATTTCGGAACTCCTATGCCTCTAGCGGGCAGGCGGGTGAAGCCTATGACAAGTGCGCACTTGTTAAACAGAGGGGATCACTACAAACCCACAAAATCATACATGATCATATTAAGCATTCTTCCTAAATCTCATATTCACATTCTTTTCCATTCTTCATCAAGCTTTACCACGAATGACCATTTCACCAAGATACGCTCACATAAACATTTAATTCACATATTCAAAAAATTTTGATCACTTAACAAACAATATTACTAATCTTTACACACAATAGTGCATAGAACGGTGCATAGTAGAGATTCAAATATCACAAATAATCCTTTGTTCAAAAATTCACAAATCATTGGAATATAGCCTAATACTTAATGATTAAAAAGTTACCCACCTCTTATCCTTTGGCTTTGCAATTTGTCAAATTGTTCTTTTCCAATCTTCACTTGCCTTAAGAGACCTAATCAAAGCATAACAAGGTCTAATTACCAAAAAAATCAAATGCTGAAATTTTGTTTTTCAAGAATGCGAGAACTTGACTTTAAACTTACTCAACTTTGCCTATTCATTACTAAACTATAACCATCATAACCTATCTCAATCTTATCAATTATTTTCAAGAATCTCATGCCTTAAAGCCAACAACTCAAATCTGAAATTTTACGCTTTTGTTTCTAAAATCCTTCTTCTTTCCACTTTACCTCCAAGAAACCTCTTACACCTTCCTTTCTAAGCAAGAAAGGCCAAAATCTAACAAAACACCATGAATGAATATAGAGACATGTGCTGGAAATTTTAAAAGCATGGAACAATTTGACTTTAACTCCATAAGCTCATTTATACTTTAACTAAACTGTTCTCATCAAAACCCATCTAAATAATTAATAAAACTTTGAAAATCTCTAAGTTTAGAACTTTCCTCACGAAAATTCTGATTCTCGTTACCTTCCAAAACTCCTCCTCTTTTCTAGTTCTTTCATCAAATAACTCTTCAATCCACCATTTTGAAATAAGAAATGCAAACTCTACCATAAAACCCTAATCAACACAATAAGGCGATGCTGAATTTTTAAACAAATGTCGAAACTTGACCTTCATCACTAACTCTTTCAACCACCATGCTCAAACCACCATGTTAAGCAAAACCCTTACCAATAAACTCATAATTCCAAAAATTCACATGCTGAAATTTTTAACAAAATGGACAAACCGCCATCGCCTAACCTAACCTCCTTATACTCTTTTTAAGCTATAACAATCAAAACTCATCTTAAACCTAATCCAAATTTGCAAAAATCTCAACTCAAAACAAATACCTACACAAATCTGAATTTTCTCTTTGTTTTAACATCCTTCTTCTTTTCTTTTCTAAGCCAATACTCTTCAAACCATCATATTAACCAAGAATAGAACAACCCAAGCAACAAAATCATGAATTTACAAACATAACCTATGCTGGAATTTTGTTTTTCAACCTTGGAAAACTTGAATTCAACTTACATACTTTCACCTATATTTTATCTAACCCATTATCATCACAACCATCATTAAAAACACAAATCCTACTAGAAACCATGAATTTCCAAACATGACCAATGCTGGAATTTTCCAAAGACAAGGAAAACATGGGATTATTTCATATAACTTTATCTACACCTTCCTAAAGCTATTCCAATTGAAACCCCTTTAAAACCAATCCAAAGTTTCAAAATTATCAACTTTAAGGCCATACATGCATGCTGAAATTTTCCACAATTGTCTAAACTTGATATCGAGCTCACCGAACCTTACCAAAACCTTTCTTGTGCCATTCTTTTGCTATATTAACTAAAACCCCTTCAAAACTAATTGAAATTTCAAATTCCTAAGTCCTATGCTTGCTGAAATTTTTCAAACATTCATGCTCTTCTCTTTTCCTTTCTTTCCTACCCCAATACTCTTCAATCACCATATTAACCAAGAAAAGAGAAAAACCTAACAAAATACTAAGGAAAATTTCAAACCCTAACTCATCCAAATCTGAAATTTTAACCTTCATATAAACCTTCTTCTTTCTTCATCAATCAACTTCCAAACATCATAGGTAAGCAAGAAAAGAAGAACTATAACAAGAAACCCAAGAGATTTTCAAACCCTAACCTATATAGAGACCCACTAATTCCTCTTCTCTTCCTCTCTTCTTGAAAATTTGAATGGCTTCTACAAGTGAGACTTAAAGAAAATAAACCTACCTCCTTTCTCCTTTGGCTAGCCAAATCCCTTCTCTTCCTTGTTGTTTTCGAAAGTCTTCTTTCTTCTTGGCTTCTAGAAATGTCGTGAGTGTTGTAGGGGAAGACTTAATTTTCTAACTTAAACCTAAGCTAAAACGACAACATCCCTTTAGTTTTCATTTATCTCATTTAATTTCTACTTCAATGGACTACAAAGCCCATTGCTTCCATCTCCTCCTTCATTCTTCATTTAACACTTAATGTTATGTTATTACCTAAGGTTTAAAAGCCCAAGCTACTTTTCCCTCCTTAAACCTTAAATTCGTGGGCTCCCACTTAAAAGCCCACTTATCTCCCTTCTTTTTCATTTACTTAACCATAACAACCCTAGCCCACATAATTGCTTCCCCATCATTTACAAATCATTCCAAAGGCTAAAAGCCCATTTTAATAAACCTAAAGCCTTATAACCATTTAAACAAAACCGAATTTATTCATAACAATATTTTAAGGCCTAATTTAATATTTCCTTATTCTTTGAAAATCTAATACCAAAATTAAAATTTAATTTACCTCAAATTCTTACTTAACACTAAAATCTCAAATTCTAATTCTAAATTAGAATTCTCAATTCCATCAATTAAAACAATCATCCTCTAACCTTCTTATTCATTGAATTTCTAAAATCCATACAAGCTCTAATTCAATTTTAATCTCCATCACCTAAATTCATAGCAACCTCAATTTATATAATTCTTTTTAATATTAACAATATATCACAAAATAATAATTTCTCAACAAATCAAAGTTCACTAAATCCTTTCATTAAATAATCATAACTTAAGCAATAAAATCCTCAATTTATTCCAATCAAATTTCAATTATCAATCTAGACCTCAAAATAGTTTAATTATGCCTCAAAATAATTTAATCAAGCTTGTTGACTTGAAAAAAAGAATCGGGGCCCAACAAAAGGGGGGTGAGCTACACAAGCTCGTGGATAACACATTTATAAATTGACCAATAAGCAGAAATCATTTTTCATAAGCTTTTTGCCAAAAGGGCTAATTTTTTTCAAACTTTGAAACTTTTCAAACAATTTCCTCAAGCTTTTCAAACTTTTCATATAAATCTCACCTTTTTATTTTTCAATTTTGAACATGAATGTAGCACACAAAAACAAATCAAAAACACATAACATATCAAAATGGTTTGGTTCGGTCCAAACAGAACGTACTGCACAATCCCACATAGCGGTCCATGCGGTAGTGCGGAATGAACGCATTACACTTTCCCGCAAAGCGATCCAAAGTAGCCGTGAAGGAGTCCGAATCGAGTCCGTACACTAGCGGGCAGCCGTGAGAAGGCTATACTAATAGAGATAGTGTAATCGACTCACGTAGGACCTAACCGAACCCACATAACATGTAAGTTTAAAACGAGATTCAATTGCTCAAGGCACTTTTCAAAATCTTGTCTTTCTAACTTTATTTCAAATAACTTAAACAAACTCGTAATTCACACATATCATACAAGTCAAGAACTTTAATCAATCAATAATTTCAACAATTTGCACAATTTATCAATGCATACACAACCAATGCAGCTTCGTAAATTCTAGCGATTTAGCAAATCATTTGGAACAATGCATTTAAGCTTGCAATAATTTTTCAGAAATCATTCGGAAATCATAATTTCAAACTTTTAATCAATTCTTATTTTCAAACATTTACAAAACAATAATTTATCACAAATCCAAACTTTTTCTTTCTTTCATTTTTGAAAATTCGTATATTGCCTATAAATCAAAATATAAATATGCTACCCACCTCATATCCATGCTAACAACTTGCTTTGTGCCTCAATTGCTCCAAAGCCTCCTTCTTTCTTCCAATTTAACATTCCCTAAAGCAATTTCATCAAAATTCAATCAAATTCAATATCATAATTCACTTAATTACTCAAATTAAGCTTAGAAAACACCAATTCCATATAAAATCAAGCTATTTCAATCTCCAATTTTGAAAATCCCCAATTTTCAAAATTGGCCTAAACCAATTTACACAAATTCAATACCATAAATCACAATTTCTTCAAAATTGATTTCATATTTCACCAATTCCTACTATTATTGATGATTCTACACCATTAATTCACAAAATCTCCAAATTTCTAATTAAGCCTAAACCTCCAATTTATAATTTTTCAAATTAAACTTCACCTAAAGCATAAACATCAAAATTCACTTAGGATATCTCAAATTCATCACTAATTCAAGCAATCTAAAGCAACAATTTCAAAAACCCCCAAATTTTACTATTCATCATCTTCTTCACTAAGCTTTCTCTCTCTAGAATCTTCCATAACCAAAATTAACTCATTATACTTGACAATCACTAAATTAATCTCATAGCACATAAACCCACATCATTTCTAATTAATCTAAACCAAAACTTCAAGAATAACTCAAAACTTAAAACGTTTCTCTTACCTTTTTCCCGTCAATTTTTGGATTTCTTTGCCTCCAAAGGAAACTTTCAAGCTTTTCTACTCTTTTCCCTTTGAAAACAACAAAGAAATCCTCTTGAAAACTCTTAAAAATACAAAACTTAACTTTATCTCTCTACTCTCTCTTCTCTACATATACGAAGCTCTCTCATCTTTTCTCTCTTTTTTATTCTTTTCTTCTTTTCTCTAGAAACATCGTGTTTCTTCTCTTCTCCAACGACATCATCTGCTTTTTGGAATGCCAAGTCATTAAAATGAGGGGTAAATGACCCATTTACCCTTACTCTTTAACTTAATTCCAAAATTGCCCCTGCACTTTCTTTAAAAATCTGATGTTTTGCGTCCTGGTTTAGGGCAACTAAACGAAATAATTTGGACAAACTTTATACTAGATAATTGTTCCTCTCGATCATACGAATCCAACGCAACTAACGGCGCTCAATTCGGATCTAAAACGAAGAAGTTATAGCCGAAATACTATCAGACCTTCACAAAATCCGAGACTGAACATTAACATAACTTCAGTCCAGAAATTAACAATCTTAGGGATGAAATTAAATTTTGATCCCTTCACAAGAGTTGTAGCCCTATATCTTAACTTTATTTTCCCTTAAGAATCAACTCAATCGGAGTTGTACAGCTCCCGAATTTCGCAAAATACTGAACCATGTTCAGAAAATTATCCAACTTATAATCTATAACCAAAGCTCTCACTTAGGTTCAATCAATCTCTTTCCATTTAATCTCCTAAAAATCATAATTCTTCATAAAGATGAACGTAATTGTCTTAGGAATCCAATGCTTCGAGAATCAAATCAATCAGATATCAAACGAAAAAGTTATAAGCAAAAGAGCGAGAGGAGGACATTTAGCGATTAGGCGTGATCACGTCTAAGAAACTTAGAGACTAGACGTGGCCACGTCTAAGGATGAAATCTGAATTTGCAGGAAACTTTCAAAATTTTCAAATCATATCTTTTGGTCCCGACCTCCAAATGGTATCAATAGAAAGCTTAAGGGACTTTCTACAACTTTCCTGAAGAACTCAAAATCAAATTAGGTCTCGAATGAGATCAAAACTTCAATCAAAGATTCTGTCCCAAAATAGTTTTTCCTAAACGACTTCCCACTTTTAATCATTCATAACTCCTAGCCCCGATATCGAAAAATTGCAAAATTTATATCAATGGAAAGATAAAAACATCATCTAAAACTTTCATGAAGACCACTTACTCTAATTCAAACTAAATCCATACGACGAGTGGCCTCGAAGCATAGAACACACAAATCTATACTTAATAGCATTTTCAAAACAAAGCATATCTGCAGAAAATCATATCTCTCAATCTCGACATCGAAAAATATCAAACTTTATGGCCACAGAAAGCTCTCGACAGAGGCTAAAATTTTCATGTTGATCATTTCCTCAAATTATGCCTAAATCAAAAGTCAACTTTCAAAGGTCAAAAAGTCAACTATTTCACAATTTTCATATTTTCACACTTTCTCTTTTTTTTAGTCATGATTTTCAACTTAATTTCAATTAACTCATCCACTTAACTTCATAAACCATACCAATTCACTCAAAACCCCAAAGATATCAAAATCAGATCATTTCTTTTCTTCTCAATATTCTTTAAAGTTTAAGTCATCTATTATACAATATATACACAAAGCACTCCTTAAATTTTATTTTCATAATTCAAATTTTCACTCAAAGATCGGGGTCCAACACAGGCAACTGAAGAAACACAAACATAATTATCCTACGCATGATTTGGAGATGGCAGCAATAATCTTTGTCTTAAAGATTTGGCAACATTACCTGTATTGTGAGGCATGTGATATTTTTATGGATCACCAGAGTCTAAAGTTTATATTTAAATAGAAATATCTAAATCTGAGGCAAAAAAGGTGAATGGAATTACTAAAAGATTACAGCTGTATGATCCAATATCATCCAGGGAAGACAAATGTCATGGCAAATGCTTTAAATAGGAAATCCTCATGTAGTTTGGCGAATACCTCAATAGAGAGGAGAGCTTTGACTAAAGTGCTACATGATTTGATGGATCGAGGTACTCAATTTCAGACTTCAAATACAAAAATGTTACTGGCCAACATCAGGGTGCGGTCAATATTATTAGGCAGGATTATGATCACCCAAAGTCAAGATCCTAAATTTCGACAACTTATTTATGACGTTCAAGAAGAAAGACGTGCGGATTTTGAAATCGATAAAGAAGGCATCCTCAAAATGAATGGGAGACTATGTGTTCCGAGTATAGAAAACTTGAAAGATGAGATTAAAGGAAGCGCACTATGCTGCATACAATGTGCATTCGAGTTCCACCAAAATGTACCATAATATTATAGATACGTATTGGTGGGACAGTATGAAGAAAGATGTGGTTGAATATGCTTCTAAATGCATGACGTGTCAACAAGTAAAATTTGAGCATTAGAAGCTCTTAGGTAAGCTACATCCACTACCAATTCTTAAATGGAAATGGGAGAGGATCACAATGGATTTCATGGTTGGTCTACCTTATACATAAACTCCATGTGATTCAATTTGGGTGATCATGAATAGATTAAGAAAATTAGCACATTTTCTACCTATAAAGATGACTTATTTGGTGTCCAAACTCACTCAAGTTTATATTGATTAGAAAGTGTGCCTTCATAGAGTATCTATATCGATAGTTTTGGATCGAGGATCGTAGTACACATCTCAATTCTGGAAAAAATTACAGGAGGCGTTAGGCACTATATTGGATTTTAGTATGGCATTTCATCCTCAAATTGATGGACAGTATGAAAGGACAATTCAAACCTTAGAGGATATATTGAGGATGTGTATGATAGATTTTGGTGGTATTTAGGATTGGCATTTGCCTTTGATTAAGTTCACTTACAGTAATAGCTACCACAGTAGTATTAGGATGACACCATAAGAGGCATTGTATGGAGGAAAATGTAGGTCACTAATATATTAGGAGGAGATAAGCGAGAGGCAATTGGAGGACCCAAAATTAATCAAGATCATGTCAAAGAAGATCTTATTGATCAAGTAGAGGCTAGCGGCAACTGTTAGTAAATAAAAGAGTTATACTGCCCGAAGCGTAAAGAAGTGAAGTTTCAAGTTGAAGATTTTGTATTCCTTAAAGTATCTTCAATAAAGGGTGTGATAAGGTTTGGAAAGAGAGGAAAAGTGTCTCCAAGGTATATTGGACCTTATGAGGTAAGTGAGAGGGTTGGAAGTACGACATCCAGTTGGCATTACCTTCGGACATGGCCTAAGTCCATCCAATATTCCATATTTCTATGCTTTGTAAGTACATTCCCAACCATTCCTATGTACTCCAACTGCAGAGCATGGAAGTGAGTGAGAATAACCTATGAAGAGGAGCAAATGGCTATCGTGTATTCACAGGTGCGATAGCTCTGATCAAAACAAATTCCCATGGTTAAGGTGATGTAGAGGAATGGTTGCATTAAAAAAGCTACTTGGAGACAAAGCAAGAGGTGAGAGAATTGTATCCGTACTTCTTTCCTTAATAAACCTTATTATAAAATTCGAGGATGATTTTTTTTTTGTAAAGGGGAGAGAATGTAACATCCCATATACTATATATATAAGAGACAACTTCTTCTTTTATCCCATTTTCTCATATTTTGTTTTAAACCCCCCCCCCCCAAAAGCTACTATTTACGAATTCCCTCTCATTAACCATTCTTCACCGTTAATGACTCAAACATGTTAGTGTTATATACCAATCTCTCCCTCTCAACTAGCCCATCATAACCATACCTATTTCAGCTACTATTGTCACCAAAATCGTCTAAAAATTGAGGGGAAAAATCTAGTAGTCAATCTATCACTACCAATGGTTATTGCTGATCACCACCACCACCATTCGACTTGTCCCAAAGTCAAGAACAAAAACCCCATGGTCTCGTCATCATTTGCCCCCCAAATTGCTGTCGATTGACAGAAAAAGAGATTCGGGTTTCGACTTATTTTCTTCAATTCATTCAAATATATTGAGAATCTGAGCATGTTATTTTGTATAAAGTTGTTATACTCATTAAGAGCTTTCATTTAATATAAAAATTGTTAAATTCTGATACTAGAGATTTTCTGGTGATCGGAATTGTTTTGGTAACCATTTTAGTCACTTTTGTGAAAATTTTCTAAAAATTATATTGATCATTTTTCTCTAAAGAACCATACTGAGATTTGAAACAGTTTATGAATTAAAAATCATAGGACATTTGGGCCAGAATAGGAGAAATTTCTAAATTTCATAAATAGACTTCTTAGGCAATTCGAATGATGCCTAAATTGTTTTTTGAGCCTAATACCTCCTAATTAGCACTGATTGAGATATTTTTCTTTCAATTTACTAAATATAGAAAGAGCGGGACTCATCAGAAGGTTCAGACAGGCGAGTTTAGTTACCTGGTAAGTTTATACTGACTTACTATTATCGTAGTTATACTAGCAAATAAATATTGTTCAATGTTGATATAGATGACAACATGTAGCAATGCATGACCATATTCATATGCATATCTATCTATCTATATATATATACATATATATATCGATCGATACTTACATATTTATATAGCAAACTCGTATATACAGTAATGCATACCCGTTTTTAGTATAAGCCTTTATATCAAATTAACTAATTAGATACGTTTGGTTGGATATTACATGCATGTATTTTTCATTGCATAACTGAATGTTTACTTAATAAATTGCCTGCTTAATAATTTGATATGTATCGCTATGTTTGATTGTGGGGAAGAAAAGATATGTAGGACATGCTACCTGATGGGTATGCATTAGGACCAGATGCACACTAGTTATGACTACGAGAGTTGTTTTGTTTATGATATTGAGATATGTTGTAGGCAGATTCTAGTTGATGTTTGGCTCTCGCTCGGACCCTTATTTATGATGCTTATGACTTTGGACGCTTTGAGCGAGAGTTGGTCTGTTGGTGATGCTTGGCTCCCTGCAGCCCTTTTGGATTAAGAGAGCCTTACAGCTATAAGAGTATAGGAGCATGGCTGGGCCGTTGGTGATGCATAGCTCCCCACTGGCATTCGAGGTTTAGAGTTGTAAAAGCTTACCCTTGGAGATTAGGATCCTATAGATATTTTTCCTACAATTTATTTGTGTTGTAGATGTGATTGGATGTATAGCATGATATGTATGTATTTTGATATTCATGCATGAGTCTGCATATAACGTTGGGTATCGTAGGACGGTGTGAACTTATTTGTGTATATTTTTTCTTTATTTTCATTTATCTTGTATTGTGGCGTCTATAGTGACAGGATTTCATGAGTTGTAAAAATTTCTTTCTAACACGCACTATTGTTATTATATTGTATAGACTTACTACATTCTTGGGGTTTGAATTTATTTTTTTGCTAAAGGTACGCTTACGTATGATCTGAGGTTTTGAACTTCAGGTCCCACATGTCAATCACGTGCCCTTTTTGGTTCGTGTCAACTATTATGGGGCGTCAAATGGGAGTTTTTACTCTTGTTGCTTAGTTGTAAAGACCACTTGGCTATGAATTATTTCATCTTTTTCTTTTTTGTCTACCACCTTTCTTTTGGAGATTAAATATAATTCCAAATGGTTGTTTAATATAGGTCAAACCTAATTTAGAGCAATCAATTAGAAAATCTTAGAGGAAAGAAACTTGATGGTATAAATACTTGAGTCTTATTAAAATGGGTGTCAGGATTCTTACTGGAGATATGATCTGGATTCATTGTATCACCTCTATGTTACGAGGTTGTAAAGGTTAATGGTTGATTATCTTGTGGCTTATTGAAATTCTTACGACAAGGGACCAAGTTAATGGCATGGCTTTCTTTTTTTTCTTGTTTAAGATGTTATACATTTATAAGATGGTAAACGTTAGATTCATTTATTGATGACCAAGATTCTACGGGACCTAATCTTTGTGCTTCAACACCAAGCTTTTCCCAAATGCACTATAGAGTTTCTTTTTTTCTTAGCACTATTGGAGATACATTTTAACCTTATTTTTCTAATTTAATTTTTCCTGAAATTGGAATCTTTCTTTAGTATTGCATTGTGGTCTATTTGAGTGCTAATCACATTTGTACATTGTCTATTGTGCATTGCAGATAAATAGAAATGACAAATTTATTAAGGTTATTAACTTCTTACAAAAACAACTCCACAAGGAGACAGTGGTAGCATATCTATGATTTTGGTTTCTATCATATTCAATAGTTTAATAATTTTATAACCCCGATGAATTGATAATTGATATATTTAATGTAAGTGTTGATGCTCGATTTTGGTTTAACAAATTATTTTATTATTTTATTATTTATTTTAAATATAAGATTGATTTAGAGGAAAAAAATTTCCTTTCTTCATAAACTTCACATCACGGTCCATATGACTTATGTTGTTAAGAAATACTTCTTATGCATAAAAGTACATTCTCTCTATTTTTGGTGGTATTCATCATTTCTATGGTTTTCACTCATATAACATTACTAATTACTAGTTTCCACCACTGATGAAGATGAATACGCACTTTAGACAAAGAAGTTTAAGAATGAGTCAGATTCATAATTTTTCAAATTATGATTTATTTTCATGTTTCCCCATTCATGAGATAGCTTCCCTTTGAGTATTCATTAATTGTTTCCATTGTCTTCCTAAATCTTGAATCAGAGCTTAGACTGGATTAAGTTAGCTTTCAATTGCTAAGTCGCTCTAACATCTATAAACACTAAGATGCATTTAACTTTATTTTACATTAGTCCGACTTCTTCAATTTGATGTTATTTTTCTAACTTTGCAAAATTTTAGTATTTATGGTTAATTGATGGTAAACTATGCTTGTTCTATAACATGGGGTTAACATTTTTTAATGGATAGTACCAAATAAGTAACAATTCAGATAGTGAATGCTTTCATTTGTGATTAGTTTTAGCATTTCCTATTATTTATTAATCATAAATGGTGCCAATGCAACTGCTCCATCCAAGTTCTTGTCATGTTTTTTTCTTCCTTCATATGCTTTTCCAATTTATATGAGTGTTGCTTATATGAAGTTGTTTCTTGCCAACCAGTGCTCTTTTATTTCTTGATAGATATAGAGATTATGGTTGTGAAGATGTCAATTGAAAGCAAAAAAATTTACCTACAACTTATAGGTTTAGGATCCATCCATTTTTCTTCTTTTCTTACTCAAGTAGCCAACTCACTTTCTACAATGAACTTCAGGTACCAGGTTTCTGGATTTCATCTCGTGGAATTTACTTTAAAATTATTTGATTGGACAAAAATAGTGTTTGAGTAGTGCTCTAAAGGTAATCACTTTTTTTTATAAACTTTATTTTGATTAATAAAGCACAAGGCAATTTTTCATTATTTTTTATGTTCATTTATTTATGAATTGATGTCAATCTTAAATCGAATTAATAAAGTCTGTGATACAAAATATAACATGAAGGAAATCATGATGAGATCATGATAATGAGATTCCTATGATGTGTAATTATATTAGTATCTACATTATCCCTAGTCATAGGATATATATCACAGGACATTATTATTCTAGATAGACTAGCACATGTTATACTCATTGATTTGATCAAGTAGTGGATCTAACAAACTATAAGCATGAGATGTTTAGAGTTAACATGTAGATGCTTATTAAGAGTTGTAAGTACATCGGATGACCTACTATGAGATTATCATGTAGATTATCTATCAAATGTCAATGATTAATCTCATTATAGCAATAGTGTAAATATCCTTAGACTTGTGGTGCTCAAGGGTATCTTAGATACTAATCATATGCTTTGATATCATTCCTTGTTGCCTTAAGACAAGGTCGCTCACAAGATGGTGTTGGGTACAACTATTGGTATTTGAAAGTAATTAGGTAGTCAATAAAGGATTCACCACTCCTGATAGAAGGAGATGACACCCACAACCTCTTGTCAAGGTCATTACTTAGGAGTCTCTGTCCAGAGCAATTATGTGTCATAAATAGAGTCTTTATTGACACATTGAGTAATGAGATCCCAGGAAAAAAACTAACATCACTTATACTAAATATGACGTAGTCAATCTAGTAGGAGTTGACACATAGCACATAATCCAAACCAAGTGGGGTATAATATGGTGAAAGGATGAATTACACGGTAATTGTCTATGGAAAGGTTTGTAAGTCAAATAATTAACTATCAAAGAGTTCATGTGTTAATCCACTTATATTCCGGTAAATTGACATCATGAAACCCTTCATGATTTGATTGAATTAATAGTCAATTCAAGTGGCATGAAACCATCCATGATTTGCTCATATTAAAAGTTAGTTCAAGTGCCCAAAATAACCGGAAACTTACAAGGGTCACGCACATAAAAGATCGGATGAAAAACAAAGTGTGTATGATTGTTTTTAAGTAGGCCATGATCGTAACCGAAGGCAAGGCTGTCAATTAAGTAGGCCACGATCGTGGCTGAAGGCTCGAAAGATGTATATAAGTGAGTTCTCTACTTATATATAAAAGAACTAACCAGACACAAACACACTCAAGTGAGAGAATAAGGTGTCTAGAAGAGTTCTAAAGTAAGAGAGAAGTGTTTTGAGTTTTGTTTATGCAATTTATGCAATTGTTGCATGAATCAAAGTGCATGCAGCATAGTGTTGATCTTTCTTTCCATTAAAGCATCTACTTGAACTCATCTAGTTTGGTGCTCTAACCACCCTTACATATTGTTTTTTCTTCATCTTTGCATATTTTTGAGTGATCAAGTAAGAGTTTGGTGTTGGTAACAACAAAAATAAAGAGAAGAATCAAGAAAGGAGGAGAATCAAAAGGTACATGTACTGTTATAACATGTTCATATAATTTATTTATGCATGCACTTGAGATTCTGGCTTTTTGGGAGGTCATGAGGTTGAAATTTAGATTCCGACACTTGCGCTGCTTTATCGTGCATATAATGCACGAATCCATGTCTCCCCCTATAAATTTGGACTCTAGTTTATCAAGCTTTCTCTTCTACTAGCAATTTTAGTTCAGTGCATTATAAATTGTAAAATGATTATCATTTACATGTTTTCTAACATTGATTATTATATAGGATTATGCTAAATCAACTAAAATTTACTTACAATAATTGATTTTTTTCAATCTAAACAACTCCAGATGTGTGAAACCTCCTTCTGTATCTTAAATACATTTATTTATAATTAACACAAAATTGATTCTTAATAGATACCATTGGAATATGATTTTTTTTTTGGCAAAGCAAAAACACTGCCAGTATGAGCAATCTATTGACCAGAAAATTATGTTTTTGGAGCTTTTTGGAGCTTAATATTGTTGTTCTTATCTAAATGAAATGTCAGATAGTTTGAATAGGAGTGTAATTAAGCTTATGGGACTGCCAAAGATTGTGTACCAACATGTCTATCTTGGCTAGTTTGATAGTTGGTGAATTTGTTGAGATCCATTTTAAATTTTGTTTGATTGTGATTTTAATTCTTTGTACAATACAAGAGAGTAAAAAACTAAATGAAAGTATTGATAGCAAAATTAGCAAATTGGAAGTGGTAAATGTTGGACCAATGGTGGTTGACAAATTAAATCCCACTTATGTTTTGATAATAATAAAGTGCATAGAATTGGTTAAGAAATTGTTTCAGGTATTTTGGGATTAGTATGAAAGAATTATGCAAATCAAGATGGACAAGTGATAAATCATTGAAGAATCAAGATGAAAGTTTCCTTATAAGTGCAAGAGACATTAATAAAGAAGATTATAGAAGATTTGGTTGGATGTTACCGTTGAAGCCAACATAAGTCGACTTGCACAGCATAAGTCGACTTATACATCAAGATCTGAACAGCATAAGTTGACTAGAACAACATAAGTAGACTAACTTATGAAGATATGTCAACACAAGTCGACTAACAGTATACAAGTCGACTTATCGAGGACCACAAGTCGACTTACACAGCACAAGTCGACTTATAGAAGAGCGAAGATGAAATTTTATGAAAAGTATTGTCACAAGTCGACTTATACACTCGACAAGTCGACTTATGGGTACAGCAAATTAATTCCAACGGTTCAATTAGCCACAAATGGAAAGGAGGATGTTAAGGAACGGTCATAACAATTAGACAACGGCTATATGGGTTCCCAACAGCTATTTTTCTTCAAGTATAAGAATGGATGATCAAGGAAAAATACTAGAGAGGTTCTACAAGAAAAATACTCCACTATTGCTTCATATTTTACTCACTATTGCTATTATCTTATTACATCATTGTATTGAGCATTTGTTCTTCAAACTTTATCTTATTTCTCTTACAATTTGAGTGACTAGTGAAAGGTCACGTGTGAGGTAGCTTGAGCCGGAAATCAAGTGGTGTTGGTAGGATTTGTGCCGGAAGACAAATCATTTGTAAAGGTAGCTTGAGCCGGAAATCAAGTGGTGTTGGTAGGATTTGTGCTGGAAGACAAATCATTTGTAAAGGTAGCTTGAGTCGAAAATCAAGTGGTGTTGGTAGGATTTGTGCCGGAAGACAAATCAAGTGTAAAGGTAGCTTGAACCGAAAATCAAGCGATATTGTAAGAGTTCACGCTGAATTACAAAGTGTGTAATAAAGTGGTTTGCAAAATCCTAAGTGGGAGCTTAGGTAGAGGACGTAGGTCTTAGCACCGAACCTCTATAAAAACAGTGTTTGATCTTCTTCCCTACTCTTTTCACTTAAATTTGTTTAAATTATTTTTGTGTGAATTAACTTCTGATTTTATTGTAGAAAATTATAAAAAGCTTAAAGATCTATTCAACCCCCCCTTCTAGATCACTAACAATTGGTATCAGAGAAGAAGTATCCAAGGATGACACACAACAAACTAGCGGAAGAAGGTAATACAAATTATCGCCCTCCTTTATTTAATGGTACTAACTATTCTTCTTGGAAAAATCCTATGAAGTATCACATTATAAGCAAGGGAGTGGAATACTAGAAGATTATCATTTTTGGTCCTCAAGCTCCTTTGAAAGAAAACGGTGAGTTAAAAGATGGAGTATGACGACAATGATTGGAGGCAAGCCTATATCAATGCGAAGGCTATGAAACTAATATACTGTGCTCTCACGGTCGAGGAAAGAAACCGAGTTAATTCTTATATCAGCGCTTCGCATCACCCATGAAGGAACCAACCAAGTCTGGGAAACAAAGATTAACATGCTTCTCCATGACTATGAAATGTTTGTCATGAAGGAAGGTGAGCCTATTTCCACTATGCTTGATCGTTTTGCAAAAATTATCAATGAATTAGGAAATCTTGGAAAGCATATGACGGATAGCGAGAAGGTGAAGAAAATTCTTCGCTCACTACCGAAGGAATGGGACTCACAAGTCACCGCCAATATGGAATCCAAGGATCTCAATCATTTGGAATTCAACGCCTTGGTGGGATCACTTATCAACTATGAGATCATTCTCAAATCCAGAGGAGGTAGAGGTAAGTCACAAAAGTCAATTGCTTTAAAGGCTAATATTTCTTCTCTTGATGAAAGTGATGAAGAAATAAATGAAGAAGAGGATGATAAAGAAATGGCAATGTACGCCAGAAATTTGAGAAAATTCAAGGGACTTCTCAAAAACCGGAGGAAAGAATTAAATGGTGGAAGAAATGGAGAAAGAAAGAGGTATGCCTTGGAAAGAAATGAAGAATGTTAGAAATATGGAAAAAGGGGACATCATGCAAGAGAATGCAAGAGCACATCTTTCACATCAAATTTCCAGAAAAGTGACAAATACGACAAAGGGAAAAAGAAAACCAACCTAGTAGCTACTTGGAGTGATGATGAGGAAGCATACCAAAGCAATGATGAAAACAACTTAGCTCTCATGGCTAATAGCTCCTCAACAAGTGATGACGAAGATGAGGTAACTTTCATTGATCAAGATCTTATAGATTCTTTTAATGCTTTACAAATCGATTTTGAAGAAGCTATTGAAATCAACAAGAAATTGAGAAAGAAGATAAGAGAGCTAGTTGCTGAAAATAGTGTCTTGTATAAGACTATTGATGATTTAGATTGCACTAAGGAAGATCACTCTATATGCCTTGCTGAAAAAGAAAATCTTACTTGTGAGCTTGATAGACTTAGAAAGGAATTTTCTTATGTGGTTAAAAATTTGCTGGTGGGAATGAAAAATTTGAAAAGATGTTATCTTTACAAAGATATTCAATTTCTAAACATGGTTTAGGATATGATCCATTTGATAGAGATTGTTCTTTGATTTCTAAATTTACTAAAGATGGCAAAGTTGCTAAATGTGCTAGATGCTTAAAAGATGGTCATATAGAAATTGCATGAAAAAGTATTAGAAGATGCATTAATGTGAAGAAAATCTGGGTAGTAAAAGGAACAGCTCCTCCTAATGTGGTTTATATGACTAACCAAAATAGACCTAAAATGGCCTGGGTACCAATGAGTAGAAAGAATGTTTCAGTTGTAGGTACAAGCAAGGAATGAAAATCCACCAAGCACATGGTACATTGATAGTGGATGTCGACTAATTGGTGACAAGTCTGCTAACGAGTCGACTTGTGTGGGTCAATAAGGCGACCTATGATATACACAGCACTATGGAAATGAAGAAATTTTAGGATAAGTCGACTTATAAAAATCGACAAGTGTACTTATGAGGGTCGATAAGTCGACTTATGGAGGTAAAACAAGTCGACTTATGTTTACCCGGGTTCCATTGTTGGATTGTTATGTTATGTAATGACTTTGCATTTTCTTTGTGTTTGCTTGTGAACTGCCAGACGAATATAAGTCATCTGGGTCTTCTTTAAAAATTTTCTTTTTCCCAAAACCTCCGATAACATATTCTCTTCTACTTTTGAGATTTATTCATGATTATGTTTCTCTATCATGATGGTTTTTGTATCTAGCCAAGACCAACATTTCATATTATTTGTATTTGCTTGCTACTTGAGACTATTTGTGTTTGATGACCTGCTTTTCTATTTAATGTGATTGCGATATTTCATCTATTGTTAGTTTGTATTAATTGTTTTGATTATGACAAAAAGGGGGAGAAAAATGAGAAATTAGATATTCTTTAGTTACTTGATTAAGGGGGAGTAATTGTCTTTAATTTAAGTCTATCATGATTTCAAATTACTTTTAATGAATTTGATCTTATAAGGTTATTAAATTCAATGATTTATATGATTGAGGGGGAGACTTCTAACCAGAATGACAAGGTATAAAAATCTTGATCAATGTTTCTTTGTTTTCATTTCTTAAACAATTTCTAAGTGTTTTGTCATTATCAAAAAGGGGGAGATTGTTGGACCAATGGTGGTTGACAAATTAAATCCCACTTATGTTTTGATAATAATAAAGTGTATAGAATTGGTTAAGAAATTGTTTCAGGTATTTTGGGATTAGTATGAAAGAATTATGCAAATCAAGATGGACAAGTGATAAATCATTGAAGAATCAAGATGGAAGTTTCCTTATAAGTGCAAGAGACATTAATAAAGAAGATTATAGAAGATTTAGTTGGATGTTACCATTGAAGCCAACATAAGTCGACTTGCACAACATAAGTCGACTTATACATCAAGATCTGAACAGCATAAGTCGACTAGAACAGCATAAGTCGACTAACTTATGAAGATATGACAACACAAGTCGACTAACAGTATACAAGTCACCTTATCGAGGATCACAAGTCGACTTACACAGTACAAGTCTACTTATAGAAGAGCGAAGATGAAATTTTACGAAAAGTATTGTCACAAGTCGACTTATAGGTACAACAAATTAATTCCAACGGTTCAATCAGCCACAAATGGAAAGGAGGATGTTAAGGAACGGTCATAACAATTAGACAACGGCTATATGGGTTTTCAATAGCTATTTTTCTTCAAGTATAAGAGTGGATGATCAAGGAAAAATACTAGAGAGGTTCTACAAGAAAAATACTCCACTATTGCTTCATATTTTGCTCACTATTGCTATTATCTTATTGCATCATTGTATTGAGCATTTGTTCTTCAAACTTTATCTTATTTCTCTTACAATTTGAGTGACTAGTGAAAGGTCACGTGTGAGGTAACGAGCCGTAAATCAAGTGGTGTTGGTAGGATTTGTGCCGAAAGACAAATCATTTGTAAAGGTAGCTTCGAGCCGAAATCAAGTGGTGTTGGTAGGATTTGTCTTTGGAAGACAAATCATTTGTAAAGGTAGCTTGAGTAGGAAATCAAGTGGTGTTGGTAGGATTGTCTTTGGAAGACAAATCAAGTGTAAAGGTAGCTTGAGCCGGAAATCAAGCGATATTGTAAGAGTTCACACTGAACTACAAAGTGTGTAATAAAGTGGTTTGCAAAATCCTAAGTGGAAGCTTAGGTAGAGGACGTAAGTCTTAGCACCGAACTTCTATAAAAACAGTGTTTGATCTTCTTCCCTACTCTTTTCACTTAAATTTGTTTAAATTGTTTTTGTGTGAATTAACTTCTGATTTTATTGTAGAAAATTATAAAAAGCTTAAAGATCTATTCAACCCCCATTCTAGATCGCTAACAGTGAACATTACATGCCAAGACACATTGAGGTAGGAAGTACCACATGTCACTGACAAGGTGAAGAGGAAATGTACACTATACTAGTCTTCTAATCAATTGACTTTCAATATAACAGCGTACGATTGTTCTTTGTCATGATCTATAGGAGAATGTACGATTGTTTTTTTTTTCTCGATAACATCTTAAATGCCAACTCCTTAATTATCATCAAGTAATCAACAATCTAAAGAAAATGTTGCATAACTATGTTGTCTGGGTCTCAAGGATTATATAAAGGGCACGACATTCTTCCTGCATACATGCACCCTTTCCATCAGTTAGCTGATCATATCCACATAAGAAATTTAAGAGGCACGTGCTTTGTTCCTTATCTTCCTAACTCCATGTGCTGATGTGCCAATGTATCTGAAAGTTCTTCGGGGACAATCCTATATTTACTGTGTGAGTTGGTTTGTTTAGTTAAGGGCTGCCAATTCCATTGACTCTACATCCTCCTGTGGATATAAGTAGTATTGGACAAAATAAACAAATAAATAAAAGGGCACAAAAGAATATTTAAATTGAGGATTTTTGTCCTCTTTATTCCCTAGTTCATGTATATATAACACAGGTTACTGCATAAAACATGAGACTAGGAAAAGGAAGATTATGGCTTGCCTAGCCTAAATGGCTATCTCCTCTAACATAACCCCAACTCACTCACCCAGAAAGGATCTTCATTGGAGAAATCAAAGAGATCATCCATATTAAAGCCGATATTCATGACGTCTTCAGTTCCCTTCCTAGATGGGTTGATGTTATCTTCCCTCTTCTCCACATGAACCTTCTCTACTGTGGTCTTTTCAGCTTCCGAGTGTTCTCTGTTCGAAGCTCCACTTTGCTCCTTTGCTTGTTTTATTTTCTTGCTCAAACGAGAATTCCAATAGTTCTTGATCTCGTTGTCTGTTCTTCCTGGTAATCTTCCAGCGATCAACGACCACCTATAATATCAAAGTAAAAGATCCATCAGGATTCGTACTAGAACTATTCAAGAACCAAAACTCGCTGACTGTTGGACAGCGGACACAACACTCACGTGACTGAACAAAACTAACAGGACTAAGAGCTTATGTATGAATGTACCCAGTTGGATGATCAAATTACCGGTTCCCAAGTAGTTTATGAAGCCTTAGTATCAAGTCCTCTTCTTGGTCTGAGATATTGCCCCTCTTGATATTAGGCCTCAAATAATTTAACCATCTTAGCCTGCAACTCTTACCACATCTGTTAAGACCTGCAAGGTCGCTCAACACATTCAAAGTTTAATTCAATAAAAAAGAGCTGATTTCTACTTCCATCCGATACCAGAATACGTATGATCTTAAACTAAGTACCTGCTTTTGCTGCAACAGTTCTCCACCTTTTTGCACCCTGAACGGCAATTACCTCAGCCAATTTTCCATCTTCCTCTGTTGTCCATGCTCCTTTGTTGATTTTCTTCTTGGTGGGCGTGGCTTTCATTGGCTTACCTTCTCTTTTCACCACCTCACGTGTCATTGCGGCAATCACTCTTCTTTTTGGTACAACTGTATGTCGGGCTCTGAGCGATGTTATTATTTCTTTAGTTAGTTTTATGCAGCTGCACTACTGGTATAGACTACTGTGGCATCAAACCTTCGTGGTGGGAGAGAAAGAACTCAACCACCACTTATATATTATGTGACTGAGAGGGACTAAAAAAAAGGTCCAACTCACCACATAAAGATAGTGATCATGGAGTTCATGATTGAGCAATTGAAAGTGTCATAAAGTTTACAATCCATCTCAATTTTTTGATCCAAGTGCGCTTATACCTGCTCTTGGACAAAAGTAGAAGAGCAAGGTATATGGTAAAAGTTGCCAAAACTGAGGGTAAACAAGTAGCAATAATGGTGGAAGTGTTGTTCATATTTAAGGCGCTTATGTACTTTGTGGTAATGGCTATAACATGGATGAATTCAATTCTATCAAAACATTTGGCTTTGGTTTCTTGCATGTTCAAACTATTATAATTTAGGCATGCAGTTCTGGCCCAAAAGATTTGGTGACAAAAGGCTATTGCCTATAGAAAGAGACAAGACATAATTGTATTGAATAACAGCTAAATTTGTCTATAAAAGGTGTGCTTTTCAGTGCCATGAAAAAGAAGAATAATTTTAGTTGGTTGAATACTTTCTTTCCCATGTATTGAATCACAAGACAAGATTCCCTTCTGCTTTCTTTTGTTTGAACCCTTTTTCTATTTTTTATAGAATCTTTTCAACTTTACTTCTCATAAGTTTATTTCACATCAAAGCCCAAGGAATACTTGATTTCCAAAATTTTATACTCTTGGAGTCTCAACCAGTCCTTACCCTTAATATGTATTATTCAGGAGTAATTAATGCATTTAAATGCTTACTGAAATTACTCAATCATTGAAACAGAAACATCAACAATTAAGTGACTAAACATTTTAGACCTCGTTTTCAGTAATTATATAAATATTGCAAAATATGCAAATCTTGATTTGATTCTGTCAGCAAGTTGTAAATGCTAGTACAGGACAAATATGAATGCGACTACCTTTTCTTCCTGTTCTTGTTCTTTTTTTCTTTTTGGCACGCCACTGATCATGCAAATCGAAAGGTGTGACAACTCCATAGTTCAGAAAGAATATGTTTTAAATAGCTGAATAAACCATGCGTTTTGAGGGTAACAGAAACAAGAAAGAGAGAGATAATTAGGTTTCACTTTCTGGTTTAATTAAGGATTAGGTGAAAGTGAACTACATCTCATCGGGGAATAGTAATGTGGACAAAGAGAACACATTCAGAGGCATGTGGTCTGTTTCTTACGGGCAACTTATGATTTGGAATGGTATGTTGTCATGGAATATGGTATATATCTTCTGCTTTGATGTTGATAATCTCTACGTATCCTATCTGGTCCTTTTAATCAAATTACTGAAAATTTCTTATGTATCAACCTTATGATTGAGTGGGGAAGGCATGTATAAGATGAGATTATGGCACTGCATTGTAGAGCTCATAGTATATAATTATTTGAGTGTTTCAACTAAATGACACATCTTCTTTGGCTGAAGGAAATATATACAAAAGATTTTATGATGTGATTATATTGTCTAAATATGTACAAGTACAAGTGAGCTGCATTTTATTTAGTTTAATTCATTTATTGCTACGGTCTAAGAATTTGGCTTTTCCTACTGATTAAGACATGGATTTTTTCTAAGATAATATTCAAAACCTGTAGTTATTTTTCTTTTGAATACTCTTGGTGCAACCATTGACGATCCTGCATGTTATTCAGAGTTTCCACCTACTATGTTAATATTATTGTATTTTATTGTGTTTGTACTTCTGTTGTTACTTTTTTAAAATTTATATTTATTTTGTTATTAATAGTCAGACTTACATGTGATATGGGAATTTTAACTTTTAAATTTCACGTGTTAATCACGTGCTCGTTCAAGTTGTGACATATAGTTAGAACCATAAATTACTTGCGCAGTCTCTGGAATCCTTAATTAGTATTAGTAGATTTAATGAAATATAAATTGATCACAAGTACAAAGAGATGAGATTTTAGAATCAGGGTATGGTAGTACAAGATATCGACCCCATATCACTTAATGTACAAATAGGATCTATAAAATGGAGTATTAAGGTCCAATATCTAATCTATTTTTTTCTATCTGGTTAATCAATATTGTAATAGATGTAGTCATACCACTTATTTTTATTTGAGTTTTGATCCCTCATAAAGGAAAACGAATTAGATCTATTATCCCTGCAAAAAAACTAATTTGATGGCTTTTGTGATGAATAAAAAAATGGTATTGGAGATGAGGACTAGTAGAATTGCCAAATTGCAAATTTCACAAGCAATTAGATTAGTCTAACTTTATTTAGGATAGATATTGACCTACTAAATTCAAATGCAAGATTCTCTAGGGTTGTCATGGTTATATATAGGGAGCTTGTTTGAAAACTGAAAGCGTGAGAAAGGAAAACAAGAAAAGGATACGTTGAAGATAACCTAATCAACATAGAAAGGTGGGATGCTATAGATTACGGAGACGAAGAGGAGTGATCATAATGACTAGCTTCTACTTTTTGGAGGTAAGAATGTTGAATGCTTAACATCATCATCATCACATTTAGTCCAAAGTCTCGTAATAAAGAGAGGTCTGATAGTCCGTAACCTTACTCTTATATAGTTGAGAGATTGTTTCTAGTAGATTTACATGTCGATGTGACAATAAAAAAATGATACAGGTTTTTTAACATGTGAAAGCCTAATTTAAGGTTTTTTTATTCATCATTTTGTGAGTAGAACTGTACATGTGTTGTCCTAAGAAAATGAGGCATTTCTTTCTTAATGTAACTTGACTACTTAAGAGTAGTATGCAAGTCCTAGATTAATTAAGCTATGGTTACGGCTTTGATATGGTCATTTAAAGGCTCAATTTTGAGTTTTCCCTTGGATTTGCCTACTGGGTCCTTTATAAACGAAGCTACTATGCAAACACAAAGGGGAAAATTCACATGCTTGGCTATTGATATCAATTTAAGCTCCCCGTTGTGCACTAGA
The DNA here is from genome assembly GCA_029891385.1 of Erythroxylum novogranatense. NCBI lineage: Eukaryota > Viridiplantae > Streptophyta > Magnoliopsida > Malpighiales > Erythroxylaceae > Erythroxylum > Erythroxylum novogranatense. The sequence goes on along the minus strand of CM057224.1, from coordinate 26,833,669 downwards.
GTAGACTTGGACGGTGAGACAATCCTGATAGCTTACAAAGGCCTGCCCCAATTATGCTATACGTGTGGCATGGTTGGTCACAAAGTATCAGCTTGTCCACAACGTCCACAAACTACACCGGAAAGCCTCAACCCAACCGCAAGCGCAGGGTCGTTAGGAACGATGAACACAACAGTAGCAATGGGAGGGAAGGCAACAGGCGGAAACTTCAACGGGTATGGCCCTTGGATGCAGGTACAAAGGATGAATCCACGCCCATCCATGCAACGTCAAGTTCAATCCGTAAGTAATAGAGAGGAGACGCGCAAGGGGGACTCGAGGTACTCCATCTTGACAGAATAGGAAGGCATGGAAAATGAGGCTGAGGCATAGTAGGCGGCCCTGCAAATCAGTAACTCCTTTGGATTTGAACAACGTTTAACTATGGCAGAAGTAATTGGTAAAGGCAAACAACCTCAATAGGGGCTAGTGTTTAAAGCAACTGGGCCCAAACATCACTCAAGGAAGAGCTCATGAGGACCACTGGTAGCCCCAATTCAGAAAACCCGGGGAGAAAGTTCCCAGGCTAGGAATCCTTAGGAACAAAGACTATCTATTGTCCCCCAAATTCAAATTCAACCCTCCCTACAGGAAAAACATTTAGCGATTGAAATCTCCTCCCATACGGAAATGGTTTGTGATAGTCAACTTATCGAGGATAGAGCACCAGTGGCTGAGGAGTGCCTCCAGCTTATGGAAAGAGTTGAGGATCAGGAGGCAATTAATATTATCAGGGAGGGCATCGCAATCCCTCCTACTATCCCTCCAGATCTAGTCACTGGGTTCTGTGAACAGGTTAGATTTTGATAACATTTTCCATCAAAAAAGAAGATTGGTAGCACGGCTGGAGGGCATTCAAAGGGCCATGGCGGTCGGCAACTTGGATGCACTCTTAGCCTTTGGGGAAAAGTTGAGTGAGGACCTAACCTAGGTCCTGTGTGAGGAAGAAATTTTTTGGCATAAGAAAGCCTTATGTGAATAGATCTCGAAGGGCAATCGGAATACTAAATACTATCACACTCTCACTCTTACTCCAAGAAAGAAGTTGAAGATAAAGCGCCTTATTGATTCAAATGGAGCACAAATATCAGATTTAGATCAACTAGGCCTTTTAGTAAGGAATTTTTTGGCCACCTTTATACTACCGAAGAAGGGACTCTCCATTGTTTCCTGCTCTCTGCCGCTTTTCCTTCAATTTCAAAAGATGGGATTAATGAACTAAACATGCTAATCCATGAAATCGAAGTTAAAAACGCGATTTTTGATATAAATCCTAATAAAGTCCCAGGGGTCAATGGTTTTAATGCTTTATTTTTTCAAAAACAATAGGGAAAAGTTGGGCCCAAAATGGTAGAATACATTCAGGAAGTTTTCAAACTAGAACTTTGGGAAAATGATTTAAATCAAACCATCCTGGTTTTGATCCCCAAAATCTCCTCCCCATATAGTATCTCTCATTTCTGATCGATTAGCCTCTGCAATATGCTCTATAAGATAATTTCTAAAATTATTATGAATCGTCTAAAGAATCAGATAGAGTATCTTATGGAGGTGACTCAATGCAGCTTTATTCCTAGTAGGCAAATAACGGATAATATTATCATAGCTTAGAAAGTTATATACTCTATGTGTAAGAAAACGGGGAAGATCGAGTGCTTTGCGATTAAGGTAGACTTGGAAAAAGCATATGATAGAATTCGCTGGAATTTTATACAAAGCACTCTAATGGACATTGGTCTACTGGAGACTCTAATCAGCGTCATTATGAAGTGTGTGACGACGGTTTCTATGCAATTCGCTTGGCAAGGCACTTTTACTAATCCCTTCAGTCCCTCACGAGATATTCGGCAAGGAGACTTGCTCTCGCCTTACTTTTTTGTTTTGTGCGTGAAAAAGTTGGGCTACCTAATTTTAAAGGTGATGAGACAAGGACTCTAGAAACCGATAAAGCTGATTCCCATAGGACCTCCCATATCTCACCTCTTTTTTGCAGATGATCTTGCCCTCTTCGCGGAAACTACAAAGTCCCAGACGCATATCATAGCAAGAACTCTGGAGGTGTTCTGCAAAGTCTCAGGAAAGAAAGTCAACACTGAGAAAACTTGGATTTTTTTCTCCAAGAACGTCTCTCCAGCATCTACGCGTCGACTCATTCAAATCTTGACATCACAAGTACGAACAATCTTGGAAAGTACTTAGGAGTTCTGTTGATTCCTGAGCATATCACGAGACATACCTACCAACATATCTTGGATAATGTACAAAAGAAACTTTCAGGATGGCGTGCAAAGGTGTTGTCTCCGGCAGGGAGATTACATTAACCCAATTAGTTATTTCGGCACTCCCCATTTTCACATTGCAAACTGTAAGACTTTCGAGGCAACTTTGCGATGATTTGGAGTACATCATGAAAGATTTTATTTGGGGATCAACAGATGAGCACAGGAAAATGCATCTAGTCAAATCAGACGTAGTGTGTCAGCTGATGATTTTGTATTCGAAGGACTTGGCAATGTAGGTAACACAACAAACATCATCAATGCTGTTACTTTTGTTCAGCAATTTCCTGGTGTAAATGGCCTTGGAATTTCCATAGCACTAGTAGACATTGTTTCGAAAGGTGTTGTCCCAATGCACACGCATCCAGCGGCATCTGAAATCCTCTTTGTGGTGCAAGGATCCATCACCGCCGGTTTCATCTCCTCTGCCAATAATGATGTTATGGTGTTCCCAAAAGCGTAGCTCCATTTCCAAGTAAATGCCAGTGGCATACACGCAACTGTTGGTGTTAGTTTCAGTGACCCTGATCCTGGCCTCCAGATTCTTGATTTTGCGATGACTTAAATTCTGGTTTGAGTGAGGCAACCACATTTCTTGATGATGCTCAAGTCAAGAAGCTCAAGGTAGTCCTTGGTGGTACTGACTAATTAAAGTATTTCAGACATTAATTATGTGTCTAGCCTACAACTACTAAAATCATTCTGTAATTTGTTCTGATCAATGTTTTATTCTTATGGATTCCTGCTTTTAATCCACCAACGAGTAATTTTTTTCATGGTTCAATCACCAATTAACATCTTGTTCCATGAAACGTTTGTTTATGTTTTGTATATGGCATTCATGAGTGTTGTCAGACTAAACCATTGTACATAAATGTCTCTAGATTGTCAATATTCTTAGCACCATTGAACTGTGATCCTTGTCTAAAAGATAATGATAATGTTATCCAGTGTCCTATGGTTGGAACTCGTAGCATGTTGCTAGTGAACACTCCTGATTGTTTAGCTCGTTTCCCCTGGAAAGAAATCAGTTTTGAATCAGTAAATTTTCTTTGAAGAGACTAAGTTTAATTGCTTAATATACATGTTGGGTGTACATAGTTTAACTTGCAGTTGAGGAGATTTTTCTATTAGATTGGATTGGCTTTCACGAAATACTCTCTTCCTGAAGGACCAATAAGAAAATCGGTTTCTATAATAAGAATATTCTTTTTATATTAGTAAGAAAATGGTTTTTAGTACTAAATTTGAAATGCAACATCGTTGATAAGTTTAACAGGCATCAGATTAATGTCATTACAAGTTCCCAGTTCCTATAAGCATTCCCAGGAGTGCCTGTTAACTCAGCCCAAGGTACAAGGTATCTTAAATCATTCCTGGCAAGTAATTAATTTAACAATTCTGATCTCCCTTTCAATTTCAGCCTTCAATATCTAAGATGAGACATCAATGATATAACCGGTGGGTGGCAACGAGGAACCTTGGATTCAATAGTTCATGAAGGGCGTTAAAGAGTAGCACTTGAGCTTTGAATTTGGCCGGCAAAGTGGGACGAAACTAGCCAGGTTTTTGTTCCGTGCGAGATAATGGATGTACAGGGAAGCCACGAGTTTTAATTCTGGTAATTAGTACTCAGCTTGATTTGACGATGTTCATAGATTATGTTCATAGTACAATGGATTGAACACAATCAGAATCCACAAGATGTTCACACCCTTAGAGAAACAAGTACCAAGAATAACATGCATTGATTTGACAGGAAAGTCGATACTGGGAGTGAACTAGCAGATAATTTCTTTGCTCTGTTGACGGAAGACGCTAGGACCAAATGTTGAAGAAACTAATTCAACAAGCAGGGGAAACTGCAACAGTGCAAATAAGGCCACTGGGATACAAGCTAGCAGGGTAATTGGAGCTGCAACCCATCTTAATTTATGTTCAAGAATTATGTTCAGTGCTGCACTAAAGGCTGCAAGCATAAATGCTATGGATAGGAACAGAGTTATTAGACCTATACTCAGTCTCATTGGTAAGGCCATGAGAAAATCTTCTCTTGCGTAACGAGATGTGAGCATACCCAGAAACATCAGCATAGAAGTAGTAGAAGTGAATAACGCCAATGCGTTTGCTACCGTGAAGACCAAGAAAGATAAGTCATTCAGGAAAATTGGAGTTCCATTATTATTGTTGCCTCCCGGTACCGTGAAAGCAGCTGCAAACACAACTGTTACGACTAGCGCAGCTACAACTGTGCAAGATGAAGCTGTGTTTTTCATCCATTCCTCACCTTTCACAACTAACTTCTTGTGTTCCTCAATAAACACCTGTATAGGAGTCTTCATATCCTTATTTGGCAATATTTTGAAATCTGGTTGGACAAAGTTTTCTATTACCTGCAAAAAACTTCAAAAAGTTAAGAGAAACAATCATAACTCGAGATCAATGACATGATGCAGCTATTAAAATAAATATTCAGTTTCCGGATTAGCTTTTGTGGATGTAACACCCTATACTAATGATGCAGCTACATATTTCCACTTTTAGAGAGAACTGCAAAGCAACTGCAGATATAGTTTCTGCTAGTTGATACGTTTCTTAGTCAAAGTTAGCTAGTAAGTTTCTGTTTTATCTATATCAGTTTAGGTGCAGATTAGACTAATCATAGATTTAGATCAGATCCTAGTTATTCGAGGTAGAATATAGATGCAGTAGTTGAGCATAATTGTGTCTCTCTTTTCTTTTAGCTATTTAAGCAGATGGTAAAGCATTCCAATATAACTTCTGTAAAAATCAATTTTATACCCCATAGTTATTTCTGATTTGTGGCATTATGTCCGAGTCCTATTGACTCAAGGGCCTTTTCGTTTTTGATGAGTGAAAATCACCTACCCTTTACCTCCATTAAAAACAAACTAAAACCAGTGTCTGAAGATGGTTTCCAGAAGTTTTATTAATCCAATACTTTCAGTTTTTAATGGCAAAAACTACTCTGTTTGGGCAGTAAAGATGAAAGCTTACTTTCAAGCCCATGATATGTGGGACATTGTGAGATTAGAGATGCAGGTAGCATAATTTCCTGATAACCCAATTATGAACTAGATCAAAATGCATAGTGAAGAGAAGTTGAAGCAATTCAAGGTTCTCTTAGCTATACACGCATCTGTTTCTGACACAATCTTCTCAAGAATCATGATTTGCAATACTAGAAAAAAGGCATGGGACAAGACAAAGGCGGAGTTTGAAGGCAGTGACAGAACCAAGCAGATAAATCCTCAGCCCTTGGGGAGAATTTGAGGTTTTCAGGATGAATGATACTAAAAACATCAAAGAATAAATAGGCAGGCTCATGAAGATAGTAAATCAGATTATGTTGCTGAGAGAAGAGTTATCTGACTTAAGGGTGGTCGATAAAGTTATACGAGTATCTCTGAGAAATTTGAGTCTAAAATCTCATCTTTAGATGACTCAAACGAACTGCCAAAGTTTCCTTGGACAGAATTAGTTAATACATTATAAACTATAGAACGCAGAAGAGCTTTAAGGAAAGATGATGCACCAACTGGAGTTTTCCGAATGAAGCACAAGGATGCAAAGACAAAGCTCAATGGAAGGAAGACAATCTGGTGAAAGAAAATGAAAAGGGAAAGAAGACAATGATGGTTTCGCAAGAAGTGGAAAGAAAGGCAAGTTCCCACCTTGTCCACATTGCAAAAAAGAGGAGTCATTGAAAACTACTGCTGGTCGAGGCCTAATGTGATATGTGGGCCTGTAATCAGTACATATTGACAAGGTGTCAAAAAGTAAAGATAAAGAGCAGCAGGAGCAGTAAGCAAAAGTAGTTGAGGCAGAAGCACAATCTGATGAGAAGTTCTTTACAACAATTGCAATTTCATTGACAACTGCTGATGCTCATACGTGGCCAAGTAACATGGGTGTTCACATTATGTGACCAAGGATGAGAAAGTGTTCAAATGTCTTGATAAAACCTATACTTCTAGAGTACAGGTTGGTAATGGTGTTTGGCTGACGATAAAAGGAGAAAGAACAGTACCTGTTTCAGTAATTTCAAGTATGAAAGTCATATTTGATGTATTGTACCTCAAATCTATTTGTTAAATCTGCTACCAGCAAAAGCTTGAGGAGGAAAGACAACGTACGAAGTTTGTCTTAAGAGTAAAGCCTCAGTTCAAACTTCAAAATGTTTCGGTGCATTCATTATTCACACATTCCAGATGTAAAAAGAAGCAAGTTAGATATGAAAGTTGAGATGAGAGTATTCACTAGGTATAGCACTGCAAGTAAATGTTATAGGCTCCACAGCTTGATACGAAAATGGATGGAAATAAGGTATTTTATTTATATTTAGCTATAGCCTCGTAGTATCGTCTACAAGAACCAAGCTAACCAGCCATAATGGCCCTTCAGCTATCAGCCGAAACAATGGAAAATATTCCGATATCCCTAGCCTTGCACTACCCCATCCCTTACATAGTCCTTTGCCCTCTCTCCTCTAACTAACTTCTCTAACCGTTTGGTGACTCACCCCTCTCTGCCTTAGTGAATCTCCTAGCATATGTCAATATGGGTTTAGGACCCATATTGCTATCACAGCTTAAGGGCCAGGAAAATAACAGTTAGAAGTATTGTAGTAGTTGATGAAAACAGTAGCTGTAACTGGGAGACAACCACTTAATAGCTTTAAAAAAAAAAGGTTAAAGATCTGGAAGCTCCATCCCAACAAATGGCAAAAAATTTCCCACACGATTATGAAAATATTGATGATGTACCATTCAGAGGTACATGACCCTTAACAAATGCTTATGGAAGATGGAATACAGTAGCCTTGGAACCAGAAAATTATGGTAAGGCTGTAAAGAAAAGAAGAGTGGGTAAAAGCTGTGCTGGATGATATAAGAATAATGGTCAACAGAAATGGATCTTGGAAGTTGGTTGATTGGGATCAAGTACTAAACTAAACCCAGATGGTTCCATTAATAAACTGAAAGCTAGGCTAGTGGCAAAAGGCTATGCAGTAACAGGGAGTGGATTACTCAAGACACTTGCTCTAGTTGTAAGGAATGATACAATTCAGTTAATTATTGCCTTAGCAGTAAAATTTGGTTGAAAATTACATCAGCTAGTTAAATGTTTTTTTAGCAGTAGAATTTGGTTAAATGCTTTTTTTGTTTTTTTGAGGTAAAATTGGGTTCAAATAAGCTTTTTTTAAATGGTCCACTGGCCTGAAAGGATTGAGATTCCTGGAAGTGAAATTTTTTTTTGCAAACTGTACAAGGCTCCTTATGATCTAAAAGAGTAACCTAAATCTTTGTATAACAGAATCCACTTCCGCTTACTGAAGCAAAGGTTTTTGGAGAGTAAAAACAGCACTACCTTATACTTCTTATAAGTTGACAGCAATCGAGGAATCATTGTGTCTAATTATGTAGACGATCTAGTGACAGGAGGAGATTCGAAATAACTTTTCAGTTCAAGAAGATGGAAAAACATTTCTGATTTAGGTTAATGGTATTCTTCTTAGGAATGAAAGTGTTGATGAAGGAATCATTATTTCTCAAGAAAAGTATGCTTGAGAGATCTTGAAGAGGTTCAAGATGGAAAGATCAAAACCTATGGTTACACTACTTGCTGTAAATGATAAGCTTCCAATGCTTGACGATGAAACCAAAGTTAATGCATCTGAATTCAGAAGCATTGTGGGATGTATGCTATACCTATCAGCTACAAGACCTGATATCATTTTTGCCGCAAGCTCGCTATCAAGGTTTACGTAGGCCCCAAGCAAATTACACCAAAGTGGAACAACTGACTTTGGCCTCAGTCTATAGAAGAACGAGAGTGATGAGCCACAGGGGTTTGCAAATAGTGATTGCGTAGGAAGTTCTGATGATGACAAAAGTATTTCAGACTATGTTTTTACTTTTAGAAGTGGAATTTCTCTTGGAATTCAAAAAAATAAGTAGTTGCTCAATCTACAGCAGAAGTAGAGTAAAATTCAGCTGCAGAAGAATCAAGTCAGGCAATTTGGCTCGGAAATTTTCTTACATATTTGAGCCAAGTTTAAAAGAAATCAATCACAATCTGGATTGATAATGAATTAGCTATAGCAATAGCTGAAAATCCAATTTTACAAGACAGAACTAAGCATCCAAAAGTCAAATAGGAAAACAGAGAAAAATGTAGTAGAAAAACTCCATTACGATTCTAAAGTTCAGTTGGCATGTATAATGATTAAAACACTTCCCAAAGACAAATTACGATATTCTTAGGACAATGTTAGGTGTTACCAAGGGGGAAAAAAAGAAAGAGTGTTAGAATTGATTTGTTTCTAAACTAAAGTTAGTTAACAAATTTGTAATTTATCTATATCAGTTTACCTGTACATGGAACTAATTACAGTTTTAGATCAGATCCTAGTTATTCTACACACAATATAGATGAAATAATTTAGTAGAATTGAATCCTTTTCTACTGTTTTAGCTATATAAGCAGAAATTAATGCATTCGAATATAGTTTCTGAAAAGGAACAGTTTTTCTTTTTTCTGTGGCAATTTCAATTTCAATTTCAATATACAAATCCATCTAAATCTGGTATGCTTAAATGGAATTTAAAAAATCACTGTCACTGCTGCTTTTTGGAGCTTAATAAAGGAATATTGGAACATCTACTATACTCTTCTCATTTTTGTGTTCAGCTACTTAGTATAAGAGAAAGGATAGGATGGTCTTTCACCTTGAACCACTGCATTTCCCGTTGCATCTGTAAAGCTGCACCAGCAATCCTGTTTGATGGCTCCAACTTTCCTGCCAAATGCAAGGCGCTGTTTTGAAAATTGTCCACACGACAAAAGACAGCATATTTTAGTGAACGGATTTGGTATACGAGGTTGAAAACTTTTTCCTGGCGGTGGAGGACCGCCAAAAGAAAAATGTCCCGTGAATCATCATCACGGAACCAAAGAGCGTCTGGAAAGGCTTTGAGAATTTCATTAACCAACTCATGAATTCCCTCTTTAGCAGCCATAAAAAGTGCAGACTTGTATAGGCTTTCATCTGTTGACTGTCCTAATTCTATGATTTCAGCACATAAGGCCTTCGCAAGCTCAAGGCTGTGTGAGTGCATCAATTTTTTCTTATACAAGTTCTTGAGAAATCCAATTTGTCTAGGCTCTTCAACGTCTCCTTTTCTGAACAAAAATGCACAACTTTTTACGGAGATACCTGAGAACATGAGACAGAACAGAGTTAACCATCATGCGACAATAAAACATGGCATACACTCTAGCTGGCTGCATATCACAATTGAATGAGGATTCGGCAACTGACTTTTATACAACAAGCTCCCCAAATAGCCAAGCTGACTTCCACTTGCAAAAGCATGAGGCTTTCGAGCTAATCTGTCTAAGGCAGTTAAGTTTTTGTAGTCTCGTTCAGAAGCTAAGTCGGGATTTTTCTTTAACAGAGAGAGTGCTATATCTGCTCATACCCAAAAAAAAAAAAAAAATGACAGAATCCTAAAACAGAACAATGACTTGAAAGCTGAGTTACAAGCTTTATAGTCACACAATTAAAAGCAGGATAATTACTTCTCAGTGTAACAAAATAGGGAAGGAAACATAGAGCAGGAAAATCAATTGTCTAGTACTGGATAGCTTCTCTTCTTAACATTAATTTGATTAAAATTTGCCAGCTGTAGTAGATTTATTGTTTCGTGCCAATTACTTAGACTTTATGGATGAAGTAAAAGATAGCTAATTGATCGGAGATCACAAACGTATCAACCATAAAGTTGTGATTGCACACACCGTAAAAATCAGCAACAATCAAAAAGCTGAGAAGCATAGCACCGCTGCTTCCGCTTAGTTGTCCATAATCTTCAAAGCGAGCCTCTGATAGAAGGAACCAAACAGTTTCCTTATGTGCGAATTGGGCAGCCCGATGAAGTGGTGTAAAATTATAGCTGTCTTGAACCTCCAGCAATCCTGGATTCTTCATCATCAAAATCTTTGCAGCATCTGTATGTCCAACAATGCCAGCACAGTGAAGCGGGTTTCCTTGATCCGAGGTCCCTCTCATTTCCAGAGACTCTGGAGGCATTTTATCGACAAGTTTTTGAATAAATTGCTTGGAAAGGCCTCTACGAATTGCAACATGGAGAGCATTACTGCCATACAAAGTAACCCTAGCAGTCATTGCCTCAGGTTCCTTGTCAAAAATACTCTCTACAAATTTCCAATCACTCCTTATGACAGCTTTGAATAAATGCAGCCAGCGGACAGAGTCCTTGTTTATCTTCACTGGTCCTAACAGTTTTTTCACCGTACAAACAAAAGCATATCCAATTACATATCAACCTCAATCCAATTCCAATGAATCCCACAAAATAGAAGCTAGAAAACTTAAAGAAAGAACTCTTGGACGAAATAGATTACCGGGTTTTTTCTCCGGTTCATGAGATGTGTCTTCATTATTCGAGTTTTTATCTGGTTCATTGGTTTCCGTTGCACAAGCATCGATAATTTCTTCATGTGTCGGGGAATTCTGGTTGCTAAAACTAACGTTGATCTCTTGAAATCGCGATTTTGGCTTTGAATAGACAGAAGGACGCAGTTCACCACCAGAAGAGCCAAGCTTAGGAGACAGTGAACTGGATTTTGGGACTTGGTCAACTGGGCCAGGTAACGCGTCGTTCTTGGCAATGGTTGACCCTTCTTCTTCCAATTCCATGGTCAATGGCTCGGGATCCACTTCAGTCGAGTTGAGAAATTTTGGGAGTTGCGGTTACTTTTATTTTATGTGGACATTCGCAGATGTATTGGAGACATATCATAAAATACAATTTTGTTAAAAGTAAAGTAAAGAGTAGGCTTAATTTATTCAAATTTATAGAATTTAAGAACTTATAGCATATAATTGAAATAATTGCTAATTTAAGAATTTTTGGAAATAGGAAATTTATAATAACCGCTATTGTTATGTTTTGTTAATATTATGTAGATAGAATTTATGACTTTCAACAATCTTTAATTCTTAAATTTAATGAGGCTGAAGCCCAAAAAACTCCATGTGATCTAGCAACATCACCTACTGGGCCTGGCCTGTGATTAAGTTCCTCTTCTGTCCTACTCGTAAAGCTCCTCCTCTGCTCTCGTTTTCATGAATTCAGGCAAATCAAATCAACCCTCTCTTAAATGCTTATTTTAATCTCTGTCACCAAACAATAAAATATCAATAAATGCATTATTTTTTATTTATGATCCTACCTTATTTCATAAACTAAATTAATAATTTTGATATATTAGTAAAATAAAAGATCTTTTATTTAATTACATAAGATTATTCATATCATAAATTTTTAATTTATATTTAGTTGAATCTTATTTCATTACAATAAACATAATTAACACTTATTTTGGGTGTTTTATATTTAACTGATTAGATTGGTAAAGTATAATAAATTTTAATTAATTAAACATGTGAGTAGTTAATTATAAATATATTTTATAAAGTATCTTATTTAATTAATATATTTCGTGTTATCTTAATGCTATTAATTTATATCGAAAGTCAATGCATCAATCTATATGACATGAGACCTTATATTTAATTATTTATGCATCATAACTACGTTTGGAGATGGATCTCATAGTTGCCGCTTGAAGATTTTTCCAATCCAAAAGATAAGATAAATAACTTGAAATTTGTTTCTTTACTTAACGGATGAAAAATGCTAGGACCAAATGTTGAAAAAAACCATCTTGACTACGAGGGGAAATTGTAATAGCCCAAAAACCACAAGGAAGCAAGCAAATAGGCTAATTAGAACTGCAATTCATTTCACTTTGTGGAAAAGAAGGATGTGAATTGATGAGCTAAAGGCTACAAGCACTGATGTTATTAAAACAAGTAAGGGTTTGTTTAAGACTCTCTATTATATATTCAATTACAAAGTTCTTCAACTTAGATAGGGTTCATCCCCGTAGAAAGCATGTCTTTTGAGCTTCTTCCACCTTTCCCCACCTCTGCCCAAACACTCTTGCACCATTCACCCCAACAGCCAACAGCTTCTAAAAACAAACCGTTAAACCACTAATTTACCTTTACATATAAATGAAGCATAAAAATTTGAGAACTCTTTTCAAATTGAACCTGAGAGCATTTCTTATAAAGCCCTTGAACCAGTACCCTATTTGCTTAATAACACAAAATTTCTAACCTTAAAAGGAACCTTGGGAAAATAGCAACCTATAGGGGAAATGGAGAAAACATTTGGAGCTCAATTATAGGAGACTCAAGGAACTTGGGTAAGCTTGGGTATATGGAATCAGGTGCTGAAAAACTTATTTAAGCACTAATAAAGGCGCTACAACAAGTGTTAAGAGGTGGAGTACTTTGCTTCTGGTTTTCTTCTTAGATAAGAGGTTGGCATTTCTAGTAGTTCAAAAATGGGCCAATGTAGCTTGAAGAAACAAGAGACTGGTGAGTATAATAGTGAATGAAGATGAACTCTTTGTATTTAACTTCAATACTAAAAAAAATACACAAAAGTGCTTAAAGTTGGGTCATGACATGTGATGGGTCATCCAATACTCATCAAAAAGTGGCACCAAGGGTCACACTAGACAGAAGTAAGCTCGAGTCAATACCATTATGGGTAAACATCCATAAGGTGCCATTAGAATACTAGTCCGCCAAAGGTTTAAGCTATATTGCTAACAAAATAGGAAAGTCGTTGGGGTTAGATGAAAATACTACTCTAATGAGGAGGATTGGTCTTACAAAGGTATGCACAGATGTAGTGTAGCATCCCGTTACCGATGCGATGAGCATATTGGTACGGGTAGTTCTGTGATTGCATAAATTGTGATCGAGTGCTTTGTGGCCTCTGATTTTAAAGAGATAGATCATTTTGCACATACATACATAGTGACATGCATTCATGATTGTTTCAACTTTTAAATTGTGATTTTGAGTTGAATAGTGAATTTGAGATAATTATGTGAATTGTGATTGATTGAGAATTTAAGAATAATTGGGTTGTATATTTAAGTTAGAGTGAGAATTGAATTTTAGGGAATTGGAAAGTGAAATTTGAGTATGGGATTGTGTATTTTATATTTTTGAGGAATTATGAGAATTTTTCTGAAATTTTTAGAGTTATGTGTCCGGACCGGAAAAATGACTTAGAGACTGATGATTTTGGTTCCGGTTCCGAAATTGACTGAAAAATGGCTTGAAAAATTTAGATTTGTGAGTTTAGGGATTATTGTGATGAGCCATTGAAATTAGAGACTGAAATTAAAAGAAATTGAGGGCTTGTGAATTTGTGATCAATAGGTTTAAATCTTTATATAAAAGAGTTAGGTTTTGAAAATTTGAGATAAGCATTTCCTTCTCCTTTCTCTTCTCTCCCCGTCGACGATCTCTTCCTCCCTTGGAGATTTTCATTTGTTCCTTTTATTGTGGTTAAAGATCTGCTGGAGCATTGGAGTTATTGATGTCTAGCTTGGCGTTGTAGTCTCATCGTTGGTGTTAGAAGTTGAGAGAGTTTTCGGAGATTTAGGGTTTCTGGTTCGATCTTTGAGTTGGTAACTTTTATGGCTTTAATGTTGTTTATTATGATTGTTAGATGCATTTATGGCATTTATGGTGAACGATTGAGTAGTTTAGGGTGTTTAATGCTGGTTTATACAGAGAGAATGGTTGAAAATGGCAGAAAAATGAATCGGAGAAGACGAAGTCGTCCGCACGTCGCGACGCCTGCAATTGGCCTCGTCGCGACGAGTCAGTGCGTGTTCGTCGCGACGAGCGGTCTGAGTCGCCGCGACGAGCGTGTGGATCTTCGTCACGACGAGCGTGTTTCCACGCTGCGACGAGCGTCCCTTCCCACGTCACGACGAGGGACTCTTGGTCGTGACGAGGGGCAATTTCTGAAGTGAAATAAGTTGGTTTTTGGGGTATATCTTTTGGTGTAGACCTCCAATTGAGGTAATTCTGGATTCATTGTGAACTAGAGAAAGAGGTCTACAATTGTGGTAAAGATTGAGAGCTCGAATTTTAATTAGTGGGATCGAAATTATCGAGAGAGATTCAATTTCAGTTCCTAGTATAACCTGAGAGTTATGTCTTGACAATTGGAGTTATCATTGGGGACTTAGTGAAGGAATTTGACCTAGTGAATAGTGAATTTTGGTTGTGAAGCGAGAGATAGCGGAATGAGATTAGAGCGCTGGAAAATCATGATCATGCATCGTACAATTTTGAATTAAGACATGTGCATTATCGAATTTATTTGATTGAGCATCTAGTGATGAGAATTCGTTTGTATTGTTATAGAGGCGTCGTTGGATCTTCAGTTCGCGGATATTGCTGGGACTTCCAGGCAGTAGCTCGGAAGTTACATGTGAGTAACCTAGTTAGTTCCTCAATCTTTGTGTGTTACATGCTCTATGAGTGTGTGATTTGTTTGCCAATGTGAGTGCTTGAATTGTGAAATAAATGTGTTGTGATTATGAGTAAATGTGATGAATGCAATAAGTGGAATTGATCGATATATGTGCTATTGAATGTGCAAGTGTAAGTGCATGCTAGGTATGATTAGAATCGCTTAATAAACAGTTGTGACTGGAGCAATTAGTGATCAGAGCTTTAAGCTCGACTATCAGTGCAATGGCCTAAGGCCAAAAGGGAATAGTGCATACTCAGAGGGCTCTCCTATCCCTAAAGTGAGTGGGCAGCACTGCATACCCTGAGGCTCCTACTTGCCAAACATGCGAATATTTACGCTCAGTCACAACACTGACATAAAATGAGAAGTGGCATGCATTATGCATCAGATTGTAATGTGAAAAGTGAGGGTGCGTGTATTAAGTGATGATTGCTCAGTGATATATATCAGATTTATGTTGTGGTGAAAATGTGCACATTTTCCTATAGTGTTCTGAGTGTGTTATTGTGTTACTATGTGACATATCGTATGTATATGCATGAGTTGGGTGAACCATCGATGATGGTTTCTCATTGAGTTCGCAAACTCACCCAACATTACTAATATTTTTCAGGACAGCGTTAGTAGATTCTTAGCTCCCGTGTTAGAGTTTTCCTACAGTGCGAGTGCTTGGACAAGTAAAGCGATGGCACACAGGTCGGTCAGCTGGGGCAATTTTTGGGGATGACTTAGTATAGACTTTTGTATCAGTTTCCTTTTTGGGATATTGTGTTAGACTGTAGGGAACTGATAGACTTGTCTATATTTTGGATTGATGTTATGAAATGAAAGATTATTGTGGTTTTAAATTTTAGTAATTTGTATTTCGGTTTAATTATATTGATGCCATGCGAGTATTTAGTGATAGTTGCGAGCGTAGCACTTCCTTGCTGTGGGATATGCGTCGGAACGACCCACGGGTGTCCCGGTGCGTACCCTATGATAAGGGGGCGCTACATTAGGTGGTATCAGAGCATGGTTTGACATCTTTTGGGCATAGTGTATTTTAGGCTTGAATTTTAGTGAGAAAAGCAAAAATTGATCAAATTTTTGTTTGTTTTAGGTCATCCGTTCTTGGAGATTAAGTGGATCAACCAGCTAACCTAGGATTCGTGGGAGCTAGTAGAGAGTCCCTTGTGCCTCATTCTGATGAGTTGCCTCCCAGAGTTCCCGTGAGACGGGAGAGGAGATATGATAGACTGCGCAAGCAGGGAGCTGTTGACTTCTATGGCAGCACCGACTCTGCGGAGGCTGAGGGATGGTTGGAGAGGACAGAGAGAGTCCTCAATCAGATGGACTGCGACTCTGAGGAGCGCTTTGACTATGTAGTGTCTTTGCTTCAGGGTCCGGCTTATTAGTGGTGGAAGACTGTTCCGGGCAGTTCTACCAGGCCCTGCATGTTGACATGGGATGATTTTCTGAGGGCATTCAGAGATAACTTCATGCCCAAGATGTATTTAGAGATGAAGATACAGGAGTTTCTTGAGTTGAGACAGGGTCAGATGTCAGTGGCTGATTATGAGGTGCGATTTAATGAGCTGATGGGATATGCCTCTGCTTTGATTGCTTCAGAGTCTAATAGGTGCCGGAGATTCGAGGGAGGGCTTAACCTGGAGATCCGTACTAGGTTAGCCCGGTCTGATATAGGCACCTTCGTTGAGTTGAGGCATTGTAGTGAGGATCGAGCGACACGAGATGAGCCAAGTCGAGTTTGGTCAGGGCCCTAGGGGTAAGAGACCTAGTGACAGTCAGGGTAGTGAGAGTAGAGGAGTTAGTAAGCACCAGGCCAGGACTTTCAGGTCGTCCGGAGGAGGTAGACAGTCCAGATTTGGGCAGAGAGGCGATTTTTCGATCTGGTAGTGGTCAGAAGCGGTCTTTAGAGGTTCAGCCGATTATCCGTTATGTGAGTATTGTGAGAGGAGACACAGTGGGGAGTGCTAGAGATTTACCGGAGCATGTCTTAAGTGTGGCTCTATGGACCATCAGCTCCGAGAGTGTCCTTTTACTGTAGAGGCCCAGTCTGTTATGACTTGTAGATCAGGCAGTCATACCACGGTGCAGCAGAGCCGTGGAGGTGGATCGGGTTTCAAGGGCCGAGGTAGAGGCCGAGGCCGAGCCGAGGGGTCCGTAGTGAGGTCTGAGGGACCGAGTAGCAGACAGCAGTCCCAGGCTAGAGTCTATGCTATGACTCGGCAGGAGGCTCAGGAGTCTCCAGATGTTGTTGCGGGTATGCTTTCGATTTCTGGCTTTGAGGTTATGCATTGATGGATCCTGGATCCACTCATTCTTTCATTGCACCGCATGTGGCATATAGACTGCATTGTGATAGGGAGAGATTGTGGTGTGGGTTAGAGGTGAGTACACCTCTAGGTAGTATGACAGTTTTGGGAGAGGTCTGCAAGGGGGTCCGATAGTGATTGATCAGGCAGAGTTGAGTGCAGACCTGATAGTTTTGTCTTTGAGAGAGACTGATCTGATTCTAGGGATGGACTGGCTTACTACGCATAGGGCTGTGATGGATTGTTATACCAAGGAGGTTGTGTTAGAATCTCCTGGTCAGCCTAGAGCTGTTTTTCGAGGTGTTAGTCAGGCAGTGCCAACTAGGATGATTTCCTTTCTGAGTGCTTTGAGATTGATGCAGGGAGGTTGTGAGGCGCATTTGGCTCATGTGGTGGACACCAGGATTGAGCTGAGGTTGCAGGATATTCCCGTGATTAGGGAATTTCCGGATGTGTTTCCCGATGACTTACCGGGTTTGCTGCCAGATCGGGAGACGGAGTTTGAGATTGACCTCATTTCAGGTACCGCTCCTATATCTATACCTCCATATAGGATGGCACCGGTGGAACTGAGGGAGCTTAAGGCTCAGTTGCAGGAGTTGTTGGATAAGGGGTTCATTAGACCCAGTGTTTCCCGTGGGGAGCTCCAGTGTTATTTGTGAAGAAGAAGGATGGGACTTTGAGGTTGTGCATCGATTATAGGCAGCTGAATCGAGTGACAGTGAAGAATAAGTATCCGCTGCCTAGGATCGATGATCTATTTGACCGATTCGAGGAGCTCGGTGTTTACTAAGTTGGATCTGAGGTCAGGGTATTATCAGTTGAGGATTGCAGAGGCCGATGTGCCTAAGAGTGCTTTCAGGAGCAGGTATGGGCATTTCGAGTTCCTAGTGATGCCGTTCGGGTTGACCAATGCCCCGGCAGCCTTCATGGCCTTGATGAATAAGGTTTTTCAACCCTACCTAGATCAGTTCATGATTGTGTTTATTGATGATATTTTAGTGTATTCGAGGAGTAGACAGGAGCATGCGGAGCATCTGAGGATTGTATTGCAGATCATGGGGGAGAGACAGCTGTATGCCAAATTCACGAAATGTGAATTTTGGCTTGATGAGGTAATATTCCTAGGCCATATTGTGTCTGGTGAGGGTATCCGGGTGGATCCGCACAAGATTGAGGCAGTGAGGAGTTAGGAGGTCCCGAGGAGCGTGTCAGAGGTTCGAAGTTTCCTCGGACTAGTAGGATATTACCGGAGGTTTGTCGAGGGGTTTTCAGTGATCTCAGCCCCTTTGACAAAACTTCTGAGGAAGAATGTGGCCTTCAGATGGACTAATGAGTGTCAGAGGAGCTTAGGCATCGATTGACTACGGCACCAGTGTTAGCTTTGCCGTCAAGGTCCGGAGGTTTCGAGGTATTTAGTGATGCTTCGCAGCAGGGATTAGGCAGCGTTCTGATGCAGCATGGGAGAGTTATAGCGTATGCCTCGAGACAGTTGAGGTCTCATGAGAGGAATTATCCAATGCATGATTTGGAGTTAGCTGCAGTGGTGTTTGCTTTGAAGATCTGGAGACATTATTTGTATGGGGAGACGTTCCAGATCTTCACTGATCATAAGAGTCTGAGATATCTGTTGAGTCAGCGAGAGTTGAATCTGAGACAGAGGAGATGGATTGAGCTGTTGAAGGACTATGACTGCACTATTGAGTATCATCCAGGGAAGGCTAATGTGGTGGCAGATGCGTTGAGTAGGAGATCTCATATCAGTGCAACTCAGATTCAGAGTGGGAAACTGCCTAGTTTGATTCAGTTGAGAGCGCTTAATGTGCAGATAGATTTAGCTCAGGATGGAGCTTTGATGGCCACTTCGAGGATTAGGCCGATGCTGCATGATCGGATCAGGAGAGTCCAGGATCGGGATCCAGTGTTAGTGAGATTGATTGATAGAGTTAGAGCTGGTCAGGATTCAGATTTTGAGTTGAGAGATGGGACTCTATGGTTGGGACAGAGACTGTGTGTGCCAGATGTCGATGATTTGAGACAAGAGATTTTGGAGGAGGCGCATGTGGCCACTTATGCCATGCATCCTAGTACTACCAAGATGTATAATACCCTTAAGTTGCATTTCTGGTGGCCAGGTATGAAGAGGCAAGTAGCAGAGTTCGTTTCTCAGTGTTTGACGTGCCAGCAGGTTAAGGCTGAGCACCAGGCCCCAGTTGGGAGATTGCATTCGTTACCCATTCCGGAGTAGAAATAGGAGCGGATTACTATGGATTTTATTATGGGGTTGCCTAGGACGCCGAGGCAGCATGATGCGATCTGGATCATAGTAGACCGGTTGACCAAATCGGCTCACTTCTTGCCAGTAAGGGAGTTAATACTCTCGATCAGTTGGCCCAGAAGTATGTGGCAGAGATTGTGCGACTGCATGTGGTCCCAGTATCGATTGTGTCGGATAGGGATCCCAGATTTACTTCGAGGTTCTGGAGGAGCCTGCAGTCAGCTTTGGGTTCGAGGTTGAACTTTAGTACAACATTTCATCCTCAAACAGATGGGCAGAGTGAGAGGACGATCAAGACTATTGAGGATATGCTGAGAGCTTGTGTATTAGAGTTCAGAGGTGCTTGGGATCAATACTTGGCTCTGGTTGAGTTTGCGTACAATAATCAGTACCAGAGCAGTATTGGGATGGCACCGTATGAGGCCTTATATGGGAGACCGTGTAGATCACCTCTTTACTGGGATGAAGAGGGTGTGAGGATGCTCGAGGTCCCGGCTGATCCAGATCTGATGGATAAAGTGAGATTGATTGAGTCGCATCAAAATTTTCGGGATAGAGCAGAAGAGTTATATGGATCAACATCGGCGAGAGATGGAGTACAGTGTGAGTGACAAAGTGTTCCTTCGAGTGTCACCTTGGAGAGGAGTGCTAAGATTTGGCCGTAAGGGCAAGTTGAGTCCTCGGTATATCGATCCGTATGAGATTACTGAAAGGATTGGACTGTTGGCCTATAGATTGGCTTTGCCTAGTGAGATGTCCCAGTTGCACGATGTGTTTCATGTGAGTATGCTCCAGAGATATCGATCAGACCCGACTCATGTGATTCCAGCTCAAGAGATTGAGATAGCTAGTGATCTGAGTTATGTTGAGGAGCCAGTGTAGATAATCGAATCTCGGGTCAAGCAATTGAGGAGCAGGGTGATTCCATTGGTGAAAGTCTTATGGAAGAACCACTCATCAGAGGAAGCAACTTGGGAGACTAAGGAGCACATGAGGAGGCAGTACCCTAATCTGTTCGACCAGTCAGGTATGAAATTTCATGACGAAATTTTCTTTTAGGATGGGAGAATTGTAGCATCCCGTTACTGATGCGATGAGCATATTGGTACAGGTAGTTCTGTGATTGCATAAATTGTGATCGAGTGCTTTGTGGCCTCTGATTTTAAAGAGATAGATCATTTTGCACATGCATACATAGTGACATGCATTCATGATTGTTTCAGCTTTTAAATTGTGATTTTGAGTTTAATAGTGAATTTGAGATAATTATGTGAATTGTGATTGATTGAGAATTTAAGAATAATTGAGTTGTATATTTGAGTTAGAGTGAGAATTGAATTTTAGGGAATTGGAAAGTGAAATTTGAGTATGGGATTGTGTATTTTATATTTTTGAGGAATTATGGAAATTTTTTTGGAATTTTTAGAGTTATGTGTCCGGACCGGGAAAATGACTTAGAGACTGATGATTTTGGTTCCGGTTCCGAAATTGACTGAAAAATGGCTTGGAAAATTTAGATTTGTGAGTTTAGGGATTATTGTGATGAGCCATTGAAATTAGAGACTGAAATTAAAAGAAATTGAGGGCTTGTGAATTTGTGATCAATTTGTTTAAATCTTTATATAAAAGAGTTAGGTTTTGAAAATTTGAGATAAGCATTTCCTTCTCCTTTCTCTTCTCTCCCCGTCGACGATCTCTTCCTCCCTTGGAGATTTTCATTTGTTCCTTTTATTGTGGTTAAAGATCTGCGCGAGCGTTGGAGTTATTGATGTCTAGCTTGGCGTTGTAGTCTCATCGTTGGTGTTAGAAGTTGAGAGAGTTTTGGGAGATTTAGGGTTTCGGGTTCGATCTTTGATTTGGTAACTTTTGTGGCTTTAATGTTGTTTATTATGATTGTTAGATGCATTTATGGCATTTATAGTGAAGGATTGAGTAGTTTAGGGTGTTTAATGTTGGTTTATACAGAGAGAATGGTTGAAAATGGTGGAAAAATGAATCGGAGAAGATGAAGTCGTCCGCACGTCGCGACGCCTGCAATTGGCCTCGTCGCGACGAGTCAGTGCGTGTTCGCCGCGGCGAGCGGTCCGAGTCGCCGCGACGAGCGTGTGGATCTTCGTCGCGACGAGCGTGTTTCCACGCCGCGACGAGCGTCCCTTCCCATGTCGCGACGAGGGGCAATTTCTGAAGTGAAATAAGTTGGTTTTTGGGGTATATCTTTTGGTGTAGACCTCCAATTGAGGTAATTCTGGATTCGTTGTGAACTAGAGAAAGAGGTCTAAAATTGTGGTAAAGATTGAGAGCTCGAATTTTAATTAGTGGGATCGAAATTATCGAGAGAGAGTCAATTTCAGTTCCTAGTATAATCTGAGAGTTATGTCTTGACAATTGGAGTTATCATTGGGGACTTAGTGAAGGAATTTTACCTAGTGAATAGTGAATTTTGGTTGTGAAGCGAGAGATAGCGGAATGAGATTAGAGCGCTGGAAAATCATGATCATGCATCTTACAATTTTGAATTAAGACATGTGCATTATCGAATTTATTTGATTGAGCATCTAGTGATGAGAATTCGTTTGTATTGTTATAGAGGCGCCGTTGGATCGTCAGTCCACGGATATTGCTGGGACTTCCAGGCAGTAGCTCGGAAGTTACAGGTGAGTAACCTAGTTGGTTCCTCAATCTTTGTGTGTTACATGCTCTATGTGTGTGTGATTTGTTTGCCAATGTGAGTGCTTGAATTGTGAAATAAATGTGTTGTGATTATGAGTAAATGTGATGAATGCAATAAGTGGAATTGATCGATATATGTGCTATTGAATGTGCAAGTGTAAGTGCATGCTAGGCATGATTAGAATCGCTTAATAAACAGTTGTGACTGGAGCAATTAGTGATCAGAGCTTTAAGCTCGACTATCAGTGCAATGGCCTAAGGCCAAAAGGGAATAGTGCATACTCAGAGGGCTCTCCTATCCCTAAAGTGAGTGGGCAGTAGTGCATACCCTGAGGGCTCTCCTACTTGCCAAACATGCGAATATTTACGCTCAGTCACAAAACTGACATAAAATGAGAAGTGGCATGCATTATGCATCAGATTGTAATGTGAAAAGTGAGGGTGCGTGTATTAAGTGATGATTGCTCAGTGATATATATCAGATTTATGTTGTGGTGAAAATGTGCAAATTTTCCTATAGTGTTCTGAGTGTGTTATTGTGCTACTATGTGACATATCGTATGTATATGCATGAGTTGGGTGAACCATCGATGATGGTTTCTCATTTAGTTCGCAAACTCACCCAACATTGCTAATATTTTTCAGGACAGTGTTAGTAGATTCTTAGCTCCTGTGTTAGAGTTTTCCTGCAGTGCGAGTGCTTGGACAAGTGAAGCGATGGCACACAGGTCGGTCAGTTGGGACGATTTTTGGGGATGACTTAGTATAGACTTTTGTATCAGTTTCCTTTTTGGGATATTGTGTTAGACTGTAGGGAACTGATAGACTTGTCTATATTTTGGATTGATGTTATGAAATGAAAGATTATTGTGGTTTTAAATTTTAGTGATTTGCATTTCGGTTTAATTATATTGATGCCATGCGAGTATTTAGTGATAGTTGCGAGCGTAGCACTTCCTTGCTGTGGGATATGCGTCGGAACGACCCACGGGCGTCCTGGTGCATACCCTACGGTAAGGGGGCGCTACATGTAGATTGAAGAAACTTCCAAATAATCTTAATATTAGGAAACGAAAAGAGAATGGAGAGTTGGGGGAAGATACAATAAGGGTTACCTATATGTGGAGACCTAAGGATGGAGGAGAGAAACAAGTTTGGAGGAAAAAAGATAAGCAAGAGGGAAAGATAGGTCATAAGCAAAATACAAAAGTAATGGAGGACATTTGGGAAGAAAAGGAAAATTCTAATGATGATCAGATGGAATAGGTCAAGGCATCAAAGGATACTTAGGAAGAAAAAGAAACTCCCAATGATGAATAGATGGAATAGGTCATAGCATTAGTGGTGACCAACTTCATAATGAAAGGAAACCAAGTGAAACAAGGACTGGAAATGGGAATAGAAACAGAAATGGATGGTACTTCAGTTTGTTAAAGATGGAAAGCTTCAAGCACAAATTATGACACATGAATAACTTCTGTTGGAAAAAAATAGAATATCTAGAAGGAAAAGATCAAGGAAGAAGAATAAGTGATGAAGGTTGCAGCAAGGAACATGAGAAGGCTCAATAGACAGTTTTCTGTTAAGAAATTTATTTAAAATAGTAAGCTAGATTTTGCTAGTTTGTTGGAAACTAAAATAAAGAGGGAGAATCTAGAGAGATCCTTATGGTTCCTGGAGAAGGGTTGGAAAGTTGTTACTAATCATAATTACCACATAAATGGTAGGGTGGTAATTAGTTTTAATCCTCAAAAAGTAAAGATGGTTAATAAGCTAGAGAACGATCAAATGATACAACATGTTATGTTAATCAAGGAAACGATTATGGCAATAGCAATCAAAATTGTATATGCAACAAATCATAAATTCCCAAAGCAATGTGTATGGAGGGAACTCGAAAGATTTGGTAATATTATAAAGACCCTATGGATAGTACTATGGGACTTCAATTGCATTAATTACACCCTAAAAATGAATGAATCAAAGGGAGGGAGACATTGGAAATAGAAAGATTGCATAGAATTATAGGAGTTGGTTAAGAATTTAGGGTTGTTTGATCTAAAATGGTATGGAGCTAAGTTTACCTGAAGCAATAAATAATATAGGGAATGGTTTTGGTTGAGAAAACTCAATAGGTGCATGGTGAATGATTAATATCTGGTGCATTTTATTATTATTTTACCTGTAATTATTATTATTTTATTTTTTGTGTTTTATCAGAAGAACTGGTTTATTACTTTTCAATAATTGTATAGAGTTTTCCCTTTATTAATTCATTGAGCTTGTTTTCATCAAATTTCTTCTTTTAAATAATAATGATAATGATATTAATATAATCATAATAATTTATTAATTTTAAAAATAACAATTTTAGTATTTTAATTAAATTGTGGGACCTGCAGATACTGGACACTTAGCCTATATCTTTATCCCAAGTGCTATGTGTGCTCTTTGGGCTTTATATTAATGGTATCAATTAACTGGTCCATTTAACCCAAAAAGAACATTGGTGACATGGATTCAACTTGACCTGTACTTTGTTTCTTAGCAAGACAATAACTTAATCTTTAACACCTTGAAAAAAGAAAAAGAAGCTAGTCTAGGTCCCATCCAAAATCCATAAAAATGATGCAAAACGCTCCAGTATGCACTATGAGCCCTACCTTTCTAAGAAAGAGAGACGATGAGGCCGCAATTATGCTCCCGGTAATGAAAACAAGCAAATTAATATGTCATGTGCTTGGTTGATGGGCTTAGAAAGTGATTAATAGGTAAGGAATGAAAAGTGAGTAGTTAATTGTTGATTATCATTATAGGGACAATAGTTGATATCCCACTTTTTGGGAATCCTCAATATCCTCCATTTAGTAAAGGAATGAATATTAATTAATTACAATATTGTAATTAATTAATTACAATATTGTAATTAATTAATTACAATATAACTAATTAAAATATTATTAATTAATTAATTAAAATATAATAAATTTTTATTTCTTAATAATTTTACAAACCAACCACTATTAATGATAATAATAATCATTCCTTCCTATTAACCAACCATCATAATTATAATGATAATATCCATTCACATTCCTCACTATATTCATTCTCATTCCTATTACCATTCTTCCATATGAACTAACTGCCCCTCACTTGTCATTCATGTAAGATAATATAATATAACTCAAAAAGACACCTTCATAATCTACATCATACAAGAAGTACTTGATAAGACTTATTTGAAAATCATTTACCTTCACAACCAAATTCCTCAAGGAGAAATTTCAGGTAAGCCTGGACTTCTAGAATACCCAAATCAGAGATATAATCGTCGTGATGAGAGATGCAAACAGCATTAGAACAAAATTAGAAACTAAAAACACAGTAAAAATCACTCTAAATATGCAAGTAGAACAAAGAAAAAAAAAGAAAAGATTTAACTTCAAAATAATCAACAATATAAACTAACTTAC
Source organism: Erythroxylum novogranatense (assembly GCA_029891385.1). Classification (NCBI taxonomy): domain Eukaryota; kingdom Viridiplantae; phylum Streptophyta; class Magnoliopsida; order Malpighiales; family Erythroxylaceae; genus Erythroxylum; species Erythroxylum novogranatense. The sequence goes on along the minus strand of CM057224.1, from coordinate 26,808,142 downwards.
AAAAGAAGATTAAAGCTTAAAAGCAAGAATCGAATGCGAGCAATACACTTACCTTCTAGTGAGTATCATATTGGAAGTAACAATGAACTTGACACCGGTAAGATCTTCAACAGCGAGAATGTTCATGAATCTAATGGGACTAAGTAGGGATGGCAATGGGTAGGGTTCAGTTCGGGTATTACTCAACCCATATTCATATCCATTTTTTATGACTCAACCCATATCCATATCTATATTCATATCTATCAGTTTTTACGATTTACGACCCATATATAAATCCATTGGATTGTTTGGGTTTTAGATATCCATCGAATTGTATAGCATATAAAAATATAACTTCTAAATTGAAAATATAAAGAGCAAATTTTACAAACGCTTTAAATCAAAATTAATTTAATAATAATAAGTCAAGATTTTGATTTGTATATCTTTCAAAATCATAAAATTGGAATAATAAAATCATAATATCTAATGCAAAGACAATTAGACAACATATATTTTTCACTATCAATAACTAGAAAAAAGACTGAAACATCCAAAGCTTCATATTGTCTTTACGTGAACTCCACAACATTCAAAACTCCATCTCCATATCATATGCATTATTATCATCCTATAAGAAAATAAAATATGTTAACAAATAGAGTCAAATTATAGGTTATTTAATATTTTAGGTAAAAATAAATAAATGATGAGAAATAAAATGAATTACCAAATCAATCATTTCACCCAGTTCCTCTTCGCTTGCATCAGCACATCAAAGATCGAAGCAATCGCATATGAACTTTATAAAGCAGAATCTATAAGGAAAATTCAATATGAAAATTGTACATGTAAGGAGTTTCAAATACAAATGTTGCAAATATAAATAAGGAAATATGTATTACCTGAATAATCTTCAAGCATCAAATTTTGCAAGCATATCAATGCTTCAACAGTATTAGCATGAAGTCTTGAGCGCTGTGGACTAAGAACCCTACCACCCATGCTAAATGCACTTTCTGAAGCAACTGTAGAAATAGTTATTGATAAAATATCTCCAACAATCATCCTTAGTGTTGAATACTTGAATTCTTACTTCTAGTAAGCCAAAATGTCAAAATAGTTATTTTTAGGCCTTGTATCTTCCTCCAAATAGTGGTTCAGTTAAGATCTTAAGTTTACCCTTCTTTTCTTTGATTTTTTATACATGGAAAAATTATCTCTATCTCCACAATCTGCTTGCTGTTTTCCAAGATGGGTAGCCTCACATGAAGACGATGAAGCAACTGAATTAGTACATATTGTAGAGTTCCTTATATCCAAAGCATATTTGTCTTGATATCCTAACAATAGTTTATAAAGCAAGCTCTTCACCCTCTCAATCTCAATATTAACTTTACTTCCATAAATGTCACTAAAATAGAACTCAACGCAATCTATCTTATTTCTTGGGTTCAAAACAGAAGCAATAGCTAGCGTTCCATTCACATGAAACCAATATGCATTGTACTTTTCGACCATATTTAATGTCATAGTTCTAGCAATATCACAATCAAACGACATCCACTTAAATAACTTCAACTTAATTTCACAAATATGTCGAAAGAACAAGTTCACAGTGGGGTATTTTCTGCCAGAAAAAAAGCTCTGTTACCTTGTAAAATATTCTCAATTTGTCACAAATAATGGTTGCTAACTTCCAATCTTCACCACTAGACAAAGTAAACTTCAATCGATTATTCAAACGTTCCAACCTCTTTAAAACACCTTCATATGGCAAAGTTGTCTCAAGCATCAAATAAGTATAATTCCACCTTGTCTTAAAATCAAGAATCAACTTTTTAGAAGATGAAACTTTCAAAAACTTGGATGCATCCTCAAACTTCTCTATCCTTTTAGGAGTTGATGCTCAAAATAAAATACAATCACGAATTCTTTCTAACCCTTCACCCATAAAATCCAAACCATCTTTGACAATCAAGTTTAATATATGAGCGCTATATCACATATGCAAAAAATTTTCATTTAATATAAGAGAATTGGCATCAAGCTTCTCATATAGAAGGTTCATCATTGCATCATTTGTTTTACAATTATCCACAACCACAGAAGAAATCTTGGTTTCTAGGCTAAACTCATACAACCACTCCTCTAAAAATTTCAATACAATCTCTTTTGTCACAAATATAAACCTATAAAATAAAATGGTAAAAAAAATATTACAACTTAAATACAGAACACATAATGGTTCTCTAAGTAATTAATATTCAGCATGTATAAAGGAACTAATTACTAAACATGCAAATTACTATATCTATATATGGTAACCAAGATAAAGATTAAACAAAGTATTTGCATATAACATCTTTAAAAAACTTGATATTGTCAATAAGTAAGGAAAAATGTTAAATATAAGAAAATTAATTACCTTAGAATTCGATTTCTTAGAACCCAATATCCATCAATGAAGTGTCCGGTCACAACCATGTATCCTTTCTTTTGGTTGGAAGCTGTCCATATGTCTATAGTGATAGCAATCCTGGACCCATGATCCTCCAACATTTTTTTCAAGTTTAATTTTTCACTTAGAAATATTTTTAGGATATCATTTCTCAACGTATTACGAGATATCATCATAAATTCATTGCTTAAACTCGTTACAAATCTTCTGAAACCAATGTGATCAACCATGGACAAAGGATACTCATGCATTACAATCATATTAACTAACTATCTTCTTAAGAACTCTAGGCTAAATTTGTAGGTTTGCAATGTTTTTTTTCTTATTAGACTTAGTCTCACTCCCAATTAATAATGTTTTTTCGCCTCCAACAAGTCTTAAATGTTTCTTTGGACAATACTTGATCAAATGCTCACGCAGATGTGAAGTCTCGTTCGTACCTTTAGCAAAAAGCTTCCCTTTGCAATGCTTACACTCAGCCTTATCAACACCTTTCACAGTCACCAAAGTAAACTCTAGCCATACAAGAGAAGTACGCTTCTTGCTTTTAGTTGCACCATGATCACAAAGTCCATAGCTGCAAGCTCCTCTTCTTCATGAGGTGGACTAGAGAAATTCTTTATTGTATGATTCTCAACTCTTTCCATCAGTTCCACACTTTCACTCACATTCACATAATTAGCTGGATTTGTTATAAGCAACTCGTCTCTGATAGTGACAAACGACATACAAGCTCTTTAAATAAGTGTGGGATGATGAACTTTGGTCTGGTGGTGCATCTCTATCTCTTTGAATAATAGATGCATGAGTATCTTTTTAATGGTTGACGACGTGGGTGGTTGATGACATTAGAAATAATAAATGGTCTTTGATTTACCCCACTCTTTGATGGTAAATGACGTTGAAGCAATTCAATATTCACTCTTTAATATTTAAATGACGTTGAGTGGGTGGCTGTTGCTGGGTGTTTTTGCGAAAAGTGAAGAGTCTTAAAAGCACGTTGCACTTGGAAGGTTGGAACGTTCCTTTATGTGTTCTTAAAGAAATGTTTTTTGGTTGAATTCTTAAAAGCATGCTGCACATGGAACATTCTTCACAGTGTGATTGTCTTTTCAAAAGGCTTTGCAGGCTCAACAAATACATTCATGTTTTACCAATTAATATGCTGAATCATAAATTATATAAGAGTAAAGTGAGATATTAAGTTATGTACTGAAAAAAATGAGTTAATAAAAATGGATTGGGTATGGGTATCCATCGGTTCGGGTTATTACTAGACCCATATCCAAATCCAAATCTATATCTATTTTTTAACATCCATTTAAAATATATTTTTTAGCCTCCATATCTATTTTTTAGGTTAGGTAGTACGGATATTAATCGGGTTGAAAACCTATTGTCATCCTTATGACTAACAATAACATCGATGAAGAAGTAGAGCAACCATTTCATGAACACGTACTAAAATATCTCGATCTTCTTGTGAATCCTTCAATCCTGCTCGAAGAAATGATCCTTTGCAATCCTAAGCAAACAAGACAACCACATCATAAAACATTTCAAAGTTTATTAGTTACACGCACTTACACATAGTGAGTTTATGATCATATTGGAGATTTCATATTCGATTGCCTTGAGTACTACCTCAATACTTAGAGAGGGTGAGTGGTTGCTGCATGTGCATCGTGGCTAAGCTTCTCCTCTTCAGCCTCGGCATTAGACTGATCGTCGTGAAGCACAACCACCACTCTAATGGCACAGACCTCTATGCCTGAAATTTGTGGGTTGTGAAAGTGGGAAATTGTTTATAAAATTAATTAATAATTAAATAATCAATTAGAAAAAAGAAATTAGGAGTAATGTACAAAAATTTAATTTGGCAGAATAATTGCAAGTACAAACATAGTACCATTATCATTTGTAGAAAGTGTATGAATTAAGCATTTGATTTAATGACATTCCCCAGTTTAGTCATTTAAGTGTTAAAATTTTGAAGATTCCTCCACGTTATGACTTCTTTAATGTCTTTAACAAAATCATACATAACATTTAAGGGTGTGTTTGATTGGGGTATACTAATGAAATGGAAAAAAGTGTAATATTATTTTATCATTTAGAATAGGGAAACCTTTCTTGATGTCAACATATATTTAGATTTGCCTTTAAAAGTATCTGAATGCATTACTTTTGTTCATATACTTAGTCAATTTAAATCTAAACTTGATCATATGAATCAGAGCTTATTTGTTCTATATTTCTTTTATTAGAGACTGCAGTATATATATACATGAATAGGTTTATAGAATAGGATATAAATCTGTACAAATATAGAAATATAATCCTAGGATACTGTATATCTATAAGATACTGCTGTCTAATCTAAATGATCTGATGATGATTAGATCATAATATTACGAGATATGCATATCTTTGACCATACTCCCCCTCAAGTTGGATCATAGATATCTATCATGTCCAACTTGCTAATACACTCTTCAAATGCTTGTCGTTGGAGTCCTTTGGTAAACACTTCAGCTGTCTGCTTCTTTGTTGGAACATATGTTAGGCATATTGTCCCATCTTCTATCTTCTCTTTGATAAAATGTCGATCAATCTCAACATGTTTTATTCTTTCATGATGGACTGGATTGTGTGCCATGCTTAGGGCTGCCTTGTTATCACAATAGTGTTTTATAGGTATCTCAAACCTGAATCCCAATTCTATCAACACTCTCTTTAACCAAAGACTTTCACACATTCCTTTTGCAACAGCTTTTAGTTCAGCTTTAGCACTGCTCTTGGCCACCACCTTTTGCTTCTTACTTTTCTAAGTAACCAAATTTCCCCACACAAAAGTACAATATTTAGTGGTTGATCGCCTATCTTCTTCTGAACTCGCTCAATCTGAATCAGTATATATTTCAATTGTTCTTTGATCTCCTTTCTTGAATAGCATCCCTTTTCCTGGAGTCCCTTTTAGATACCGTAGGATCTTGTAGACTGCCTCTAAATGCTGTCTCCTTGGTGCATGCATATAGTGACTAACAACATTCACGGAAAAAGCAATATCTGGTCTAGTATGAGACAAATAGATTAGTCTTCCTTGTATCATCTTCATCCCCAAATTTTGTACTGTTAATAGGAGTAGTGCTTGGTTTGCATCCTAACATTCCAGTTTCTCTTAAGAGATCAAGAATGAATTTTCTTTGTGAGATGTAAACTCCCTTCTTTGATCTTGCTACTTCTATTCCCAGAAAATACTTCATATCTCCTAAGTCTTTAACTTCAAATTCTTTCTTCAAAGTTGTCTTAAGTCTTGTGATTTCCATTGCATCATCACCAGTTAAGATAATATCATCAACATACACAATCAAAATTGCCTTCTTACCTTCTCTACTTCTGAAAAACATTGTGTGATCGGACTATGCTTGTGTGTACCCTTAAGCTTTAAGGACTTTGACAAATCTCTCGAACCAAGCTCACGATGATTGTTTCAGTCCATAGAGAGACTTTCTCAACTTACATACTTTGTTTCCTCCTTCCTCATCAAAGCCTGGAGGAAGTTTCATATACACCTCTTCCTTTAATTGTCCATTCAAGAAAGCATTCTTGATGTCAAGTTGCTAAAGTGGCTAGTCAAGGTTAACCGCCACTGATAACAATAATCTTATAGTATTTAACTTGGCCACAGGTGCAAATGTTTCCTTGTAGTCCATCCCACAGGTTTGAGTGTAGCCTTTAGCTACCAATCTCGCCTTATACCTCTCAATGGTTCCATCAGCCCTATATTTGACTGTAAATATCCACTTACACCCCACTGGTATCTTTCCTTTTGGCAGATCAACTTCTTCCCATGTTTCATTCTTTTCAAGTGCCCTTATTTCTTCAAAAATAGCTTCTCTCCATTTTGGAACTTGAAGAGCGTCTTGAACATTTTTTGGAATATCAATTCTATCCAGATTAGCTATAAAAGCTTTATATTGAGCAGATAAAGCTTTATAAGAGACAAACCTCTCAATCGGATGCATAGTATATGATCTAAATTTCTTCCTTAAGGCAATTCGCTTCAGGGTCCTCACTGTTTTGATTCTCTTCGGTAGGGACCTGCGCTGGTTCAGAAATTGACATAGCTTCAGGGATAGGACGTGTATTGCTCCCTTTGTTCCTCCAAGAATACACCTTAAGTGTATGATCAAGTCTAGCTGTTTTTGTATTAGGATTTGTCTCTATAGTAGGTGACAAAGGCATTAGGATGCAGGGACGGAGCCAGGAATTTAAGATAGGGGGCCTAAATATTTAATTTTTTAAATTTTAGGAGGCCTAGTACACCACAAACCTTTAAATAACCCCGTCCTAATATATATATATATATATATATATATATATATACATGTATATATATATATATACATGTATATATATACATATATATATATGTATATATATATACATATATAATTATAATTATTTAATAATCTTGGGGTGGGGGCCCAGTGCACCATTGGCCCCCACCTACCTCCGTCCCTGCTGGGACGGGTTTAGGAACAGATATAGGTTCAGGTGGTTGAGGCTGAGATTCATCACTCCCAGACTCACTCCAATACTCCCCCTGAATTGAAGATTTAGGATAGAAGAAATCTGTCTCGGAAAAAGAGACATCACAGCTAACAAACAACCTCTTTGAGATAGCATCATAGCATTTATACTCCTTTTGTGTAGCAGAATATCTTAAAAACAAACATTTTTTGGATCTTGGATCAAATTTATTGTGTGAAAAATTGTGAAGGTAGGTTGTGCACCCGAAAACTCTTAAAAAAAGGTTAGTTTCAAGATGAGTGGTAGTATAGGTTTCTTGAAATTTTTGAAGTGGTATTTTGAAGGAAAGAACACGACTTGGCATTCTATTAATAAGATAGGTAGCAGTAAGAAGAGCATCTCCCAAAAATATTTTGAAACACTACTAGTGAACATCAAAGTTCTGCTTAGGTATTTCTTTGGTGATCTAATATTTAGATATCCTTTTGATATCTGGGTTGATTTTCTTTTCCATGATTAAAGGTGTCGACTTTCAAGAGCTATACAAGGTAAAGTCTTCTCTGGGTTTTGGTTGTCTTGCAAATTCCTTTGTGGGTTTTCCTTAGATTTGTATGAGTGAGTGAAGCAGAAGAATAGATCAAGGAGAGGCAAAGGTAGAGTAGGAAGAAGTGATGTAGAGGTCAAGAAAGTATAAAAGAGAACAGAGGGTAAGGAGGAGGATGTTGCCATATCTAGATCTTCTACTGCAACTAGTGTCGTGTCGTTGGCCATAGCTCAGATGTGCGTAGCCATTGAAGATATACTGTTCCCGTCTTAGTAAAGCTATTCGTGTTATTACATGCTTGGCTTGGATACGCCATTTGTTCATTGGATACGCCGAGTATCTTCCTACAAGCTCAGGTTTTTTCCTTTCAATGTACTTTTCAATCTTTAATCATTTACCAAAGATAATAAGAGGAATAGATGACATCTAGTTTCTGGGTAAAACTACACATGACTTCACTATAAAGGTATGCTCTATTTCTTTTGTGAGATCTATAGTTGGTATGTCACCAAGACCACAAAACGTGCTTAAAGTTCCGGTCACAACAAAGGTACAATCTTTCTTATGACTTATATTTTAATTAGTAAGGGCTTACCATCTTTGTTGTTAAGCGTATTGTGCTCTTTGCTTTCACTTTTTTGTCGTGTGCTACTTGTTGCTATGTTTCGTTTAGATATCGTCTTCTTTAGTGTTGTTGCGCTATGTCCCCATTGTCGTGATTCCTTCCATGCGGTGGAGGTTTGCAGACGATGATGCAAACCGTAAGCAATAAATCCTCTAGCGTCGATGACAACTTTGCTGTAGCGAGCGTTCTGACAAGTATGGTAAGACCTTTGTTGTCCTGACAAGATCTGGTAAGAAGTATGCTTAAAAGTCTCCTACTTGACGTTTCTTTATTATCACATTTTGGTTATTATTATTATTATTATTATTATTATTATACTATATTTTATTTTCTATATTTTTTATTACTATTAGTAGTTTAGTATTTTTTTTAACCGTTGTAAATATTTTCTCCTATGTCCTGCCTCCTTTTTTTATGTCATATCTGAATGTAGGTCTACCGAAAACAGCCTCTCTACTATGTAGGGATAAGGCTGCGTATTATTGACCTCCCCAGACCCTGCATTACTGTGGTATTTCAGACTAGGTGCGATGATGATGATGATTTAGAAAAGGGATTTATAATGGAATGTAATGAAAGAGGAGTATTTCATATCACATCTTATTTCATCCTAAATAGTAAAAATAAAAACTTCTAAATTGGGGGGGTTTATGATGAAATGTAAAATGATAAACAATTTTATACTATATTACATTATAAACCCTTTATTCAAACAACATTTTACTATATTACATTATGAATCCTTCAATCCTTCTCAAACAACAATTTTATAATTTTATATCAATTTACATTCCATTCTGTTATAAATCATTCCATTAAAAATTTTACATCAAACCAAATATAGCCTAAATTAGATTCACATGTCATTTTTATAGTATATACTATTCAAGGGTACGAGACGAGGGATACTTTTTGCGGTTTGAACCGCATTTAAGAATCAAAAGTGTAACACCCCATTCCCGCGTGACCCGAACCCGACATCAATGGTGATATCCGAGTCCGTGCCCCGCGAGGGTGGCATGCTACATCACTCGATCGAAACTTCGGTATAAATTTTTTTCAAACATTCATTCCATCAAAGCCATTTCCTTTTCTTTCATTTACACACGTATGCTGAACACGATGAGACCATTTGTATCAACGTGCATAGATAAACATTTTCGATTAATACAATCGATTCTGATTATTACAAATGGTCAACCATAAATTACAATAACCATTTTATGTACAAAACAGAACCACATTGGCCCATTTCACATACAATTAGTCATTTTGGAAAACAATTCTATTGGACACTAATGCGAGGCGAGCGGCGATCCCGATCTCTTCTCTACTTCAATACCCAACAACGTTATACGCCCGTTGCCTAACAGGGCATTTTTCTGAGTCCTGAAAAATAATTACAAATTTTGGGTGAGTTTTGCGAACTCAGTGAGAAACCATCATCGATGGTTCACTCAACTCATGCATATTCAATCAATTTACTAAATAATACATACAATCACATTTTTCAAATGTAAGGCGTTTCACCTTTAATACAATTTATATTCAATCATTTATAGATGCAATGCACATGTGACACTTTTCATTTTCATTTCATTGTTGTGACCGATGCGCTCAAAGCGTCGATGGACGGCACATTGGGTTGAGCAGTGGCTCTCGAAAAATTGGGCTTGAAGCCTGGTACATCGAGCCCGAGGCTCGAATACGTTGGACACGAGGTCTGTGCGTTGGTGAAAGCTCTCATATCGTTAGGCGTGATATGCCCCGATACGGTGGTTGCTCCGGTCACAACTGCCTTTATCTGATCATACTTTTATGCATGCAATGTACATGTTCCAATTCACACTCACCGACATTTTACATTTCAAAGACCAATTCCTATTCCTTCGGACCTTCGGTCCGATAATTCAGTCACTAATAAATGTCATATTCACAAATTATTCCATTGAAGCACCCATGCATAGTTACACACAAATAGCACTTCGATATCACATTCCACATATTTCAGACACCTACAGTCCAAAATCAGTCAAAATCAAACACACATAATCCCTCCATTATCTCCACATGGCAAAATTGTAAAATATTAACACATAAAGGTTGAGGAACCAACTAAGTTACTCACCTGTATTTTCGAGCCAAAATCTGGCCGTCTCAGTGACGTCGGTGGACCGACGCTCCAAGTGTGACTCTATAACAAATGATGATATACATACATTATCAATTGTTCAATCGTAACTATTTCAGAATGCACATGTAATACTTAGAAGGTGCACAATGCATGATCATGATATTCCCTTCCCTAATCCCATTTTTTCCATCATAAAAATCCGTCTAAAAATTGGAAACCTATTGACGCTGACGGTGCGTAATTCGGACCTCCATAGGTCCCCAATTAAACAAAATAGCGATTAAAGGCTCCGTTACCCGGGGCCACGTCAATTTCCAGTCCAAAAATTCCCAATTTCTCACAAAATGAAATTAAATGTTCTACGAATCCGATGCCTTAAGAATCAGGTCAATCGGACGTCGGACGGAAAAGAAATTGACAAAAGAAACAATTAGGTCACTTATTGTCAAATAATAAAAAAATATAAATCTGCGCCTACCTCGCTGGGGCGAGGCGTCGCCCTAGCGAGGCCGACTCGCTTCACCTCGTCGCGAGGGCGAGGCGTCGCCCTAGCAACGGGGCCATCTTACCTCGCCTCGCGGGGGCGAGGCGTCGCCCTAGCGATCCGGCGAGGTTCTACTCCCTTTTTTTCCTATTTTTTTCCTATTTCTAATCCGAATTTCCAACACCCATAACTCTTTGCACACAAATCGAAAAAATACAAACCATAGCTTGTTGGAAAGATCATGAAAAGTTCTACCATTCTCATGAAGACTATAAAATAAATTTCACCCTAAGGGTGTCAAAATCAATCAAACCCATCGCCCACTCAAAACCTATCAAAGCAGGCGTTACATTGCAAATTCAGTAACTACTCATTTCCTCAGTCAAAATAACACAATAAATATTGTCAGTAAGTTCACAATGTTATCTACAACTTTCATGAACAACCCAAAATCAAATTCACTTGCTAAAAGGTCAAACAATTCCACAAAGAATCGCCTCTTGAAATCAACCAATCTGACGGTAATTTTCCAAACGGTGATTCTCTTAGCACAAAAGTCACAAAATTCACTACCTTATATCCCTGAAAAGCTAAGATCTCAAACTTCAATTTTAATGAAGAACTCAAACTCCAATTCGCTTTCTAACAATTTCAAAACTGTTATGGAAGCTACTGTCATGATCAGCCATTCACAACCTAGTTTAGGTTCAGGTTTTGCAAAATCGTAACTCTAAAAATTACACACCATATATCATTTTCAAGATAATTTCTTCCTCTACAACTTTGTAGAAGATCACTCACACCAATTCAGTCCACAAAAATTGCTAAAATTTCTCCCAAGCAGACTGCTCACAAAACCAACACTTTGACTAGGTTTCTCCAAAAAGCATAAAACCAATCAATAGAAATCAGTTCATATCTCCCAATATACAACTCGAAAATTAGCAAGATCAGTGGCAATGAAAAGCTAACTCAATATGCTACAACTTTCATGAAGACTATTTTCCCTAGTTCCATATCAATTAACGTAGAAAAATCAACACAGTAATCAGGTCATAACTGCGGGTACTGTTCATAGGCAATAAAACAGTAACTTTCCATGCAAAATTTCGCCCTTCTAGCATTATAATTTAACAACACCTATTTCACACAAAGTTGTAGCCAACAAACCAAAGTTTCATTGAGCACAAACCTTACCTCATTTTCTCACCTACACAATTAGTTATGATCAAAACATTATAATAGGGTCAATAACAATTTTCCAGCTTACATCAACAACCAAACTCCTATCACTTCTAATATCAATAATACATCCCTAAGCATCCAATTGAACACAAAATCAGTCTCTATATCATGCCTACATTCACTAGGAATAACCACCAAAATTTGGCAGCACTTACCCCTTACATTTCATGCTATTTTAGTCATCAATATACAATCCAAAATCAAGCTAAAAACACTTCAATCATACAACTTTCAAGTCATACTTAAACTTAGTCTTAAACCCAACAATTTAAACCATAGGTTTCATGACCTCCATGCATTATACATCATATATAATGAATAATAACTTCCAATCAATGCAACTAACTACTATGATTCATTAAATGCATACTCAAAGCATAAGAAAACTTAAACCATACACTTACCTATTTAAGCTTCCACTCTTCAATTCCCTCAACCATCACAACTTCCTAATTCCTCCTCCTCATACACGACATCATCATGGTAAGAGGTAGAAAGCTTAAGCTTATATGCAAGAAAGAAGGCACTTAAGGTTGGAGAATTTTTTTGGGACATTTAATGAAGAATTTCGGTGGAGGAGCACAACAAAGCAAGAAACTATTTCATTTATTCCTAATGGCCGTGAGAGAGTGAAATAAACAAAGCAACTCATCTTTCTTTCCTTCCATTAGAAGAGTCGAGAATGCATAGGATAACCATGCATTAAATGAAGGGACCACTTGGCAAATGGATGAGAATGTAGAAAAGTCAATCACATTTTTTTGAAAGAAATAAAACAAAGACCAAGCAACTAGCTCTCTAATTTTGGTTCCACCAAATTTAAGGGTCCATTTATGGGTCCCACCAAATATGCAAGGGTTTAATACCAAATAACAGTAGAAAATCAACCGGTTCGCCATTTGTCGATTTTTTTTCGGTCTAGGAATTTCCAGAAATTTCCCCGAATCTTTTTTTTTGAAAATTACCGAAATTGCCCAAAATTGGAAAACATATAACAGTCCACTCCCAATAATTTTTCAAACACGAAAACCACATTTTCCATAACAAAAACACATTTAGGCCATTTACTGGCGATTTTGCGGTCCGAATTTTCTAGGAAAATTCGAGAAAAATTCCTAAAATTTCTTAAAATATAAAACACACTCTGGATCAGTCAAAATAATTTTTCAAACCCTATAATCATGTTAATCCCAATAAAATTGCATTAGGCCCAATTACCGGGAATTATCATGAATGCATGTACAGTAATTCAATATGCACAAATGATACTGTGTAGCAATCCTATTATGCATTAACAGTACTAATTATTCCCTATCAATCCCATCCTATGACAAATTTTCTATTTTACCCTTCCAGTAGAGGGTGGGATGTTACAAAAAGTTTTATAATTCTTTAAAATTCACGAGGAATGAGGAAAATTGAAAATAATAAATATAAATAATTATGTACAAATATGCAAATTGATAATTAATAATAAAATAAGAAGAAAAAATGAAAATGATACAAATGATGTGGAAATATTACTTTGATGTCAAGTCCTCCAAGTTAAAATTATCTATTTTGGTTCAAATTTTGATTCATGTTTAAAACTTGGATCCAATAAATTACCATGTTGTTTACTTATTGTCAAGATCATCTTTGTAAAAAACAAAATGTTATTATTAAGAATGTGATACTAAAGTAGAATTTTAATTTTAAAAATTTTGTAGGTTTGAATTTGATCTTATGTGGGACCTTGCTTCAATAAAAAAGTTTGTATAAATTTAAGACTAAAATATGTTTGCTGATTTTGTTTGGATTTTAAATAGGAATAAATTTTATTTATGGAAATATAAAATTTTAATTTTTTAAAATTACCATTTTAAAATTTAATTTTAAAAATTAAATAATTTAATTCAAAATATTTTACTTATATAACTAGGGGTGAGCATTCGGGTAATTCGGGCCGAATTTTCACTATTTGGGCCCGACTCGAATTACCCGAATTTTTTTTTATGTTACCCGGCCCGAATCTGAAATTTTGATAGCCCAAAATTTTTCGACCCGAACAAAGATTTAAGTAACCTGGCCCGAACCCGAAATTGTCAATACCTGAACTTTTCGGCCCGAACCCAAAATTGAACTTACCCGGCCCGAACCTGAAATTTTTTGGCCCGAACCCGAAATTTTAATAACGCGAACGTATCTAGCCCGAAAATTTTGAGTTACCCGAAATAATATAAAAATAAAGAGTCCAAATGCAAATATTACAATTGACTAGCATAATTTGATTGTTAATTCTACAAGAAAAAAAACAGTAATGAAAAGTAGCCTGGTAAATTAAACCGGAGTGTTTGTTCTTGACTTCTTCTTTGCTTGATGGAGTCTGGTAAATCATGAAAGTCATCAAACTTCAGGTAATCCAGGATCTACAGAAATTTGTGACAATTCTACATTAAAAGAACATAAATTAGAGAATAAATCAATCATGCAAAAATATCACAATGCATAACAAATTGAAATATTAAATAATAAAGCTATAAAAAAGAAATTACCATTTTCCAAACGTTCTAAGTCCTCCAAATCCTCCTCAATGTTGATCTCGTGACGAGTCACTGAAGCTCTAATCCAATCCTGTCCACATATAAGTGCTTGAACAATTTTAGGAGTCAATGAGCTCCTAAATGCATCAAGAACCCTCCCTCCTGTGCTAAAAGCACTCTCCGAAGACACGGTTGAGATAGGGATTGCTAGAACATCACGAGTCATGATAGCAAGTGTAGGAAACCTTGCTCCATTAATTTTTCACCATCCAAGTATATCAAAGTTTTCCTGATCCGCTTCGCCCTTCACCCAAATACTTATCTAATTAGATCGTGTATCCCAACCTCCCGTTGCACTCTTGAATTTCTTAAATTTGGATTCCATAGTCTCAAATGGTTCACTATCCTTATCTAAATTGCTTGAAGATTGCCTCTCTCAAATGATCGGCTAGTTTGGTGACAATATGCATTTATATTCATTAAACATGGCAAACAAAGTATCTCTCACCTTATGACACATCGTGAAACATCCTCCCATTATAAAGTTGCTGAAAAGCAAATTCCACATACTCTAATTTAGCTCGAGGATCGAGAATAGCAGCAATATAAATGAACATATTGGCCTTCTCAATATTTCCCCAATACTTGTCAAATTTTCTTTTCATATTGCTTGCCATCAAACTCAATTCAAGATCATTGTTGTTTACCATTTGATCTAAATTACTAGCCATCGTACTTATTTCACTAAAATAAGTATTTGAAGTCACATAATAAGAGCCGAAACTCTCAAAGTCAACTCATAAAATTGCTTCAAGAACAATGTTAATCTTCTAGCAACCTCCCAATCATTACAAGTAGGAACCCCCATATCACCCTCCATCTCACTCTTAAAACTAGGATCAAGAACTTCAAATCTCTCAAAAGCTTTTTCAAAGTTTTGGGCAACATCAAGCATCAAGTAAGTCGAATTCCATCTAGTTGAAACATCCAAACACAAAGACTTTTACAATCAATCATCTCCATCACAATTGCCTCGTTAAACCTTTTCAACCTAGCAGGAGATTGTCTAACAAACCTAACAAAGACTCAATTCGCATAATTGAACTAGAAATTTCACTTAAACCATCACCAACCACCAAATTAATTATATGAGCAACACACCTAACATGAAAATGTTCACATCGAATAACACTATTTTTTCTAGTGCTAAACCTTTTTTTCAAATATGCAATGGCGGTATCATTCGAGCTAGCATTATCAACTGTCATTGTTAGCACATTATCAATGCCCCATTCAATCAAACACCTCTCAACCGCCATACCAATGGCCTCACCCTTATGACTATCAATAGGGCAAAAGTTAATGATCCTCTTGTTCAATTTCCAATCATTATCAATAAAATGCGATTAAACACATATAATTGATTCTTTGCAAAGAAGTCCATGTATCTGTTGTCAGACAAACCCTATGAGTGGAGTTCCTTAACAATTGCTTCAACTTATTCCTCTCATTTATGTAGAGTTGGAAGCTGTCCCTAGACACAGTAAATCGGGATAGAAAAACAAACTTTGGTTGAACTTTAGACATAAAATGTCTAAAGCCTTGGTTCTCTACAAATTTGAAAGGAAGTTCGTCTAGTACAACCATATATGTCAAAGCCTCCCTAGCTACATGTTGATCAAACTTCAAGTGTCATAATATTTGGACTACCCCTCACCCTTAACTACATTAACTTCACGTTGATTAGGATCTAAGAAGGGCTCATTGTGCAATGATTCATGTGATAAATAAGTGGGCGAGTACCTATACTTTTGAATCGGCAAAGATACTCTTTACCACAATAATTGCATATACCTTTTCTAGTTCCATCTTCACCACAAATGCAATAAAATGATGCCATACCTCGGATCTTTTGCCATAGCTTTTCGCTTTGGTCTTTAGTGGGCTGAGGCATCTCTTTCCGAGGCCTCTAGCCTCTTCATTCGGAGACCAAATTGAATGGAATCATTGGATTATTTGACCCTTCTTGTTCCATCTAAAAAAAACAATTTATAAGACAATCGAAGTCAATTTATAATTCACTCACTTCAAATATGAATCTTCAAAGCACATTAGAAGTGAATTTATAATTAACTAACAAGTGATTTAAAAAGTATGAGATTTGTAATTAATTTATATACGAGATTAGTTAAAACTCATAATAAAAGTATGATTATTATAGGGTATATAATAAGGTGTATGACCTAATCTGTTATGCCATAGTTGAAAATCAATTTGATGTCTCTTGTTTGTATATTCAATAAATGTATATGCTACTTGCTCTTGTGTATGAAAACTTCTCATTTTGTATCAGAACAACAAAATCAATTGTATCTTGTGAGAAGCGGTAGCATATTCCCATCGTCCAAATGCTAAAACTTTCTAAGTCGCAAGTCCTAAAACAATCAAAAGAAAGGTAAAACATGATTTTAATTCCAAACATATTTGCAGGTTGTGAACCGAAAGTAAGGTGAACTTGAAACTACGTATATGAAGAGCGTTGGTGAGTTTGAGAAAATAACTAATGGTTATGTTGCCTATGTGATGAATAAAAAATTGGTGTATATTCTTTTAGTCTTTTGGTTGATCAAAGATTATAAGGTTTGATGTTATATGGTTCGTGGCTCTATATCAATTATCCATAAACACGCTTTTACAAAATCAAGTGAGCGAAAGCAAAATTAAGCACAGAACACGCAAAATTTGTTGGATGATCAAAATTGATTCGATGTCTATCCTTACCCATACTCACGCCTTTCATGTATTTCATAACTTCTTGTTGGACAACATTGGTAATATTTGAGACCATCCGGTGATTTCTCAACAATCTCAGTTATCATTCAACAATCTCAACATTGGTAATAAGCTCAACAATCTCAACATTGGTAATAAGCTCAAGATCCTTACTGCATGCGTGAGCGATGAGCACTCTCAAACGTCGTGTATGTCACCGTGAGCAAGGCGAGAACAGAGAACGAGAACTGAAAAGTGAGAGAGAAGTTAGAAATCGGAGAGAACGATTTTATCGGAGAAATCGAGAGAACGAGGAAGAGAAGAAGAAGAACAAGAAGTTAGAGAGAAAAGGACTCCTTCTGTGGACTGAGCGGTGATAAAGTGATCGCGATACCGAGCGATACTAGAGGAAGAAGAAGAGGCGATTTTATCTTGTGGATTGCGTCTGAGAGTGGATCTGCACTGAGGTAGGCGGGTTTTGATTTGGCGATCATGCGGGTGTGAGTGTGGAGACCGGAGAGTCTTTGAGTGTGCGGTAGGCGGGTTCAATTTGGGCATGGGCGGACTGTGCGGACTTCTAATTTCTAAACCTAAGTCGAAGTCGGGTAGAAGAGGGGAGATGGTAGATGGGTTTGGTATTGAATTATTCGGGTAACTCAATTATTTTTGAGTTACCGATTCGTTTGAATTAAATTGAGTATTATTCAGTCGACACAATTACCAATTTCATCAATTTCACCGAATTAATTGAGAAGGTAGAATAATCAGCCGCCTGAATTATGCTCACCCCTATATATAACTAACGATTGACGTGAATATGGAAACTCGAGCAACTTGCATCACCAGAAAACCCAAAAGTACAACAATGGACAAATAAAGGTGGTTAGCAGAGCTTCAATGAAAAGGCAACTGAAGGGGACAGTGCATGACAAGAGAAACTTGTCTTCACTCCAAAGTCCAAAGTAACAACTCAAATAATTTACTCCATATTTTCCTAATACCAAAGACTCGTAATTTGGCCCTCACATCGGTTACCTTCCCACTTCCAGCTTTAGAGTTTTGACTTCATCTGCTTCTTTTCTGTAAATGGAACAGGTCCAACCCCAGCCAGGTGAAGATTCTGTTGCCACCACCGATACTGATGTCTTACCTCATAAAGATGATGCAGATGAAGTTGATTCAACTCTTGAGCTCTCACCTGTTGCCCGTGAACATTCAGAATCTAGATTCACAGAGGCTGAGGAGCACGCGCAAGAAGAGAGAGTTGAATGTTCAGAAGGCACAAAGTTGGAGCTCTCACCAGACCACCTTCCTGCTTATCAAGAACAGACTGAAGCTTCAGGTTCAAGGAACTCTGATGAAAAGGGTGCGGAAATTATTCGAGATCTGGATAGGCAGCTGTCTATATTTGCCAGAACACGATCTTGTAATTCTTCTTCACCTTGACTCTTTTTAGTTTATGCAAATGCTACTAGTACTAGTAGTAGTTGTAGTAATGGTTCATAGTTTTATGTTACAAATGGAATGAAATATAATTGGTGTGGAGCACAGGGAACTTTGAGAAGGGATATGATGACTTGTTGCCACTCTACAAAGCTATAATTCATGGGAACTGGGAAACTGCAGAGAGCTTCTTGGATGATGATCCTGATCTAGTGACCTCCAAGATAAGTGCTAGAACCACTAATCCTGTCTATATTGCAATTCAAAGAAGGCTTCCACTAGAATTTATTCAGAAGCTTGTGGACAGAGCTTCCCCAGAGTCTCTTGCAATGGGAGGCTCTGCCTCTAACCAATGGACGGGTCTTCATGCTGCTGCTATGATCGGATACACAGAAGCTGCAAAAGTATTGGTGGAAAAGAATCCAATACTGCCACAGATTCTTGAGCCATTTGAGAAACTAGCACCAATTCATTATGCTGCTCTCTATGGTCATAAGGAAACTGTTTGTTATCTGTTATCTGTGACGAAAGACGAAGATCCTAGCCCGTTCAAGGGTACTCTTGGTGCCTCGCTCTTGACAGCTTTGATTATTGCTGAATTTTATGGTAAGTTCCCACAAATTTTGTGGAAGTTGAGCGTTTGATCTATATATCAGTCTACTCATTTGGTTTTTAGGCTGAGATACGACCACCTTTTCTGTAAATTTTGAGAAGAAGAATCATTGCTTTGTGGATACATTGACCAAAATAGTTTAGATTTCATCAGTGATATGGAGCTCAAATTAAGTTACCTTTATATTGGACAGGATTTTAGTATGTGATTGGAGCTCAAGGGTTGCATTACCACTCAGTCATTAATCTTTGTGCTTGTCTCATTGTTGTAAAGTTATTGTTAATTGCAGGCCTGGCTCTTTATCTGCTAAAGCGCTATCCTAGCTTAGCTGTCGAAAAGGACTTCAAAGGGCTTAATGCCCTAACAAGATTGGCTGAAAGGGGTTCACACGCCTTTGAAAGTGGAAGACAAGTTGGACTTCTTGAGCATTTGTTTTACAAATGTCAGAATTCTTGTTTCATTCATCTCTTTTAGATCTCACTTCATTTGATCATAAAAAGAAGTATAACTTATGTAACTAAATGCCTATTTACTATAAGTTAGCTAAAAATTAACTATATCTTGTTCTTAATAGGTATCTTCCCAGAGAAAGGGAATGTGCCTCAACCAGTTGATGTGGAAAATCCTGCAGCAAATCCTACTGTTTACTCAGAAGAACCTAAAAGTTTTGGATTTTTTCAGAGCACATACAACAAGAAGTTGAAGCACAAGCAAGCCCTTCAACTTGGCAAACTGTTATGTGCAGAAACTGTAAAATATCCCAAATTAACTGATCAGCATTTATCAGCATTTGGAAGTCCTATTCTAACTGCTGCTATTTTTGGGATTCCAGAGTTGGTTCTGGAGATTATTAGTGCTTTTCCTGATGCAATATGGTACCGCAATAGAGACTCACGTACCCTGTTTCATCTAGCAGTTTTATACCGTAAAGAAAATGTTTTCAACCTCGTATATCAAATGAGCTTTCAGAAGAATTATCTTATGTCATACAAAGACAAGTTTGAGAACAACATGCTACATTTAGCAGGTAAGTTGGTGCCATCGGATAAGATTTCTGGTGCAGCTTTGCAAATGCAGCACGAGTTGCAATGGTTCAAGGTATGAAATCAATTAAAATCTTCTTCTCTTCGTCAAATTTCATAATTTGGTCTTTAACTAATTTGAACTTGAATCAGGGATTTATCATGTTCATGGTAAGAATAGGACAAGTTGTTGCCTATCAATCGATCTTGAGTCTTTATTGATTCCATTATTCTTCTCAAAACCACTGTACAGGCTGTAGAGCAAGTTGTGCAGCCATCATACAAAGAGTTCAGAAACAAAGATGGAAAAAGACCACAACAGGTATTCACGGAAGAGCACAAGGAGTTGGTGGCTGAAGGAGAGAAATGGATGAAGAATACAGCTTCATCCTGCTCATTTGTGGCTGCCCTCGTTGCCACAGTTGTGTTTGCAGCTGCTTTCACTATTCCTGGTGGCAACAATGGTGATGGCAGTCCAATATTCATGAAAGAGACTTCGTTCTTGATTTTCATAGTGTCAGACGCATTGGCTCTCTTCACTTCTTCTTCTTCAGTCTTAATGTTCTTGGGAATCTTAACATCACGTTACGCAGAAGAAGATTTTCTCATGGCTCTTCCAGCAAGGATGATCATTGGTCTCCTCACTTTATTTGTTTCAATAGCATCAATGCTAGTAGCCTTTAGCTCATCACTTCACATCCTTCTCTTCCACAAAGTGAAATGGATTGCAGTTCCAATTGGCGTGTTTGCTTGCTGTCCTGTGTCTTTTTTTGCGATGTTACAATTTCCACTCCTAGTCAAGATGATTTCTTCAACATTTGGGCCTAGCATCTTTCATCCATTAAATAAAGAAACAATTTTCTAGCTTTTCTTTTTCAAATTATTAGTGTTCATGTTATGTTATCTTTTGGATTGAAAGAATCGTTATGAGACACATGTAATCTTCTTCTATTACAGCTTTCTTCTTCCTTTTTTTTTTGCTACAAGCAGAAGAAAGAACAAAACACGTAACTAATGCAGGATTCTGCGGTACATCGCGCCCTGTTGGTTGCGGAAGAGTTGATCCCGGACAGTCCCCGGAGGACTATTACAGCCTTCCAACTAAACAGTATAAGAAATTAGTGATTTCACATGACTTTCGCCGGATAATGAAAGGTCTTTCTCAAATGTAATCAGTAGTTCTTTTCTCCAAATAATTGATTTACATCTATCTTCTGTACTATTTGTAATTTGCATTAATAATATACCAATCAAATAATTTTATCCTCGTCTATTGCGCAAAATTTCACATCAAACCACTGACTCGGAAGTGTAAATGCCATCAAAAGGAAAGTTCAACTCAAAACATTTAGGATTCAGTTTAAAAGATCTTCTAATTTAGTGAATTGTTGTAGTGTCAAGATCATCAGTATTTGTTGGCAGCAGGAAGAGACTAGCATAGATGTGAATCATTTACTCTTAAAATAAGCATTTCACTGCAAAATCTTATCAAGGTCAGTTTGGCATTATAATATGGTGTGTAGAAAAAAATCATTTATTTAAATATCATTCAGCAATAAACCTTCATTAAAATTAGTGGGTTCAACTTCAGGACACTAAAGATAGCATTATAATGTGAGAAACAAACTTGGCTGTGATGACAATTGGTAGATGGAAGTTACTTTTCATATTAAACTCTTTTCCTGAAGACATCAAGGAAGTTTCGATCTTTAGCTGGCATATATGCATCTTGTCAGTTTGCTCTCACCATCTTAGACCCTATACATTACAAAGAAGCAACTGAAAAAAAAAAGGGGCAAAAAGCAATGGTGGAAGAAATGAAAGATATCGAGAAGAATGAAACATGAGAGATGGTTGACTTATCTGAAGGCAAAAATGTAATTAGCTTGAAATGGGTGTTTAAGACAAAATTTATTATACATGGAAGCATACAGAAGCACAAAGCTCGTGTTGTGGCGAAAGGGTTTGTGCAACAACAAAGAGTTGATTTTGAAGAAATTTTTTTCCAATGACTCGCCTTGAAATTGTGAGAACCGTTTTAACGCTAGCAGCACAACTATAGTGACATGTTTATCAATTTGATGTCAAGTCAGCATTCCTCAATGGAGATTTAGAATAAGAGGTTTATGTAGCACAACCTGAGGGCTTCGTAAAGAAGGGTGACGAAGCAAAGGTGTAAAAGCTAAAAAAAGCATCGTATGGATTAAAGCAGGCTCTTCGAGCATGATATAGTAGGATTGATGGGTACTTTCAGAGAAGAGGATACATGAGAAATGAGAACGAACCTATCTTGTATGTGAAGAAAGAAGGAAAAAAAAATGATCTCTGTTATAAAAGATAGAAATAATATGGTGTACCACTAATTGTAGATGCACCATTTAATAGTTAGTGTACATATGAATTGATTTGGTTTTACCTAACACAAGAATGAAGTAGGTGGTTATTGGTTTGGTTTTTCCTAACACAATAACACATATGGAGTAGGTGGTCACATGTGTATTAGGTGTTTGAAATGTATTATAAATAGAAGGTTTGATGTAAGAGAGATATGGTATGAACTTATAAGAATAAGTCTTCTCTCCCAAATACTCTGAAATTGTAATTCT
Organism: Erythroxylum novogranatense; assembly: GCA_029891385.1. NCBI lineage: Eukaryota > Viridiplantae > Streptophyta > Magnoliopsida > Malpighiales > Erythroxylaceae > Erythroxylum > Erythroxylum novogranatense. The sequence continues at coordinate 26,785,153 of CM057224.1, read as the reverse complement.
GGTTTGATAACACGTTATCAGCACGAAGCTCTCATTTCTAAAATTCGGCTTATCAACATCAAACAATCGTAAGGTTCTTCCGTCTACCTACATCGTACAAACGTTCTTCGGTTTACGTACATCAAACAAACGTAAGTTCTTCTATTTATTTATCCTACTTACGATGTTGTTAAAATAAAGTTCTTCCTTTTATCTACATTAATTCTACTTATGATATGATTAAAACAAATTATAGACGACTCACTATTTTACCTTCTTTTAATAATGAAAAGTTATTACCACTTCTAAATACGTAATTTATTGTATAGTATACATCATCGATGTTTAAAAAAATTTATAATGGCTATATATATAACGGTAATATATATATAACGGTAAAATTATAACGGCTAGATAACGGTAAAAAATTATTTCTATAAATAGATACCACTCCTACATAATTTACTTCATCCCTACACACTATTTCTTACCTCAAAATTCTTACAAAAATTTTCAAATGTTGTCCGCTATATCATTTTTTTGTATAATTATTATCATTATGTATCTTTGTTTCATTCTTAGTGTAGAGCTAAATGATTCAGATCGCACGTTTTTTCTCTTAGTAATAACATTTATTATGATCCCTATGTTGCTTCTTGGCATAGCATTTGAGCATGACATGTAATTTATTTAATGTAGTATCGATTTGAATACATGTATTAATTATTTATCTCTAAATAGTTGCCAACATGTCCAATCTTGCCAAAATTGAGTTCGCTGCTCTTGATGTTGCGGGTCATAATTATATGTCGTGGATGATTGATGTTCAATTGCATCTTGAATCAATGGATCTTTTAGATACCATTAAAGAAAATAATACAACATCAAACAAAATAAAGCCAAAGCGATGATCTTCATTCGTCGTCGTCTTGATGAGGGATTAAAAAGAGAATACCTCACAATTAAAGATCCAAGTCATTTGTGAAAAAATTTACAAGAAAGATATGACCATCAAAAGGAAGTTTTACTTCCGGCTTCTCGTGATGAATGGAGCGCTTTACGCTTCTAAGATTTTAAAAAGGTCAATGAGTATAACTCAGCTATGTTTAGAATTGTCTCACAACTAAAATTTTGTGGGCAAACAATCACTGAGGAAGATATGTTAGAAAAAACATACTCCACCTTCCATGCATCGAATGTAACCTTGCAACAACAATATCGAGTGCGCGGATTTAAAAAATACTCTGACCTGATTTCATGCCTTCTTGTAGCCGAGAAGAATAATGAACTTTTGATGAAAAATCATCAATCCCGCCCTACTAGCGCGACAGCATTTCTAGAAGCAAATATTGCAATTCGAAATGAAAATGAAATAAAAAATTATCATGGGCCTAGTCGCGGTCGCGGTCGCGGTCGTGGTCGTAACTACATTCGTGGTCGTGGTCGTGGACGTGGCCGAGGAAGTTATCCATATAACTCTTTTCAAAGAAATACGAGCCACCACAATAACAAGCACCATATTAATGATGTTCATGGAAGTTCTTATAGGACTTCAGGAGATTCTTGCCTTAGATGTGGTACAAAAGGACATTGGGCTAAAGTTTGTCGAGTTCCTGAACATCTATGTCAGTTATACAAAGCATCCTTAAAAAGGAAAGAAAAGGAAGTGAATTTTACTAAACAACACCCTTTAGGTGATTCAACTGACCTTGGTACTTTTGATTTTGATTTCATTGAGAATCATAATCCTTCGATGACTCTACATATCGAATGCTTGGATTTTCTTGATGATTTTGTAGATCATGGCATTGTTGGTGGCGATAGTAATGGAAATTAAAATAATGTACTTATGTTTGTGTTCAAGTATTATTATGCTTATTATGTCACTCGGTTTCAATTGCTTGTTATGTTACTAGTTTCAATTACTGATGATTGTAATATTTTTTAAGTTAACATAACATCTCTTTCTCTTTATTCTTGCGCAATTTTCTCATTAGATTATTTATTTTATGCGAAGTTTTGATATGGATCGATTACGTAAGAGGAGCGGAAAATAATGATAATTTATGCATACTAGATAGTGGCACAACGCACACTATCCCGAAGATAAGAGGTTCTTTTCGTAATTAAAACCAACAAAACAATTGTGAACACAATATCAGTCCTCAGACTTGATTGAAGGAATTGGCAAGGCAAATTTTACATTACCAAATGGCACAAAGTTCTCAATACATGATGCCTTATTTGCCTAAAGTCTAAAAGAAATTTGTTGAGTTTTAATGATATATATTCTCATAAATATGATACTGCATGAATCGAGGGAAATATGAAATATATGTATCTTACAACCCGTCAATCAGAAAGATAAACATATTGGAAAACTACCAATACTCCTCTTTGGATTACATTATACATATATAAATGTGATTGAATCTAATATGGTAGTTAAAGCAAAACACATTGATCCTTCAATAATTTCTATTTGGCATGATCGTCGGGTCATCCAGATCAACAATGATGCGAAAATAATTGAGAATACACATGGACATCCATTGAGTAACAAAATGATTACTCAAATAAATAAGAGTCCATGTACATCTTGTTCTCTTGGAAAACTGATCATAAGGCCATCACCAGCTAAAATAAAATTTGAATCACCTGCTTTTCTTGCACGTATTCAAGGTGATATATGTGGACCCATTCATCCACCATGTGGACCATTTCGATATTTTATGGTATTGATAGATGCCTCCAGCAGATGGTCTCACGTTTGTCTACTATCAACTCGTAATATGGCATTTCCAAGATTTCTTGCACAAATTATTAAATTACGAGCACAATTTCCTGACTATACAATAAAGAAAGTCAGACTCGATAATCTTTGGTGAGTTCACATCCCAAACTTTCAATGACTATTGTATGTCAATGGGATTATGGTCGAGCATCCTGTTGCTCATGTGCATACTCAAAATGGTTTATTGAATCTTTAATTAAACACCTTCAGCTTATTGCTAGACCATTGATGATGAGAACAAAGCTTCCAATTTCCGTATGGGGTTATGCAATTTTACATGCTGAGGCATTAATTCGCATCCGACCAAGTGCATATCATACATACTCCCCACTACAACTTGCATTTGGTCAAGAACCAAATATCTCCCATTTGAGAATTTTTAGTTGTGCAGTATATGTGCCTATTGCACCACCACAACGTAGTAAAATGGGACCTCAAAGAAGATTGGGGATATATGTCGGCTATGAAAGTACATCTATTATTAGATATCTTGAACCTCAAACGGGTGATATATTTACAGCACATTTTGTTGATTGTCATTTTGATGAAAATACTTTCCCGACACTAGGGGGAGATAATAAACAGCTGATGAAAGAAATTACATGGTGCGAACCATCATTATTGTATCTTGATCAACGCACAAAACAATGCGAAACTGAAGTGCAAAGAATTGTGCATTTGCAAAGAATTGCAAATCAATTACCAGATGCTTTCACAGATACAAAAAGAGTGACTAAATCATTTATACCAGCTGTAAATGCTCCTGCTCGGATTGAAATCCCAAAAGGACAATCTGAGAAAATGATCACTCATGAATCTACAGCACGCATGAAGCGTGGTAGACCAATCAGTTCCAAAGATAAAAGTTCTCGAACAAGAAAAGGAGCAAATGTGATTAATGACCCCAATATAGATAAAAGTGTTCCGTTAGAAACACAAGATGATGATAGTGTCCCAGAAGAGACACAAACTGAGATTAATCAGGAAATCTCAATTAATTATATTCACAAAAAAGAATTATGGAACCGAAATGATATGAAAGAGATTGATAAAATATTTTCTTATGCTATAGCATGTGATATCATCAATGAAAATGAAGATCCTGAACCAAGATCTATCATTGAATGTCAAAATAAACATGATTGGGTTCAATGGAAAGATGCTATTGAAGCTGAATTAAATTCTCTTAACAAGCGTAAAGTGTTTGGACCTATTGTCCTTACACCCCAAAGTGTAAAGCCTGTAGGTTACAAATGGGTTTTTGTTCGAAAAAGAAATGAGAAAAATGAGATTGTGAGATACAAAGCTTGACTTATTGCACAAGGTTTTTCTCAAAGACCCAGAATTGACTATGAACAAACATACTCTCCTGTTATGGATACAATTACGTTTAGATATTTAATCAGCTTAACAGTTCTTGTAAAGCGGAAATGCGTCTTATGGATGTTGTTACAGCTTACCTGTACGGATCACTTGATAGTGATATTTACATGAAAATCCCTGAAGGATTCAAAATGCATGCAGCATTAAAATCACAATCAAAGGAAAAGTATTCGATCAAATTGCAAAGATCCTTATATGGACTAAAGCAATCTGGACGCATGTGGTACATTCGTCTAAGCGAGTATCTATTAAAGAAAGGATATGTAAATAGTCTTATTTGTCCTTGCGTTTTTATAAAGAAAACAACATCCGGATATGTGATTATCGCTGTCTATGTTGACGATTTGAATATCATTGGTACTGCTAAAGAAATCCAAGAAACAGTGGTGTACTTAAAGAAGGAATTTGAAATGAAAGATCTTGGAAAAACTAAATATTGTCTTGGTCTGCAAATTGAACATAGACCAAGCGGAATATTTGTGCATCAATCGACATATACAGAAAAGGTATTGAGGCGTTTTAATATGGATAAAGCAACTCCGTTAAGTACACCGATGGTTAGTAGATCGCTTAATGTTGAGAAGGATCCATTTCGCCCTTGCGAAGAAAACGAAGAAGTTCTTGATTCTGAAACGCTATATCTGAGTGCGATAGGAGCTCTTATGTATCTTGCTAATTGCACTAGACCTGATATAGCTTTTGCTGTTAATCTACTAGCAAGATTTAGTTCATATCCTACGAAAAGGCACTGGAATGGAATTAAACATCTATTCCGTTATCTTCGAGGTACAATTAATTTGGGATTATTTTACACTAAAAATGCAAAACAAGTTTTGGTTGGTTATGCGAATCTGAGTTACTTATCGGATCCGCATAAAGCCAGATCCCAAACTGGTTATGTATTTACGTATGGAGGCACTGCAATTTCTTGGCGTTCACAGAAACAAACACTTATTGCTACTTCTTCAAATCATGCTGAAATCATTGTACTTCATGAAGCAAGCCGATAATGTGTATGGTTAAGATCAATGACGCACCACATTTTAACAACTTGTGACTTATCGACCAACAAAGAACTAACAATCATATTTGAAGACAATGCAGCATGTATCGCTCAAATAAAGGAGGGTTATATCAAAAGTGATAGAACCAAACATATCCCTCCGAAATTTTTCCAATTCACCCAAGATCTCGACAAGAGCAAAGAAATGAACATCCAGTATATTCAATCAAGCAACAATGCTGCGGATCTTTTCACAAAGGCACTTCTTACTAAACCTTTCAGGAAGCATGTCCACGAGATTGGAATGCGACATCTAAGAAATTTATGAGGAAGAGCTCATTGTGTTCAATGAGGGGGAGCTTACGCAGTTGCACTCTTTGTCCCTTATCATGGTTTTTATCCCACTGGGTTTTTCCTGATAAGGTTTTTAACGAGGCAACACCAAATGCGTTTAAAGGCCAGAGAAGAGACAATTATATGGCACACCAAGGGGGAGTGTTACAAAAGATAGAAATAATATGGTGTACCACTAATTGTAGATGCACCATTTAATAGTTAGTGTACATATGGATTGGTTTGGTTTTACCTAACACAAGAATGAAGTAGGTGGTTATTGGTTTGATTTTTCCTAACACAATAACACATATGGAGTAGGTGGTCACATGTGTATTAGGTGTTTGAAATGTACTATAAATAGAAGGTTTGATGTAAGAGAGATATATTATGAACTTATAAGAATAAGTCTTCTCTCCCAAATACTCTGAAATTGTAATTCTGGTTTTATAACAATCTCATCATTGTTTGTCTTTATGTTGATGATATCATTTACACTAGTTCTTCTACCTCTCTTATGGCTAAATTTAAATTTGAAATGATGAATGAATTTGAGATGTTGGATATGGGTTTATTGCATTATTTCCTTGGACTTGAAGTTCATCAAAATGCAGATGAAATATTTATTTCACAAAAGAAATATGTCAAAGACCTTCTTGACAAATTTGGAATGCTAAATTGCAAGCCTGCAGCCACACCCATGAACATTAACAAGAATTACAGCATGATGATGGAGTGGAAATAGCAATTGTTGGAAGGTTTAGAAGCTTAGTTGGAGGACTGATTTATCTAATTCACACTCGACCTATCATTGCATATCCCGTTGGTATGATCTTAAGATTTATGCAGCAACCCTCGAAGGTTCACAATGGAGCTACAAAGTGGGTTTTTAGTTACATTGCTGGAACTATGGAGTATGGAATTTGGTACTCTAAAGCTTCCAATTTCAGATTATGTGGGTTCACAAATAATGATTAGGTAGCATCGTTAGATGATAGACGAAGTATTTGAGCAAATGTTTTCACCCTAAGATCAGGAGTGATTCCTTGGAGTTCAAAGAAGCAATCAACGGTGGTGCGTTGTCAACCTCAAAGGCCGAATATATTGTAGCAACTTCAGCAGCTTGTCAAGCCATTTGGTTAAGAAGAATGTTAGGTGATCTTCAACAAAAGCAAGGAGCACCGGAGATATTTTGTGACAACAAAGCAACTATCTGATAAAAAATCCAACATTTCATAACAGAACAAAACACATTGAACTTCGTCATCATTACAATTGTGACCTCGTTGTAAAGGAAGAAATAGCCTTGAATTATTGTAACACCAATGAGCAGCTGGCAGATATACTTATGAAGGTCTTATCAAAAGAAACATTTTGCTACTTTAGAGGATTACTTGACATCTGCAACTTTAAATCAAAGGGGAGTGTTGAGATGTGATTCAAAGAGTGACTAGGTCTTTTAGGATATGGGTTAAAGATAATAAGTTTGTTTTGGTCAATAGCTTAGTGGGTTCTGTTACTAATAATACTCTAGTAGAGTAGAAGTTTTCGATTTTGCTGTATTTTTGCTTTCATGTAAGCCTTTATATATAGGCACATCACAATTATTTTAAATTATCAACTCCATAAAAGCCAATAATACATCTGCAAATTTTATTGCTATCTGTTTTCAACAAAATCCACACAAAAGAGTAGTGTCTGCAATTGTTGCGCATATGTGAACCTCCACAAATGGAACCTAGAGCCGCATTAACTATGCCAGGATTTTGGAAGTTATATGTTACTACAAGGACCATAAGACTTGGATGTTCCTGGATTCCTAAGAAAAATACACATCACCTGCATCTCGCATCCCCATCAATACACGTCTGCTCTTCGGTTACGTAATGCCCTGTTTAATGAATCAATAGATGACGTCGTAGGCGTTTGCTCTTAGGTCGCGTGATGCCTTATTTAATGCGTAAGTGCTACAATACAATGCATAGTTTAATCAAATGAAAACAACGGTAGACTAAGGGATCTTAAAATCACACGCAACTCGCTACATTGGATATATACCAAATTTCAGGTCATACGATGTAGAAACTGACGAGTATGCCACGGACATAAAAGGAACTATATAGGGGTTGGTAAGTAAACCATGCTATGCTATGAAATGTTGCTTTCTAATTCCAAGTTATATCATGTGAGTAATTCCGAGGGTTTAGTTCTTGTTCACATAAACAACGAAAAGAGAAAAAATGCTCTTGGACTTTAAATCAGTCGATTGCACAAAGAACTGTATCTTCACCCAAGACATTTACAAGAGCAACGTAGTTAGCTTCTTTCTTCTTCCTGTCAGCTGGTAAGGTAAAAGTCACACTTGATGCCAAGGTCCTCGACTCCATCCGGAAATTAACGCGTGCATCTTCATCTTCAACCATTAAAATGCTTCTAAGCAAGAATTTTAAACATGGAAAGTGCCTTACGTCACCTTCTTAAGTTAGAACTCCTTTTCAAGCAAAAGTCCATTATTGTGTTTATGGTATCTGGATCACTAAGACTTGAATATCATCATAGAACTATGGATAGCCTGCCGACATATAGGACATTTAGGCAACTGCCATGACACAGATTTGGCAACAAACTAGATGGCCACATGGAATGAATCCGGACCGTCTTCCATTTTAAATTTTAATAATTTATTTTCCATTTTAAATTAAAGAAGAATGAAGATGGCAGCTTACTAATCTATTAAATTATATATAGACTATAGAGCGAGAGAGATAAAAAATTCCCTTAAAGTGACACAAAAAATAGTCCCAAGAGCTAATTAGTTTAATGTACTGGTCCTTTGATAGAAGTAAGGATTATTAATTAAGCAGTGAATTGACTGATATAGTGATATCATAATTCCGAGAGCATAGTGTGGCACTTCAGGATTGCCCCAGAACAAATGAAGTTATCAATTTGTTGACAACTTCAGGGGACTCTATGTTTGCTGCATGGCCTGTGTCCTTAACTGTCTCTATCCTGCAGCATTTTGGTCCCAAGTGTCTGCAATCGTCGTCAAACCCAATTGTTGAATGTTGGTTCAAGAAAAAAAAAAGGAAATACAAACAAACCATTAGCTATTGCTACTCTACCTCTGCAGCTGATAGGCTAAAGGTATTGGGAAGACATTGTCATGATCACCCCATATCAGCAGTGTTTCCTGCGCCCCATCACACTACCTCTTTTAACAAATCCATGTCTCAACAACTATCTATGTTCTTGGACAACAAATATGAAAGGAAGAATTAAACACCTGAGTTAGGACTGGAACATCTGTTCCTGCCTTTCTTGCGAGCAAGTGATCTAACAGCTCAGATTTCTCCTTCCTGTTGGTATTGCCCAATACCTATAAAGTTGAGATGAATGAAGAGCTTCATGGGAAAATAACAGTTATAAGCTTTAGTTTTTAAGGTTTTATAATATATATTGTTTACACCGTTTAATTATATTTTAAAACGCAGTATGAACACGAAAAAATAATAATCAAATAAAAAATGAAACAAAGAAAGGGACGTAATCCTAAAGAAACAAAAGAACAGGAACATGGGATGCCCTATTGCGAGAAAAGGTCGAAGAGATTATCATAAAGTGTTTTCCTAAGGCACAATAGGTGATGATTGATGGGGCGTCATGATCCAAGTCCATTTATTAATTGTAGACAGACGATTCTAATATGTCCACAATCCTAGGAAAATAATATTTTGTGGATTGCAAGCGGTAAATCCAACAGCTTGTGACTCTTATATCTTAATGTGTATTAATCTTATCATCTCATATTTTAAGCATCATTATTCATGTCTATGTCTATGACTATGACTATGGCTTATTATATTTAACTGGGCAAATAAGGACAAGTTCATAATAATGATGGAAAGTTAATCAAAAAGTGAAAAGAGTTATATAATGATTATACTAAACAAGAAAAGGAAGGACAGTAACAGACTCCACCAAAGGTGGAAGGCAATTTCAACAATGGCTAATATGTAGGGAACCATGACCATATTCTTCGACAAACCTTTTGACTGATCCATATTGTATGTTCTACATGCACTCGCAGAGGCTACTTTTGACTGATGCATATCATATCCTCTACATGCGTTCACAGAGGTTAACTCTTCATTCAACAAATGTATAAATCTTGGGGTGACTGCAGGTTGAGGCATAGAAAAAGGAAAAGCAAACTTGAAGCTCAGTATTGGCTTATTGGGTTCCTCATGCATACTAAAGAAAAGTGATGCATTACTTTGGTCGAATTCACGATGAATCTGTACCATAGATTTAATATTATGATCAAGTTCGATATCTGTTGATTCCATTGAAGGTAATTATAATTAAGTAGGCAGATAAAATTGAAAAGATGTTATTGATTATGGAACTTACAATGGACGCCCAAACGAAAAAATCAGGAACCCACTTCAAGGGATCAGTCTTATACATGGCAAGCTTAATCATATTCCTCACATCAAGTGGCTTCTGAGGCAAAAGAAGATCATATATGTTGTTTCCAAGCTTCTTCAAGTGCTCATCTTTTTGCTCCTCCGTGTAACATAACCCAGAGCTTATGATCACCAACTTGTTAACTTCCTCCCCATAATTAGCAGCCATCTGATATGCCACATATCCTCCGTAGCTAATCCCAACAACGTTGTACCTCTCCAACCCCATCTTTCTCAACCCTTCTCTTACACAATCCGCCTGGAAACTATCCGACCTGCCACCCCTTTTCGTGTAGGATTTTCCGAAGAACAACAAGTCAGGGATGTATAGGTTAAAGGTTCCTGACAGGGCTCGAACCTGATAAGCGAATTGCCACCGTGAGTGGCCTCCGTAACCGTGGACTAGTACTAAGTCCGGTTTGTCAAACCTGCGGTGGTTGGTGATCCAGTAATGCATGGTGGTTTGGTCGTCAAGATCAACCGTGCAAGGTGTCATGTTACTTAACAGGAAGTTCAAAGATAAGAACACATCGGTAAATGTCACAACAACCTTGTGTATATAAAGAACTAGAGCAGAGAAAAGGGATCTAAGAAATGAAAGGGTTGTGGAGAAGATGTTGAAATGGCGTTTTCTTGCTTTGGAGTGATTTGGTTGAGACATTGCGATGCATCTAATGGAAGGTTAGAGGCTGGGATGTTCTTGTTATATACGTCTTTGTGTTGATGAAGACAGTGATACCTAAAACTAGACTTTTTAAAAGCTTTTACAAGTCAGCAGCGATATTATTACGCTTGGTGAAAGTCCATAACTTAATAGTAACTCATAAAGTTAACTCACACCGTCTAATATTCTTTCATTGATAAAATTCTTTTATATGGAACCTCCGTTTGGTTCTTCTGGTCCGAATTAAAATAAGCAATTAATTGCACTTCTCAGGAAAGTAAGATTGTATCAGTCACTCAGTGTCATCCTCCTAAATTATAAGACTGTATCAGTCACTCAGTGTCATCCTTCTAAATCATAAATATATGTTAAGGTTCATAATTTCAAATTTTGGGTGAAAATTGAGACACTTACTTAAGGGTTATCAGATTTCTTGTTTAATATTATGGTATTTTATTGTGTTCAATAAATCTCAGTTATTTATTCATGTGAGTCTTATGTAAGTCCCACGTGTGTCTTGTAAAATAAATGAATAAGATTTCATAAGATAGAATAAGACAGGATAATATTGGACAGAAGATCTTGTCCCTAATTAATGCATGCCTCACGCAGCTGTTGAATTCTGAAGCATATATGATATGATGATTAAGTAGTCTTGATTGTTACAGCATATCGTCATGTGAAGACCAATTATAATGATTTGGAGGCATGGCATTCTCAAAGAATTTGTCTTATCTAATAATTCGATATTACTCGTATTTTAGTTCCCCCTCTCTCCCCTTTAACGTAAAAAGTATCTTTCTACACAACTTTGTGTTTCTAAATTTGTGATTTCACTCGTCGGATGCTGCTTTGAGGGTGAAGGTGGAAGGAGTAGTGTGCTAATAAAGTTGAAGAAAGAATCAAAGAATGGAAAGTGTGTCAAGTCCCTCTCCCACTTCACGTAAATCAAGATTCTTTTTTTTAATCTGAGGAATTTTTTAGTATACTCTTCTAAAGTAAACTAAAGAAAATGAAATCCCCATGTGAACGCTAGATTGAATAATTGGAGATACCTTGCTTCCAAAGCTATACAAAAACCTCTCTTTATATTTACCCATCCTTTTCAACACTGCCTTAAGTTATGTCACTTTTTGGACGGCCGTGTCATTGCTCCTCTGACATGCAATAGCAACCCCTTTCCACATTGATCCCTTGACAGTCTCAACATCTTCTTTTCCTTCTATAAATTCCCACCACATCCCTGAGAATTTCTCCTCACCAATCTTTTAGTTTAAAGGGTCACACAACCCCCATGGCTACGTATACTCACATTAGCCAGAACTACTCATCCCAGAGAGCATTGGCCATGGTGTTGGCTGTATCATCAGCTTTGGTGCTGTCACCATTGTACGTTACACGAAAAGACAACAATACCACCGGCCGTTTCTATGAAACCAAGTGGAACTCTGGATTTGTTCTTCCAATGTTGCTTGCTGGACTTATAATTGCCATTAAGACCACTTCATCTCAAGCTCAACAGAGAGGCGGTCATCCTATGTTTGTTCCTTGTTCGGATCCATCTTTGGTTCTTAGAATTGGGAGTTCATCTTGGGGACTTGCTGGCATATTGGTGATGCTTTTGCTTGTACTTTCATGGCAAGAATATGTTCAGGAATTCTTCTGGAGGTAGAACCAAAAAAAAAAAAAAAAAATGGAAGCCCACTTATTTTCTGTTTCTGGTGGCTACATGTGTAGTATTCTAAATTTCTAGTTCTCATGGTTGTAGTGACAAAACCTATAGTTGTAAGTTGCAGTAATAATCAATCAGTTTTTCATTTGAGTTTCCCCTTCAGAAGCTAAATTTTAATAAACAAAACCCTCTTGGCATTCAATGATGTCTTGTGCAACAACCACAATCATCTGTTGTGAGAAAATTTATAACAATTTTACCATTACTGATGGAAGCTCTTAGAATTTTAATCAATCGCTGGTTCATGTGTCACGATCTTAACAATGAGCTTTCGCTCTCTTCCCTGGGATATGGTCAACTTAGCGACGACATATATATGGAGTAACCTGAAATGTACGAAGTCTAAAACTTCAAAAAGGCAGTTTGTGAATCGAGTAATTGTCTTCTTGATTTGTTGTATCTGTGATATTGGCTTGTCAACAATATAAAAGAGTGATTGCATCAAGGGTTTCACTTTGGAGTCAGATTTTCCGGAGGGCTTGCATCCGAGTTTCCGTAGGGCTTGCATCTGAGTTTGAGCTTAATGACACTTGACATGCGAAATGTAAAAACGTAAGAGAGAGCTTCAATGTGTCAGTTTATACATAGACCTTTTGAGTTTGCCTAACACAACAATGTTAACACACTATACAAAACTGTACAGGAGTTTCAGAACCAGGAACATAGATTTACAAATGGGAAGGCATTATATCCTAGGAGGTTTATCCTCTACGTCTATCCTGACTCGTCTTAGCCCAAAATTAATGGAATGAAGCAACAAAAATAAATGCATTTCCACTATATTTATAGCATTTTTTGCACTGCTGCATATCGAGCTATCATCAAGTAAATTCTTGTTTCAACAAGTCTCTGGAGGCCGAAAATCATTTTCACCGAGCCATCAAAACAATACAATTGCCTCTAATGGTGCAGTTTGATCAGTATCACTGTCATCCTAGACGCCTTTTTCTACGTTGTGTCAAAAAGGAACTAATTCAGTTTGCTAACTTAAATATCTGTGGGTTCTATCTCATTTGTTTCGTCAGCAGGAACAGAAGTAGAAGATGGTTCAACCGGAGTTTGCCGTGGTGATACAGGTGGAGCAGATGATGATCCAGTATGGCCAGCAGTGGATGTTGGTGGGCTGTATCGCTTAAGCACCCTTTCTTTGTTTTCCTTCCACCATACTTCTGCCTGCTGCTCCTGAAATCTTCGTTTGCTGCAATACCATTGACAGATATATGACTGTAGGATCAGAAACAGCAAGTAGGAAAACAAAAACAGAGCATGTCACGGATGCATATAAGCAGTTGACAAAATGGCGTATAAGATCTTTCCCCAGTAATGTGATGCAAAGTAACATAGACAAGGGGTGATTGGAACATTAAGCCGTAAGACCTCACAGGTAGGCTTTGCAGGTGACTATAGAAAGAGAGACATTTGCTTACAGAAAACGTTGGGTTTTCTAGTAAAGCATTTAGAGTAGAAAGCTTTTCTCATTCTTAATTTAATTGTTCAAAATGACTTGATGTGGGCCTCAATGAAGTCCCATATTTGAAGAAATCTGCATTGCTTCTTGGTAATCTACTAAAAAGGTTGGAGGACAGCTAACTTAGAATACAAACTAACATATTTAAGTGCTTTAAATTGAACAAAACCCAAACTATCTTAATCAAATTACTCAATTACCTGAATTTGACCCGTTTGAAGATCTTCATACCATCTGGACGTTGAAAGAAAGTAACATAAACCCCAGGTTCAAATTGTTCAATAGTTTCTTTCAATGCTTTTCTTGTGGTTGAAGCTTCCTGTGTCCTGGTTTCATGCTCAATAGTTGTACTGGAAGCCGATGAACTAGTGGTCTCCTGTGGGACACCTTCGTCATCATGGGACAAGTCAATGGTTCCTTTTCTTTCTTTTCTATCTTCCATCCTCTGATCTTGTGCGCTAGAAGATTCATTGATGGAAGAAGCCGTTTCAAATGCACTTTGTTGGTTAGAAACTTCAGATGATACACTAGAGCTGAGATAAGCTTCTATTTGAGAAGTCATGATCTTATAGATTTCAGTTTCATAAATATTAGGAGGTAATAGCTCTGTCATTTCCTTCAACTGAATCACAGGAAAGGTTGTCAGATGATTAGTTTAACTACCAAATATTCAACAATTTGTAAAGAGCAAAAAGGACGGAAAACTTGTATATTAATGGGCTAAATTCATCTATCTAATAAGTGTCCCGTTCCACTAAAGTCAAGCACAAAAACCAGAACTGATGCACTCTGCATTTGGTACAGCCAAAAGGAACCTGTACCTGCCTGCCTAGATTACAATTGTGCAGCGTGCATTTTTCCTCGGCTACGATAGGTGTAAAATATCATTAATCGAATTTTTTTAAATCTCAAGTAAGAGCATAAAGAACATACGCAAGAATGCATTTGTCACTACTATATGCGCGAGATAGTTTGTCAATATGGTCATGCATTGTTGATCTTACATTGAATTATGCATGCAAACATAGAAAACATTCAACTATAGATATTGTTTCTCTTCCAATTGCTTGAGTTTTCCTTATCTTTTCCTTTGTTTTTCCCTCAGGCTATATTAATTTTAGATTTACTATTTCTTCTGCCAATTCAGTTTGGAGAGAAAATTCTGCAAATAAACAAACAGATAATCTCAACCTATGTTGTCCATATATGGATTCGGTTTAATGTTGCCAAAATTTCCCGAGACATCTGAGCATGATGTTCGACTATTGATCCATTAGAGGTAAAAATCAAATAAGGTGATGCATGTATAGAGTTATACCTGCTTTGAGAAGCACTCAATAAGTTCTGAAGCTAATCTAGATCTGGAAGATTCTGCTGCAGCTGATGAAGCAGCCACTTCAGCATATTTCTTCAGTTCCTCGATCTCCATATCTTGAACATCACATTTTTGCCTCAAAATTTTAACCTGAAGGTAGCAAGAAGAAGAATGAAATGAAAGAATTTTTCTAACAAATAAGTTTTATTTCTGAAAGGAAGGCGGACATAAGCTGTTTACTGGAAAGATGAGGGCTTTATGCCATTGAATATGCACATAAAACTTTATGCTGGCATGTAATTGTTGGACATGTCAGGGTGTCCTATTCTGTCCACTAAGGGTGTCGATGTGGAGGAGAAACAACGGAACCAGTGAATAATAAAAGATGTGAAGTCATCGGTACCTGGTTTTGCAATTTTGTCATGTCTTGCTTCATTATCTCATTTGTCTTCCTGAGGCTATCAATGACACTCCTAGAAAATCCAGGAGTTGCAGAGCGTGGAGGGCTTGGTCTTCTAGAATAAGGTGAACCTGGTCTTGTGTTAGCAGCAGGATGAGGAGTGTTGACAGGAGGCTGAGGCATTGTGAAAGGAACAGGCTTCCATGCATTCTGAAGAGCACTTAGTGAACTCGGAAATGTTATATCTTTTAGTTGCTTAAGTGTCGGAACTTGAGAAGCTCGCACCATGGAAGCAGCCTCGAGTTTTGATCCATGCTTTCCTGACCTGATCTCAAGGTACTTTATAGGTTCTGTAGTGGGAGATAGTAAAGGTCTTGAATACCTGCCATCTCCCCTGCCAATTCTTTCACCAGTATCAAATGAACGACGGGCAGTAGCAATTTTCCTGTTCATATTAGGAGTGTTACTGGCCTCAGCAGTTTTAAGTTTTGCATAGCACGCATCACAGACACGGTGTGGTTTTCCTGGAGTTGGAGCTAATGCTGCTTTCAATGCCTTCTTGGAACTGCAAGAATGGCAATGCACCAACCCACAGTTATAGCAGTTGTGTCTTTTTCTAGTAAATCCGAATGCTTGCCGACAACCTGAGCAAACTGATTGGTCTGCACCTGAGACCCACTTGTGTACAGATATACAAGAAGTAAAATTTGAGCCACAAGATATATTCTTTACATGCCTGTCCCTCAGTGCTTCGATTAATGATGGAACTTTTCGATCATCTGTGTCTCCATGTCCCAACTGTCCATTGGCACCTCTACCCCAAGTGAACACTTCGCTTCTTGATGTCAATACAGCAACATGATATGCCCCGCAAGAAATTTCTTCAACAAATTCACCTACCAATTTGTCTTGTACCAAGCATGGTCGCTTTCCATCAGAGTTTGGGATGCCTAGCTGGCCATGTGCTGTGCCTCCCATGGTAAAAACATGACCTGAGGTAGTGAGAGCAACAGTCAAGGTATGACCGCACGCTATCTGGTGGAAATTGTAGTCAATAAGGGAAGAGACACAGGTGGGAAGAAGATAAGTGTCCTTGCTTTCATGACCCAGTCGATACTTGTCGCCGTCACCCCAGGTGAACAACTTTCTAGATGATATGTTTGCACCAGATTGGTTCATTACCTCCACTATAGCTGCAGTATGCCATACACCACATGCAACCTTGATAGTCTTCAATCCACTCAATAATTGAACTTCTTTTGGATATGAAACACTCAGCCGATCTCCATGGCCCAGAACACCAAATGTTCCATCACCAAATGTGAATAGTTTTCCGTTGGATGTTGCCAATGCTGAATGCCACGTACCACAAGCAATTGACAAAACCTGAAGTCCTTCTAAAGCACCAGAAACTCTCTTTGGTATCCAATGGCTGACGTTAGTTCCATGACCTAGAAGTCCAGCATTATGGGTACCATCACCCCACGTAAATAAATCACCAGATGTAGATACAGCACAGGTATGATGTTCGCCACATGCTATAAAATCAACATTAAAAACTGCCAGAAAATCAACAAGTTTGGGGCGACCATAATCTTTTTCAATTCCATGACCAAGTCTACCCCCAGATTCCTCTCCCCAGGTAAAAACCTCGCCTTGCCTTGTTACAAGGCCAATATGACGCACACCACAAGCAATCTGATGAACATCAAGAACGACATTTGATTCTAAGGGCTTAGGAACCAGAACATCATTCTTTGTATGAGCTGAGCTCAAGGACCCATCAGCGTTAGTCCCATCATTCCACACTTCTCCCCATATGTAGACATCACCTAATGATTCTATATCATCAGGACCAGATCCACCACTTGAACAGCTAGGTGTACTTGAGACACTAATTCGAAAACCATCTGCATTACTTGCTCTTAGTTGCATATCTGACCCCACATCTGAGTACAGAAGAGTATCACGGGAACTCAAATCGAGAGAGGGTCGACTACGGGCAATACTCGGTGTGAAGTCTAGAGTTGCTCCAAAAGGACGGTTAAATTGTGCAAATTCCACACCATCTGTTAACTGAGATTAACATAAGCAACATGTAAAGTTAGGAATGCAACGATAGTTGCCATCCTCAAACAGAAGTTTGATAAAGCCCGAGAGATATACGTGCTTTTCATATCTCCATGCTTGGAGAATATATCCTTGCCTTCAATCAACAGTTACACAAATTTAACAAGGTTTAAAAACTCTGCTTTGTCCCTTTATTACAACTAAGTTCTGTTAGTTTGCTTTTTGTGCAGCAGTCTCAATAATTGAAGTGGCTTCATAAGTAGTATTTCGTGGAAATAAGAAACTCACATCTGAGAAATCACTCCTAGTACGCTTATGACGATTATTTCCAATCAATGCTTTGAGGGCTGCAAGCCAAACCTCTGCCTCAACTTGGTCCTTGCAGATCTAAGAATTGTAAAAACGAAGGACAATAGTTGGATATGAACTTCTCATGAACATGAAGCTCAATAGATCATGTTTATAAGATCGTTTTCTGTAACTAACCAGATCAAGAGATCTGTCGCCGTTGTTATACAGAAGCGAAAATGATAAGTAATCCTTTTCAGGACGCAAGTATCTTCTAAACACAGCCTGTTAAAAATGGGAAAACAAGGAAAAAAGAAAAGGCAAAGAATGTCTATAGCATGAACACATGTTAAGATTTAGAGGACCTGAGATTGATATTATCAATCAGCTGCCAAAGAGAGTGTAAGACTCACAGTTCTTTGTCCAGGGATGATTCGTGAGACAGAAGATAATTTCAAATTTTTTTCTTCTCCGTGTGATAACCAGATCAATGATGTCTCATCCTGTTATTACGACTAGAATTGAAATCATTTATACATTTTAAATCGTTGGACAATGAAAGAGAAAGTTTAATAGAACTAAAAGTTCATTTTAGAGACAGGCTAAAAGTTATAAGCTAGACAGAAAGGGAACAAGTTAGAGGATTTATGAACACCCAGAAACACAGAGACTGAAAAGATCAAATCTTTATAAACTGATAATAGTAACTAGTTCTATAAAACTTCACTTGACAGAACAGAAGACACAAACTCAAATGAATGCTAGTTAATTTGTCAAATATTAACACGATCATGATTTAGATTGACAGTGCAGAAAGAAGAACTGATAACAATAGCAGGATCGTCATGAGGATTATAGGCAGCATTTCATGAATGAAAAATTCTGACAATATGTCCATATTATTCTGATAAATATAAAAGTTTGGGAAATGAGAAGAAGGTTGCAGCATACAAAATGATGAAACCGATCAAATAGGGATGGAAAAATACTCACTGGAGAAAGCCTGAAAGCACGAAATTTGGGTTTTCCTGTGCGGCTATACTTGATTAATTGAGTGCCTTTTTTCAACGTAAGAATTGCCTTGAGAAAAAGAGAAGGAAAACAGTCAAATAATGTGTGTTAATGAACATTGAAAAAGATTGTACAGCGCCAAGTCCAACATATTTCCCTTGACATGACATTCCTTGATTGATTAGCATAAGAAAAATATAAGATGAAGCCGAAAAGAAACAAGACTAAACTTGTTCAACGTCGCGGTCATAATTCAAAAAACTAGAAGGATCTGCCATTCCATAGCTGAACCGGATACAATTGAATCAGATGGTAAGTTGCGTAGGGCAAAAGTGTTCTTCATAGCAGCAAGTGCATATGTAATTGATAGATTCTTCTGCTGCTGCTGCTTCCTCCTCCTCTTCTTCTTCTAATCAACATTAATTCTTGGATTGAAAAGAGAAAATAAAGAAATGAAAATGAGGGGTTTGTATAAGAGAGAGAATATATAAAAGAGAGTCAGAAGTTTAGGAAGGTTTGCAGCCCATATAAATTTGAGGTGAGATATTGATGCCGCTTCTTTACTTTACACCACGTCCTTCTTTCTCTTTCCTTACCCTTTCCCATCCTTTGATCTATAATAAATACACAACCTTCTCTATGACTGTCTATCAATACAAACAATTCAACTCAAATCTTATAACATAATAATAATAATTCAATCCAATCATTTACCGTTACTGATGATGGAAGATGAGGACTTGGCATGGATTATCACTCTCCCTCAATTTAAACACCACTTTTGTCTTCGTCTTCCTCTTATTCAATTCACCATGAAAGTGGTAGTTGCTTGCTTGCATAAAATGTAAGCTGCATTACATTTAGATTAAAACAAAATAACAAATCTTTATGATCTAGTTACTAAATCCGCCTAAGAAACTGTGCGTCTGCTGTACAACCTACGCATGTATATATATTGTGAAAAGAAAAAGCAATTGGGGTAGAACATCAAACTATTTGTCAAACTCTCCAGCCTGCCGTAGCAGCAACAGTGTTAGAGACGACGGACGTTGAGCCCTTGTTATACGTACGCTGAATCTCTTCCCTTGTACTCAGTCAAGGACTTAACAGGTATGGTTGGTGTCGGCTCCACTACATCTCCCATCTTCAGCCTACACCTGGCATCATTGACTGCCTCATCATTCAGCTTCGGCCTCGATGGTTGCTTCCAGGGAAGCCCATGCCGAGATCCCCTCCTCAACTTTCCTCGTGCAAGAAGGTCCATCAGTCGAACCATACTATCTATGACGACCCTTATCAGTATTAATAAGAATCATCACACTTTTAAATCATTGAATTAAGCCTTCAACTGGGTGGAACGAAAACATTATCATCACAGGGAGAAGGGAATGTGCAAGGAGCCTTCTTTGAAGAGGCGTTGTCTTTACTCGTTGTCTCACACTGCCAGGAGACGAACCATCTTGCCCACTCTACCATGTGCAGCACAAAGGAAACGAGCTTGCAGTCACCCTAGCCTCTTTCTATCTCCAATAAGCTGCAAACCCGAACTCAGCTTGCAAATGCATTTCTTTCGTTCTAATATGAATTTCAAGAGGCACTGTGCCTTCCCCCACAACTACCGTGTGAAGACAATCATACCTACAGATTAGAACAAAATTAAGAATACGGGAATAACATCTAGGATCACACGCCACCACCAATGGCCACGGCATACCCATTGATTTTGGGATGACATATGTAGTCCTTGACCTTTCCAGGTACTTGCGACCATAACTGGAGAACGATCTTCATGGCATTATAGCAGTCATCCTCACTTTCAACAATCAGACGTAGCCCATGAATGTGCATCTCGTCCATGTTCAGCTTCTTCCTGGAAAGAAGCAGAATCATCCAAAAGAACCGGAAATCACTTCCAATGTGAGATCATCAACACATAAACATACAATGAAAGTAATAGACAGCACACTTTGACATTTTGCGATAAATGCTATACAAGCTTTGTGCCGTCCACAAAGATTGCGATATGCAATGCCTTCTTTATCTAAAGATTGCTTCAGTTTCTCTGTAGCAGCAGTAATCATTGCCTCATCAAAAGGTTTCGAGAGTTTAGAAGACATCTCCTTATGCTGATCTGGGTTGAGATGCTTAAAACACAGATTCTCTAGCTTCTGTTTCTAAATAGAAATTCCGAGCCGGTTGGCCAAGGGTATAAATATCTACAATGTCTCCTTAGCAAATCTCTGCTGCTTGACTAAAGGCAATGCATCTACCGTCATAATGTTGTGCAATCGATCTGCTATTTTAATCAGCACTGCTTTTGCATCTTCCATGGCTAGAACATTGTATGCAAGCTTATCTGCCTCACACAATTTTGCCTGCTGTAGTGTTCTCACGTGCAAGCTTACTCAAGTGACTAAGCTTAGAGATCCCGGAGAAAATCAGGTATCAGATTCGAAGCGTGTAAATGATCCCTAACAAGATATAAAACAATACGCTTGACAGACCATAAATAAAAACCAATGCATTGCTAGTTATTGTTAAAGTTTTAGAGCCCAAGAAACACCGCATTCAGAAAAGTACATGTCTTACTGCTAACAAATGCATAGATACAATCAGTCAACTGAAAGGCCATAATCCAGGCAAAAACGTCTATTATATATAAGAAAGAATGTTCCCCTAAATTATGCAATGATATAGTATCTGTGTGCAAGGCGGCGAAGGTTCGGAAACTTCGTAGCATTGCTGATCCTAACATTAAATTCAATTATTAACCAAAAACCTACTACCTCTTTCCCTTTCAACGAAATCAGCCACCCCTGCTCCAAATGACCTGCATATATGGTCGCCGCTTAGAAAAGAATCGTAAAGAGTGTCATGTAGCAACCCTGCAGCAACCAATTTAGAGTCAGCACCAATCTTAGCAATCAAATTAGATTATTTTATAACTCGTGTGAATTTATAAAAAGAATCCAAGATAATAATTATTGGGTATTAAATAATAGATCTCAAATAGGTCAAAGACTTTTTCCCTCTCTTTTTTAAAATAATTCAACATGATGGTTGGTGAAAAGATATACTCCCTTCGATTCATAATACGAGTCGTTTTAGATACATTTTAATTATTCAAAATAAGTGTCATTCTTGACTTTGTATGCATGTTTATAACTTTTCTTCCAAAATTAACCTTTCATTTATCTCTCATCTTAATTATACAGATTACAATTTCAAGACAATTTCTCCCACAATTTCATTTAAGATGCTGATTACCGAGGTAATTTTATGAGAGTATTAATAAGGGTATATCTATAATTTTATTAGCTTTCTTAATAAACATGTATTTTTCTAAAATGACTCTTATTATGAAGCGGAGGGAGTATAAATTTTAGAAAACTTAGAATGGGTTATCTATACTATTTGAAGAAATACATCAAAGAAGAATGAAGAAGAGAGGGAATAAACATCCTTACAAAAACTATCATGGATTCAAGTATGTCTACATAAATCGATTCATAAAAGTCTAAGTGCCTGCTTGGTTCAGCTTTTGGAAGCTTCAAAAGTACTTTTTTCTATTGTAAAAATTTTAATAAGAAAAAAGTAAGTATTTGACTGTAAATTTTAAAAACACTTTTAAAATAGAAATAGTTTTTTTAAAAACTCAAATATAATTTTTTCAAAAGCTAAAATTTAGAGCTTTTATGAAAAGTCCCCAAATTTAACTTTTTCGTAAAGCTATATATGCATCACTTACGTAAAGAAAGAAAGCTAATTATTTTCGGACACCACCAAAGACTTCCTAAGCTCTTTAGATATGGCAGCTCTCCGAAGCGTAGCTGTCTCCCTCCAATCCAAAGTCCCACCTTCTGCAAAACTCCTGACACCATTTTCTTTTCAAAGACCTCTCAATCTTTCCTTCTCCACCTCTTTCCCTTCCTTCAACCTCTCCGCTTCCCACCACCGTGCCGTCCGTGGTGTAGGGCGCCAATGTGCCAAAATGGCACTACCACGCCCGAAGATTCTGTTCTTGCCTTACTTGAGGCGTCGAAATCTAGTAACACCCTTCAAGCTACCTGCACCGGTCGAAAAAATCGAAAAGCTCTTCTCTGAACCCCAAGTTTTCGACTTTTTCGTAAACCCAACAATCGATATCTAGAAGAAGGGCCAATTAATTGATGAAATCGCGAAATCTTTGGAACTTTAACACCACACAGTCAATTTCTTGAACATCTTGGTGGAGTAAAAAAGGATGGAAATAATCAAAGACAAAGTGAGAAAGTTCGAGATGGTGTACAACAAGTTGGCGAACACGGAGCTTGCGATAGTGACTTCGGTGGTGAAATTGAGTCGCAAGACTTGGCCCGAGATAGCGAAACAAGTTTAGAAGTCGACGGCGAAGAATGTGAGGATTAAGACAGTGATTGACCCAAGTCTTGTGGCGGGGTTCACTGTGAGGTATGGGAACTCAGGGTCTAAGTTGATTGATATGAGCGTGAAGAAGCAACTCGAAGAGATCGCTGCCCAGCTCGACCTCGGTGATATTCAGCTTGCTCTCTGACTTCCATAGTTCCGCTATATTGATTCAGTAAACAACTTTCTTTTCTTTTTTTTGCATAAATTTACTGCATGGAATTTCTTTGAAAGAGATGAAATTTAAAGGGTTGAATTGAGTTTCTGTGGAGGGAATGTATGTTGGTTCATTCTGGCAATGAATCATTTTGTTCCAAATGCCATATGGCGCCAGTGTGGCTGCTACACTCACTGCTTTCATTTCAATAGTCACTTCCACAAAACTGATTTTCCAGCTTTAGTTTTCAATTCTATGAAAATTTTAAATCAAATGTAAAGATTTTCTTTTCCAAAACAAATTAAAATTGTAATTATTTTAATGGTCATTTGTAATTTTATAAAGTTAAATGCTTAAAAGGATGAAGAGTTTTCTCCCTATGATGAAGATGATGAATTATTTCTTACAAATGAAGAAATTAATGAAAATGAAAACGTTGAAGGAAATCATTTAGATGAGCCACAAAATAACGAGATAAATAATGCGAGGAAACATATTGCAAATCTTCTTGTATTACGATAAAGTGCATAATACATTTAACTATTTCAGTTTGAATATTTATTTTGGGATGATAGTATTATTTAACTTTTTAAATATTTTAATATTTATTTTCATATTAATTTTATTTCCTAAAAAAATGAGACATTTTTAAAATTATTTCTTATGAGATGGTTATCTAAAATTTCCTACAAGATGGTACTTTGTATATTGTTTAGTATACTTTAAATATTATTTAGCATAAATAATTTTATTATAAAATAAAATATAGTTAAAAATAATAATAATGCTTTTTATTTTTATGTTGTCAAACAGTCTATTATATGAAGCTCTTTTTTAAAAAGCTATTTTTTTAATTGACATTGACATCCAAACAGTTAACTGACTTTTTAAAAAAGCTCTTCTAAACAAAGTTCTACAAATAAAAGCTCTACTGATAAAAGCTCTACTGATAAAAGCTCATCCAAACAGACACTATAAGAAAAGTTAGAATTAGCGACAAAAAATACCAATGGAATCTAAACCCTAGCAAATTACCAACGGAAACCAAATTTGTGTCAGCAATATTGATGGGAAAAAATTCGTTTAGTAGCGGATGAAATATCGGTCGCTAAATAAAGAAGGAAATCAATTTGCAATGGAAATTTGCAACGGCAAAATGTGCGTCTATAAATTACTACAATAAAATAAGAAATTTGTGATGGTTTTCTTGTTCATAGAAAAAAATGAGGGAAAATATAATTTAGCGATG
Organism: Erythroxylum novogranatense; assembly: GCA_029891385.1. Lineage (NCBI taxonomy): Eukaryota > Viridiplantae > Streptophyta > Magnoliopsida > Malpighiales > Erythroxylaceae > Erythroxylum > Erythroxylum novogranatense. The sequence goes on along the minus strand of CM057224.1, from coordinate 26,760,434 downwards.
GAAAAATACCGTTGGCAATTAAGGAGAAAATCGGTGGCGGGTACAAATTTGGACTTTTCCGATGGAGTGGTAAGGACAGAAACTTCCGTCGCTAACTCTCCAAACCAATATGTTGTCGTCTGCTTGCGGGTGAACATTATTGACCAAACAATGTCGTTTTGGTTAAGTTAACACACACCCGATTGTCCCCCCCCCCCATCGTCAACTTTGTTTCGTCTTCTTCTTCTCCTCCGTTTTTTGATTTTTTCTTTGGTGCAATATTGTGCATTGTCGTCGGTGTTGGCAGCAGTTTGATGGTGTGTCGGAAACTGAGTTTCTTCTCCCACCATTTGGGAACTCATGAAGGTATAATGTTTTACCATGGTTTGATTTGAGTTTTTTTAGTATGTTTGGGCATTTTGTTTTATATGTTTAAGTAATTTATAAATGGATAAGATACTTGTATCAGTGTTAGAAGGTTCAGGTTTTAAATTTGTTTGTGAAGTTGGGATGATTTGTTGATGCATATTAGGTGTTCGATGAAATGCCTCTTGTTTGAAAATTTTGTTAATGTGTGAAGATGAAGTTGATTTGTATCAATGAATGAGTTAATGTGTGAGCCTATTTGATGATTTAGCCTTATTTGATGATTAAGGATAATGTATCAAATTACTTCTTATAGTGTTTAGCCTTATTTCATGATTTTATTCTTACTTATGAAGTGATTTAGCCTTATTTGTGAAGTGATTCAACTTGCATATGTAAATGTTCTTAGCTTAATTTTGAGTTTCTTAATCCTCTCCCAAAAATTGTTTTCTTAACATATCATGTGGTCATTAAACTGAGGATGAAGATGACATAGTAAAGTTATTTGGATTCAAATAGCGATGATCATTGTAGTAGAAAATAAACAACAAAAAATCACGTTTCTAAAATAATAAAGTGTTTATAATCTAAAGTAACGACCGAACTAAATTGTTACTTTAAGTATCAATTTTAAATTGAATTTTACATCAATCATAAAATTCACATATAATTCTCTGATTTTAAAGTTTAACCATATGACTTTTTCAAATTACTATCTCATTAAGTGTGTGCCAAAATAAATTTTGTCAATTAATTAAAACAAAGATATACGTAAGTTCACAAATATTATTTAAATCAAAATAGTTACTTTATTTTAAAATTATTAATTTTTCAAATAATTTATAGTTATGCAATTATCTATTCATGCATATTTATAAATTGTACTAATAAAAAAAAGCAGATGGCATGAACCATCCTTAAAATGCTATTACTAGATAATTTCTTTTAGTAAATGAATGACCAATGTCACACAATTTTAGTAATATGCATACTTGAGTTGCTTGGCTATAACTTCACATCAATGTCTTAAGATTCAACATATAAAATTGAATTATTTAATCCATAGTATTTAACATCTCCCAACCAATGGTATTGGTACAAAATACAAAATAGTATTAATTTTGGTTGAAATTAATCACATAATTAGTAGCATTTTCTTTTTATTATGAATACTATTTGAGAGATTTCAACTTTTATAATTTTTGAAGAATTCAAAATCAAAATCTTTGTATTTAAAAAATTTTAAAATTTCTTATTATGAATACTATTTGAACTAGAATAACTTGGAAACAAGTTGCAAATTAGAGATAAATAAGCATGAATAACGATATAATAATGCTTAATTTATTTTTATACATTAATGGAATGCATTGGTATTTTTTTCATATTCATAGCATGAAATATTTCAGTAAATTATGTATTTTAAGAAAATTACTTACAAATTTAATTCAAGTGACATTAATGATAAATTCAAAATGATTAAACTTTTCAAAATCTATATCCTTTTATTTCCAAGAAACAATATGACCATTTGTTACCTTGTTTGTTTTAAATTTAAATTTCATTGGTTATCTTAAACTTTTCCATATTTGAACAACTTTTGACATCTCTTTAACTTTTCTATTGCATTTGCAATGAGGTTATTAGTTCGGTACATAAACATACATGCATCTTACATTTTTTATTTCTTTCTAGCACATTAAACTCGGTATTTATACTAGTAATCACTCATTAATCATTATATATATTGTTTGTATTGTTCTTTATTTTTATTCATAGTTGCTTCATACTTTGATTTAGTGTTTTTAGTTTCTAGTAAAACTTTTACTTTCTTCTGTACTCTGCTTATCTGTGGTTGTTCATTAATGAAATTACCATACTACAGTGAAGATGCGAGTTCTACTTGTTAACTTTAATATGACCAATGTTTGATGTCAAAAGTTGAAAAGGTTCATGTATCTTAAATATTAGATTTTTGTGAAATTGCTTTATCTAAATTTATATGCATCTACTTTATTTTTCATTCTAGCTCCTTCATCCTCTTATTTCACGTATGTTCAGGAAGAACCTTCTGCGTGCCAATTGAGGTAAGTGAATTTTTTTACTATATTTTTTTGAACTTGGTTTAATTTAGGTTTTTGTTTGCGGTTTGAACTTCCCATTTGAACGTATTACATGGATGATGTTTGGCTTGCATGAACTGAAACTTGTTTGTGGTATAAACTTTGATTTATCAATGAATTAATATAGGATGAGTTTGACTTATATTATTGTTCCAATTACCTTAATTATGTCAATCCATTATTTCATGTATGCTCTCTGAATTTATTAGCTTCTCTTTATTTTTCATGTATAAATTTTTACACGCATCTTTTAAAATTGTAATTGTTAAAACAATTTATTAAAATAAGTATTCATATTTTTATGAATACTTATTATATTTGGCACTAATACATATTTAATATATGTTAAATATCAAACTTATTATGTAACATATATGATTATAAACATATACGTTCGATCTTAAGTTTATAAATATTTTAGATTTGAACCCATAAACCTTAACCCATAACCCATGATGGAGCTCCTGTGAGGCTTATTGGTGAAATATACGAGGAGCCTAGGAGTCACAAGGAGAACTTGTTGTCTTGATTCTCAAGTCTTATCTTAGATGCTTTGTAATATTTGACGAAGATGAATGATACTAACTATGGAATCATTGTTTTAATTTAACAGTTTTGTAGGAATGAGTTACATTGATAGATCTTGGATGTATAGACGATTAACACCTGATGATTACATTAATCCTAAATTTGTTGCCGGAGTTGAAGCTCTTATTCGTTATGCATGTTTTCAACCTGCATATATAGATGAACCAAAGATTAGATGTCTATATAAAAAGTGCAAACACAAATTTTTCCTTCATATTGATGAAGTTAACGGGCATTTCCTGAGAAAAATGTTTGTCCCCAATTATTTTGACTAAACTCGATATGGAGAACCCGTCATTTGTAACACCTCAACGGGTAATCAAACAGAATCATCATTCAACTTAAATGAGAATGAAGGGGGACTGGATTTAGAACAAATTATGTGGATGGAATTAAAGTTCATATATGCAAATGGTTTATGATGGGGCTGGTTATATCCTTGAGAAAAATAGGAAAAATCATGAAGAAGAACCTAACCCACAAGCAAAACATTTTTTTGACTTACTACAGTCAGTTGACCGAGAATTGTGGCTAAATTGTGAGACAATGACCCAATTGTCTTCAATTTCTTGAATATTGAACATAAAGTCTGAAGGGTATATTTCAGACCTTAGTTTTTGTAGCACCCCACTCCCGTATGACCCGAAGTCGACATCGGTGGTGATATCCGAATCCGTGTCCGCGAGGGTGGCGTGCTACATCACTTAGTCAAAACTCAGTATAATTTTTTTTCCTTACACATACACACACACATTATAATTTATACGGAAAACAAATTACATGAACAATTCAATGGCCTCGAGGCCCTTTTCATAAATACAATTTATATCAGTCAGTTGACTTTATAATTTGACCCAATCATTAATACAAAAATTCAGAAAATAAAATACACTAATGCAGACGCGAATTGATCCCGACCACTTCTCTACTTCGTTTACTAGCAGATATCATACGCCCGTTGCCTAACGGGGTATTCTTTTGAGTCCTGAAAAATAATTGCAAATTTTGGGTGAGTTTTGCGAGCTCAGTGGGAAACCATGATCGATGGTTCACTCAATTCATGAAACACATCGTTCCATATAACATATATTCACATTGTTGCATATTTAATCACATTGCATAATTTCACTTGAACATAGACCATTTATACATTTCACACGGTTAGACATACATAACCAATTGAATTCACAAACATCCATAATTCACATTTAGAAATACCACAGAAGCATAAGACAGCTAGCCTTTCGCTCAATCAAAGAGACTAAAATCAGATACATATGACATGCGCATGTGACACATTTTTATTTTATTTCGGTGTTGTGACCGAGCGCCTGAACTATCCCAATATGGGCACATTAATCATTGAGCTAGAGGCTCTGAAACCGTCCCAATAAGGGCACATTAATCGTTGAGCCAGAGGCTTTGAAATTGTCCCAATAAGGGCACATTAATCGTTGTGCCAGAGGCTCTGAAACACTGTGGGCTCGAGGCCCAATTACGTTGAGCTTTAAGCTCTCGATGGCTGCTTCAGTCACAACTGTCAATTACCGATCATACATTATGCATAGAATGCATATGTCAAAAATAGAGCAGACCAACATCATAGTCTATCCCAAATTAACACATTCACATAAATGGTTCACACTCAATCACATTCAATCATATAGCAAGTAGGGCACTCCTATGTCAGAATCTCCCAGTACATCGGGCACCTTCGGCCTGGAATCAATCATAAACAAACGCAAACCCACCATTATTCTCCATAGTGCTATAAGCGCAAAATTATAAACAATCAATAATCGAGAAACCATCTAGGTTACTCGCCTTTTCTTCCGAAGCTAAAGTCTAGAAGTCTCGGCAACGTCTGTGAATTGACGTTCCAAAAGCGTCTCTAAAAGAGTCCAAATATCCAAACATTACCAAATTGGCAATCAGAAATATTGAATAAGGCACATGTAGCGATTAAAATGAGTACAATGCATGTTCGTGACATTCCTGGCACTATTGCACAATTTCTCGTCACCAAATTTTCCTCTAAAAATTAGAAACTCATTGGCACAAGAATCACTCAATTCAGACCTCTATAGGTCCAATTATAAATAAAATACGAATCAGAAAAAATATTTCCCGGACCCCTACTTCGACCTAACCGATCCCCTCCAATTTCAGCTCTAAAAATTTCCAATTCCACAAATAAATGAAATGAAATATTTCCCGAATCCGATGCCTCAAGAATCAGGTCAATCGGATGTCGAACGGAAAAGTAATTGACCAAAGAAGCAATTAGGTCTCATAATCACAAATAATCAAATAATAATTAAATAAATAAATATAATAAAAATAATAATATATATACACAGTCGCCCTAGCGAGGACGCTGTGACGTCCTCGCCCTCGCGGGGGTGAGACGTTGCCCTCGCGAGGTACGAGTCTCTGCAATTGTTTTTTTTTTTTTTCTAAATTTTTCTCAAAACCCTTTTTAAACCTTCCCTCTTTCCATAGTTCATAACTTTTAGTACAGACATTGAAAAATCACAAACTTGGTCTCATTGGAAAGATCATGAAAAATTCTACGACTTTTATGAAGAGTGAAAAATCCAATTTCACCTCTAAGGGTGTCAAAAATGCACTCAAAACTTCTACCAAATTACAAAATTGCCACAACAGAACAACATTTTTCCAAAAATCATAACTTTTCATCCTCTTTGTCAAAAATTCCAAATTTTATATAAATAAAAAGAGAAAAAAAAATGCTACATCTTTCATGAACAAACTGAAAGCCAATTTCATCATTAAACGACTCAATTTCTCAATCAAAGCTTCAGCCTATCCAAATCATTCTCAACAGAAACTCAATCTTTTAAAATTCATAACTTTCCAACCCATTATCGAAAAATTACATTCCATATAGCAATAAAAAGCTTAGACAATTTAATAAAATTCTCAAGAGAACTTAGTACCCAATTCCATCTCTAACTAGGTTAAAAATCTCCCATTACTGTGGCTGTCCAAGAAGACAACATTTAACCTAAATCATAACAAAACTTTACAAATTTATGTCTAACAATACTTACATCCAAAATTCACACAAAATACCTCATTAGAAAGCTACAACAATCCTATAAAACTTTCCAGAAGGTTGTTTAAACCAATTTCATCACTAACAGTCCCAAATAAATACCAGAACATAAATGGCACAAAACCTGTTCACTTAGAGCATTGCTCACCAAAACACAACTTGGACTAAATTACCATTTGAACATTAACAGACCATAACTTTCAATCTACACATCAAATAAATTCATACTTAGTGGCGTTAGAAAGCTAACACAGAAATCTTCAACTTCCATGAAGACCAAAGTAGCAAATTCAATCCAATTCACTCCTAAAAAAATCATCAAAGTTTCAGGTCACAAGGTTCGGATACTGTTCACACAGCACCTACCATTTCACTTTGCATGCCAAAATTAAAATCCTTAAGGTCAGAATTGGACAAAACTTCCTTCATATGAAATCTAGCCATACTTCTTAAGTTTAATTTAAAATAAACCCCAGCTCAATTGGACAACCATATCAAAAGTTATGGGCCAAAATCTGAAACCTACACAAAGTCACATTTTCCAGATTTCCTCCCTACCTCAACTCTTTTCATTTCATCACTTTACCTACATCAATATGCATCCATTTGGACCTCTAATTCAGCCATAAATTCATCAAAAGAATTACTTGAGTAATCCATCACAATTTGGCCGCAACAAAATACACAATTTCCTTACTTCATTTCCACTCATCTACCATCACTCTAACATCAAAACTAATCAAAAACCATTTCAACACATATTAGTCATTCAATCTCTTACATACATACACTCATACACAAGCAATCTAACCACTATCTTTATGAAATTTATGCACAATAAAACACCATAAATGCTCCTAACTACTAAATGAAAGAACATAAGCAAAATTATCACCTAAAGAAGTTTCAAGCTTTAATTTCCTCAAATCTTCAAGTTTACACCAACTCCTACTTTACTCCTCACCCACGGTCATCACAAACATCATAAATATCATCATCAACTCAAGGCTTAAGTTGGATTTGCATGAGAAGGAAGGAGGAGCAAGTAAGTAGACAAGAAAAGCTTCTTGTATGATGAAGGAACAACCACCAACGAAGGAAGGAGAAGAGAACACCAATGAAGAACAAAAAATGAAGTTACGGATGAAAGATAACTAATAGCTTTCAAAGTGATTTTGTTAAGTCTTTCCCAAAGAGCAATGTCGTGAGAGATGAAGGGAACAAGACAAAACCCTTAAATGCATGAGGACACTTGGCTCTTTATGGAGAAAAATACAAAACCCTTAATTAAAACCATTTAATCAAAGAACCCTAATTCAAGTTAATTTTTAATCCATATAATACTAATCACTCTATAACAATCCCAAAATCATTTATCCAATAGTTCAGTGCCATTAGGCAGTACTTTTCAGTACGGGAAATCCACTCAGTCAGCCAGTTAGAAATTTTCCGGTCCGGGCAAGTACCCCGAAAAAAATTACAGAAAAATTTCCACAAATCCCAAAAAATGTAAAACACACCTAGAGCACTTCGATTCAATTTTTCAAACACAAATATCACATAATTCACAAAAAGTTTCATTTAGACACATATGCCGGGAAATGTCATGAATGCATGTACAATCATGTGCATATATAAAAATTTCAATGTATGCATATATGGAGGCCATATTATGCATGTTCATGCCGAGATGAGTTTAAACATTTCTAACTCGTTCTAAATTACCATTTTACCCTTCCCATCAATGATGGGATGTTACAGTTTTAATAAAATTCTTGAATGGTATATTGAATCATTGCCTACTAATCATATAATGGTTGATAGTTTTTACATTATGAAGAAACTTATTAGGGGTCTTGGTTTGTATGTTGAAAAGATTGATTGTTGCAAATTGGGATGCATGTTGTATTAGGGAGATGATGTGGACTTAGAAGAGTACAAATTTTGTGGTCAATCTAGGTTTAAGCCTAGAAAGCATTCAATGAAACATAAATTAGTACTATAGAAGCAGATATTGTAGCATCCCACTCCCGCAAGACCTAAACCCGATATCGTGGGTGATATCCGAACCCGTACCTCACGAGGGTGGTATGCTAGAGCAGTCAAATCCATTCAGAAACTCAGTAAGACATTTTTTTTCTTTTTGAAAGCAATCAAGTGCATGTATATCAGTAAACAATTTGGGCCCACGATACGAAAACATTTTCATTCAAAATACTATTATAGCAATCATATTACAATACAACGTTAATCAATTGGGGCCCTCTGCAATAACAGTACTAATCTGTGAAAGTACAAATTTACATATAAATCAGAATGACTCAAATGTAGACGTGAAACTGATCCCGACTTCAAACTCTGACTCTCTTGCAGTAATCATACTCCCGTTTGTCTAACGAGGTACTCGTCGATCCCTGAAAAATATTTGCAATGTTGGGTGAGTTTGCGAACTCAATGAGAAACCATCATCGATGGTTCACTCAATTCATGCATCATATCGCAAACAATTCATAGTTTCAGTCGGTTACACATTCAGTATCATCATACAACACTTTACAGAACTCATGCAATTTCGTAAATTCGTTATCACTTTTATACGCAATGCACATGTGACTCTTTTTCAGTTTATTTCAGTGTTTTGACCGAGCGCATAAACAGTGATCAGTAATCAGACGCGTCTAGGGAGTAGGAGAGCCCTCTAGGAATGCACTAACTCCCCTTGAGCTCGAGACTCGGTTTAATAACAGTGTTCGAGCTCGAGGCTCCTTTCAGTATCAGTAGCGACTCAGGTCACAACTCTCATTTTCTGAACATGCCTTTATGCATGAATGCATATGTTCCAAATTTCCATTTACAGTCAGTTTACATTTCAGTGTCCCATTTCCCATTCCTTCGGACCTTCGGTCCGGTATTTCAGTCATAAACATTTTCAGTTTATTTCATTGAAGCATTCATAATCAATTACACACAATAGCACTTCAGTGTCAAAATCCCAATACTTCGGACACCTGTAGTCTGAAGTCAATCAAAAACAAACACACACATAACCCTCCATTCATCTCCTCATGGCATAAGTGCGCCAAATTTAACACATAAAGATTGAGGAACCAACTAGGTTACTCACTGGTTGCTCCCGAAGCTAACGCCTGGAAGATCCAGCAACGTCTGGAAGTTGACGTTCCAATTGCTCCTCTATAACAAAAAGCATACATAATATCAAAATTTGCACCATTAAGAGTGTTCAATAATGCACATGTATGAGATGTATTACGTACAATGCATATTCATGATAAATCTCGGGTATCGCTCTTTGATTCTTCACAACACTATCCCATACCGAAATTCATTTAAACATAACTAACACTTAGGTTTCTGCCTCTCTAGAACCCTTAAAATCACAATTCGTTTGTCACTGGCTTACTTTCAGACTTTCTGAAATACCCTTTCGAGTTTACTGTTCACATTCAATCAGGAGGCAAAACTTGTGAAATTTGAGCTCACTCTCTTTTAGAAAAGTGTTCCTCTATCTTGTATCTTTCCATCGCCTCTAATTTCACTCAATTCGGTTCAGTAATTTGGAAGATATGCCCCTAACATTTTTGGACTGTTCCTCTCCAAAACAGTGTGTTACATCCGACTTCCATCCAGAAATTGAACACCTTAAAGGCCGTATCAAGATTCAGCTCCTTCATGTAATTTGTAGCCCTATTACTCTAGTTTACTACAAATTAAGGATCACCTCAATTGGATTCCTATAGACCAAGATATCATCAAAATACTGAAATACATTCAGTAAAATATCCAATTCATACTCCTTCCACCAGTACCCTTACTTTGATTCAGTCAATCGTTTCCAATTTAATGCCAAAGACCATAAATTTTTGTGTAGAGATAATTAAATGTGTTAGGAATCCAATACTTCAAGAATCAGGTCATTTAGAGGTCTAGAGAAGAAGTTATGACCATAAGAGTACAGCTTGTTTTTGCGTCTACTTTCATGCGTCTACTTTCATGCGTCTGCTTTCATTCGTCTCCTTTCATTCGTCTGATTTCATTCGTCTGCTTTGTCTGCTTTCATTCGTCTACTTTCATTCATCTGTTTTTTTGCGTCCAGAACGTCTCCACTTATAAGACGCATAACTTTTGACTCCGATGTCCAAAATTTACAAACTTTATACCGTTGGAAAGATAAAAGAATTATATACAAATTTCAAGAAGGCAACTTTGCCATAATCTATCTAAATCAGGTCCAAATTTCCTCCCGAAGTTGGAACATGGATTTTCGCTCAACTCTCAACATCCTACACCCAGTTCTCAACTTCGTGACAACTTTTGAGATTCTTAGAGATAGAACTGAAATTAGATGTCTTCATACGAATTATATCCATATATTCCTAGTTTACTCTAAATCAAGAATCATCGCGTTTCGACAACCACAGAAAATGTTATGGCTAAAATACTGAAACATACTCAGTGAGAAATTTTCCAGACTTTCTAACTTTCAACACTTTACGCCACCAAACACCAAAAGTTTTCTCAAAAACTAATTTAACACTATAACTGAATTTATTTCTCTCCAACTACCCAGTATTTAAGAACAAACACATGAAGTATATTTTTCATGCAGATGACAGTAATCTATCAGCTTTATTCCACAAATCCCCAACAGTAAGGGATTTGTCTAACACTTACCTGTTGAAAACTCCAAAATCTGTAAGCCCTAAACTCCACACGTTTTTGTACTTCACTGAGTGAAATGAATAGCTTCTGGTTTTTCCTTAGAGTAGATGACACAAATGACAAAATAAGGTTGGTGAAAGAAAGGAAGAACACAGAAGTCCCTTAGAAGATATTTTGCTGGAAAACTCTGTTTTTCGAAGAGAGAAGTTTTAGAAAGATGAGAATAAAGAAGAGACTTGGACAAGACTTAACTTGGCAACTCTCAAGGAATAGTGACCTACTTCTAGCTAGAGTACAAGGTCTAAGTGACACATATCACTTTATTAATGATTAAACTCTAACTTAGTTTCTTTGGAAATTAACTCCATTTAGTTCCCCTCTTTCCAATACAACAATCATCCTTACAACCCAACTATCCCCAAATCTTTATTAAATTTATTTCTTGTTCCCTACTAAAAATATATCTTTCTCAATACTCCATAACTTCACCAACATATACAAATACAATATTTCCCACCAAAATTCAAAATATCAAAATTTCACTAACTCATAAAATTTTCAATGTAATAACATTCAAGATTCTCAAATCATTCCAATTATACCCGGAATTATTCATGAATGCATGTACAATTATTTTCATGTGCAAATATATTCACTATTTATGTGTAAGTGTATGGCATATCATGCATGAACATGGAAGTGCATCTCTAACTCCCATTACTCACATTAACCATCCTACCCTTCCCTCTAGTAATGGGATGCTACAATTCTCCTCTCCTAACAAAAATTTCATCCTCGAAATTTCATATACGATTAATCAGAAAGACAGGGAGAATTTCTTCGCTCTTTTCTATTATGATTCCCACTTATTTCACTACATGACCCAATTATATCAATTAACGGAAATCAATACAATCAATTACTCTATTTCCTTTCTCAAACTTTACACTGTCTTAACTGTTTTCTTATGATTACTCGCAATTCTTCACTTTCGATACCAATAACACATATATCATATCATAACAATATTTCCTAATTCTGTCCATGCAATACTTTATGAATCCGAAATCATCATTTTTGGTTTTAAACTGACTTACCAATCCATAGTTCTATTCACATCACAGTCACATAAAGGCTACATTACAATGAATTTAATTCTCTGGTTTACACACTTGTCTTTATTTCAGTGCATCCAGGCCGAATTGATACACCTCGAAGCATTTCCTTTATCGTTTATCAGATTACATCTCTTCAGTGTTAAAACACTAATCTCATAAGGTTTCAATAACCTCGATAATAATCAACTCAACTCATTGCCATTAACTTGGATTACTTAACCCCTATTACAGATTCAATCCACTTATCAACATTAACTCAAATCACTCATGACCGTCGACTATTTTTAGGCCCTGATCACTTTACTATAGGGGTGAACAACTTCTTTTTATTGTAAGACCCCTTATACACTATTCGAATAGTAATACCAATAAAACAATTGATATGCCTACAATCAATCTGGACTATACATCAATCTCATATCCCATAGAACTCCAAAAATATCAGTTTCACATTTATCTCCAGCAATCAAATCTGTTGATAAATCACACATATAATTATTCGATTTTACATTCTAAACCGTCAATTATTCTTTCAAGGCACTCTTACTATAGCATATAGCTTCGATTGTTCCTTGCATTTTCACTAACAGTTTCTTTGGCGGATATAACACATACTTCTTACTCCAGTCAAAAATATCATTTTTCTCAAAAGTTGAATCCATTGGAAAATCCTTGAAAAGGTCCACATTTCTAAATTCTCAATTCGGGTTTCGCCATTCTTTTTATATACACACCTGATTTGGAATTCCAATAGCTACTAATACCTTCTTTTACCCCTTTGCTAGATCGACAGTCGCACTCAGTATTACACTAGGTCTAACAACCCTATCGTCCAAATTGAAACCTTCTACCATTGCAGTTTCTATTCAATCCATTTATTTTCATCACTAGCTTACTTCTGAAATACTCAAACGCATAATCCTTTTCAAATCTTTCAAATTCCCGTAATATCTTGACCGCTATCAACTTGTATATTCATAGACATATCCAAAATTGCTTCGGTACGAATAAAATCTCCAAACTTTCAAAGCAATACTTAATACAACAAATCTCAAATCATCAAACACAATGTAGCCCATGAAGTTATACTTGTCCCCAAGTACATAGAATCACTTTGCACTATATCAACAACTTGCCTCATAACCTTTACTGGGACACTTTGCTAAATATTGCAAAATCTTCAAATTAAAGTGATACCATCAATACTCGAATTGTAAATTTCTCCCATTGTCCCTTTTTACAATCACCCGACATACAATTCACACGTTTCTCCTCAACATTTTTGTCAAAGAGCTAAGGCCTGAAAATCTTTAACAATTTATGTACGTATCCAGTATATAGCTAGTTCTTAATAACTCAAAATCTCGTATATACATATCCCTTGCAATTTTGCATTATCTCCATACCTCTATCGTCATTAAGTCTTCCAAATGAGCCATGCTCGAATGATAATTCATCCACAATTTTATTTGATCACAACAAGATTCACTTTTTATGAAACTTTCATGATATGAAATTTCCTCAATAATGCCAACTATTCTTCTTCACTCTCCAAATGCATTTGATATATCATTTATGATCATAGTCACTATCCAATTCTAATACGATTGAGACAACTTACTCTTCAATAATATAGCACTGTCAGGGCATTGCTATCTCTAACAATTACGACCCAAAATTCCTTATACTCATGATTGATTTTCCTAACTCTTAAAAAAAATATCGAATTTCTCCAAGAAGGAACAATTCTCCTATACTTTTCTCAGTTTCATAATAACGCATTCTGACACATGTTCCTTTACACTAGTTTCTCCACAAATTTCAATTCATTAGCAATCTTTACTCTCTGGGTTGAATAACACATTCATCATATCGACTTTATGCTTCACGAACATATTGACACAAAATGTTCATGAACCGATTTTGTCCTTGAATTCACGACTAATGTCTCCTTACTGTTTAATAATCCTATTACATAATCAAATTCTATACATTAACATAGTACATACCTTCTAGAAGCAGATTCTATCTTTTACGCTTGAATCTCTGCTAGGATCAAGACTTCCAATAATGACTTTTCGTTCATCTCAAATTTATCTCCAATTTGTCCTTTCATCACTAAATTTTCAATTGTAATCATCTGATCGACTTAATCCAATTCAGGGAAACTCTTCTTTCAAAAGAAGATTTCTTACTACTTTCATCAATATCGTTCCGAAATTCCTACTCATCAACCCTCGTCACATATCTTGTCAGCCACTTACAATACCTTAAGAGAAAAATCAATTTTAACTATAACTCATAAAATCCCATAAAGATCAATTATGCCTCAAATCATATAATTAAGGACATCCTTTTTAAGAAAATTCAGTGAAGTATATACCACCAAAACCACTTCATCTTATCCAGAGACAGATGTAGAACGTCTCATCAATTAGTCACTTACGTTAAGGATACCTTGATCTCATTTGATTTTTTATAACACTTCCCTTTTTGCACTTGTCCTCACTCGAGAGGAGTATGCCAAGATCGAGTCCTATTCTATTTAAACAGATAACAATTTCAATTTATTCCCAATTGAGCACTATAAGCACTTTCACTCTTTATTCTATCTCATAATGAACTTTAAACTATAAAAACTATTACTAGCGGTTCTCCACTAACTCACCGATTGATTCCGATATCTTCTCCACACATATGATACAATTAAGCTTAATATATTCACTTACCACGGCGTTCCCATTATCAGATGTGCGTTCTCATAGGCAAAACAACTGAACCTTGACAACTATTTCATCTACCATTATCATTGTCTTACATTCCAATCTCTCATTATCTCGTCATACCCGTGTATGGTCACAATCAAATCTAAATCATAGATGTAAAAATCAGTCTTGATTTCCAATTCACATATTTTGACTCAAAGTTCTAAACCCTTATTCATTATTCTCATCACAGAAATCAAACCCAATCGTAGCTTCTACAGATCTTAGAACATTTTATTCTCACCCACTTTGCTTATACACTTTCAATCTTGCCATTTCTAACATATCTCTCTATTTCCTTTATCAATCCACAGCTATATGTTCATATTTATCCCACAATCAAGGATATAACCCCGGTATAACACGGATGTCGTATTTCATAATGTATCCACCAATACCAGTTCACTCAATCTTCATTTATCAAATCGAATCATATACCTTTTTCTAATTCCATGGTATACACAACTTCCTTTTTATCACATTCTAACATATCATCATTTTCCTCACTAATTCTAATGACTGAAACAATTGGTACAGGCTCCTACATGTGACTCATATACTAGACTGGGGATCAGTTGTCACTGTCTGTCGTGACATGACTTAAATGCATGTACTTGACCCATATTTCAGAATGCCCATGTAAGATTGTACTTCTGGGCTCTGATACCACAAATGTAGCATCCCACTTCCGCAAGACCTAAACCCGATATCGTGGGTGATATCCGAGCCCGTGCCTCACGAGGGTGGTATGCTAGAGCAGTCAAATCCATTCAGAAACTCAGTAAGATATTTTTTTTTCTTTTTGAAAGCAATCGAGTGCGCGTATATCGGTAAACAATTTAAGCCCGCGATACAAAAACATTTTCATTCAAAATACTATTATAGCAATCATATTACAATACAACATTAATCAATTGGGGCCCTCTACAATAACAGTACTAATATGCGGAAGTACAAATTTACATATAAATCAGAATGACTCAAATGCAGACGTGAAACTGATCCCGACTTCAAACTCTGACTCTCTTACAGTAATCATACTCCCGTTTGTCTAACAGGGTACTCGTCGATCCCTGAAAAATATTTGCAATGTTAGGTGAGTTTGAGTACTCAATGAGAAACCATCATCGATGGTTCACTCAATTTATGCATCATATCGCAAGCAATTCATAGTTTCAGTCATTTACACATTCAGTATCATCATACAACAATTTACAGAACTCATGCAATTTCGTAAATTCGTTATCACTTTTATACGCAATGCGCATGTGACTCTTTTCCAGTTTATTTCAGTGTCGTGACCGAACGCATAAACAGTGATCAGTAATCAGACGCGTCTAGGGAGTAGGAGAGCCCTCTGGGAATGCACTAACTCCCCTCGAGCTCGAAGCTCGAGGCTCAAGGCTCGGTTCAGTAACAGTGTTCAAGCTCGAGGCTCATTTCAGTATCAGTAGCGACTCAGGTCACAACTATCATTATCTGAACATGCCTTTATGCATGAATGCATATGTTCCAAATTTCTATTTACAGTCAATTTACATTTCAGTGTCCCATTTCCCATTCCTTCGGACCTTCGGTCCGGTATTTCAGTCATAAACATTTTCAGTTTATTTCGTTGAAGCATTCATAATCAATTACACACAATAGCACTTCAGTATCAAAGTCCCAATACTTCAGACACCTGTGGTCCGAAGTCAATCAAAAGTAAACACACACATAACCCTCCATTCATCTCCTCATGGCATAAGTGCGTCAAATTTAACATATAAAGATTGAGGAACCAACTAGGTTACTCACTGGTTGCTCCCGAAGCTAATGCCTGGAAGATCCAGCAACGTCTGGAAGTTGACGTTCCAGTTGCTCCTCTATAACAAAAAGCATACATAATATCAAAATTTGCACCATTAAGAGTGTTCAATAATGCACTTGTATGAGATGTATTACGTACAATGCATGTTCATGATAAATCTCGGGTATCGCTCTTTAATTCTTCTCAACACTATCCCATATCAAAATTCATTTAAACATAACTAACACTTAGGTTTCTGCCTCTCTAGAACCCTTGAAATCACAATTCGTTTGTCACTGGCTTACTCGACTTTCTGAAATACCCTTTCGGGTTTACTGTTCACATTCAATCAGGAGGCAAAACTTGTGAAATTTGAGCTCACTCTCTTTTAGAAAAGTGTTCCTCTATCTTGTATCTTTCCATCGCCTCTAATTTCACTCAATTCGTTTTAGTAATTTGGAAGATATGCCCCTAACATTTTTGGACTGTTCCTCTCCAAAACAATGTGTTACATCCGACTTCCATCTAGAAATTGAACACCTTAAAGACCGTATCAAGATTCAGCTCCTTCATATAATTTGTAGCCCTATTACTCTAGTTTACTACAAATCAAGGATCAACTCAATTGGATTCCTATAAAACAAGATATCATCAAAATACTGAAATACATTCAGTAAAATATCCAATTCATACTCCTTCCACTAGTACCCTTACTTTGATTCAGTCAATCATTTCCAATTTAATACCAAAGACCATAAATTTTTGTGTAGAAATAAATAAATGTGTTAGGAATCCAATGCTTCAAGAATCAGGTCATTTGGAGGTCTAGAGAAGAAGTTATGACCATAAGAGTACAGCTTGTTTTTGCGTCTCAGTTTTTGCATCTGCTTTCATGCATCTACTTTCATGCGTCTGCTTTCATTCGTCTACTTTCATTCGTCTTCTTTCATTCGTCTGCTTTCATCGTCTGCTTTCATTCGTCTGCTTTCATTTGTCTGCTTTCGTTCGTCTACTTTCATTCGTCTGTTTTTCTGCGTCCAGAACGTCTCCACTTATAAGACGCATAACTTTTGACTCTGATGTCAAAAATTTACAAACTTTATACCGTTGGAAAGATAAAAGAATTATATACAACTTTTAAGAAGGCAACTTTGCCAGAATCTATTCAAATCAGGTCTAAATTTCCTCCCGAAATTGGAACATGGATTTTCGCTCAACTCTCAACATCCTACACCCAGTTCTCAACTTCGTGACAACTTTTGAGATTCTTAGAGACAGAACTGAAATTCGATGTCTTCATATGAATTATAGCCATATATTCCTAGTTTACTCCAAATCAAGAATTATCGCGTTTCAACAACCACAGAAAATGTTATGACTAAAATACTGAAACATATTCAGTGAGAAATTTTCCAGACTTTCTAACTTTCAACGCTTTACGCCACCAAACACCAAAAGTTTTCTCAAAAACTAATTTAACACTATAACTGAATTTATTTCTCTCCAACTACCCAGTATTTAAGAACAAACACATGAAGTATATTTTTCATGCAGATGACAGTAATCTATCAGCTTTATTCCACAAATCCCCAACAGTAAGGGATTTCTCTAACACTTACCTGTTGAAAACTCCAAAATCTTCAAGCCCTAAACTCCACACGTTTTCGTACTTCACTGAGTGAAATGAATAGCTTCTGGTTTTTCCTTAGAGTAGATGACACAAATGGCAAAGTAAGGTTGGTGAAAGAAAGGAAGAACACAGAAGTCCCTTAGAAGATATTTTGTTGAAAAACTCTGTTTTTCGAAAAAAGAAGTTTTAGAATGATGAGAATAAAGAAGAGACTTGGACAAGACTTAACTTGGCAACTCTCAAGGAATAGTGACCTACTCCTAGCTAGAGTACAAGGTCTAAGTGACACATGTCACTTTATTAATGATTAAACTCTAACTTAGTTTCTTTGGAAACTAACTCCATTTAGTTCCCCTTTTTTCAATACAACAATCATCCTTACAACCCAACTATCCCCAAATCTTTATTAAATTTATTTCTTGTTCCCTACTAAACATATATCTCTCTCAATACTCCATAACTTCACCAACATATACAAATACAATATTTCCCACCAAAATTCAAAATATCAAAATTTCACTAACTCATAAAGTTTTCTTACAATCATTGATATCTAAATTGCAACATCTTTGGGAATATGGTGTTCAAACATATGATGTCTCTCTGAAACAGAATTTTGTGTTGAGAGCGGCCTTAATGTGGACCATTAGTGAATTTTTGGTATTTTCCATGTTATTTGGATGGAGCACAGCTAGAAAATTAGCTTGTCCTTATTGTGACAATGATTTTGATGCATTTTATCTTCCAAACAGGTACTTGGTTGACTTTATATTAGTTTATCAAAACAGATATTGGTGCCATGCCAACATCATGGTAGAAGAGAAATTCGTTGTGCGAAAAAGATTTGAATTTTTTAAAATATTATATAATTATACGTATTTAAAAGAGACAATATAAATAAGATAAAAATTTTGAATTGACTCTACGAAATTTTATCTTAATCGCATATAAATTTTAAAATATTATTATTTTTATTAAGTTAATTTTAAAATTTTAAGAACTTTATATAAATATTTATATTATCAATACAATTAATTTATAATTCATGCCGTATTGTTAGAAAGTAAACTTGGTTATATATTTTACTGGTCAAAATAAATAAGCCAAATTGGCGTTGACTACCTTTGGACAGCTTCAGTGAAGCTCTCCTTATAGAACTCCCCGTATATATGGCCATTTGGCCATTATTTTGCATTGTACAAAATCAAAATCAAAAAGTAAAGTGAGAGAAAGAAAGGTTGCGTGGAGTGAGAAATCTTTGTAAAGTTCCCTACTCCAATGAATTGTGTACCCAAAAGTTATCAATAAAGTGAGTGTATTTTGACAAACAAGTTTATTTCAAAGTGATCAATAAAGTGAGTGTATTTTGACAAACAAATTTATTTCAAGGCAATCTAATTTCCAATATCGAGTATCACAGCTCTGTTAAAGTGCTCAAGTAGATTAAGATGACTTCAAGTTTAACAACTAAAGTTTAACAAGTTCAACCAATGCAATCATCTATTTTCAACTTTGATGGCAAAAATAATTTTGCGATATAGAAATGTTTGATGGAGTTACATTTGAGAAGTAACGGAAATGATGAAATTTCAGAGAAAGACTTAGTAGAAAAAGAAAAATCGACGATGGAAGAATCATAACAATTAGTTCTTAATCGTTTATTAAATGAACAACCTTTGTTTTTCGTTTGTCAATATGTTGAGTTGTCGACTCTTGAAAAAATATTCCATGATAAAATAGCAAGGGAGGCTTGGAATATTCTGTACAAAACGTATGAAGGAGCAAACATAGTTAAACGAACAAGATTACAAGGTTTAAAAAGGTAATACAAGTTGATAGAGGATGGCAAAGATAAAAGTATTCGTGATTATTTTCATGAATGGAAAAATTGATCAATGAGATGAAAAATAATGGTTATCAAATTATGGAGACAGATATCATGGAGAAGATTATGCGTATGTTGATAAGTCAATTTGATTAAGCTGTCACTGCCACTGAAGAGTCTAAAAGTTTGGAGTCCATGACTCTTAATGATTTGTATGCCTTATTATGTCCCGTGAAATATGTATGAATGAAAAATCACCAAACACAACAGAGTAAGTTCTTAAAGCCCAAGTAAATTGGAGAAATGAGAAGGAACTTACAATTGGCAAAACAAAGCATACTTAAAGAAGTTCAAATTTTAGAGGTAGAGGAGGTAAAAATTTCAAAACCAATTTTAAATCAAGAGTAAGAGAGAGTGAATCTCTTCAGGATAAATTCAGTATTCAATGTTACAAATGCAAAAAGTTTGGTCACTATCAATTTGAGTGCAAGTCACAGATTCAATATCATAATTGTAAGAAAAAAATGGTCACTATAATAGAACATGTTGTGCTCGAAAACAAGAGCATAAAGATAATTGAGATGAAGTTGTTGAAAATAATAACCCAAAGACCTTGTTGATGGCCACTAATGAAACTAGGAATAGTAACAATTGCTGATGGTTGTTAGATTCGGGTTGCAACAATCACTTAAGTGGAAACAAGAAAGTTTTGTCGAATTAAATGAATCATTTCATTCTGTAGTAAAACTTGTCGATAATTACCATATTATAATTTTGGGAACAGGAAAGATTGCTATAAAATTGAAGAATGGGTCTTTAAATTACATTTTGATGTGTACTATGCAATGTTATGAACAGGGGTACTGAATTGGGTTTTGGTGTAGTACTATACTGGTACTGTTAATATCGGGTTCAATTTCGGGTAAATTTTTAAATAGTCTTTGAATTTTTTTAAAATTATAAAATAGCCTATTTGTATATTATACTATATATTTTATAATTTTATATCAACTATGTCTTCAAAATCACAATAATAAAATTTTAAAATAGCAACAATTTATTTATTTTATTAACATTAATTTTCACATATTTTACAATAAATAATAACTATAATTAATATGCAAAAAAGATCATTTAATCATCATTCAAGTATAAAATTAAGAACAATCCAACATATTTGAAATAATACAATTTCATCATATAATAAATAATAATTACATCAAAATATCAAATAAAAGAACAATAAAGATCCTATTACAATTTACAATAAGAGTTCTTAATGAGGAAATAACCAACTAGAAATAAAATTTGAAACAAAACATATATTATTTAATTTACTATCAATTAAATAAATTATTTAATATATTGATTATTAATAAAATTTAAACAATTTAATATAATATTATATATTTAATTAATTAAAATTAATTATTACTAAAATTATAAATTAATTAATTAAATTTAATCTATACAATTAATTTGATAATTATTAATAAATATAATTAAATTTAAAATATTTTTAAAATATATAAATTTCCAATAAAATTTGATCTAATAATTAGAATATATCTAAAATTAAATATTAGTTTATAAATATTTTTTAAATTATTTATTTTAAAATAAAATATTTTATTAATAATTTATTAATAAATATTATATAAAATATTGAAATAAATTTAAATATAAATAATTTATTTTTAAGTTTTATTTAATGTATAATTATTATTAGTAATAAAATATTTATTTTATTTTAAAATATAAATTAAAATCAAAATAAATGTTGAACTAAATAAGTAAATAGCTAATTTAAAAAAACTTTGAAAAAGGGGGTGGGGGAGGTGGACTTTTTATAAAAATTTGAAAATTTTGCTAAATAGTTCCCATATGTTTCAAAGTTTACGGTATCAGTCAATATTTAGCTGGTATTTTAAGTACTGGTTGGTATCTTGCGAAATCACCATTGCCAATTAGTACCAATGACCGGTATCTTTAAACATAGTTTCGTACCATTTTTCGACCGATAACGGTCGGTATGGTAGGAAACCCATAACGTTGGTACTATGCTCTTATTATTTGCTAGAATCTATTAAGCATTGGACAACATGAGAAAAGGGTTACAATTTATACTTCAATAAAGATGGATGCACCGTGACTAATATAAAAAAAAAAAAACATGATTCTAAAGACTAGAATCTATTTCCAACATATTTTAATTACGGAGATACTTCTTGTTATCATACTATGACTATTAATGATAATTGGCTATGACATATGTGACTTGGGCACTTGAATTTTGGAAGCATTAAGTTTCTTACAAACAAAGAGTAGGTTTTAGACTTGCCAACCATTCAAGTTCTAGAACAGATTTATGAGTCATATGTAATGGGAAAAAGCATAGAGATCCATTTCTTACAAAGCAGGCATTGAGAGCCAAATGTCCACTAGACCTTGTGCATTTATATCTATGTTATATGGAAGTTCCATCAAATGGAGGTAACAAATGTTTTATTACATTATTGATGATTATAGTAGAAAGGCATGGTTTTATTTTCTGAGGCACAAATTTGATGTATGTGAAGTACTTAAAAATTTTGTAGCGTATATTGAAAAATAATGTGATTATTCTTTTAAGACTTTAAGAATGGATAAAGGCACAAAATATATTGTTTGTGATGATTTCTTAAGAAAGCATTGAATTAAGCATTAGTTGACAACTAGGTACACTCCTCAACAAAATGGAGTGGTAGAAAGGAAAGATAGAACTATATAGATATGATGAGCAACATATTATTTTGAAAAAAAACTACCTAAAAGTTTCTGGGAAGAGATTATAGCTTGTGCGATCTATATTTTGAATAGGTGTCCTATTAAAAGTATTCGAGATAAAACTCCACAAAAAACATTGTGGAAAAAAGCCTAATCTTAGTCATATAAGAGTATTTGGTTGCATAACATATTCATATGTGCCTGATGAGTTGAGAAAGAAGATAATGACAAGGAAAAAAATGTATATTTCTCGGTTATAACATGGAAAAAAAGGTTATAATCCTTATAATCTAAAGACTCAAAAAATGATCATCATTCAAGGTGTAACTTTTGAAGAAGATGGAGTATGAGATTAGTCAGAAAAAGGAAAAAAAATCATTACCAGTATTGATGTTCATAAACAATGAATTGGAAACGACTAATCAAACTTGAGAGACATCTTTACCTCTAGTTCTTGATGAGTCAACTCATGTTGATCTTGAATCGACATCTCCTCCTACTTCACCTTCAATTAAGCACTCATAATGAGAACGCCATCCACCTACTTATTTGAAAGATTATCAAGTAACTGATGATGAAAATAATGATGAAGTTGTGGCTCATTATGCCTTCTTTGCAGATTGTGATCGAGTAAAATGTGAGGAAGCAATTAGCAAAGATTGTTGGATTAAAGCAATGGATGAAAAGATTAAATCAATTGAGAAGAACAATACATGGGAGCTAACTACTCTCCTAGAAGGAAAGAAACTAATCAGAGTCAAATAGATATATGAGACAAACTAACCCAATGGAGAAGTGGAACATTTTAAAGCAAGGTTAACAGTAAAAGGATACAAACAAAAAACTATTATTAATTATTTTGAAGAGTTTGCCCCAATTGCTAAATTGAATACTATGTGGATGATCATTTCTATTGTTGCTCAAAAAAATTGGAAAATATTTCAAATGAATGTCAAATTAGCATTCTTAAATAATGGTCTTGAAAAAGAGGTTTATATTGAGCAACCATCAGGCAATATGAAACTTACAAATTAAAGAAGGCACTATATGGATTAAAACAAGCACCATGAGCATGGTAAACTTGTATAGATACCTACTTTTTGAATAATGAATTTCAGAGGTGTTCATACGAGCATGCTTTGTATATTAAAACCAACCAGTGTAGGGATATCGCAATTATTTTCTTATACGTGGATGACTTAATCTTCATCAACAATAATTTTAAATTATTGGAAGAATTTTGGAAAGCCATAATTGCTCAATTTGAGATGATAGATCTTGGGTTGATGACTTATTTTCCTTGGCATTGAAGTGAAGCAAACAAACAAAGGTATATTTATTTCTCAACAAAAATATGCGCAAGATATTTTGAAAAAGTTCAAGATGGAAGCATACAAACCAATTTTAACACTAGTAGAGGAAAGATTGAAGCTTTTGAAAGATGGTAATGGTGAATTGGTTGATGCAACTAAATTTAGAAAACTTATTGAAAGTTTAAGGTACTTAACAACAACAAGGCCTGATATTCTTACGAAGTTGAAATTGTGAGTAGAATTATGGAAGCACCACAACAATCCTATTGGCAAGCTACAAAACGAATTTTTAGATACATTAAAGGTACACTTGATAATGGAATATTTTATTCAAATTCTAACACAGTAGAGCTTGTACGATATATAGATAGCGATTGAGCAAGAGATATTGAGAAACGAAGAAGCACCTTGGGCTATGTTTTCCATCTTGGTTCAGGAGCATTTTCTTGGTTATCCAAGAAATAACAAATAGTAACCCTTTCAACGGCAAAAACTGAATACATAGTAGCATCTAATTGCTACATAGGCAGTGTGGTTGAGAAAAATTCTTGAAGAATTGTAGCATCAATAAGTTAGTCCTACAAAAATTTTCTATAACAATAAATCAACAATTGCCTTGACAAAAAATCAAGTCTTTTATGGTCACAACAAACACATCGACATTGACATCGACATAAAAAATCACTATTGTCACAATTTGGTAGAAGAAAAAAGATCATGGTTGAGTATCATAAGTCTAAAGATTGAATTTTTGTCATTTTTACAAAGCCAGTGAAGGTTGAATTGTTCTTGAAGCAGAAAAAGATGCTTGGAATGTCTAAACAAGTTTAAGGGAGGACGTTAGAAATTAAACTTGGTTTTGTATTTTGCTGGTAAAAATAAACAAACCAAATTTGCTTTGATAGACCATTTGGCCATTACTTTACATTGTACAAAATCAAGAGGAGAGGAAAAAAGGTTGTGTAGTGTGTGAAATATTTGTAAACTTCCCAACTCCAATGAGTTGTGTAATGAGAAGTGATCAATAAAGTGAGTGTATTTTGACAAACAAGTTTATTTCTAAACAATCTAATTGCCAACACTTATTATTATGACAAAATAACAAGTTTTAGTAATTATTGAAATTTGATTAATCATGTCAAAATATTTCTAAAAAATTTAAAATAAAGTTAGAAAAGCAAATACACTTTAAATAGAAGTTATAAGAGCTATTTGATCTTTTATCCTTCCATAAATAAGCATGTAACTGATGCAATCAAACTATAAACTTTGAGAAAACTTTCATTCAAGTAATATAGCATATGTGTGATAAAGCATATGGAATGGAGCAGTTAGGATTTTCCTTTTTCTTTTTTGATTTGATCTACTAGTTACTTTTACACAGTAGCAACAACCACAATTCTTTTATGTACTACGTTAAGAATTATTACTTAAGTTTCTCATCTATGTTTCTTGATTTGATATATATACATATATATATATATATATATACATATATATGTATATACCCTATGGACTCTTCATCTAATTAGTATAAACATTGTATGTCAAGCATCACATTTAACCAATGTTCATTCATCATTTGATTTAGTCAATAATACTTTGTTTCTAGCTCAACCCCTTTATCTCTAGTTAACTTGGATTTTTCAGTAAATGAATCACTTTAGGTATGTTGTGTTATGTCTAATAGGTATGCAAATACCTAATAAAAGATGACAAAGTCATTAAGCGTTCAACTATTTAAAGAAATAAATTTGGTTTTGTATCTTTGAATTTACTTTAATATTTGCACGTATCAATTAAGTACAAATCCAAATAATGCAATGTTGGAAAGGCAATGACACTAGAACTACATTAGGTACATGTCTCTTACATTGGGTTAAATCTAGTTTTGGTTAAAACAAGCATGAAACAAATAAATATTTTATTATTATTTAACACAAAATTTGAATAGAAATTTGATTTAGTTTAAGTGAGTTCATATATAATTAAGAAATTATATTTTAATTTAAAATTTTAAAAGTTTAAAATTTTATTTTGTATTTAACTCATTTTATTTTATATATTTTATGTGAGATTATTTCATTAATGAATTTTCTTCACTAAACTCAACGAACTTCGTGATCATTGAACCAACCATATATTTTATTATTGAATATCAATGGTAGAAGGAGTTATGTTCTATAACATGTGACGCTGGTATAAGATAACGAGCTTTCCTACTTCCTCTGTGACAAAGCATCGTGATTGAAGGGATTGTCTCTACATCGATCCTATGTTTCTTAGGCTCAGATTTTGGTTTATTTCATTATTAATCATTGAATGTTTATGTTTTAAACAAAACCTTTCTATTTGGGATTTGTCATTGTTATTGTATTTTTTTTTCTTAAATTTAGCCTTTATATTTTTTTATTTAGAAGGTGACTGCTCTTTTTCCATTATGGTTGTTTTGGTTTCTATTTTTCCTTTAGTTTTAATGTTATGATTATAAACAAAACTTTTATTGGTACTTAGATTAGAAAAACATCGAATGGAACTTGTAGTGATTTTATTTTAACTTAGTTCATTCTTTATTTTACTGTGATTCAACTATATGTTCTTAATTATTTTGAATTAATATTGCTAGCATATTATTTCATGTATGTTCTTGTGTAATTAGGATTGAGAAATTCTTTTGTATAAATAAAACTACCATAATTGAAAGAAGTTGTGTATAAACCTGAGATAGTTTGACATAAATATTCTAGATTAGGGTCAAACCTAATAGTGAAATTCATAAATTGATTAATGAAATCTTAGGGTTTTAACTAGAAAGAGAATTTAGTTAATCAACTAAAGGTTATAATTTAATGGTGTATACCAAAGATATTTACATAATATAGGTACTTTCATATTCAAATAAACTATAGTTTAAATTGATTAGTGAAATTATGATTGTATGAGAAGTTCTAAGGGATTCAAAGTCCATGTACCATAATTTCTTTGATATTTTCTTAGTTTAATCTTTGTTTTAGTTAGTTAATTGCGATGATTTGTTTTAGTTAATAGTTTTAATTTTGAATTTGAATAATTATTATCATAATAATTTGTTAAACTAGATAACATAAATATGTTAAGTACTAACAGCTCTAGTCCTCATAGGATCGACTCAAAATCATCAGTGCTAGCTATAGCTACACCATGCACTTGTGATTAAAACTATCACATCATTATATATGAATTTTTCATTCTATTTAAGAATGATCTCAGGAAATTATTCCATAATTACTTTTACATAAGCAAGATTTATGAGATACAAATTTATCAATATCTTAATTAGTCCCAGTTAGAACAAAATATTAGGTAAACTCTTATATAGTTACGATTCAAATTAATCTTGAGTCAATTCTTTATTATCTAGATTTCTCCCACTCGGATAAAGTACCTCTTTCTAATTATGTGTAATATAATTATTTTGGTCAAAAGTCTTATATAGAATAAATTTTCCCTATGTTATCATGCTTTGGAAAGTTACTTTCTAAAAATATGACATCTCAAAATATAAATTTAGTTACTTTTTCATTACTTTATTCACCTATCAACATATATCCTTTTAAGTGTTCAAAATTTCTAGTAAAGATACTTTTTTCTTTCTTTTTACACGTAGATTCTTAGGTTTTTTTAGAGATATTACGAATATAAAAAGCACACACAGATGATGAAGTGTCATTGATTTCAACTAGTGAATGCTTCCATGTCAATGATTTAGGTTTGAGTAGATAGTTGACACATCAGTCTCTTATATTGTGTTCCAAAGAAGGCGTACTTCTTAAATTATAGGGGTAGAGGCTTTGGGAGTATAAAGATGGAAAATGAAAGTTTTGCCAAGATTGTCAGTATGGGTGACATTCAAATCTAGACTAATGTTGGGTGTTTGTTGACTTTGAGAGATGTACGAAATATCCTCTACTTGCAATTGAATTTATCATCAATAAATGTGTTAGATCAAGAAGGACTTTGGTAAAATTTTGGGGATAAGAAGTGGAAATTATCTAAGGGAGAAATGGAAGTTGCCGTAGAGAGTTATGTTGTATATTGTACAAGACACATTTGAAGGTATATAGTAGAGAATACTTCTTCAAATATGTGGCATCAGCGATTGGGGTGTATGAGTGAGAAAGGAATCAAGATATTGGCTATTAAATCTCTTATCCCTACTAATGCTACTCTTCCATTTAATCCAAATGATTAATGTTTAGTATAAACGTATCATAGAGTCTCTTTCAATAGGACATCTACAAGAAGGATTGAAAAAATAGTGTTAGTGCACTCAAATGTCTATAGTCCCATTGAAGAGGAATCAATATAAGTAATAGATACTTCATTATATTTATTGATGATGCATTACAAAGAACTTGGGTCTACATGTAGGGAGCAAAAATCCAAGTCTTTAAAAACTTTTTTGAAGTTTCATGTCATAGTAAAAAGGGAAGTTGAGGAGAAACAGAAGTGCTTAAGAACAAAAAATAGAGGAGAGTATACCTCTAAGGAGTTTGAAGATTATTGTATGGGGAATTACATTAGACACAGAAGATAGAACCTAGTACTCCATATCATAATGGTTTTACAGAGAGAATGAACAAAACAATTTTGAATAAGGTTTGTTGTATGCTCATAACGTCCAAGCTATCAAAGATGTTTTATGATGAAGCAATTAGAATGCCTATTTATTTAATGAATAGAGTTTTTTCCCGATCCTTTATATTTTGAGATTCTCGAGAGAGTGTAAAGAGGAAAAGACCCTTAATACTAATGTCTAAGTGTATTTAGGATACAATGTGTTTAAACATGTGCCCAAGGATTAAGGACAAAAACTTGAATGCATTTCCTTACATATTTGTTGGTTATGGTGATGAATAGTTTGGGTCTAGACTCTATGACCTAAAAAAGTTGAAAGTTGTCAAAAGTAGAGACGTAGTATTCCATAAGTACGAGATAGGTGTAGACCTCAGTAAAAGAGGTAAGACTATTCTAAGTTATTCATCCTATAGTGCTATTGATATTTCCCCTATTTTGATTTTTGGTAATCAACCCACAAGTTAAGGGGATGAAGAATATAAGTAGGAACATGATCTTAGTGATCATGTATAAGCTGATAGTGATGAACTATACGAGTCACATCCAGACAATAGTGTAGATGAGGCTAATGAGAATAATTAGTAGGGGGAGTAACCTATTTCGGTGGTAAAAGATTTTCAACTTTAAAGGTCGATTAGATAGAAAAGGTCTTCTATAATGTATATGAGTTCTAAATACCTTCTAGTTATTACTGAGGGGGAGCCTTAAACCATGGAAAAACTCAGTCATATAAAGTCAAAGGTCTTTGGCTCACAACTATATAGGAGGAGATTAATTCGTTAAAGAAGAACAAACCTATGAGGTAATGAAACTTTTAAAAGGGAAGAGTGTATTGAGGAATAAATGGGTATTCAATATAAAGAAAGATGGTAACAAACTGGTTAAGTATAAGACAAAACTAGTGGTGAAGAGATTTAACCAAAATAAATGGACTGACTTTGAAGAAATCTTCTCACTAGTTTCAAGATGACTTTAATTTGAACTATGCTAGGTCTAGCTACCAATTTGAATCTTGAATTCGAGCAACTAGATGTTAAAACAACCTTTTTATATATGTAATTAGAAGAGGAGGAATATAAGGAGTAACTAGAAGAATTCAAGGTTAAGGGTAAGGAGAATATGGTTTTTTAAGTTAAAGAAAAGCTTATATGGCTTAAAACAAGAACCAAGATAGTCGTATCGAAAGTTTGATTCATTTATGACATGTATTGGTTAAAAGCAAATTGTTTTCAAACCTTTTGAGTATTTTAAGAAGTTCACAATTGGAAACTTGATTATTCTTCTTTTATATGTTGATAATATGTTGATTGTGGGCCAAGATATTGGAATAATCTGTTAATTATAGGAGGACTTGTCCAAATCTTTCAATATGAAAGATATAGGCCCTGTAAAGCAAATTTTTGGCATAAAAATAACCTAGTACAGAAAAAGGAGAAAACTATGGTTATCACACAAGAGAGTTACATTAAACAAATGTTAAACAGGTTTAATATGAAACATGCCAAGCCAGTAAGGATGCCACTAAGATCTTACTTCAAGTTGAGCAAGCATGCATGCCCTTCTACAAAAAGGAGAATGATGGTATCTTTTCTATCCCATACTTATTTGTAGTTAGTTGGTTAATGTATGCAATAGTGTGTACAAGACCAAATATTGCACAACTTACAAATATTGCAAAAGCTATTGGATTGGTGAGTAAGTACTTGTTCAATTTGGGGAAGGTTTACTGGAAAACAATGAAATGGATTTTGATATACTCACAGGGCATTTTCAAGTAGTGCTTGTGTTTTGGTGGTGGTAAGCCAATTTTAGAGGGACATATAGATGCAGATATAACTGAAGATCTTGACAATCAAAGCTAAAAAAGTGTGTAACTTTATTCATAACTGAAGCGAAGTATGTAGCAGCTATGGAAGTAGGTAAGGAGATGCTCTAGTTAAAGAGTTTCCTTCAAGAGCTAGATATGAATCAAGATGATTATGTAGTATTTTGTGATAGTCAACGTGCTATGGACTTTAGCAATAATACTATGTATCATTCTTATACAAAGCATATCAATTTAGGTACCATTAGTTGAGATCTGTGATTGAGGAAAAATAATTGTAGTTGAAGAAGATTTATACAAATATGAATGTTGTTATCATGTTCACAAAAGTGGTTCTTGGGAGCAAGTATGAGCTTTGTAGTAAGCTCATCAGGATGTCTCTTAAATAGCATTGGAGAGATTTAGGGCTCCTTCAAAAATAGGCTAGAAGGGGAGATTGTTGTGTATCAAGACCTATTTAGAGGCCAAAGTGAGTTCCGATGATCTTGAATATTCTCAAGGATCGTTGAAATGATGGAGTGAAGTTAAGACATATAATGTTTGATTTGAAGCCATTCTGGAGAGACACAAAAGTGTATAATTCAACATATCCATATCTATGAACAAGTACAAATTGAATAATGAACTACAACGTCGTGTAAGATCAGACGCACTCATGTCCTTATCATACATGACTGTGTGTGAAGACCTTATAGGTAACTACAAATGTGTATAGGTGCATGGCAAGAGTTGAAGACATACATGGCTATGTGGAACACACACACCTGTTACACACAACCATAAATAGAGTAAATAGACTGTGTGATTGACTGAAATTGTGTATATCTGTGATCCTTTAAAAATTGATTGAAAATATGGTCACCTGTACGGTTGTGTAAGTGATTGTGTCCAATTATGAAAACCTATTTTTTTTGTATAAAAGGAGAAATGATGAGGTTCACTGGAAAGAGTGAAAAAGAATGTCAAAAAATGGGGAAAAAAAAGATAGCAAGAGTCAGTTAAGAGGTCTTTCTCAATCTATAATTTGTACTTTTAGCTACAAGTTGTCTTTGAAGTGCTACTTTTAGGATTAGATTGAGAGTGTTGTTAGTTTGGGGTTTCAACCTACACCTAATACTGAAATTTGGTGGGATAAATTGTAGCCATTTTGTGGTATAGTTCTGAGCAAGGATTAATAGCTTTGGAAACTTTAAACTCTTGTAAGTTTCTATTTGAAATTAGTAGATTTACTTATCAGTTTAGAATGTAATTTTTGCCTCTATGTTGGAAGGTTTTTCAAGAACATCTGGTGTTCAATTTATTTTCTTGTCATATAATTATTTGGTAGCTTGTTCTTGTGAATTGGATCTCTTGAGATTTGTGAATTGCTCTTGATTAACATCGTGGGAATTGTGATTGGAGCCCAACATGTCGCTGTAGCTTGTTCTCAAACATCACTATCAAATTCCTTCGCAGTCTTCACCTTACCCTATGCTTAATACATATTGTTTTCAATCTTTACCAAAACATCGGAAGGAAAATAATAGGTTGACATAAAATGAGGCATAATGTAATAGAAAGGAAGACACATGTATGAACCCCTTTTTTCTGAATTCGGAATTCAGAAGAAATTTGATCTTCTAGGTAGGATTCGAGCCTACAACTGATTCCACTGCTCTCCCTTGAGCTATTGAGGAACGACTAGAGATTACATCTCAATAGAGTTTAGGTATAACAAGGTCAATTTCTCATTCTCAATCTATGGCGAAATATGAGCTCGAAATTTCCTTTGTTAACTACGAAATTACTTTGCAGTATCTTCTGTCAATCAAAAAAGTAGTTCTATGTTTTAGAGACTCCTAATCCTGGATCCGTTAGACATGTTGGAAAGCTATAGCCACTTGAAATGCATGGAAGAAGCACCGTATTTGGTCTATGATTGAATACATAATGTCATTAAATTCCATGAGATGACGTTTTCAAATCGATTAAATTTGAATGGAAAGGGGTGGTGTAATCAGAATTGACCTATGGTGGAAAAAGACTTTGTTACCTGCCAAAAGAACCACATGAATGTGATGAACGTGACCTGTGTTCTTGTTTTCTTGTTTTTGTCATGTTTCTTGAGTTGTTTATGTGGAGAAAACAAATGGAACTTTCTTCGTGGACATTGGCAGACATCAGCAGTCCGGCCACATCTGTTTTGGCCAAAATTAGAAATGCTTTTAGAAATTAACAATGCCAGTGTATTTTTGTTTTTAGTATTCTGTAATGTTTTTATTTCACCATACCTGGTTTAAATATCAGAATAAGATAATAGCACGAACCTGTAATGTTGAACTTTTCAGCGATCAGTATTGTGCTGCATGACATTTGGTTCATTTATGCTGTGTGTAACAGTTTTACGCATTGAACCTGAGTATTCACGTTTGCCGTCCAAAATTTCTGTATGCTTAATCAGGCTGAAGTGTTAAACGTGAAGGCATTGGTTTTCAAGACTCTTCAGCAGACTGTAAGAGGGATTGCATAGAAATTTCAGTATCAAGGCTTGAAACCCCCTTTTTTTTAATACCAGGATGTAATTCTGTTTCAAAGTTCACGATAATTCTTGTGTAGTCAAGGCAAAGACCTGTTTATTCTTCTTTTTTATTTTTATTTTTTCCTTTTTCTAAACAAAGGCAAAGTCTTGGCTAATGAGAAAGACAATGGAATAAGATAATCGCTCTTCTAGAGACCGAAGAAACCTCAATGCTTGGACTTTGTTACACGAGGAAAATTATGTGATTGGTCATCATTAGATACTAGAATTCTTTATAAAATTCTCACTGGCGATCCCCTTTATATACAATCTGCCTCACCATGAATTTAAGCCAAATGGTGTACATATTCGCGAACAGCCATTTCAGAAATACCCTGTGCTAATATAGGATGACTTTGAAATATTGCAGTTGGAAATCCTTGTTACCTGGATGTTTCATTAGCGAGAAACCATTTACAGAACAAAAACATCTAGTGTCCAAACCCATATCTTCCCAAAGATTGTCCCTTGAAGACTTGAGCGATCCCGAATTGCTGAAATCTGTCCATGAGCTATCCATCATCTCTAGCCTGCATATTTTCACTCTCAAAGAGTTGAAGTTGGTAACACATAATTTCTCTAAAAGTAAGTTTCTTGGTGAAGGTGGATTTGGAACTGTGTACAGGGGGTTCATTGAAGGTAAGTTGAAGCCTGGCTTAAAGGCTCAGACAGTGGCTGTCAAGGTATTGGACTTGGATGGCTCTCAAGGGCATAGGGAGTGGCTGGTATGCAAGTACACACTTAGTTGCTCATAGTTCTTTCAATATAATATTTTACACAAAAACAATGTTCAAAAGCGCAGGCTGAAGTAATCTTCCTGGGGCAACTAAGGCACGCGAATCTTGTTAACTTGATTGGCTATTGCTGCGAGGATGAGCAAAGGCTTCTTGTATACGAATATATGGAGCAAGGGAGCTTAGAGAACAAATTGTTTAACAGTTCGCATTCCCCCTTTTTTTGTTTTTCCCCCTCTTGCTTGAAGAGTTTCTTTATTCCTTCTTATTTCCAAGTTTTTATGTTGTTGATGTGTTTTAGTCGATGCAGGATATTCAACGACGTTGCCGTGGTTAACAAGATTGAAAATTGCAGTTGGGGCGGCAAAGGGTCTCGCATTCCTACATGAACAAGAAAAACCGGTCATATACAGAGATTTCAAGGCCTCAAACATCTTGTTAGACTCGGTAATCATTGTCCTTGTCCCTGCTTGTTTGTGGACCAAGACGAAGAGTACAGCTTCTAATAGCCTCGAATATGATCGATATCTTACAGAATTATCTATTCTCAATTGAACTGAATTTGTTATCAGGACTATAATGCCAAACTTTCGGACTTTGGGTTGGCCAAAGATGGCCCTGAAGGAGATAAAACACACATTACAACAAGGGTTATGGGCACACAAGGTTATGCTGCTCCTGAATATATAATGACTGGTAATTCAAGTCATCTCTCTCTCTCTCTCTCTTTTCGGTTATCAAGAAAGTTAGCGATCTTAAGTCAACTAACAGAACTTGATATTTTCCAGGTCACTTGACAACTATGAGTGATGTATTCAGCTTTGGTGTGGTGTTTTTAGAGCTACTAACAGGGAGGAGATCTGTGGACAAGACACGACCAAGTAGAGAGCAGATTTTGGTGAAATGGGCAAGGCCTTTATTGAAAGATCCTCACAAGCTCTGCCAAATAATGGATCCTAGACTCGAAGGGCAATATTCAACAGAGGGTACTAGAAAGGCAGCTGCTTTGGCTTATCAATGTTTGAGCCACCATTTTAAATCTAGACCCACTATGAGCACTGTTGTTAAGACATTAGTGCCACTATTGGAGTTTAATGACATACCCATTGGACCATTTGTGTTCATTGTTCCAGACATAGACATGAAAGGAAAAGAACATCCCAGGGAGTGCGACGAGCTAAAACATTGTAACAGAGTTGAAGACAGGAAGGAAAAGAATGACAAGGGCAAAAACAGACAACGCAACATCGCAGGCACAAGAATAAGATTAAGTCAATAAGTTGTCGACCTGTTCATTCTGATACTGAACTTTATGCAAGTTTAGGAACTAGTTTGTACTCTCCTAGGCGTCAAATGGCTAGATTTATAAAATCACTGTATATTATGTCCACAAGCAGAAGAGCTTATGTTGAAACTCATCCAACTTAGGCGGTCGGTATTACGAAACGAGGTGTGACACTGAACATAAGGCCTCATGTTGCCAAGATATGGTATTTTGAATCGGTGGGACTTTGAATATTGACAAGTAGTCTACTTCCATTCGTAGTAAAATTTCAACTACGAATTTCTGGATGGATTCTATTATTTTATTTACATATCACGTAATGATAGTTCTTAGTATTCGCAGGGACAAAATTTCCAAGTCCTGGTACGTTCCAAACAGAGACTTAACTTCAATTCTCGTTGGATGACCGTATTCAGTAGTGGTACTACACCTAAATTCTTATGGGACAAATAGCAATTTACCATCTCAATGAATTCCAAGCAGCATTTGATGCAAAAATGATCAAAAATACCCACAATTAGTCATGACTAGTTGTTTGAAGTTGGAAGGAAACAAAAAGGTGGCCGAAATCCCCTGAAAATTTTGAAACCTGTTCTGAGAAAATTCCATTGAGTTGGACTAAAAATGTTTTGAATGCATAATTCACAACAACCCACTAACCTGCAGTCAAACGGATGCTGTTTTCTTGCCCTTTGAAATTTGAGTGCAAACGCTCTGAAGAAGTTTAAGCGACTTGCTTGTAAGTGTACAGTAAACAACGACTAAGATGAGAATAATGATAACGCCGACAGAGTTTTATAGCTTTGATGACTTTGGGGCCAAATATCTTCTTGTTTAAGAGTTTTGGCATTTTGTTTGGTGTCTTTTACTTCCAATCACAGTATATCAATCCTGCAAAGGCCAGAAGCAATGTATTATATCTTGGGCCACTCAGGTTTATATTCTGATCTTAGGGAGGCTAAGTCTTGGGGAGAGGTTAAGGGTCAAGTCCAAGTTTTCACAGCTGTTGGATAAAAACGAAGGCAATGCAAAAGCATTCATTTCGGAGTTTCTGCAGTGTCATAGTCATGGGCATATTGAAGTGATCGAGATAAAACGTTTAACATGCCTGCAGATTCTTATTGGAAGGATAACTTTATCAGACAAATTATAGCTGCACAAGATATGAATGGATAGATCATGTCTCCAATTATTTCACGTAAAACAAAAAGGAAAATTATGAACATAACTCATTGAGAAAACTGTTTGCTGGCTATTTGTATCTATATGCTAGAAGCACCAAACCAGGAAATTCGCAGCTTTGTGCAGGTAAGCACGTATGTTCATTCGGTCCACAGTAGTTCTTACTCAGGCTTCCACGGTTCTCCTTGCATCCTAAACTAAATGTCACATTACGAAAGTGGAAGGGCCAAATTTGCTCGGCAGAAATTTGCGATTGTGTTATGATTTGAGTCACCCTGTAACACCCCTTATACCGAACCTATAACTACCCACATATATGACAATCAAATTCTGTTTAATGATATACATATACATATTACAAAGTTTTATATCACTTAATATAATCATTTGAAATTAGTATTATATCTTTACATTTACATGACGATCCAAAAAACAAAACATTACAATTTGCTTTATTACATGTACAACCATTTTTAACAATGGTGGTTGACAAATTAAATCCCTTTATGTTTTGATAATAATAAAATATCTAGAATTAGTTAAAGAAATTATTTCAGGTATTATTCAATGAAAGAATCGTGCAAATCAAGATGAGCAAGTGTTTAATCATTGAAGAATCAAGATAGGAAGTTCATTATAAGAAAAATGGCTTAAAACATGAGGATTATAGAAGATCTAGATGAATGTTACTGTTGAAGGCAGAACAAATCGACCTGCAAATCATAAGTCGACTTATATATGAAGATATATCAACACAAGTCGACTTACATAACACAAGTCGACTTATCAAGGACGACAAGTCGACTTACATAGCACAAGTCGACTTATTGGAGAACGGAGTTACAATTTTTACGTAAATGGTTAAAACAAGTTGACTTATTCATTCGACAAGTCGACTTATGGATGCACCAAATCAGCTCCAACGGTCCAATTAGCCAAAAATGGAATGGAGATTATCAAGGAACGGTAATATTAATCAAGCAACGGCTAGAATGAGATCCAACAGCTATATTTCTTCAAGTATAAATAGAGGATGATGGAAGAAGAGTATATACAAGTTCTACAAGCCTAAATATTCTTCTATTGCTCTAAAATTGCTCTTTATTGCTCTCATTTTGTTACACTATTATATTGAGCACTTGTTCTTCAATCTTTGCTATATTTCTTTTACAATTTGAGTGACGAGTGGAAGGTCACGTGTGAGGTAGGATTTGTGCCGGAAGACAAATCGTTTGTAAGGTAGCTTGAGCCGGAATTCAAGTGGCATTGTAAAAAGTTCACACTCAACTACAAAGTGTGCAATAAAGTGATTGACAAAATCCTAAGTGAAAACTTAGGTAGAGGTCGTAGATCTTAGCACCGAACCTCTATAAAACAGTATTTGATCTTCTTCCCTACTTTGTTTATTTAAATTTATTTAAATTATTTTTGTGTGAATTAACTTCTGATTTTGTTGTAGAAAATTACAAAAAGATTAAGGATCTATTCAACCCTCCCTTCTAGATCACTTACATAGTGAAAAAGAGAGCTTATACATTATATAGGGTTAGCTACCTAAATATCAATAATGTTTGTGTCTTATGCAAAGATGAGGTTGAAATAGTTGATCACCTATTCTTCGATTACAAAGTCTTTATGGAGGTTTGGGAGGATATCACAGAGAAATGCCTATTAGAAATATAATTCCATTCCCATATTGACATATTAAGTACGCTTCAAGTAAAAAAAACAAACAAAATAGAAGAGATAGGGAACTAGCTGAAATAGCTTTTGGATCACACATCTATTATCTACGGAAGGAACATAATAAGAGATGTTTTGGGGGAATTAAGAAAAGTATGGCTCAAATGAAGCAAGAGCCCATCAAGTGGATAAGAGAGTAGCTTACCACTACTAGGATCACTAGAAGCATCAATTACAGATTAACAAATAATTTTAGACCGTAACTGAGGAACCATGCAATAAAAAGATTAAAAGCAAAACGATATGAAGTGGAAAGCTGAGTAATTATTTCATGCAAAATATAACTATCAACATTCGAAAACAACATTAAAAAATTCAGATTCAACATAAAAGGGTTAGAGACCACATCATTCAAATTCTCTTATAGGGGTGAGGCAATCACTAGATGGAATATTGAGCATGCATCTATAATGTGAAAGCTATATAAAACAATTGAAGAAATCCCTTAGATATGCTAAAAGAACAAATACTGAAAACCTTAACAGAATTAAGTCTTGCAACATGAAATTTGTGAGAAATTAAAGTGTGTAGAAAGGAGTCCATAAAAAAGGAGTCTCTCTAAGAAAAACGAATGTGATAGCCTCAATTTACCATCATATAGTTTGGAAAGAGTACATGTTTCCTTAGTTATCTTCAAATATGGCCCTAAAAATCCTATAATTAAATTGTTCACTGTTAATGGTGGCTTTATAATATTATAATTAGCCAAATATGCTATTATAAGCTTGTAAGGAGCTTAATACTTCTACATTCTACTTTTTTATTGAATTCATTTAATTTCTAAAAACATTCTCTAGCTTTTAAAGTAAAGTTAATCTATAATTATCAACCATGCTTAGCACTGTTGTAGTCATAGTCTAGTTTCTTTTGATAATTCCAAAGTCAAAGTTTCTCTCATTGGTTCCTTAGATTAACATATCTCTATTTAAATATAGATTTTTCCTAACCTAAAGAACATCTATATTACTGTTGCTTATGTTTCTAACCTATAGTTACATAAAATTTACTTATAGATTAAGTAGTTCTATGAGGGATGTGGCTAATATGATATTTGGATATAATTAAGGGACATCAACACTTCTCTTTACCCCACTAAAGCTGAAGGATAAAGGAATAAACCTTAGATATCATAGTAAGAATCTAAAGAGGTGCACTGACACTCTTAAACTAATGGATCTAAAGTTTGATGGGAATTTCTTTGCTTAGAAAAATAACCAAAGTGTGAAATTTTTTGTAAGAAAAATTGGATATCACTTTTGTTAACCAGGCTTGGAAATTTCCTTTAAACAAGGTCTTTTTTACCAATTTCCTAAGTTGTAATCATACTCCAATTGAAATAAACAATCTTGTAACAAAATTACCTTAAAAAACTCTCCTTCAAATTCTATAACCACTTAGTGAATGCATTAAGGTTCAAAATCCTATAAAAAAGAATAATTAAATGTGAGATATAAGGATTTGAAACTTTCAATTATGTATGGAAACTTAATCACTCACCAATGTAGGTACTTTAGCACAGCATAAAAGTCTAAAAGACTAGAGAAACTCTAGTTCAACTTTAATTCGATGTAAATGTTAATCTTAAAAATAAATATTCATTGACCTAGGAGAATATTCACATAACTCTTACGCATAAGTCTTAAGTAACTACCACTCTCTACTTAAGCAAAATTCAAGAATTTAGCAGCTAGAAGAAGGGGATATGAACACCAAGTTTTTTTATAGCACTACCACTTCCTAGATGAATTATAACATGATCTACTCTCTTAAGGATTAAAATGGAGAAGTAATTTCGAGGCAAGAGGATCTTCTCATTATATGATTACTTTTAAAGATCCTTAGGTGAAACCACGAACACTTCTTCTTCTATAGAAATACACATAACATTCATTGCCTAGACAATCATCATAGACTAAAAGGGAAAACTTATTAAACCTTTTAACCCTGAAAATGTTGAAAATTTTGTATTCACTATAAACCCAAAAAAAGTACCAAGATTATATGCATTCAATGGCTTCTTATCCTAAAAGATCTGGAGTCTTGTGAAGGATCAAATGACTAATTATTTCCTAGAATTCTTTTCTAATAGGATAAAGGATATGAATAAAACATTCATCACCTTGTTACCTAAAACTCCAAATTCAAGTGAGCTTAGCAAGTACAAATCTATATGCTATAACTTGATCAACAAACTTATCTCTAAGTTAACAGCCAATAAGATCAAGGATATTCTAAGCATAATAATCAAATCTTTTTAAGGTGTCTTCATAAAAAGGAGGAATATAAGGGCTAATATCATCTTAAAGTAAGATTTTTTTGGGAATTATCATAAAAAGAATGGTCCTAAAAGATGTGCAATAAAGTTTAACTTTCAAAAAGCTTCCACTTCAATCAATTGAAATTTCATTCACCATACTTTAGAAGCCTTTGAATTGCCCTTAAGTTTAAGAAGTGGATCCAATAATGAGTTGAAATAAACTCATTTATTATCCTTTATAATAGAGAATCTCTCAAAGGCTAAAGTTCTTAGACAAGGAGGCCCCCTTTCCTTATATCTCTTTACAATTTTCATAGAAATCCTTGAGAGATTAATTCCTTACAATTTTTAAAGGGAAACATTGAGGATTTTTAGCCTTTCTTTATAGATGATTTATTACTCCCTATATATTTGATACCTCGTCATTGATGACTTTTATGAACTCACTAAAGTATTTAATCTCCTCTCACAGTTTGCCATTAACACCACTAAGAGTTACCTCATTTTGTTTGCTAGCTCTAGGCATCGGGTTGATTGGTTCAGCTAAATTTAATGGCAAAATGTTAAGGATCCTCCTTTAAAGTATTTAAGGATTCTTATTACCCCAAAAATACTCTTATTTATAGTTTGTAGAACCCTCTTTTAGACCTTGAAAGAACATTCGAAAAAAAAGAAGGGAGATTTAGAATTATGAATTATTTGTTTTCTATTAATTTTTCTTCTTTTTTATGTTTGATTTCATTTTGTATCATGTGTAATTAAACACCATGTTAGTGTCTACGTGTGATGAACCCTATTTTGTGCTACAGTATGTTTTAACTATCTAATTTTATTGAATTGCTTTGATTGATATATTGTTCTTCAATTATGCATTTGGTGTATGTCCTAATAGATCAGAAATATTAGTACACAATCTAATTTCATAACATAGGGATTGAGAAGTATAAACAGATCTACTATAATTGAAAGGAGTTAATTGCAAATCTAAAATAGATCGACATAAATCCTCTAGATTATGGTTAAATATAATAGTAGAATTCACAAATCAAGAAAGCAATAATAGAAATTTTAACCTAAGTAATTTAGTTCATAAACCTAGGGTTAGTTTTAATAGTCTCAAGTAAGTTATTAACATAGTGAGAATTTTCACGATCCAATATATTTAATAACCTAATAGGTTATGCATAAAGAAAAGTTGAAGAGGAAGAAAAAGATAAGTTAATCAAGTCAAACTTGATTGTAAAGTTTGAAAAATTTAAGATTAAATATGAAATATTTAATAAATAAGGATTAATATAAAATATTTGATCTTATTTGGGTCTAATTAATATTTAATTAGCATTTAAATAGAATTATTGTAAGTCTAATTAAAATTTAACTAAAATTAATATTTTATTTCACTTAAAATATTAAAGGTCCAAATCTCGTTATAAATAGGCTTAAACTATAAAAAACTATCATTTCTTATCAAATACAATTCTCTCCGTTCGTTTGGGTAGATATCTTTAAAGGTCATAAACGTGTGCAACTACAATATTTGTGATGAACTAATTTAAAAATGATTCAAGATAAATGATAAATAAATGATGAAGTTGTATGGTAAAATACAATTTCATTTATACTTATTATATTTATTCATTAATTATTTTATAGAATTTAACTGATTTTAGTATTCAAAAAGTTAAACAAAAGGGTTGTTATTTTTCTGCTGCGCAAATGGTCAAGTCTCGCTTTGATTTCTTAATACTATGCCATCTCACTGTTGAGAAATTATCAAACAAACAATTAAATGATTCACCATCAAGTCCCCGGTATCTTTGGCAAAAGTGAATGAGATGTAGTATTGAGGAAATGTGTAAAGATTATTTGGAAACTTTGGGATGATTGGCAACAATAAACAAAAAAGCACACCAATTTTTATTAGAAGTAAAAGTTATCACCATAGTATTACAATCTAGAGGCTCCTTTTTTGTCATCGACTGTAGCAGAACCCCAAAACTAGGAAGTTGTATTAGTAATCACACGTTGTAAAGATGAAGTGGAAGTCTAGGCTCAGGAACAGCAGCAAGTGGGATTTTTCTAGGTGTAGAGAGACCAAAAATCTCCTCCATGTTCAAGTCCTCCTTCTTCATGTCACCAGGTAACTTCCATGTAAATCCATGCAAAAGGTTTGCCAAGCTGGTTTGAATCACCTTTAATCCAAGA
The DNA here is from genome assembly GCA_029891385.1 of Erythroxylum novogranatense. Lineage (NCBI taxonomy): Eukaryota > Viridiplantae > Streptophyta > Magnoliopsida > Malpighiales > Erythroxylaceae > Erythroxylum > Erythroxylum novogranatense. The sequence continues at coordinate 26,718,008 of CM057224.1, read as the reverse complement.
CTATAGCCAGGGCACATCCTCCTACCAGCACCAAATGGCAACAGCTCAAAATCGTGCCCCTTCACGTCAATGGCCTTACCAATGAACCTCTCGGGACAAAACTCATCGGGGTTCTCCCACAGGTTGGGGTCTCTGCCTATTGTCCACACGTTGACAAGGACACGAGTGCCCTTTTGAACGTCGTAGCCTGCAATTTGGATGTCCTCACGAGACATCCTAGGCACTAACATTGGTGCCACAGGGTGTAACCTCATTGTCTCTTTGCCAATTGCATCAATAAAGGGTAGATTAACAATATCTTTCTCTTCTACCCATCTTTCTCTTCCAATCACTCTGTCAAGTTCTTCTGTTGCCTTTTCAAATATCTCAGGTTTCTTCAGTAGCTCTGAGATTGCCCATTCTACAGTCACCGCAGAGCTTTCAGTGCCTCCAGCAATCAAATCCTAAGGATTTACAGTAAAGCATAGCGTAAGAGTTTTGACTGATAGATACAAGTTAGAAAGCAATTTCCTGTGACCGATTAGTTTCGAGTTCACAAGCAACCATATCGATTTAATATCTATCATGACTTCATCATCAATTGAAATAGGCAAATTAAATAGGCAAAAGTCTGAACTTTCAGAATATAACCCAACGAGGTGGGTGACGAATTCTTCTGATTTCTATCTTCTATGCCTCAACAGGCACCTCAAAAATGTATCTGCCTTAAATTTACACATACAGATGAACCGTATCCAACATGCTACTATTATTTTGAATAGATATATGCACAGGATTAAAATAAAACCAAATTTTGGGCTTAAGAAGTTCTCTCTATCAACAGCTTATGGTAGTTACTGTCCACGCGTGTGACTGCTTCATTTCCCATATGTGGTTTAGAGCTCAAATAACTAGATTCAATAATGTGAAGTATCGCTAAAAAAGGATCCTTTGGTAATGACTAGGCTTATAAGGACGCATAATTTTGTACTGTTGTTCCTAAGAAGTTGCAGAGAAATTCAGCAAGCTTTTAGTATGTTATTGCTGCCAGGCTATGAATGTGTGGCTCGTCACAAAACGTGCCCTGCTAATCTTCTTTGTTTACAAAAACAGAAATGAGAAGACTTTTCCTAAGACACTTGCAGAGGAAGTGGATTAGGTTCTGATTTACTTAATTACAACAGTTAATACGTACCTGAGTAAATCCCTTCACTCCATGTCTTTCAAGCTTAACCTCAAGATTAGGATCATCAGCCAGCTGCAAGAGCACATCCACCATGTCCTTAGCTACATAATCCTTAACCCCTTTTCTTCTCTCATCATGTTCATCCAACACATGCTCCAAAAACCTGTCAAACTTCTTGCTCAAAACCTTCATTCTCTTAATATACCCTTGCAAATCCAAGAAAGCAAGCCACGGAATCGAGTCCCCTATGTCCAAAACCCCATTAAGCAAAAACAACTCATCAAGCATTTCCTTGAACTCCTCAGGCGTGACGATTTCTTTCACACCCTCTCTCTTCACGGTATACTTTTTCCCTAACACCATACGACAGATCACATTCAAGCTAACGTCTGAAAGATGATCTTTAAGATTGACAGTCTCACCACCTGACTTGAACAAGTTTTTAAGAAGAGATTTCAACTCCTCTTTGCGTATATACTCGAATGATTCGAGACGTTTAACGCTAAAAAGTTCCATCAGACACATTTTACGAGCTTGACGCCAATAGGGTCCATATGGTGACCATGTAATATCGGCGTAGTTGTAGGTTGTGTACTTGCCTGCAGCTGTTTTGGGACGACCAACAAAGGTGACGTCGTGTGTTTTGAGGATGGTTTTGGCCATTTCGACAGAGGAGCCAACGATAACAGGGAAGGATCCGAACTTTAGGTGCATGAGTGGACCATATTTTTGAGACAGTGAATGAAGTGATCTGTGTGGAAGTGAACCAATGAGGTTAAGGTTTCCAATTATAGGAAAGGGCTTTGGTCCCGGTGGCAGGTTGAGTTTCCGGCGTCGGATATAGCCAGAGAGGAGGATGAGAGCTGTGGTGGCCAACCAAACAGCAGCGTAGATGAACCATGTAGGAGTTTCCATTTGGTTAAAGGATTTGAAGGTTCAGTGAAGGAGTTCGGATGTGAAGTTGAGGCACAGATGCGTCTTTTTATAGAGGAAAGATAGCGTGTTTCGTGATGTTGTGTTGAGACGAAGACTTCTTAGCTACCCTTATTGGCGCCTCTGTGGAGATGAGTGCCATAAAATTAACCATAGTTGAATTGCTATAACATTAAGTATTATTGTACAAGGATATGCAATTTTTTGGAAGCTATGTGTCATTTAGTGAAGTAATTAATTTGAGGGGCAAATTGGTAGAACACATGCTCATCGCTTCTACGAAATTTCACTCAAATTCTCTTTTACTTTTTAAATTTTTTGGAATAAGTCCAATTTGAAAGGTTGTTAGTAACTTGTATTTCTTATCTAATCAAGAAAGTGAAATAGAAAGCAACAAGAAAGTGTTGGGTTAGTGTGGAAATGGTGAGTTTTGCGACTCTTGACTTTGGCTTTGCGGAACAGGGAATGGGAATACCTTGACCACTGACTTTCATTCACTTTGAATTTCAAAGATTCCACTTCCACGAGGCAACGCAAAATCAGTGTAATTTCTGAAGTTGACTTGAGTCAACGGAGCCGGTCGAGCTCCATGCTTGCCTGGAGACAAAATCTTCTGTTCAGTATTACTCTATCTTATTCTGTTCAATAAAATCTTAACCATTTATTTTGTAGGACTCACGCGGGACTCATGCATAATTTACGCGAGACTCATATAAATAAATGGCTGAGATTCATTAGACAGAATATGACACCATAATATTGGACATGAGACTCGCTTGCCTGGTGGTTGTAAGACACAAGTAGGAATAAGCATTTCTCCTAATATGCTTTTTAGCATGGACCACATTCAAGTTTTTTAAGTGTAATGGTTAGTGAGTTTTGTTACATAATGTGAACTTATTAAAGATACATCTTACCGTGTGGACATCTTTAATGTAACCTGAAAACACGTGGAAGTTTACAAGGGATTAAGTCTACTATATATTAATATCATGACATTGATGCATAATTGGAAAAGCTTGTGTCTACTTACTGTCTTCATCTCTTCAATTGTTATCTGTTGATCAAGCATGAGATTAATTATCTAGGCAGACTATAATATGTATGCTTTTCTTCGTGAAAGAGTAATATATATAAATAAACTGCACAAAAGCAATTAAGTTCTGCTCAACATCCTAATCCAGGCTCATCGTTGAATATTAAAACAACAAGACCTGCAGGGGTATTTACGTAAATACGGTCTTTTTGCAAGGCGTACATTCCTGTAAGTTGCTAATATAATTAGAATAAGAATTTCTACATCTTTTGAGATGGAAAAAGTACAGGATGAAGCTCTCATGGCAAAGTCTTTACATGATGTATGTATAGTTCCAGTGGTCAACGCCATGAAATTCAACTAATAGTATGAACACATATGCTGTCTTTACTATATTCTTTTAATTTCATTATTCCAACATAAGTTTCTCACTTCTAATAGATTAGAAAATGCAAAATGATTCACTATCTTTTTTAGAGTAGGTAAAATAAGATTAATAATGATGTTCAAGAATTAGGTCCCATATTAATATATGTACATATATATGTATTTACATATATACATGCTTTTCTATTATGATTATTCAAAGTCACTATCTCTTTTAAATTGATTTACTGAGCCAATTTCTTTTATTATCTTTAATCAATCACTCTAGCTTATTATTATCAGTTTTTGACTGTCATTCAAGATTGGCCGTCAACTCTTTGAAAAGCAATATTAATTGGATGATGCAGTTTTTAACTATTGATCGTGTGAGATCTTAACTCCTTTTTTTTTTTTACATAATCCATTTTCATTAATGAATTTGTTTTAGTAATATTAGCATTTCAATTATAATGAATCAAATAATAGGTCAATGATGAAGTTCTTACCAAAAGAGTCAATTAAACAATTAATAGTTGAGAAAATGAACAAAGTGGAGAATATATACAATTCAAATGAACTAAGAACAAGGATGAATTAAAATTTCTAAATTCAATCAAATCATTGTAATTCTTCTTGTAACCTTATCTTAGTCATTTCAACGAATTAGGGTTCAATCCTTGCATGATCATTTGTATATAGAACATAATGCATAAATTCTTTCATAATTAAGAGAAATTTTATTTTGATCTTTAAAGAAAACCTCTTCTTTAAAATTTTTGAAAAACTTTTAAAATGATTTTGTATCAAATTTTTAGAAAATATATAGTTTAATTTTTTAGAAGAACTTGAAAATCATATAAAACATGTTTTCAGACACGTTAGTCAATCAATGTATAGGTGCAGTAGAATAATGTGTTGTTTCTAAAGATATTAGTCGACTAATATCTATGCTTGGTTGATCAATGCATCAAAAGATGTGAATAATTATGTTCTTTAAGTTTGCATGTCATATTGGATGATACATTGGTCAAATGCTATATTAGCTTACCAATGTAATTGTTATTTGCCATTATAACAATTAGTTTTTGTTTTTAATAAAATTACCGATTATTTTTATTATAAATAGACATCATATTAGTTATGCAAAGTTAGTGAAAATATTAAAGAGTTGCTAGGAGTTTTAAGAGATTAGAGAATGCATATGTGCATTAAATATATTGAGTCATTGTTTATTGATGTGACCAAGAGAAGGAGCTTTTGAGTTGTAAACTTATTATGATTGGGAAAAATTTTGTGGGGATTGCTCTTTACCTTGAATAAGATTTCTGACGTGTATTCTTCACCTATAGGAAATAAAGATGATTGTAAGGGTGCTTCTTTATCCATGACAAAGATGTTGTATAGATGATTAATCTTCATAAGAAGATAGTTCATTGTTCATTCTTAAGTAGAGTTTAGGGAGTGGATGTAGGCCAAAAGTTGTTTGGCCGAACCACTAAATATTGGTTTTATCTCTCTTTCTCTACTATCTTTCATCTATTATAGTAATTGTTTTGTGATTATCATATGTGAATTTACCCCAACCATTTATTAGAATAGTCAATTCATTCACTAGTTTAGAAATAGGCAAAAAGTAAACATATAATTTACCTCTTCTCATAGGTCATCTGGAGACCAATAATAGATATCAGAATGAGTCTTTTTTATTGTATATAAAAGAACATATTGACGATATTCTTTGATGGAGATACTTACCTTTATTAAGAGACTACAATGAAACATTTTTTTTAAGTTAAAGTGGTTGATTTTTGGGATGTCGAAGATAAAGGACCTTTTGTGCCAATGAAATACTTATTGAGAGAAAAGGTTGAGACTAAAGTACCAAAGAAGCCATACATATTTTATTTTATGCATTAAGTAAGAATAAATTCAATAGAGTATACATATTTGACATGGCTTCAAAGATATAAATTATTTCATATTGAACATAATTAATTAATTCCTAACATGTGGACTCAGTTCATTTATATCAATAATGCTCTCAAAGATCTTGGTAAGACTTATATTAATATTAAATCATTGAAAAATTTTCTTAGATATTTACTAAAGGTTTGGAAGGTAAATGTGAAGACCATAAAAAGTCAAAATCTTGACCATTTTATTATTTAAAAACTAGTTAGATCACTCTTTGCCTACAATATGTGAATGAATCAATTGCTTAAAAAGAACTTATTGTAAAAAGAAAAGGTATGGTACTTAAATTTATAAAGATAAGAAAATTATTAATAATAAGACCTCTACAAGCGAGAGAAAAGAGGATTATATAAAGCTCATCGTAAAAAAAACTCGATAATTTTTTTAAGAATAAGAGGTATAAATAATTGAAGAAGAAAAAGAAGAACAATCACTTAAGGCTACATATGATGACACTATTAATTTGGAGAGTGAGGGATCGAAAAATTTGGCAACAAGTTTATGTTTCATTGTTGATAATGATAATGTAACCACCTCACATTCTTATAATAATGTTAATGATTATGATATTGATCTTTTATATGATAAGTTAGTTGGATGCTTAGAGGTCATAAGGTTAACAATAAAGAAATTATCTTCCAAGTATAAAGAGATTTAAAGCTTTTAGTTGTATGTATAAATGAGAATGAGAATGAGAATGAGAAATTGAAATGTAATATGTATAACATGATAGAATTTAAGAGTGTGGTTATTACCAATAAAAATAAGCATAAGTTTTAGATGAGGAAAAGGAGATTAATATCCTTAAAGAATCAATGTTAAGATTTACTATAAGTAGTGAAAACAATTATATAGTATACTTGGAGTCCAAAAGAGCTTAAATGATAGGCACGTAATTAGGGTACATATAGAAGTGCACTTTATAATGCCAAAATATTATCTTAAATATAATCATATTTATAATGATAAGTTATTAGCTAATTTATTACATGAGTATAAAACATTTAATTTTATACATGAAAATTGATGACAATTGTTTGCCTATATTTATATACCTATATTTAAAGTTTTTTGTTATTTAATAGTTCTATAGTATTTTTTAGTACTTAATTTGCTTCAAGTGTGGTTTTAGGTAATAATTTCCATCTTAGACTAAGAGGAGATGTTTCAGGTGAAATTGTGGCATTAAATGGAAGAATTAGAGCAATTGTGAACTTACACAGTCGTGTATATTAATCGTGTAAGTCTTTGTAAACGTGTGGACCTTCAAAGATATAATTCCTACCTGTGTGGAGCTACATGTTGTTGTATGTTAATATAAGCGATCATGTATGTTGCCTGCACAAGTCTCTATAACCGTGTAAAGTTGCCAATTAAGGTAATTTTATAGGTACACAGTTAGCTACATAATCGTGTAAATGACTATGTAGATCCCATAAACCTCAGTTCATTGATATATAAGAATAATAAGAAGGCTACATCAAGGGGCATATTAAAAGCCTCTTAATTTAAAAAGAGGCAACGAGAGTCATCAAAGATACTTGAAAAAGGAGAGAAAAATGTAGAAATATTTTACACATCATAAAGAAGCAAAATTAGTGGATACATCAAGTCAGTCAAACCTTCCAAAATATCTAGATCAAGGCTTTTAAGCTTATTCATTAGTTTCTTATTCTTTTCCTTGACTTGGATGTCAGTTTTGGTTAGTTTTGTTTGAACATGAATATGAGATTCTAAAGCTATATTAGGGTTTATTCTTGAATTGTTTTGTTAACTTTTATCTCGTTAAATTCAATAGATGATGCTTTTTCATATTTTTCATGCTTATTCTTGATAAGAAATCTAGAGATTGAATCAAAGTTATTTATGTTAAGTTGAACAAAAGAGTTGATATCATAATAGACTTACAAATATTATATTAACAAACAATTAGAGAGATTATTATATTAACAAACAATTAAAGAGATATCTTAATTTTGAGTTAATTATCCTTATGATTGCTTTAAATCCAATTGAGTAGTTAGGAGTAGTTTTGTGAATCAACACATTAAAATCCAATTGTAATCTATTGTCATTTGGATTACTTGGTTTGATCTTGAGAGAGAGTAATCAAAACTTTAGGATATCTAAGATCAAGCATAATTTAATTAACAAGATAAAGGGAAGACAAACTAAGGATAAAATAATCCCTAAGTTCTCCATTATTGATTAACTTCACTCTTATTGCTATCTTTATTGATTTAATTATTAAGTTTTATTAGTTTATTTTAATTTCAATTAATTCAATCTTGTATTACCTTAAAAATGTACATTTAAATTGTTAATTGACTAGTCCAATCCTTATAGGAACAATATCTTGTGTATATAATATACAATCCGTAAACATGTAGTATTGCATACTTTAAAATGAGCAAAGATGTAAGCATTATTTTACTCTACTAGGCTACATATGAGGTAAGAACATGGATTGGTGAATAAGGGCTATTTTACTATAATTATTAAAGAGTAAGGAAGCAGCTTCACCTGACCCATAAGGAATCCCCTTTTTTCATGTGTCTTTATAATATTATCCCTGTTAGCACCTTATTACTTAAAGTAAAGGGATTAATTCCCAACCCACCTTACTTCAATGGTTTACTCACCTTACTCTATTTATTGTTAGTTATCCTCTTCTATTTGCTTTGCCTCCCTATAAGAAATTTCTCATAAGCCTCTCTATAGTTAGAATAAGTCCTTTTTTTAAGAATATAGTTATAAAGCCTCTCTATAGTATTGAGCACTGAACTTATGAGAAACACTCTGCTTACTTAAGAAAGATCCTTGTTACACTAGTAACAAAGTCACTTTTGAACATTCTTTATAAGAGGTAGACACTCTCTAAAACATGTTCTTTTATTGTTAGAAAGAGGGAAAAATAAGCAAAAGAGGGTTGTTTAATTTTTAAAATAGTTAGGTGAGAATGCCACTATGCCATATGAGAAGTATTTTAAAGATATTTATATAGCTTTTTCTATAGGCGATACCAACTCTTAATAGTTCTTTGAATGTTTGTAAGGATTTTACTAGGATAATAAATGATTTATTATTTACCTTAGAGAAGAGGAGTAGATTATCTGCAAAGGATAAGCTGAATAAGCCAAGTTTTTTGCATATGCTATAGTACTTGAAATCAAGATTCTACACTATATTATATTTAATGAGTCATCAAGGCTTCTATATATAGAACAAATAGATAATTGTATATAAGTTCTCATTATCCCAAACCTATCCCACCTCTAAATTGAATTGAGGGTTCTTTATCGATTAGAATGATGTTAAAGTTATACAAAACTTCAACCAATTCTTGAAATCTTTAGGGAATTTGAGCACTTCTGGTAGTTGAATGATGAAATTCCAACATATGGAATCAAAGGCTTTTTGAAATTTCTTTTTAATACTGCAATTCCTAGAGGATCTCTTTCTAGTCTATCCTTTGAACAACTCTTATGTAATAAAAACATTATCTCTAATTTGTATCTCTTCTAGGAAAGCATCTTGAGTATCGCTTATCACTAAACTCAAAACTTTCTTCAACCTTGTTTGCATAAGTTTGGATATGATCTTATATAGAAAGTTACAATAGGAAATAGGTTTGTATTCACTAAATGATCTAGGATTAACATCTTTTGAAATTAAGAAAAATAAAAGTCTTATTGATCTCTTTTAAGATAATGTCCTTTTCAAAGAATTTACGAATGGCTTCTATAACTATGTCTTTTATCTTAGGCTAAGTTTTTTCATAAAAAAAATCCATTAGGCCATTTAATCAGGGTGGCTTTGGTTGTACCAACTTAAACCCAACTCCTTTTCTAAGTTGTAAAAGGGATGTTAAGGAGCTTCAATTCTTCTTTGAATTGGTTATTGAATAAAGAGCTTGATTCCTAAGTTAAGGACTCCATTTAAACCTAATAAATTTTATTAATAGTTGAATGCTTCCTCTTTAGAGTCTTCGTGCTTTGTGATCACTACCCATTCAAAGTATTTAATGAACTAATTTTATTGTGGTTCTTTCTAGCTAGTATTGAGTTATGAAAGAATTTGGTATTCCTGTCCCTTTTTTCATCCAATGTAATATAGAACTTTATCTGATAAGTGAGCGATGATTCCATATTGCATTGATATAATCATGTATAACATATTTCTATTCCTTTAGTAATCTTATATTTCTAGGTAGTTGGCTCAAAGAAACCTGGATTGAGTTAAGCTTCATTTTAGTTTAAAGTACTAGCTTTCTAGTGTTAACTAGTTTTTTGACATTAAGTTTCTAGTTTATATATTTCAATTTTTCGATACAAATGAAGGATTTATGCCCTTTAACCTCTTTAAATAAACCTCTTAAGATGGTCTCATCAAATCCTTCCTTTTGATATAAGAAATTGTTAAACCTAAAAGGAGTTCTCCTTTTATATCTATCAGATATGTTCTAAATTAAGATTGGTGAGGGATCATAGCATAAGGGATTCCCACAAAACAATTTTACTTTATAGGAATTTGCACAACTAGTCATCATTAACTAATGTTTTATCAAGTTTTTTTAAGGGAAATAATCCATTTAGAGTTTTACTTATTACTCTAAAAAAGAAGCAACCTTTAAACTTTAGGTCAGTAACTTCAAGTCTTTCAACCTATTCCCAAAAATTATTGAAGAAAATTTTTTAGGTTAATATTTTCTTCATCTTTAGACCTAAATATAAGTAGGATCCATGGACCATGAATTGTAGGTTGAATGCTTGATAATTTATTCTAAAGGTTTCTTCTTTGGAAGGATATATTGGAACCGTATATAAAATTGATAAAGATTCCATTGTTTTCCTATAAAAGCCAAATTGACAAATTAATTAATTAATCACTAGATGTAAGCATATCCACGTTTATTGTCCTTGTGTCAAAAGCTAGGACTATTCTACCATAGTAGTGGACCTATGCCCATCCAGAGGGATAAATTTAGCAAAAATATTTAGATGGAGCTTAGTTTCTAGAAATTTTAGTAGGGTAGGTTTACTATCTTTAAAAAAATCTTTTAAAATTTGCTGCTTTTTGTGATAATTAATTCCCCTAATGTTATAGGAAATAATAGACATGCTTAGGAGTTTATGGACCTGTAAACATTAAAATTTTTAATCCCTAATCTCCTTTTTCTAGAACTTTTGAATTCTTTTCAAGGCCATATTATAGGGTATACTAGAAGAGCACATCCCTTCTAGTTATAGAGAATGATTTTGTTATTCATTTTCCTCTTATTTCCCTTTATTCTTTCTGTTCATATTAACCCTATCAACAACTACCCTATCAAAGGTTATATCTCCTTGAACCACTTTTTTTTTTCCTAGGGTGTCATCCTAATGTTAGAAATATCATTATTTATAGCCCCTTTATCATTAACGTCATTGTTAAGTCTAACATGGAATTTACAATTGGAATCTTGCTTATTTTTTCATTTGTTGAGTTATTTCCTTCCTTAGTATTCCTTTCCTTATTTACCTTGGGTCAAGCTTCCTTTGTTATGGTTCAAGCCTCATCAGTTTATTGTAGTATCCTCTTGAGAAGATTCTAGTAGTAACCTTCATCATCAGGCCTTTTAAAATTGGCTTCCATTGATAAGAAACCACGATGAAGTCCTCATATAATGTTACAATCTCACCCAATATTATTAAGAGAAGAGTATTAGGAAGCTCCTTAAATTCCTATGCTAATGCACAACCTAAAATATCCAATTAGCTTCTTGGTTTCATCTATATAAATTGGTTTGCCAATATAGCTAGGTAGCATACTTTATCATTTAGTAAGTCAATATTCTAATGGTACAATATACATGTTTACCTATACAAGAACATTTTCATGCTTGATTATGTCAAGGTTAACACCTGGTTTCTAAACCTGGATAAAGATTGGGAGCTTAGTAATGTACTATAGCTCTTTTTTAATTATACGTTAAGCTTCTCACTTTGAGATGAGCCTGAAAAGAAGGTTTTCTCTTTTGATAGTAACATTTCATTTAGACCTCTTCCCTTCCATTTCCTAAAGGCCCATATATGTATTACAAGAAAAGGTGGTCGCTTTCCCAAAAAGAAACCCACCATCGTGGCGCTCTAACTTTTGGCTTTAACATTAAGCATTTCAACATCTAGGTTGATTATGGTTCTACCTCCCTCTTGGAGTGGAGGGAAGTATTTGTAGATTCACTAGGACTTTATCCAAAAACTTATTTCTAAGTCATATATTGGACATGAGCCTATGAAATAAGCACAACCATCATCTGTACCTTTAAGCTTTTAACAACATCAACAAGGTAGACATGAGGTTTGCTAGTTTTGTGAAGGCTTTGAGATGTGTCTAAAAGGGAGGGGTGGAAGAAACAACGAATCTAGATGGATTTGATTGGAGATGACATTTATAGATAAAATGGGGAAATTAAAAGAAGTAAGTTCAAATAAATTTTAAAAAAATTTACTATTAATGGAAATGTAGCAAAGGCAAGAAAAGGTAAAAAAGATTAAAAGACAAAAAAGACCTTAAAGATAACTAGTAGGAAGAGAAACATGGAACCAAGGCGGAGGCTTAATAAGCAGGTTGTATAAGCATAGGAAGGGATGGAAGTTAAGGGAAGGAGTAACCAGATGAGGGGAAGGGGATGAGTATAGTTAAGGAAGTAAGAAGCAATGGGAAGGGGATGAGTATAGTTAAGGCAGTAAGAAGCAAAGGTTGAGCCCTGAAAGAGCAAAGGTTGAGCCCTGAAAGTTTAGAGAGGTTAAAGAAATATGGTTCCTCTTAGTTATGCATTAGGTAAGGGGTGAAACACCATAATAGAGAGTTACTATGAACCTTAAGAGGCTAGAGAGTGCATATGTGCAGTTTATAACATATATTGAGCCATTATCTATTTGTACGTGCAAGAAGGAGAGTTTTTAAGTTGTATATTTGCTATAATTGAAAAAATTGAAAGGGATATACTTTGTGAAGGTTACTCTTTACCTTGAATAAGATTTATAAAGAGTCATTATTCACCCGTAACAAAGTAAGATAATTGCAAAGATTCCTCTTCACTCATGATAGAGAAGATATTATTTGAAAAGTTATTTTTTACTTATTGAAAGAATAAGATAGTGAATTTTCAAATGGAATTTGAAGAGTAGGTGTAAGACAAAAGTTATTTGACTAAACCACTATAAATCAATTTTATTTCTATCCTTTACTATCTTTTATTTATTATTGTAATTGCTTTATAAGCATTATATGTGAAATTATCACAATCATTTATTAAAATATACACTGTATAACCTATGCAAAAAGTAAAGACAAAGTTCATTCTCTCATCGCTCTGTTATTCAAGAACCAATACTAATATTCTTCATTATATCAGATCTTTTGAACATATTTATTTTCTTTAAGAAATTTGGGGATATCAAACTAATGATTACATTTACTATAATGTAGGCTAGAATTTTTTTTCTCCTAAAATTCCATTTTCTCAAAGCTATGAAATTTGAAGTTATTAGGAACAAGTTGAGCTTTCAAAAATTTCCAAATTTTTTCTAAACAAAGAAATCAAAGAATTAGACACGTTTTCCCGTTGTACTAATGTCTCGGATGAAAGAATGATTGATGTCAGGTTGAAAACAACCTGACACCTTCTTGATGGCCACTTAGAATGATTGAAATCAACCTGACACGTTCTTGATGGCCACTTAGAATGGTTGAAATCAACCTGACACCTTCTTGATCGCTGACGACCAAGCAATGCAGGGTCTAATCGAAAATAGTAACCACGAATCAATAAAACATGCTGCAGAATAATGTTTATATAAAATGAATGTCCACTGCGATAGCAATAATAGAGCCTTATATGAGAAACTGGCAAGTCCTTCCACCAAAAGAGGCCCAATAATTCCACTGTTCTGATGTTCAATGTCACAATTATTTGTAATGTCAGAGATTCCCCTGTATTCTCTTCAGATACCCATGTTGTTTGGAACAGATAATAATTAGCAAGCAGTGTCAGTTGTATAATAATTATAGCAAGCAGTGTCAGTTAAATTAGCTTTTCTTAATAATACAAGTTGCATTAATTCGTCAAATCTCTTAATCTTGTTCTTCGATAATTTTTAACCAATTTATCAGATAATAATTAACAAGCAGCCTCAATTGGATTAGATTATTTGTGATAATACAAGTTGCATTAATTCATCAGATCTGTTACTCATGTTTGTTGATATTTGATTTTAACCGATTTTAGTTAAATTATTTCAATGGTCTACATACTCATATAATATTAGTCTAAATTTTAATTAAATATCACTTAATATTTAATCGTATTTGAATAATTTCAAATTTTGTTTTTACATATTTGCATTAGATTATATTTAATTTGAATCTTTGTAACTATTAAAGAGTAGATATCCCCAATCACATTCAATTTATTTATTTGAATTTAATCCCCATTTTACCATATTATTTTTGTCATAATATTTTTCAATTTAGATATTGTATTTTATCATGTCCAGTCTATAACAAAATTTTGTTATGCTAAGCAATGTTTTAAAAATCGGACCGGACATTAAACCAGTCGAAGGAAAAATTTAAAGTTTAGATCGTGGTGGTTCCTAAACCATCCTTAACTCTGGCGAGACCAACTTCAATGGGAACTTGTCAGGGTGATGTTGGGTTGTTGATAGAATGCTCTTCCAGGCCGCAGAAGAAGGCGACGAAACATCACATGAAGACTAGGCCGAAAAAGACAGCCTTGGGACATTAGGGCAAAACTCATCATGTATCCTCCACGCCTAAAGCGCCTCTCGAATGGTCTATCGTTTCATCGACCGATGACGTCGATGCCACTAATGCGTCGGAGTCGCCGTCGTCTCCTGCTCAACAAGCTCCAGTCACAAGTTAGTTGGGTTAGTCCTACTTTTAGCGAAGTTTGTAGTGCTTAGCAAGAATTTAAAACCGGACCGGACCGGACCGTCCGGTCCGACCGAAAAAGGTTAAACCGGCCGGTTTTTATACAGAGAGGTTAGTAGGTGAAATCGAACCAGACCAATGATCGGTTCAAACCTTTTCCGATCGGACCGGCCGGTCCGGTCTGGTTTTTAAAACATTGATGCTAAGCTTAATTAAATTTATTCATTTCCAATTTCTTTTAATTAGTCTTAATTGTATTAAATATTGTATTTATTGAAAATTTCATCAATTTAGGTTTGATTGCATTTTATCATTTCCAATTTGTACCAATTATTTTTATGTTAGACTTAATTATATTTGTTCATTTCTAATTCCTTTTAATTAATTATTAGATATAATTATTTCTAATTATAATTAGTTAAATTTAATTAAGTATTTTAGTCATTAATTTTTTCAATTTTATATTAAATAATTTCTTTATTAATTTTGGTTTTAAAAGAAAAACCATAAAAATAAAATATGGAAAATAACAAAAACAAATAAAAAGGGGTATAAGAGCGACGAGAGAGATCCCCATGAAAAAGACGAAACAAAAAAAAGACCCCAATTAGAAACAAAAAAAAAGGCACAACAAAGAGGGAGATGAACATGAAAAAGACTAAAAAACTTGAGTTTTTGTTTTTTTTTAATTAAAATAACTTGAGCTTTTGTTGGTATAACAACCATGGGTAATGTTTTTGAAAATTAATTGAGAAATGGGTTTAGATAAAAACAACCTTATCTAAAGTCTAAACATAAAATCAATTTTAATAATAAAATTTTCTTTCTTTCTCTTTTCTTTCTTCATTCCTAATATGTCAAATTTATAATGCATGACCTAAATAGAGGAAAGAGAAGAGTAAGATGAAATTCTAGTTTCTTTTATTTAAGTTTAGAAACCTTACTTTTATGTTATAGTATTCAAGGCATATTAACTTATTAATATCACCAAGGATAAAAATATAAATAGTAACATATTGTTATCATCAAAACTAAAAGTTACACCTCACTTAATCTAAAATTTAAAGTAAAGATCTCATAAATAATCGACAAACTATAATTAAATACGTTAAGATCTATTATAAGTACTTTTCTTTTGATAGTTTGATAACTTTCCATATTATAGGTTCTTTTATCGATACATTCAATATGTTTCATTTTCCTCAATAGTATCTACTCAATTTATTTATGTTAGTATTCTATGAATTTATTCCACATAAAACATTCCTTA
Source organism: Erythroxylum novogranatense (assembly GCA_029891385.1). Classification (NCBI taxonomy): domain Eukaryota; kingdom Viridiplantae; phylum Streptophyta; class Magnoliopsida; order Malpighiales; family Erythroxylaceae; genus Erythroxylum; species Erythroxylum novogranatense. The sequence goes on along the minus strand of CM057224.1, from coordinate 26,702,327 downwards.
AGCAACAAAACCTATGTTGATTTATATTTTAGATAAATGATTAGCCTTATGATTTTGTTAATGAGGTATCAATTTGAAATTTGCATGTATCTTTTACTTTATATACTTGAATTCTCGCTTATATTTTTCCAACTAGCCTTTCTTTAGTATAAAATGGGAGTCTAACTATATGTTTATATACTTGATATATACTTTACATTCTTGTACTCTGCCTTGCTGTTAGATGTTTTAAATTTCTACGAAACTACATATTGTATTATTATTTAATTGGCCCTTTGAAATAAATTCATATGCCACTATCTTTGTCTCAAATGGCTTCATTTATGTACATTATCCATGTCACCTATTCATCCTTTGTTGGTTTCCTTATTTTCTTTATGAGTGTCAATATTTCAAGAACAAATTTTCTATGATTGTGTCATTGAAGAATTTCTTACTATGTATCTTATGTTGTGCTCTCCAAGATCAACTAACCATTCCCAATTCTCCTTTACACATCTAGTTTATAAAAAATTTGTCTTAATGGGATATCTAGCCATACATTAATTGTGTGCACCTAAAATTAAAGCTTTAAATTTATCTTGCTAAATAGTGTGAAAGCTAACTTTTTCAATCATAAGTAATTTAGTTTTCATCATTGTAATAGTTTGTTTATTAAACTTTGGTTGTTCTCTTCATCCTTACTTAGAAAGAAGATAAGGGATACATATGAAATTGTCTACATGGATGTGAAATGAATATCCTAATAGTATTGGACTTCTTAAGTAATCCTTCAATTCTCTAAAAGTTTTTGACATTATTTAGTCCATTCAAATTCTTTGACTTATTATATTATCTTGAAAAGGGTTAGGAAACGATCAACCAATCTTAATGGGAACCTTGACAATCTAATTATTCTACTATTTGTCTTTGTACTTCTTTCAAATTTTTAGGTGATTCCATGCGAAAGTAACATTAATTTTCTTTGGATTAAATCATATTCCTTATAGATAATTACGAATCTAAGGAAATTATATATCTCCACCTTGTATATGCATTTTAAAAATTAAGTCTTATGCTATACTTACTCAAGGTTTTGGAGCATTCTTTAAGATTGAAAACATGATGTCCTCCCACATTTATTTTTACTTTCATCTTGTCAGCATATACTTCCATATTATGGCCTAGTTATTTGTCCAATACTAAGTTACTAATTTTTGACAAGTTGTCCTTATGCTTTGTAGGGCAAGAGGCATGACTTTAAAGAAATAGATCTTGTGGGTGATGAAGGATGTCTTTTTCTCATCTCCTTTATGCATCTTAATCTGGTTGCATCTCTAATAGGAGTTCGTGAAGTTTAGAGACTGGTGGCTTGAAGTGGCATAGTTCAATTAGTCTATATTTTCTAAAATTTAACCATTTTTTGGGCATGCCTTGTTTAGGTCTATGAAGTCAACATACATTATTTCATTTTAGATAGTCAAATTCTCTAATTAAGCCTACTTTTAGTAACTTGGTCACCTTCTCTTCTATGACATGTTGTCTTTTAATTCAAAAGTTCTTTTTTTTTTTCTTAAATAGACGATTCATACTTAACTTGTAGGAAATCACTTCCATATTCACTTTAGGCATATTAATTGAACTATATAAAAAATTCATATGTTTGAAATGAAAATCTTTTTAGGTACTCCTTTATATTTCCTTCCATTTATCCCTTAATTTTTAGGCTTATAAGATCTTTATTTTTTTCTACTATGACTTATTTGATTTCTTCATTGGCTCCCTTAATATCCTTTTTTTTAATCTCTTACATCTAAGTCCTACACATTCATCATATATGAAACATTATTTTTCTTTGAAGCGATGGTGTAAAATTATGTCTCCATTGTTTGGTCCTTAAATACCTCTCTTATTCCATTTGGAGTTTGAAACTTGATTAATATTTAATAAAGGAAGAGAATTGCTTAAGTGATATTAAAGTGAAGGCTTGTTAACTTTAGTATTTTAGGTAGGTGATCTTTGTATAACATAAAACTTTTCATATTTATTATCCATCTTAAACATACTCCTAACATCATAAGTGGAGATATTTGTATTTGTATGTAGATTTGATCTCCTCTGAAACTAGCATTGATGTTACAAGTTGTAGTTTTTCTATTGAAATGTTTATTTCTTTTAAGTTATCATAAAAAATCCATAAAACTATATATATGCTAATGTTCTTTTAAATAATGAGTTGATTGTCAAAAGAGTTATCACCATAGTGCCTTTATGAGGGTATCAAGGTCTTATTATTGGTTTTTTATAAGGTGAACTTAAAGACTCCTATTCTTTTTCTAGATTTACATGGTTCGGAGTATGCTTCATGACTTCTTGAACTTAGATCTTGGCTCTTTATAATATTCTTTTATTGATCATTTATATATATATCACCTTTTAAGTGGGAAGTGGTTCCCCTAGTGTTAAACACTTATAAAGGACTCCTCCTTTATTCTTCCTTAGTATGACCATTCTTGCCATTTTATTTTATGAAATGAACCAATGTTCCCTATTTGAATAAACCATTGGCCATTTTTTTAAAATTTTTTTACAATAAACGATCTCATATCTAGTGATGTGATAAAAATGATAGTATATATTGAAATCCCTTTTGGAAGGGTTGTTTGCCATTTATTATTCTAATTCATTGTCCATGACAAAATCTTCATCATTCTTTTCTTTAATATTGATTTTAGTTTGACCAGCATATCGTTGTTTCTTATCAATCTCGTTAATAAAAATGCACCCACATTCGTATTCTAATTATTTTTAGTTATTGGTCTTCTTACATTTTGTTTAGCAGTCATTTCCAAATATTTTTGCATTATGATATGTACCTTCTTAAAACTTTGAGATTATTTATTTTATATAGAATTACAAAATCTTTGGCTTTCTTAATCCATTTTTGAAAGTTGTTGTTGCCACCCCTATGTTAAGGTTTGAGATTTTGATTGCATTGAAGTTGAAGCATTATAAATAATTCCTTAGGCATTCCTTTTTTCCTTTAAGTTAAAGATATTAAATAAGCATAGCTTCTTAGCACATATATATTGCTAGAAAAATGTGATCTGATTCTAACAAATAATTATTAAAAAGTGGCAATTGATATGAGAAGTAATGTAGTAGAAGTTCCCTATATATATGAATATGGTTAACTAGATTGTGCATATTAGCATAAGTGTCTAGGGTTATTATCTTAAACTTAATAGTAAATTTTTTTCTAGGACTTTAGGTATTAAAAGGTGGTCAGCCATTAGGCTTACCCCCAAAAGTTGTTTTTTTAGTGGAAAGGATCATAGAAATATTAAAGTGGCTCTTTCTAATAATAGATGTGGGATATGAGTATATTGTCTTTCTTGCATCTATATTCTTAGCATTAATTGGTTGATTTGTTACTACAACATCTCAATTATAGTAATTTGGTCCTCTAATTTTTTATTACCTCGAGTAGTTTCAGAGTTGTTGTCTACTTTAATAAGGTTGGTGAATCAACTACTTCCCTAGGTATCCATTATTCTTTCTCTAAATAGAGATATCGTAAAACCTAATTCTTTCTCTAGATGGAGATATCTTAATTAATTTAAAGTTTCTAATCAGAATATTCAAAATTTGAAATTTTCACACAGACAATGCCAAATAATGTAAACTATAAGATTCTAAAATAGTTATACAAATTTATTTAGTTGGTAACAATTGAATTTATTATAAATTAATTTTATGAAATGAGGATTAATCAAAATTTATATAGCATGTTTCATCCTAAAAGGTTATATGTGAGTATTTGTATCTCAATTAAAAGCTATTCAATATTGAAAATATATGTTTTTATGTAAATGAAGGAGCTATATAATTAGCCTATACAAAGAAAAAAGAGGAACACATGGTATGTTTGCAAAGGTCAATCAAAATATAAGGCCTTTTGAAGATTTTATTTATAAAAAAAAACATGTTATGTCAAATATTGTATAAGCATTATAAAATGCGAGCGAGCATCATATATCCATTTCTCAACTACTTAACATGTCACAAATTGCTAATGCATGCATGACTGTCTATTTCTTAAAAAATGTAATCACATTTTATTTTTCTTTGGTAATTCATGCATTAAAAGCCTCATACTTAAAGAAATGAAGAATCATTACAAAACATGGATTATTTGTGTACATTAGGAAGTTTCATCACACAATGGAATTATTTTATTTGGTAATTAAAATAATGAAAATCCTTAAACTAAAAGTATTAGAATTTAAATTCTTATATCAATATTAGAATTTAAAAGCAAGTAACTTAATAGGATCAAAACATACTTGTATTACTAATTAATTAAAAAAATTACTCTAAAACTTTTACTCTATAATCCATATGATAATATATTGCTCTTGAACTTTTACTCTATAATCCCATGAGAGTATGACTTACATTATCTTTATTGGTTAAAATGAACACATGGTTTAATTCATGTGTTATAATATTAATTATCTTTTATTAGAGCATATATCTTTCCTCAAATATTATACATATTGTAGTTTAGGCATACTTAATACCTAACTCTAGTTTACTTATTTATTTTATCCACATTTTAAAAAACACATCTCGCCTATTAAGACAAATTGGGAAAACATATCGTTTCTTTAGGTTATGTAATTACTATTAATCCCTTACACCTTTGAATCGACTTTACATAGACATTAGTGTTTTAAGCCTTGAGCTCTCGTTTGTCACCTAAATAAGCTGCCTAAAACTTGTCTAATCTTTATTCTTACAAAATAATGGAGGAAATCACCCATATAGAAAGGAATCTTGTATCTTTCCGACATAATTCTTGTATTTAGAACTGAATGTTTAAGACTCACTATAACATTCATTCTGAAACTAAAAACTCAATTAAAAATCAAACTTTTTCATATTTGTATAACTAAATTTCATTTAAAGTTCATTTTAGAACATATTGTTTAATTCTCAATTAAACATATATTGAATCAAATATTTGATGAAAGAAAAACTATTATAATTGATAATAAGTATAACTATACCAAAGACACCATACCAAAGACATAGTAGCATAAAGAAAACAACTATCTCTAGTGACTATTCATAATACTTAATATCTATGTGTTTGAATTTATATTGATATTTGAGCTCCTTTCATTATAATTGTTCACACAAAACATAGTGAACATGAGAATATTGATTGCTTTTGAATAATGAATCATCTTTATCTGTTGTTCTTCTTGTGCCATCTGTAGATACTACATATTACGTAGGTGCTCAACGAATTTATAAAACTAGTTTACTATCTTACACACAAAATTATTCAAGTATTCACTATATATAAAAGCTCTTCTTATACTAAATTTAGCAATCTTAACCGTAAAGAAATATGTAGTCTTATTCATGTTCTCCATTTTAATTGTGAATGATAACCAATTTGTTTGTTCACTTAACAAACTACTTAATATCATTAGCTATAAAATCTTCCATATGAAATGATAAAATTACATATTTATCATTGGATATATATATATATATATACTTAGTCATCATTTTCATTAATACTAAAATCATAAAACATAATTATAGTATAAAAGTTTTTTAGACCATAGATTGACTTAAAAAATATGAGCATATTTATAGGCACAGATACAAACCTTGAATTCCAAGTTTTTAGTGAAAATAACCTAGATTTGTAGTGCCACAACAAGTGCCACCATCCTATTAATGGCCAAAAACAAGAAAATCTAAGAATTTGTTAGCATTAACTAGAACCCAAAAAAGGCTTCAGTGATAAAGGTCTACTAACAAGATTGAGAAAAAAACAAGCCAATTTTTTTAGAGGAGCCAACTTATGTAAAAACTTGTCTTCTTTAAAGAGAGCACTATAGATCCTAACAATAGAAAGGGAAGGGTAGAAGTCATTAGTGAAAAACAAGACAAAACAAAAGAGAATCCTAGATTTCATGGGAAGTCAGCTTGTGTTGAGAGCCAGGATGAGGATTCCAATGAATTCATTACAGTTGGAGAAATTCCCATTTAGGTACCATATACCATTTCTTTTATAAAAATCTCTACTTCATTTGGAAAATCTTGTTCAAAGAAAGTGGAAACCCTCCTAAGAGAGGAGAATGTAGGGTGTAGTATTGTCAATAGGACCAAGAACTACAAAAAAGGTATTGTTAGAAAAACCAAAAAATATTTTAACATAACATATAAAACCTCTATAAATTAAGACCTAATTAATGAAAGATTGACTTTAAGATCTTTGGTTGATAATAGATTGGCAATAAACATTATTCCCACTAAAATGATGATAGCTTTAGGCAAAAATGATGTAGACTTGATCCCAAATGAATTATATGTTGCTACATGCAATAGTGAAACTACTAGACGCGTGGGGAATTCTCCATGTAAATATTATGTGGGACGAAATAGTTTGTTCACTGCTTTCTTTGTTATTGACACCCATACCAGTTACCAAGTCTTGTTGAGGCAAGATTAAATCTACTCCAATTACTTCATTCCATTATCTCTCCATTAGCTTTTATTTTTTTGTGTCAATTCGTAAGGAAGGAAATTTACAAATAATCTTATTGTAAGGAAGGAAAAGAAAAGGCGGAAAAATTTTACAAAGATTATGTAAATCAGGTACAAGTTTAGAAGTCATTTTATTGTAAGGATGAAAAACAAAAGATTAAAATAGAGTTAAAAAGATTCATAAAGTTAACTACCATTGTGGCTGCTCCTAAACTGATGAAGGCTCCCATTATAAAGGAACTTCCTTAGTGAATTTTCACAAAAAGATATAGTAGTAGCATCAACCAAGATATATGACATTAATAGTAGCAAATCTTGGAGAATTTTGAAGACATAAATAGATGTGGTTATGCAGAACTAATTTTTTAATAAGAAGACGAACCAAAAATGAATGTTGGTTATGCACAAGAGTTAAAATATTCTCTTGAGAAGTTTGATGATTACAGAAGCCAAAATCAAGAATCATCATAATAAGTTAATTAGGGTAATTTAAGAGAATTTTACAAAGTCCTTATTAGCAAACACTTAGATTCAAAGATAAAGTTGGAACTAGTGGAACTCTTGAATTAATTTGAAGAGTATTTTGCTTAAGAATATATTTAAATGTCAGGATTGAGTAAAAGGTTGGTAGAAGATAGACGTCTGATAAATCTAAAATTATTTCCTCACCATAAACCTTCTAAATAGTGGTTTGAATAAGTTAAATAGAAGATTAAAGAAGAAGTTGAAAAATTATATAAGGCTAGTTTCATTAGACATATAAAATATACTAAGTGGTTAGCCAACATAGGGCCTATAGTTCAAAAGAATAAAAATAAGGATTTGTTTTGACTTTAGGGATTTAAGTGTAGTTACCCCTAATGATGTATAAATGATGCCAAATGTAGATTCTTTAATAGATGTAATGGCTGGACATTATGTATTTTCTTTTATCTATTTTTTTGTTAGAGTTAAACCTTTTATAATCGAAAATGATATTTCCAAAATAGTTTTCATATTTTCAAGGTATAGGGACACTTGAGTGGGACTTCATTCCTTTTGGACTAAAAAATGTTGGAGCCACTTGTTAGTGGGTTACGAGTGCTATCTTTCATGATTTGGTAGGATGTACTTTGGAAGTTTACATAAATGATATTGTCGTGAAGTCAAAAAAAGAGTAATTATTATATCCAGGATTTGCGATAAGCCTTTCATAGGATGAGAAGGCACAAGTTGAAGTTAAATACCTTAAAATGTGTTTTCAGAGTAAAAGTAGGGAATTTCCAAGGTTTTTAGTTCACAATAGAGGAATTTAGTTAGATTAAAATAAAGTCAAAGTTATTCTTAAAGCAAAACCACCTCAGAATAAGAGAGAGCTTTAGAGGTTTCTAAGCCAAGTGAATTACATGAGAAGGTTAATTCCTAATCATTTAGGAAAAGCAAATGAAAATTTAAAATTATTAAGGTTGAAGAATTTTGAAGCATTCCATTAAGAAGAAAGGCATCACGAGGCATTCGATAGTATCAAGAAATAACAAATCAAATCTCTAGTATTAGTGCTCCCTTGAAAAGGAATTCCATTAAATTTGTATATTTCTACTGCAAAAGAATCTATTGGATGTCTATTATCTAAAAATAATTATGTAGGCTATGATCAAGCTATTTATTATTTGAACAGAATTCTCATGCTAATAGAAAAGAAATATATGCTAATAGAAAAGAAATACATACCAATCATTAAGTTATGTTAGCATTATATTTTACTTGTTCAAAATTAAGCATTATTTGTTGCAAAATAAAATTTATGTGGTTTCACATATCGACTTAATGAAATATATGCTAAAAAATCAATTATCTTAGGAATTTGGTAAATGGCTTATGACTTTTATAGACTTAAACTTGGTATATTACCTATAAATGTTTACAAAAGGTCAAGTTTTAGCTAGCTTCTTAGCAAACCATCCCTCAATTAAAGAACGAGATGATGTGGAACATTTAATTCTCAATTATGAGAAGAAGCCATAGGAATTAAAATTTGATGGCTTTAGTACAAAGAAGTTAACTATTGTTAGAATGGTTATAATTGCACCAAATGGGACAAAAACTCTTTTGGACATTCCATGTACTAATAATTACGTGCAATATGAAGGCTTGTTAATTAGACTAGAACTTTTAGTTAATCTTCGAGCCAAAGTTCTTATGTTGGGCCCCGAACCTTTCTTGGAAGTGAGGACTATTAATGAGAAGTTGTTCATGATTATTCATGTGTAAAGAAAGGAGAATTCATGAAATTGAATTGAAATGAAAAATATGGTTTAGATATAAGATGGATTTTACGTGATATGTTGAAGTTAAAAAGCAGGAAATTTCAAGTGAAATATGTTCATGGAGTATGCTTCGGTGTTTTAGCCATAACTTGATCTCTAGTTATCCAAATGAGATGATTTTTAATTTGGATTAAACTAGAAAGATAAGGCTACAAGTTGTATGAAGGAATTAAGTTCTAATTCAATCTCTAAGAAAGTCAATTTTTGGATGGAAGTTAAGTATAGAATATTGTTTCAGTACAAGAACAATCCAAAAATGTTTAAGGTATATCTTCCAAATTATGGAACCAAATTGAATGATTTTGGATGTTATTAGAAAATTAAGACAATGAGGAACATTTCTCTAGAAGGAAGTTCTAGCAAATTCCTTCAATTTGATGATTAAAAAAATGTTTTAAGTTAAGCATGATTTTATGATATTTTGAGACTTTGTCATATTTGATGACTTTGAGGAATTAATTAGCATGTTAATGTGATTAATTAGCATGCTAATCACATTAACATGCTAATGGGAGTTAATTAACATGTTAATTTGACTAAGATCATATGGCATGAATTAATTAAATTAAGGTGGAAAGATGACATGAGGGGCAAATTGGTCAAGACACTTAAGTTTGTAAGGTTACAAGGCTTATTAGTAAGGGTAAGGTGGTCATTACACATGTGGGTTGGTATAAGAAGAAGAGTGGGGCACGAAATTGAGAGAAGAAAGAGCAAAGAAGAGAGGGAAAAGAGAGAGTTGTCGTGGAAAGAAGAGAAGAAGAAATCGTGGAAAGCTAGGAAAAAGGGAGATTTTCGTGGAATAGGAGAAGGAATCAAGGTCTTCAAGTTATGTTCTTCATCTTCTCCATGCTTTAGTTAAGAAATAGGTTGTGGTTTTGTGGATGAGAACTTCTTGAGAGAGAAAGGGGTTTATGTTGGGTATGGTTGGAGGAAGAAGAAGATGGTGAAATCCATAGGGCTTTTGGGTTTCTAAGCTAGGTTTGAAGTTTTCTAACCTATTTGAACCATGGGTAGGTTAGATTGGAGCTTGATTAGGGTTTATGGTGATTATGAAAAATTGGGGATTTTTCCAATTGCATTGAAATTCATGGAATTTTGTTTGTGTTAGGAAGTCAAGGGCCTATTCAAGAGCAAGAGAAAGGGAGGCAATTGATTTTGGATTTCCAACAGGGAGTAAGAGGAGTAAGAGTGGAAGCAATTTGAGCAAGATCTACAAGCAAGGATTCTAAGGTGGGTTCTATGCTTATAAGTTGAATAATGAGCCAATAGCATGTTTTCAAAGAAAAATCAAGATGATAAAATGTTTTCAAATTCATTGTTTTGAATATTTGAGAAATTGCTTAAATTGTTGATTTTATTGCTCTCGATTGATTTGTGAAATTTGCTTTATGTTTGATGTATGAAATTTTGATGAAGCATTGAAAATTGCTATGTGAATGTGGTTGGTGAATTTGAATTGCTACATAAAAGTGTTTTTCAAAATGGCATGATCATGAAGAACAAGTTTCCAAAATCTTGCCATTTGGGCAATCCATTTTCAAGTCATGTTAAGTGGGTTTGTGGTAGTCCCTCAAGAACCGTCACGTGCACGTTGACCCAAGAAATAGACTTCTCCCGCCTGCTCACTAGTGGCACGGAGCTCCTTCACGAACTCCCTAAGTATACGGCTACACAGGACCATTATATGGGCATGTGTAGTACGTCAAGAATTTGGACTTACCCAAACCATCATGATGTGTTTATATGTTTATGAATTGTGACAAGTATTGATGCATTCATGATTTATGAATAAGTTGAAAATTTCTTGGATTGTGTTGTTTGTGATTTTGATTTCATAACAAGAAGGAATTTGAAAGAAACATGTGTTTTATGAATCAAGAGAATTTTTCATGATAGAAAGCTTTTGAATGGTTTTTGCTTGTTATTTATTATAAGCATGTTACCCACAGAGCTTTCAAGCTCACCCCCTCTCTTTCCCCCCATCCTCAGGTAATAAGCAGGAAACAGAGGGAAAGTCAAGACATTTGTCCGGAATTTCATGTTTTGATATGTATTTGGATTAATTGATGTAAAACAAGGCTTTACATGTATTTTGATAATTTTGGGTTTTGCATGTTTTGTATAGTAGAATTGGATATTGGTTTTGTATTATGGCTTGGAAATGCCATTGAAGTTTGTAAAACAGTTATTTTTTTGATGTTAATGAAATATGGGTCTGTATGTGGACTTGATATGTGAATTCGCATATGGATGATTATGATGAATGTTGAGCATGAATGGTTGGTGTATATATATATCTATATTCCAAGAAATATTATGGGAAAGCTACATAGAGATTTTTGAATGATGAAATGTAGCAAATGTGCCAAGTCCTTAGGAATGGACGATTATGAAATTGGAATGTGAATTTGTGCATAAATCATGTTTAGTAGAAATGGATATAGTTGAAGACGTAATCCAATTGAATTGATGCACTTTGAATATGATTTGCCATTGCTTGTAATTGAAATATTATGGAAAAGAAGGATTGGTATTTGAAGGGATAAAAATGATGTTGTAATTGAGGAAGAAGATTTAGGAAGGATTTGCAAGTTTTAACAAAGACAAGATTTAGGTCTAACTGAAAGGAAAATCTGGAATAATTGATATAGAATTAGCTAAAGTTTCCTTCATGAAAGATGTAGTTCATCTTTTCCGACGCTATAAAGTTTGTAATTTTTGGATGCCAGAGTTAAGAGATATGATTGATACAAGTTATGATGTTGCATAGAGTGTATGAACATGATAGCTTTGATGTATGATGAAAGTTTGTGATTTTGATGAATTATTTGAGACAAGATTTGAGAGATTGATGAGATTTTAATTTGATTTTTGAATTGTTATGAAGTGATTTTGCATGATAAGAAGTGAAATTATGAAGTTTATAAGTGTATATGTTGTTAGGAAGGAGGTAGGAAGCATGTAAGAGGGTTTGGAGGGGTTTTGGGAAGCCCCATGTCCGTTTAACGGACCTTCTCGGGTTAAAAAGGACCCCTTGCTTCGCCCATGTCCGTTAAATGGACATGGAATTCCGTTTAACAGACCTTCTCGGGTGAAATGGTGCAGTTTACCAGATACATGTCCGTTTAACGGACATGCATATCCGTTTAACGGACATTCTCTAGAAAGATGGCAATTTTGACACTGTTATAGGCCGAATCAGCCTTTGTTGTGTTCATGAAAGTTGTAGATATTGAAGTCTACTTTCTAATGGTCTAAGAACAAAGTATATCCGATAATTTTGGTGAAAGTTATAGCAATTGCGCCAAGGGAGGTACAAATCAATTTAGGGTTTGAGCATGTTGAATTCTTTTGATCATAACTCCCTCATCCGACCTCCAATTGAAGTGATTCTTGAAGCAATAGATTCCTAAGAAATGTATGTATCCCTATATAAAAATTGGTATCATTTGGAGTTGATTTGAGTGAGTTTGAATTAAAAAGAGTGAGAGGTTGGTTAGGAGGGCTTGTTTAGGGTATGAACACATTCTGGTATTTTGATGATATCTTGAGTTGTAGAACTGTTAGGCCCCAAATATTATTTATTTATTTATTTATTTACTTGACTTATTATTTATTTTTGCTTTAATTGTTTTAATTATGTATATATATATAAATATATATTTATTTTAATATAGTTGAGCCTTGGAATTAGTTAGTATGATTGGAAATTGGAAATTTTGAAGTTAAAGTGAAGGGTTAGAATTAATTGGATTAATTGCAAGTGAGCTTGGAAGTGTAGAGCCTTATGAGGCAAATAAGGGCTTGTTGGATGGAATGGGCTTTGGGAAAGAATAGAATAAGTAGAAGGAGGAGAGCCTAAAAAAAAGGAAATGCAAGTGAGCTTTAAAGGAGTATCAAAACTACATAGTTTTGAGGTAGGCTTTTAAGTTGAGATATAAATGAATTAAAGGAAGAGAAGGAAGCAAGTTGTCGTAGAGCTAAAGGAAAGAAGAGAAAGCAAAATCGTGAGCTAAGAAGAAAGAAGGAGCTTTCGGCCAAGAGGAAGGAGAGCCGTAGGAGGTTTGAAAGAAGAAGAAAAAGAAGAGAAACTACTTGTGGGAGGTAAGTTTCATCTTTGCTTATGTTAGGTTCAAGAATGGGGTAAGATGGAAGTTAGGGTTTATGTAGGGTTGAAGAAAGATAGAAGAGAAAGGTGAGATCTATGGATTTTTGGGATTTCTAAGTTAGGGTTTTGGTTTTCTGGCATAGATGGCTTATGGGTAGGTTAGGTTTAAAGTTTATTCTTTATATTTGCTTGATTTTTGAATGCTATGCCTTTCTTTTAGAATATATTTATTAAATGGAGTGTGATTTAATTTAAGGAAATCAAGAGAACCCCACTCAGAACAAGGAGGAAGGGCAATCTTGAATTCAGATTTCGACGATAGGTGGGTAACATTTTTATAGTTGTTGTGTAATGGGAAAATGCCCTATGTGTGCTACCTTTGTTAAATTGTGTGTATATTGAAAGTGTATTCCTTTGATTTGAAAGAAAAGAATGAAACTATGACGATTCGATGAAATGAAAGAAGCATAAAATGATATTCTAGTGTTTGAATATGTGAGCATAAATTGGTTGTGATTGGGCGAGAGAGAACCTATTTCGTTAAGTCACGTGCACGTTGACCCCCTAGCCTTCTCCCGGCTGCCCGCTTGAGGCCCACGAGATCCGAAAATGGACTCGTCGTGTTTACGGTAAACTTCAGTTTCTGTCGTGTTTATGGAACTCTCGAGCCAACTGTGTGCATTTCAGCATTTTTGAGTATATGATGCATATTATGTGTTTTAATTGATAAAAGATCCCATGTTATGCTTTATGTGATGAGTTCGGTTAATTATGACTTATGTGATAAAGTTGGGTATTTATGCATATTATGTTAATTGCAAATGTTATGGATTCTTGATTATGTGTTGTATGGCTCATTGCACGATGGCTATAAAGGTGTTAGCCACTGAGCCGTGTTTGCTCACCCCATTCTCCCTCCTCAGGTGCAAATTCTAGTTGACTGCGGAACCTTGCAAGGCATCGGGCATAACTCCAAGGACTCTAGAAACTTTTGTATTAAGTTAGTAATTAGCATTTTGTAATGGCTTTATAAGCATATCGATCATTGAGCATCTCATATTTTGTAATTTATACTGGACTCTTGATGAATATGTTGATATGTAACTAATGCTGTGTATGAACTTTTGTTATGATTTGAAAAGAGAATGAGAGCTCTAGTACTCTCTTCATCATGTGTTGTGTTGTTTTGTGATCTATGTGTGAAGTATGTGTATGAGTCTTTTATTATTGAGTTCGTTGTTGAGTTTTGCCTTGAGAGGGCTCGCTGGAAATTTGCATAGGTTTAGGAGCTGTTGAAGTTCTGCAAATTTCTAGGCTGATGTGTTCCTTGAGTTAGATTTGAGTGTTTGTGTGTTTTCAGCCAAATTATGGACTGTATAGATCAGATGGGATCTTTTGTTTTATGGGGAGCTGTAGGCGAGCTGTAGAGCTCTTCGTTGATGTGTTATGAACTATTTTAGGGTGTGTTAATTGGTAGATATGAGTTGTTAGAATCAGATACAGGTGCTGTCTAAATGACAGATTTCAGGCAGAAGCTTTGAGTCCAATCTTGACCATCATAAAGTTAGAATTGGGATTGGTGATCTTCATGAAAGTTGTAGAGAATTCTTTTACCTTTCCGTAGACACCAAGTTTGTTAAATTTGAAGTTCTGAGTAGAAAGTTATGATCTTTTCAAGTGGAAACATTCAGGAGCTAAAGTAAGACAAAGTTACTGTTCATCTTCATGTTCGTCTATGTTGACGTCATCTTCGTCTGTGCTGACATCATCTTCGTCTATGATGACGTCATCTTCGCCTGTGCTGACGTCATCTTCGTCTATGATGACGTCATCTTCGTCTCAGTTTTGCTGACGTCATCTTCGTCTATGATGACGTCATCTTCGTCTGCTTTAGTTTTGACCCTTCTTCCTTCTTTTGGCCATAACTTTTTGCATAGACCTCCGATTTAGCTGATTTTTGAAGCGTTGGATTCTTAAACATTTTTTCTATCGTTTTATAGCTGATTTATCAGTATTGCTTTTAAATTGAAAAAGGGGGTTTGAAACAAAGTATGACGATCAGTTGATAAAGTCTGAATATACTTCACTTATTTTAAAATATCTTGAGCTATAGGGCTCGGATCGAGGCGATTCTTATTTTAAATTAAACTAGAGTTATAAATCTACAAGTTTTATGAAGAAACTGATTGGCAATTGAGACTCTAAGATTTTATAATTCTGACATGAAGTCGGTAGAGTGTCAATTTTGACTATTTTCTTTAGATAGTATTTTGAGCATAACTTCTTCATTTATAATCCGAATTGAGCGTTTTCAGTGGCGTTAGAATCGTTAGATCATGAGGAAAAAATGTACTTAAGAAGTCAATCCAAGTTTCCTTTTGGAGGTTTTCCCAAATTGTGGTCAGTGTGTGGTCAGTTTTGGGTCTGCTATGCCTGTTCGGGTCTGAATGTTGGGCCTCGGAGACGGGGTCCAACATTGTTTGGTATCAGAGCTTAGGTTTCACTCCTAGGCTTAGGATGCATCGTAGGAAAATTGTTTTGCTATGTGATTAAATGTTTGCATTATGAACTGATTGTTTGTATTAAGTGACATGCATATCATGCATACATATAGAAACTAAGATTAAAAAGAATTGTAGCTAATTAAAAAAAATGTTTTCATTGAAGGAGTAAGATGCCACCTCGTAGAAGTACACGAGGAGCCCTGCAAAGTTCAATTGCCCCTGACTCTCTACTGAGAGAGGAGAGCACGGATGAGTCCGTAGCCTCGGGAGTGGCTGAGGCTTCTCGAGGGCAGAGTAGTGAGCCCCTCTGATCGCAAACGCAGCAGTCGCCTAGTCAGTCGGAGCAAGTGCCTGCTTTAGATCCGAGATTGTTCCAGGCATTTACCCAAGCTTTTGTTCAGGCTATGGGTCAAATACCACAAGGCTACTGGTTCGGCCCCAATTAAGAAGGGAGACAGTTTGACAAGTTGAGGAAGTATGGATCCTGAGGAAGCCGAGACCTGGTTGAGGAAGACCGAGAGGGTCTTGGATCAGATGGAGTGCGAGGATGACGAGAGAGTGGTTTATGCTGTCAGTCTACTCCAGGGTGATGCCTTGCATTGGTGGGAGTGTGTACCGGGGAGTCAGCTGAAGCCGATAGGGTTGACATGGGAAGACTTCCTGGCTGCTTACAGGAAGAAGTATCTGTCTTAGGTGTACATTCAGCAGAAGCATAGGGAGTTTCTGAGTCTCACCCAAAGAGAGATGATAGTTACTGAATATGAGCGCCGGTTTACTCAGTTCTCAAGGTATGCTTCAGAGATGATGTTCAGTGAAGCTGCAAAGTGCCGCCGGTTTGAGTCGGGCCTGAACCTAGCTATCAGAGAGAAGGTGGTAGTGTAGAACTTTGGTGACTTTCAACAGCTGGTTGAAGCAGCATTGAGAGTTGAGAACATCGAGAACATTAAGAGTGCAGTTAGCCGGAAAAGAAAGGGGAGAGAGCAGTTCAGGAGGGGAGGTGGTACTTCTATTCCTAAGAGAAGTGCCAGAACCTTTCCTGTACAGTCTGAGGAGAGAAACAGCGGTGCGAGCCGGCCTAGGCCTATGAGGACCTCTACTGTTTCTCACCAAGCCTCAACGGTGGGCGACAGTAGAAGAGGAGATGGGGAGAAGCCACCTCTTCCCAAATGTGAGCACTGTGGGAATCTCCATAAGGGAGAATGTTGCAGATTGACAGGAGCATGTTTTAATTGTGGGCAGAGATGACACATAGCCAAACAGTGTCCTAAGCCGGATAGAAGAGAGGGATCACAGATGCAAGCTTCCAGGAGAACAGAGACAGTGGGACAAAAGGCTGTGACTGAAGTGGGTAGCTCTGGGGTACCTAAGAGAGCTCATCCTCCAGATAGATCCAGGGGGCAAGCGCTAGCTAGAGTGTTTGTGATGACTCGAGAGGAGGCAGAGACAGCTCCAGAAGTGGTGACGGGTATGGTAAAATTGTTTGATGATGATGTTCTTGCTTTAATTGATTCGGATTCTACCCATTCCTTTATTTCTTCGGGTAGGACTGTGCCTAGGAGGATTTTGAGCCCATTGGATACTCCGCTAATGGTGAGTACTCCGATCGGCCAGTATATTATTATCAGTCAAGTGTATAGAGATTGTGAGATAGGGATTAGTGGAGGAAAATTTGTGGTGGATTTGATGCCTTTGAAGATGGGAGGATTGGATGTGATCCTAGGTATGGATACATTAGAGAAGTATCATGCCAATTTAGACTGCAAGGTAAGAGTGGAATTGAGCTAGAGGATGGCGAAAAGTGGTATTCATGGGAGATAGAAAAGTCATCCGCCTCGAATTGTTAAATCGATGATGAGAGAGAGAATGATGAGTAAGGGGTGTGAAGCATATTTGGCCTATGTGTTAGACACGAAGGCAGATAGAGGGAGGTTGGAAGACATTCCTGTAGTCAGGGAATTTCCGGATGTCTTTCCCGAGGAATTGCCAGGATTACCCCCGCCTAGGGAAATTGAGTTTTCCGTTGAGCTTCTTCCAGGTACTGCGCCGATCTCAATTCCGCCTTACCGAATGGCTCCGACGGAATTGAAGGAGCTTAAGGAGCAATTGGAGGATTTATTGGAGAAGGGTTACATTAGGCCGAGCTCTTCGCCTTGGGGAGCTCCGGTTCTCTTTGTGAAGAAGAAAGATGGGTCATTGCGGATGTGTGTGGATTACAGGAAGCTGAATCATGCCACCATTAAGAACAGATATCCGCTCCCACGCATAGATGATTTATTTGACCAATTGTAAGGGGCGAGAGTCTTTTCCAAGATAGATTTGAGATCGGGTTATCATTAGTTGAGAATAAAGGAGACCGATGTGTCAAAGACTGCTTTCAGAACTAGGTATGGCCACTTTGAGTTTTTGGTTATGCCTTTCGGATTAACGAATGCTCCTGCAGTCTTTATGGATTTGATGAATAGAGTCTTCAAGTCTTTCCTGGACCAATTTATCATTGTCTTTATTGATGATATATTGGTCTATTCTAAGAGTGATGGGGAGCATGAGAATCATTTGAGGGTTGCCTTAGAGACCTTAAGAAAGAATGAATTGTATGCCAAATTCGACAAGTGCGAATTTTGATTAAGAGAAGTGGTATTTCTTAGGCATGTGATTTCAGAGCGTAGAGTGCATGTGGATCCACAAAAGATAGAAGTTGTGGTTAAATGGGAAGCACCTAAGAATGTAGCTGAAGTGAGAAGTTTCTTGGGATTAGCTGGATATTACAGGAGGTTTGTGGAGGTTTTCTATGATAGTCGCTCCACTTTCCAGTTGACGAGAAAGAATCGAAATTTGAGTGGGACCGAGGAGTGCAGAGCGGTTTGAGGAATTGAAGAATAGGCTTACTACTGCACCGATTTTGATGTTACCCTATGGTGATGATGGATACATTGTATACAGTGACGCCTCTAGGAAGGTTTAGGGTGTGTACTGATGCAAGGGGAGAAAGTGATTGCCTATGCTTCTAGGCAATTAAAGTCTTATGAGATGAGCTATCCTATTCATGACTTAGAATTGGCTGCTATAATTTTCGCATTGAAGATCTGGAGACATTACTTATATGGAGTTACTACTAGGGTATTTACAGATCATAAGAGTCTTAAGTACTTGTTGACCCAGAAAGAGCTGAATTTGAGGCAGAGGTGATGGTTAGAATTGTTGAAAGATTATGATTTGATAATAGACTACCATTCGGAGAAAGCTAACGTGGTAGCCGATGCATTGAGTAGGAAGTCCATTATGGCACATGTGGAAATGGTGTATCTTCCTTTGCTGAAGGAATTAGCCAGGCTTGATGTGACGTTGAGACAAGTTGAGCCTGATTGTATCTTGGCAAATTTCAGAGTGAGACCAGTATTGAAGGAGAAGATTAAAGAATCGCAGGAACAGGATGAGTACTTGAGTAAGCTTAGAGAAGAGATAAAGAATGGCAAACCTTCTGGTGTAGAGGTAAAGGAAGATGGATTGATGGTTATGGGCAATAGATTGTGTGTTCCAGACATGCTAGAGCTAAAGGATGAGATCCTTGATGAGGCGCATATCACTCCTTATGCAATGCACCCAGGGAGTTCTAAGATGTATCGTGATTTGAAAGAGCATTTTTGGTGGAAAGGAATGAGGAAAGATGTGGCAGAGTTTGCTAAAAGATGTTTAGTGTGTCAGCAAGTTAAAGCTGAACACCAAGCACCTTCAGGCAAGCTTAATCCTTTGCCGATTCCGGAATGGAAATGGGAGAAGATTACCATGGATTTTCTGATGGGATTACCGAGGACTAGTAAGAAGCATGACGCTATATGGGTGATCGTTGATAGGTTGACCAAGTCAGCACACTTCTTGCCAATTAAACAGACAGATTCTTTGAATGTTTTGGCTAATAAGTATGTGGATGAGGTAATTAGACTTCATGGGATTCCAAGCTCGATAGTTTCTGATAGAGATCCTAGGTTTACCTCTAGATTTTGGGAAAGTTTGCAGGAGGCTCTGGGGACTAGATTGCATTTTAGTACGACTTTTCATCCGCAGACTGATGGACAATCGGAGAGGACGATACGGACTTTGGAGGTAATGTTGAGAGCTTATGCTTTGGATTTCAAAGGTTCGTGGGATGATCACCTACCTTTGATTGAGTTTGCTTACAATAATTCCTATCACTCGGGAATTCAGATGGCACCTTATGAGGCTTTGTATAGTAGGAGATGCAAAACTCCTATTTGTTGGGATGAGGAAGGTGAAAGGAAGCTTGTAGGACCTGAGTTAGTACAGATTACAGTCGATAAAGTTAAGTTAGTGAGGCAGAGGCTTAAAGCAGTTCAAGATAGGATGAAAAGTTATTCGGATGCCCATAGAAAAGAGATGGAATTTGAAGTGGGTGAGAAGGTGTTTCTTAGAGCTTCTCCATGGAAAGGTGTTTTGAGGTTTGATAAGAAGGGCAAGCTTAGCCCGAGGTACATAGGCCAATATAAGATCATTGAGAGGATTGGGCCTTTGACTTATAAGTTAGATTTGCCATTGGAGTTATCAAAGATTCATAATATGTTCCATGTATCGATCTTTGAGGAAAGCATGATCGATCCTTCACATATAGTTCAACCTTCAGAGGTTCAGTTGAGGGAGGATTTGACTTATGAGGAGCAACCAGTGGAGATCTTAGATTCAAAGGAAAAGGTGTTAAGGAATAAAGTTGTAAAGCTGGTTAAGGTCTTGTTGAGGAACCATTCGACGGAAGAGGCAACTTGGGAGCCTTTAGAAGCCATGAAGGAGAAGTACCCATACCTCTTCATGGACTCAGGTAAGGATTTCGAGGAAGAAATTCTTTTAGGAGGGGAGAGTTGTTGGGCCCCAAATATTATTTATTTATTTACTTATTTATTGATTTATTGATTTACTTGACTTATTCTTTATTTTTTCTTTAATTTTTTTAATTATGTATATATATATAAATATATATTTATTTTAATATAGTTGAGCCTTGGAATTAGTTAGTATGATTGGAAATTGGAAAATTTGAAGTTAAAGTGAAGGGTTAGAATTAATTAGATTAACTGGAAGTGAGCTTAGAAGTGTAGAGCCTTATGAGGCAAATAAGGGCTTGTTGGATGGAATGAGCTTTGGGAAAGAATAGAATAAGTAGAAGGAGGAGAGCCCAAAAAAAAGGAAATGCAAGTGAGCTTTAAAGGAGAATCAAAACTACATAGTTTTGAGGTAGGCTTTTAAGTTGAGATATAAATGAATTAAAGGAAGAGAAGGAAGCAAGTTGTCGCAGAGCTAAAGGAAAGGAGAGAAAGCAAAATCGTGAGCTAAGAAGAAAGAAGGAGCTTTCGGCCAAGAGGAAGGAGAGCCGTAGGAGGTTTGAAAGAAGAAGAAAAAGAAGAGAAACTACTTATGGGAGGTAAGTTCCATCTTTGCTTATATTAGGTTCAAGAATGGGGTAAGATGGAAGTTAGGGTTTGTGTAGGGTTGAAGAAAGATAGAAGAGAAAGGTGAGATCTATGGATTTTTGGGATTTCTAAGTTAGGGTTTTGGTTTTCTGACATAGATGGCTTATGGGTAGGTTAGGTTTAAAGTTTATTCTTTATCTTTGCTTGATTTTTGAATGCTATGCCTTTCTTTTAGAATATATTTATTAAATGGAGTGTGATTTAATTGAAGGAAATCAAGAGAACCCCACTCAGAACAAGGAGAAAGGGCAATCTTGAATTGGGATTTCGACGATAGGTGGGTAACATTTTTATAGTTGTTGTGTAATGGGCAAATTCCCTATGTGTGCTACCTTTGTTAAATTGTGTGTATATTGAAAGTGTATTCCTTTGATTTGAAAGAAAAGAATGAAACTATGAAGATTCGATGAAATGAAAGAAGCATAAAATGCTATTTTAGTGTTTGAATATGTGAGCATAAATTGGTTGTGATTGGGCGAGAGAGAACCTATTTCGTTAAGTCACGTGCACGTTGACCCCCCTAGCCTTCTCCCGGCTGCCCGCTTGAGGCCCACAAGATCCAAAAATGGACTCGTCGTGTTTACTGTAAACTTCAGTTTTCGACGTGTTTATGAAACTCTCGAGCCAACTGTGTGCATTTCAGCATTTTTGAGTATATGATGCATATTATGTGTTTTAATTGATAAAAGATCCCATGTTATGCTTTATGTGATGAGTTCGGTTAATTATGACTTATGTGATAAAGTGGGGATATTTATGCATATTATGTTAATTGCAAATGTTATGGATTCTTGATTATGTGTTGTATGGCTCATTGCGCGATAGATATAAAGGTGTTAGCCACTGAGTCGTGTTTGCTCACCCCATTCTCCCTCCTCAGGTGCAAATTCTAGTTGACCGCGGAACCTTGCAAGGCATCGGGCATAACTCCAAGGACTCTAGAAACTTTTGTATTAAGTTAGTAATTAGCATTTTGTAATGGCTTTATAAACATATCGATCATTGAGCATCTCATATTTTGTAATTTATACTGGACTCTTGATGAATATGTTGATATGTAACTAAAGCTGTGTATGAACTTTTGTTATGATTTGAAAAGAGAATGAGAGCTCTAGTACTCTCTTCATCATGTGTTGTGTTGTTTTGTGATCTATGTGTGAAGTATGTATGCAGTCTTTTATTATTGAGTTATTTGTTGAGTTTTGTCTTGAGAGGGCTCGCTGGAAATTTGCATAGGTTTAGGAGCTGTCGAAGTTCTACAAATTTCTGGGCTGATGTGTTCCTTGAGTTAGATTTGGGTGTTTGTGTGTTTTCAGCCAAATTATGGACTGAATAGATCAGATGGGATCTTTTGTTTTTTGGGGAGTTGTAGGCGAGCTGTAGAGCTCTTCGTTGATGTGTTATAAACTATTTTGGGGTGTGTTAATTGGTAGATATGAGTTGTTAGAATCAGATGCAGGTGCTGTCTAAATGACAGATTTCAGGCAAAAGTTTTGAGTCCACTCTTGACCATCATAGAGTTAGAATTGGGATCGGTGATCTTCATGAAAGTTGTAGAGAATTCTTTTACCTTTCCGTAGACACCAAGTTTGTTAAATTTGGAGTTCTGAGTAGAAAGTTATGATATTTCCAAGTGGAAACATTCAGGAGATAAAGTAAGACAAAGTTACTGTTCATCTTCATCTTCGTCTATGCTGACGTCATCTTCGTCTATGCTGACGTCATCTTCATCTGTGCTGACGTCATCTTCGTCTATGATGACGTCATCTTCGTCTGTGCTGACGTCATCTTCGTCTATGATGATGTCAACTTCGTTTGTGCTGACGTCATCTTCGTCTATAATGACGTCAACTTCGTCTCAATTTTGCTGACGTCATCGTCATCTTCGTCTGTGATGACGTCATCTTCGTGTTAGTTTTGCTGACATCATCTTCGTCTATAATGATGTCATCTTCGTCCGCTTTCGTTTTGACCCTTCTTCCTTCTTTTGGCCATAACTTTTTGCATAGACCTCCAATTTAGCTGATTTTCGAAGCGTTAGATTCCTAAGAAAATTTTCTATCTTTTTATACCTGATTTATCGGTATTGCTTTTAAATTGATAAAGGGGGTTTGAAACAAAGTATGACGATCGGTTGATAAAGTCTGAATATACTTCACTTATTTTAAAATATCTTGAGCTATAGGGCTTGGATTGAGGCGATTCTTGTTTTAAATTAAACTAGAGTTATAAATATACAAGTTTTATGAAGAAACCGATCAGCAATTGAGCCTCTAAGATTTTATAATTCTGATATGAAGTCGGTAGAGTGTCAGTTTTGACAGTTTTCTTTAGATAGTATTTTGAACATAACTTCTTCATTTCTAATCCGAATTGAGCGTTTTCAGTGGCGTTAGAATCGTTAGATCATGAGGAAAAAATGTCCTTAAGAAGTCAATCTGATTTTCCTTTTGGAGGTTTTCCCAAATTGTGGTCAGTGTGTGGTCAGTTTTGGGTCTGCTATGTCTGTTTGGGTCTGAATGTTGGGTCTCGGAGACGGGGTCTAACAAGAACTCCGTTTGAGGTGATTCTTGCTTCAAAATAAACAAGAGACATAGAGTTATGATTATATTAAGAAGTCAATTTGAAATTCTGATTTGAAGTTTTCCAATTTACATTCAAAGCAAGAAAATTGAGTTCAAGCATGGTGACTATTTTGTGTGGCACACCATGGAACAATTTGTAAGTAAATTTTTGGGATGTTATGAGAATAAAGATGAATTGATAATGTCTATTATGGGTAAAAAAAAATTGATGGCTTTTGGGGTTTAACGCAATAACCCTTCAAGATGATGTGCACGCTCAAGTTAATTGTGATGGTTTTAGCAAGAGTTGGGTTTCGAAAACCGGGATCCAACATCTTATTAAAGTAGATTTTTAACTAGTATCACCCCAAGTGGCATAGGAATATAAGTGCATAAGTTTAACTTTGTCACCTTATTATATTGTCTTTGTCCAATTAATGAAATTTATTGATGATATAAAATTTTGGTATATTTAATGAGTTGAAAATTGGAAGGGAAAATGAGCTATCATAGATAGTATCTAGGTTGAAATTTTGTGATAATTTTGTTCATAAGTGTATTTGGTACAACGAAGGTCTCACCCATCAATTTACAAAAGGGGAATTTCCCTATAATTTTTTAATATTGATGAAGAAGTCACTAAGTATTTGAGAGTTGAGATCAAAGATTTTTTAGAAAATTTAAGCAAGAAAATTCCTTTCAGAATTAATCAATACACACTTAATTTTATATTGATTGAAGGAATCTTGTTTTGTCAAGGTAATGATGAAATTCTTTTAAGATGTTTTGGAATTTTTGAGGTATTAACAGTAATGAGATAAGTTCATAAAGGGTATGTGAAGCATATCAAATTGGAATAAATATAAGATGGCTTATATGAAAACATGGATATTGTTAGCCATCAATTCTGAAAGAATGTATACCATAAGCGAGGCGATGCAAACAATGTCAAAAATATGGGAAGAATTCAACAAATTCCTAATTTCAAGCTACATTATATAATCAAACCATAGGCATTTAGAGGATGTGCCATTGATCTCATTAGGAAGATATATCCACCATCTTTAAAAGGCTATAGTTTTATTTTGTTGGTCACAAATTATTGTATTAATGAGTGGTAGCTCAACTTTTGAAGAAGGTTAATAAAAATGTAGTTATATTCATCAAAGAACAAATAATTCATCAATTTGGAATTCCTCGATTGATAAAAAGTGATCAAGGAACCATATTTTTGGGATAGGAAGTTTGAGATTTTGCTGAAGATTATGGGATGTAATTATTAAACTTGACGCTAGATTATGGTTAAGTTATGAAACAAAATGATTATTGACATTTTTGAAGAAATGTTAGAGGAGAATCCTAGAGAATCGTATGGAATTTTTTCAGAAACCTTGTGGAATATTATACTTCTAAGCATTCTGGTATAAGAATTAGCCTATTTGCTTTAACCTATGGACATGATGATGTTCTAATAGAAGTAGTGGCTCTATCAATGAGAGTAAACAAGTCAAAAACTTTAGGAAATTCCAAATTTTCAAAAGCGATGTTAATGAAATTAGAGAACTTAGAAAAAGTACAACTTTAGGCTTTAAATAATATGATTATTCAAAAGGAAAAGATGGAAAATTTTTATGATGAAAGAATTTGTAGGAAGTAATTCTAGGAAGGGGATCTAGTGTAGATGTTGATGTTACCATCTAGGAAAAAAGATAGGGAATGTGATAAATGGTCTCCAAATTGGGAGGGGGGCTATTTATAACTTATAGGTTTTTAAGTGGTAATTTCTATTGGTTAACTAGTTTAGAGGGAGAACCTCGTAGGCATTTCATTAATGGGAAATATTTGAAGCCTTATGTACTTACCTTTTTTGAAAAGACGAGGATAAAGAAATAAGAAAGAGTTCTCAAAAATCAAATAGCATTAGTCCAAAATAAATAGTCACAGATAAAGTTCAAAACCTATATGAAATTAAACAAAGGTTGAAAATTTGAAATAAGGAAGAGAAGTTTATAGCTGATTCAAACCTAAGGATCGAATTTCAACCCATTAGTTGATACATGAAAGATGGTCCTCTTTATCTTGTTAGACTTATTGTTTCCATACAGTCTTCTACAATACAAATGACTTACCTAACTTCTTAATCATCAATTTGACTTCATGAAGCTTCTTATTGAGCAGGTGTCCATCTTGTTAAAGAGATTTTTACTCAATAACCTCATTTTTTAAAGAATCAAATTCGGTTTTTAACTCTTAAATTTTTTAAGAGATTCTTATCTCTAGTTTCCTCTATATTATAATACATTTGATGTTAGTAAGAGGCTTACTTTCTTAGAGTACATGACCTAATCATGACAAGACTTGTTAAAGGAAACAAAGACTTTTTTAGCTTTGCTAAGAAGTCCCCTAATAATAAACAACTAAGTTATGAATCCAATATATGATAGCATGCTCATAAAAGAACTACGATGATTCTTAGTCAAAAACTAAAACTCTTATTGGATAGTGAATCTCAAAGACTCCTTGACTCTTGATAGTTCCTCATAATTGATTGTTGGTGTGATATTAAAAGGAAGGTTAAGAGAGAGATCTAGGAAATTTAGGTTAAAGACTTCTTTTGGATTCATTGTTTTCGTCTAAACATCTTTTGCCTATAAGAAATAAAATAATTTGTTAACAGGCTTATTTATTAGGATGTAGAATAAGGGAATTCTTGTTTTACTTTAAGTGAAGTAACCTTAATGACCTTTGGATTATGAGAATTCCTAGTTCTTCTATATTTTAGTTCAAGAGGAAAGAAGGAATAAGAAGTTTTGACATAGTGTCATTTGTATAAAAAAGAGACAAAAAGTGGAATTTATAGTGAAAAGAAAGGTAAAAGAAATAAATGGAAGGTTGATACCATCAATAATATCCTCAATAACTTTTTGGCATAGACGAAGTCCTTGTTATAATGATGAAATCTATAGTCTCATGTTTTGGTCTCAGCTTCTTTAAGTAATTTAGTGAAGAGAAAGTGGACTTCCTAGTAAAACTCTTTGACATTGGAGTTTTAGCTTTCTTAGAACTAGAAGTTACTAGAATCTTCTCTTTAATCTCTCGTTAAGAGAGAGGATTAGGAGCCACCTCATTTTTAGAGGAAGGCTTGTTTTCTTCTTTATTCTCAGCATCCAAGATTCCAAAATTTGTAATAGTAAAAGTTAGGAATAATTTTTAAAGAGCCAAAAATCCTCAAATTAAAAGGAATAACTTTAAGAAGAGAAATTTTGATGAGGTAATAAACACTAATAGCTTTTTAACCACTAGAAGTGGTAAGCCTCCATGTAAACAACACTAATAGAAAAAATCTTGCATTTGAGAATGCAACTGTGATCAAAATTTTGCCAAAGGAATTCTTTTTGACAGAGCTACTCAAAAGGGACTCCTACTAGATAGTTCAAAAAATGTATAACAAGAGGAATTCCTAAAGAAAGGTCAAGTTGTCTACTCCAGAGGTATGGGTTGTATATTTCAAAACCCAAGGTCATAATGCAAGTGTTAAGTGTTAGGGCTTTATTACCACTAACAATAAAAACTCTAGGATTGGTATAGATGAGAAAAAAGTTTATAATAAATGGTCAAGAAAGATGGTTCAAAAGCCTTGAAAATTCTAAGCCAATAAGGCCTTTTAGAGAAGGATCCATAGACTTAGAATTTAGACATACAAAGTACTGAAGACGTCTTTAGGAGATTTAGTGCATAAACTAGTGGGTAAACAAAGCTTGAGAAAATTGCAAAATATATGGTTATAAAAAGGCAAGCCTTTTATTTCCCTAAGTTCAGGGAAATAGGCAAAAGTCTAAAGTTGGACAAACCACAAGGAAATAGACAAAAGTCTAAAGTCGGACAAACCACACATATAGGTTAATTTATTGCAAGGCAAGGTTGAAAATACATCCCCTTAAGTTACTATAAAGAAATCCTAAGAAAGTAGGGCCTAAAGTAAAGAACTTACCAAAATCCATCACTTTACAAAAAGGAAAGAATTCCAAATTGGGTTTGAGATTAATAGGAAAAAAAGATAAATTGATTTAGCTTAACCTAAATAAACATGGCATATTATTTAAAAAAAACAAGATTTCTTGAAGAATCAGAGTTATTTGTAGATAAAAAATAATAGGAGCATTTGAAATTTCTAGAGTTTGAACTAGGGGTCTCTTTAATTGAAGAAGCAAAAACTTCCCTGATTATAGGCATTCTAGTTAAAAAGAAAACATCTTTTATGAGAGTAAATTGTGACTAGAAGGAAATTTAAAGGAGTTATATGAAGGACTATAGAATTTCAAAATTGCAAATAATGTTAAATTGATATTCTATGGAATTCATAGAAAGGGCAATTAGCTGTAAAAGGCCTTGTCTATTCTAGGCTAAATGATATGATAGTTATAACTTATCCACCTACTCAGTCCATTAATCTACATTTTTAGGACATAGTTTTAAGGATTTTGGTGCCTAAATAAAGTGAATTCTAGATGGAAGTTTTATTTATTTACTTTTCCCAAATGGGAGAGTGATGGGTGAGAAGAATCAATAGGTGAAGGGGTCCTGATAGTGATTGTTAGACTATGCTCATGATTAAAATGGGGGAAATCCTTCGACAATGTTGTAAAAAGGAATTCAAATGTTATAATTAGTACTTAAAAAGAGAATTAGAGCTTGAGAATTATTTTACTTGATTCTTATAAAGGTCAAAAAGGGCTCAGACAGAATAGACCATTTCAAGCTTTATAACCTGTGAAAAGAAGTGAAGTTGAAAGAAATCAAAGGGATTTCTTTTTTGGGAAAGTGCATGAATTAAAAATATACATCAGTGACATTTAGTTCAGTAAAGTTTATGAAGAGAAAGAAGCATGATGAGAAGAATCTATAGTCGTAAAATTTGCAAATAAAAAATACTAAAGTTAAAAAAAAGATACAAACTTTTTAAGAGTTAAGGTGGAGTGTGAAGAAATAATGGGAAGATTTTATAATGAAAAACGATCAAATCTTACAAGAATAGCAAGTTTTGAAATTTAAAGAGATTTTTTAGTGTCTATAATGGATATATTTCAAATGTGAAAGATCTTAATACAATCTTTGGACATGATTTTTCTTATCTATAAAAGATTGTTTAGGATTTAGGAAGATACTCATAAGTGATGTCATTAGGCCTACCTCAAGAAAATTTAGAATCTATAAACCCATTGAGATTGAATTTCATGGGAATTTTCATACCATATGTTTGGTTTGGTTAACAACTTATATCCAAAAGGGGAGGGAATTTATTGATAGCTTAAAAATAATTTAACTCATTTGGACTAAAAATCCATTCAGTTACATAAAGTTAGCCAAGAAATAGAAGCATAATCAATGTTTAGCTAAAGAATTTATGGGCAACGAAAAAACAGGCAAGTGGGGAAAAATGTGTTAAATTTGTGAAAGTCTAGAATACGAAAGTTGAGAAAATGATGGAAGGTAGGTAACAAAAACATTATTGAGTGGGTTAGAAGGTAGAAAGTTACTTGAAGTAGATGTCTAGGATATGTAAGTTAATGAGATAGTGGTAGATAGTTAGCTAAAATATAGGGAAGTAGATAGTTATAACAAAAACTGCTTAAGAATGAGAAGATTATAAAATCATCAACACCATAAGGAAAAGTGAATCAACACAATCACAGTATAATAAAAATCAATCTCTAGAGAAAACAATCAACCTATTTCAAACGCACTTTGTTATTTTTCAACTTTTTGAATTCATCTTTGTTATATTGAATTTCATTTCATAGTTTGTGTTTCCTTTTTGCAGCAATCAATTACTTTTTTCACTTCAGATTTCATTTTAACATATTTTAACAGTTTTGGTAGCTTAGAACTCTATTTTATTAGTTTTTCAAAGCCTACTTATTTGCTAATACGAACTCAGGTATAGGTTATGGGAGAATGCCTCCCTAGCATGCCTAAATTGTATATTAACACCAACATTTGTTCAAGCCAAGAAGTTCTTCTTTTACACAAGCAATATGCCTCACAATTTTCTTATATTAAGAAATGGTGTCTTTTTTAAATATTTCCACTATTTTATATACTGAGACAAGAGCCTTTTTCTCTTCTAATACACATTAGATTTCCATAATCTAAATTTCCAAATTATTGTCATTATAACTTTCACTTCTAGTGAATTCTATAACAAAATTCGTAGATGTAATAGTCATTTCCCTTAAGCATAGAGTCTTTGAAATGAAATGTTTAATATATGATTATTGTCATTTTCAATTAATTTGATGTAATTCTCTAAACTAAAACTTTAACCATTTTCCAAATTACCTATGAAATTAAAAGGTCACTAAGTTTCTAATTATCATCCATCTTATAGTTGATCAACCATTGATCATTATATTTAGATGATCTTTTACAAATATCTTAAGTTTGCTATTGATAAGTGTTGATGTATTCACACTTCTAGGCTTGTATTAGGTGCATTTTGTTTGTTTATTTAAGTCTTTTATCATTTATGGTACTTAAATTATTCATATTTTTTCTTTATGTCCTAATTCACTCATTTTGAGAAAAAGGAATGAATTCAAACAAGTATAGAACAATTTAGGGTGGCTTTGACTAAGTTATAGAGTGCATGACAAGTATATGCCCATGTTTAAAGAGTATGGGGACGTGTTGATTGATTTCTATAAAAGCCACCTATGTTGAGTAGTCAGTAGGCTATTTTGACATTACACAGTCATGTTCATGCACGTGTTGGCTCTACAAAAGCATTGCACATTTATTTGAAGTACACAACTATCAATATGTCTATGCCGATGCCTATGCATATCCCATAATCTAAATTTTAACTTTAAAATCCAAGATTGAGTGGCAAAAGAAAGGAGGAGGCTAAAAAAAACACAATTAGAAGCCCTAGGGTATCAGGAAGTATAAAGAACAACTAAAGAAACCATTTTGGAGTGGATTTTCTTTTATTTAGAGTGAAGTTTTTGAAGATTAAAGAGATTTCAACATATTATCCTTGATCTTTTATTTTCTCTTTAGCTTTGATGTTGTATTGGATATGATTAGGAACTAAATTCTTTATGATATCTTGAATGGAATCTCAGGATGGACCTTGTAATGATTTTATTTTAACTTAATTTATTTTATTTTTATTGAGATTCAATTATGTTCTTAATTAGTCTTTAATTAATATAGTTGGTGTTGATTCATATATGATTTCTTACAATTGAAATTGAAAATCATTTGTATGAATAGATCTAGCATAATTGATAGGAATTGTATACAAACCTAGAGATAGGTTGACATAAATCTTTCGAATTAAGGTTAAACCTAGTAATGAAATTCATAAATTGACTAGATTGGGTTAATTTAGAAAGTCTAAGACTTAATCTACCTTGATGGCTAGAATAACTTCTTTATGCATTAGGAACTTGTTTATAAAGAGCTAATTCTTAAGTTCCTTGCCATATTTACATTTGATAAGTAGTATTACACCGAGGATGATAAAACACCATCTAGTTTTGAGTGCTCAGAGAGATGCTTAGTATAAGCTACACAAGATTCTCACTCTGCATTGACTTGTATTAAGAGAAGTACGATGCTATTGAGGAGTTTGTGGCATTGCCAGTATACTATTTTGTTAGGGTTAATAAGTGCACAATCAGTAAAGAGTGGTCTTATAAGACTACAAGATCCAAGGCATCTCAATTGAGATCCCTCATAGTGAGGTACATACATTCACTACTAAGTCACATGATAAGTAGGAAAGGGGACAATACTAGTGTAATGGAAGATGGATATGTTTTATCTTTACATCACGATTAAGAGAATCCCCATCTATATAGAATATACCCTAGCTTATTTCTTAAAATTTTAAGTATATAATACCAAGTGGGAGCCATCTGTATGAATCTATACATAACTTAATTGATCAGAGGTAAAAGATCACAGGTACTCTTGGTTGACCTTCTATAACTCCACATCAAAAACAACTAGTGATCACTTGATTAGAGAGGTATACAAGTTAGATTTTGGGAGTACAATAGACATTAGAGAGGGACACAGAGATTTGCCTGAGCGAATATAGGATGGTTAGTGGCATATAATAGGGGGATGGAGGAGGTCCTTGTGCAGATCACGAATCATTTGGGAGTTGTGGTCAAACACCTCCATCTAGAAGAGCTAATACATCATCATCAACTCCTTATCAGCCAGATAACGTGGTGCAACCAAAGGCAATGCCTAGTGACATTTGAAAGATCAATACTCCCTTTATGTAAAAAAATTCCCAAATAGAGATAAAGTAGGAGCAGACAGATGACTAGCTATTAAACTTTTTTTTTCTAATATGGTTATTAAGATCGTTTGGGATTCTTAAGACATTTGATATGAACATTTTATTTTTTCTTTGATTTTTATTTTATTTATTTTCCATTTTGTTTTTCTTAATAGTTGGCAAGGTATTAGCCTTTCTAAACTAAAATTATTTTATTCTTTCTTTTCTTGTTTATTTTCATATATTAAACCACACATTTAACATAGATATAGTTAATTCTATTTTTATTTTTTTGTTATTATTTCATGCTTTATTTATTTTTATTTTACAAGGATCATTAATAATTGTTGGAGTTCATGCCATAAATCTGAAATTCTAGATTATAACCAAAATTCATGCTAATTGGTTTTCTATTATTTTCTAAGCTTTATTGTGTATATTGGGGACAATGTACATCTTGTGTATTATGATTTTGACATGGATTTAATTATGATTCAAGCATATTTTAATTTTTATTTGTTGATTCTTCTTTATAACGATCTCTAATTTGTCAATTCTTATCTTGAAGCATTTTGAGTTATGAATTTTTAATTTAGCTAGAATAAGAAAGGAAGAAAGCATAGTAGATGCGATTTTAATTATACATTATGAATGATTTTTAATTATCAATTTGGTTGAAAATGTTTAAAATTTTCCACACCTAGGCCTAAATTGTGATATTTTGAGCCTATAAACATTTATTATTATTATATCATACTCTATTTTCTTTTGTTATGTGAATATCATGCATAGTTGGATGATTCTAGAACTTGATTTTACAATGCATATTGAGACCAGATTTTTAGATTAGAGGCACTAAGATGAAAAAGGCACCTAGATTACACCTTTGTCAACCTTTTTCTTTGATTTTACCACACCATATTTTTATCCCTTAAGTATAACTAATTTTATCCTTAACCTTTTCTTTAGAATATTTTATCCATATTACAAGTTGATAACCACTTTTGTTATTAAACTAAAATTTATTTTTGCACCTTGAAGGATTGTATTTACTTGATTGTATAATTTGATTAAACTAAGAAGTATTAAGCATGAGGAAAGATAAGTGATTATTTATTTGAAGTTATATCTTCTTAGTTATTACTTATCAATGTTTTGTATATTCTACTTGTAAGCTTACAAGAAATAAATTCACAAATATATTGAAACGACCTTAGTAAAAGAAAGGTGAAAAACTGAAAAAGGAGAAGAAAAACTAAAAATGTTGTATTTTAAATTGTTGAAGCTATAAAAACGAGAAAGAGAAGATATTTGTGTTATTGAAGATTTGTTTTGCACCTTCCTTATGTTCTATTTAGAGATTTGAGTGACATTAATTCAAATTTTTTGTAAAATTTTTAATACAACTTCCTATATATTGATTAACCTAAACTCTATTGTTTATCATGCCTAACCTGAACCTCGTTACACCTTGATTTAAAGACATTTTGATTTTTAGCTCTAATTTATTCTGTAGTTATGGAGATATGATATATTAGCTAGCCTATAGTTAAGACTCCCTTTATATATTGATTTAATAGTTTCATTAATGTTCACCTTAAACACTTTGAGATAATTGAGTAAATCTTTTATATGAGGGTGTTAAATTCTAAAGCATTTGATTTCAGTAAGGTTACCAAAATATCATTTATGGTGATTGCTTGTGAAAAATATTTAATGACTACTTGATTCTAATTGTATTTTGGTTTGATTATTAAGGCATGACTTTTGAAGTATGAATGGATAGGTTGAGATGGAGGAAGGTAGATATTAAGAAGGGTTAATGATTTAAATTATTATTTGCTTGAAGACAAGCAAATGCCTAAATGTGGGGAAGTTTATAAGTGTTGATTTAATTATATTTTTAGGCTCATATTTAGTGCATTTTGTTTGTTTATTTGATATTTTTTTTGTTTATAGTATTTAAGATGTTCATATTTTATTTTTAGGGCTAATTCACTCATTTGGAATAAAAACAATGAATTCAAACAAGTTTAGAGTAATTTAGAGCTATTTTTTACTTAGTTATAAAATGCACGACAAATGTATGGCCATGCTTGAAGAGCTTAAGGGCGTGTTGATTAATTTCTATGAAAAACCCCAATGTTGATTGGGAACATGCAAGTATTGAGTGGTGAGTAGGCTATATTGACATTATATAGCTA
The DNA here is from genome assembly GCA_029891385.1 of Erythroxylum novogranatense. NCBI lineage: Eukaryota > Viridiplantae > Streptophyta > Magnoliopsida > Malpighiales > Erythroxylaceae > Erythroxylum > Erythroxylum novogranatense. Next base: position 26,668,316 of record CM057224.1, on the reverse strand, counting down.
TTCATAAGTATGTTGGCTGTATACAACCATCACTTGTCTATTTAAAGCACACAACCATTATCATGCTTGTATTGATACCTATGTATCTTCCAAAATCTGAATTTGAATTTTAAAAGTCAAGATTAAGTGGTAAAAGAAGTGAGGAAGCTCAATAAACATAATTAGAATCCTAGGATGGTAAAAAGTATGAAGAACAACCAAAGAAACCTTTTTTTAGTGAATTGAAGACAATCTAGAGTGAAATTTTTAAAGAATGAAGGGATTTCATCATATTATCCTTGATTTCCTATTTTCTCTTTAACTTTGATGTTATGTTGGATATGGTTAAGAACTAAATTCTTTATGTCATCTATGTTATATGAACCATGGGATGGACTTTATAGTGATTTTATGTTATTTTAATGTATTCTTTAGTTTTATTGAGATTTAATTATATGTTCTTTATTATTCTTGAATTAATATTTCCAGTATGTAGATTCATGTGTGATTTCATGTATGTAGATTCATGTGTGATTTCATGTAATTGAGATTGAGAAATCCTTCGTATGAATAGATCTAGTATAATGGAAAAGAGTTACATGCAAACCTAAAGATATATCGAAATACATCTTTTAAATTAAAGTCAAAGCTAATAGTGAAATTCATAAATCAATGAGTGTAATTGTGGGGCTTTAATAACAAAGAAATTTCAATTAATCAACTTAAAATTAATTATTAATAGTTTTGAGAAGGATATTATCATAATTAAGGAAATTCAACATTCGATATACTTTAGATTAAATTGATGTATTATTTATTTTAGTTTATTATTTTGATTTTGATTTTGATCAATCACTATCCCCAATATTTATCGATTAGATAATAGGAAAAGAGTTATTACTAGTACTTGTAGTCTAGTGGGAATAACCTGTATTCACTAGTGTTAGTTATAGCTACATTATGCCTTTTGGTTAAAACACATCAAATCAATCATACGATCAAATATTTATAACATATATATATATATATATATATATATATATATATATATATATATATCATACAACCATAAAAGAGAAATAAAAATGCATTTCAATAAACTATTCATGAATCGATACTTGTAATAATAGTTTTTAAAACAACTAATGCTACTTAAGTATCATTAAACATCGAGTAAAAAGTGATTAGCACTTTTTGACTCAAATTGTAAAATTATATATATCATACAGGTATAAAATTCTACAAACCCTATAAGTATAAAATTATTTGAATCAATGAAGTTATTAGCTATCATCTCAATAATGTCCTTTGATAGGCTTAAACCAAAGACTTCTAGACACTTCTCTTCTCCTATAATCTTTCAAGAAAGTTTGCACCCCCTAACTATATGTCTAAATATGCTTCAATGGAGTATTATACATTCTTATCAACAAACTCTTCATTTTGGGACATAAGCGTTTTGCAAAGTGCTTCATATTTGATCATAGAAGTGGTGAAGCCATAATAACCAACAAAGATAAGACTTTTTTATTGTGTTATTCACCAATATAATATGTAACATTAGATCTGTCGTAGGAATCATATCATATGATTTTATTGTGTTAGATTTTAGATTGAAATTGGGGTTCTCATTATAACGAAATTTCTAAAACAGATTCAAGAAAAATGATATCCAACACACTTGAATAATAAGCTAAAATGTGTACCATAATATAAGCATATAATTAAAGCAGAACACTTAGAACAAAGATAAAATTGATTTCTTTTAAATTATTATACATATATTTATTTAAGTTGATTAAATAAGATGAAAATTATTTATTATTAAAGAGAACAAATTAGATAAAACATTATTAAATGAAAAATGACCTTTATCAGATTTTTAAACGTTTGAAAATAAATTTATAAAGGAGAATTATTCAAAGAAATGTTTATAAATGAGTTTATGTTAAACTTGTCCAAGTTGTAAAATATAGACATATGGTAAAAAACTATTTCATCATCATCACACCTAGTTTGAAATCCCACAGTGAAGCGGGGTCTGGGGAGGTCATATAGTACGCAGCCTTACTTCTACATTGTAAAGAAACTATTTTCGATAGACCCACATGCAGATGTGCCATGCAAAAAAATGATGTAGGGGTAAAATCAAAGAGAATAATGCTGATAATACTAACAAAAATAATAGTAATGACTAATACAAATATGCAACGACAAGAAATACCTAAAAATAATAATAATAAAATAGTAATAATATTAATCTACTACTACTACTAATAATAATAATAAAATAAGGAAGGTCACGTTAATATTAAGAAAGCTCAATATATAAATAACTAAAATCGACTAAAATAGTAATAAAAATGACCAATAATAATTCACCAACCAATTGAAAGCAGGAGGGTATTTAACCGCTGCTCGTCAAAGGAGAATTTACAATATAAGCAAGCTAGTGAAAGTGGTAGAAGATCCAAAGAGGAGTGAATTGAAAGGAAAGCACATTGGACAGTAGCAGAGCTTGTCAGGATGCTCGAGAAATCTTACAGAGACAATGTGTGATGTGTCAAGGACCCTACGCAAGTGCAAGTACATTTATTGTTTGTAGTGCATGTAGCCCTGCGTTATCGCCCTTGCCCACACCTATGAACTGCTAGCCTAACTTCTATGACCCAGAGTAATCTTGTTCAATAGCTAAGTCTCGTATGCACGTTGTTCCGTTGAGTAAGAGATCCTAACCCATGTTACCAAAGTTTTATGAAAAAAGGCCAAAGTAACCGAGAGACAAGGAAATACAAACTCATATGGACATGGCATCCAACCTTAACTATAACGGAAGCCACAAGAATCAAACCACATAGAAAACTTGAAGTAAAGAAAAAATAACAACTACATACTCAAAACACAGATCGCCCTGCCCGAAAATGTAACCACAAATGCACATACAAGGGTGGCTGAAACTGCCACCCCTTACCTCCACCAACGGATGGTAGCCACTCATAGAGATGGCCACTAAATAAGACATGTACCATATAGTCCACCTTCCTCCAGATACTTCATGTAAAACAAAACAAAGGAACTAATTTTGCACACAGAAGAAGATAGGTTTCGTCGAGAAATCAAACCTCGAAAACAACACAAGCTGCGATTGATTCCGGCTTTCTTCTAAAGAACCAGACTTCCCGTGCCTCCGAACTCTCTAAGTTACCCACTCATAGGATCCATTTAAGGACTTTCCTTTTCCTTCTTCTTCTTTGCTCATTCCTCAGGAAAACTCTGCTTTCATTAACACTCGCATAGACTGGAAGGAGACACCTGAGGCTCACGTGTTCAAGGTCGACATCGCAGGCCTCAAGAAAGAGGAAGTGAAAGTGGAGATCGAGGATGAAAGAGTGCTTCAAAATCAGTGGAGAGAGGAAGGTGGAGAAGGAAGACAAGAACGACACGTGGCATCGCGTGGAGCGAAGCAGTGGGATGTTCTTGAGGAGGTTCAGGCTTCCGGAGAACGCCAACTTTGTTTCTCTTCTCCAAAAACTTTGTTCCTGATCATATATTTTTTTCAAAAATGTTAAAAAAAGAAGAGAAAATAAGAGCATATATACTTGTTTCCGATAACTGAATGAAGGTGTTGGACCCGGGTGGATTTAACTTATTGAGGGACCCACCAACTTCAGATCAAATGCGGGTGGAGGACCCACCAACTTGATACCCATTATCGATAATGTCCTCTTTGGTCATGGGTGAGCCACGGCTCGAACCCAAGACCTCGAGTTTTGTTCCACTTTAATTGGGCGCCTCTCACCATTGAGCCATTGGCTCGATGGTGAGCGTCTTAAAGTGAAAACTGAGGTCTCGGGTTCGAGTTGGCTCACCCATGACCAAAGAGGACAATATCGATAGTGCAATCTTGGTGGTCCTCCACCCGCACTGGATCTGAGTTGGTGGGTCCCTTCGTGGGTTAAATCCATCAACATCAAAAGCTTTTAATGTTGGACCGGGTGGATTTTAACCCACGAGGGGACCCACCAACTTTAGATCCAGTGCGGGTGGAGGACCCACCAACTTCAGTGCCCTACCATCCAGTATTGTCCTCTTTGGTCATGGGTGAGCCACGGCTCGAACCCAAGACCTCAAGGTTTTTTTCCACTTTAATTGGACGCCTCTCACCATTGAGCCAGTGGGTCCTCCACCCGGTACCTAGATCTGAAGTTGGTGGGTCCCCTTCGTGGGGTTAAAATCCACCCGGATCCAACATTAAAACCCACCTCATATCCATGCTAACAACTTGCTTTGTGCCTCAATTGCTCCAAAGCCTCCTTCTTTCTTCCAATTTTACATTCCCTAAAGCAATTTCATCAAAATTCAATCTCATAAATAACTTAATCCTTCAATTTGATGCAGAAGTCAGCAATTCATACTAATTCCAAGATATGTACATCATTAATTTCTAAAATCCCCAAATTCCAAATTGAACCTAAACCAATTCAATCAAATTCAATATCATAATTAACTTAATTTCTCAAATTGAGCTTAGAAAACATCAATTCCTCACATATTCAAGCTATAACATAATACTTAAACAAAACACTCATTCAATTTCATTTACTATTTCTAAATTCCAATTAAAGATCGGGGTCCAACATTTCTCCCCCTCTTAAAAGAATTTCGTCCTCGAAATTCATACATAGTCATCAAGTAACATATCCTCCTAATAATAGTCACATTACTTTCTTATCAATTTCTTATCACATATTCTTAACTTAATCACTATTTTCACTTCTCATTTATATCAAAACACTATTTCCTCAAATAAAATATTTCTTAACACATTTTCACAAGTCAATAGTCCCATTTCTTAAGGAACCCAATATGGGCCAATAATCATCCAAAATCAACCTATTGATCTTTCACACATATTTTTTTATCCTTTATCTCATCTCTCAATCATTCCTCATTTCATCTCACACATAAATATCCAAAAGCAAGTCATCAAGATTCATCATGAATTCATAATCACAAACCTAAAATTCATCAAAGTTCTTAACTCTCATCAATCACTTCAAATCTCAATTTCATGCACAATTTCCTAAAATCACTTAACATTCTTATCATCTTCATCTATCAATCACTTTGGTATGCACTCTATCTTTATCACAATCTCACAAATTCAATCTTACGCTTGAACATTCTTCTTATACACATCATCTAGACACAAACGCCCAAGTACGATCATAATACTGGGCTCTGATACCATAAATGTTGGGACTCGATCCGGGAACCGGATCCCAACCGAAAAATGAAACGACGAATACGAAACTGAAGTGCGGAACACAATTCGAAACGGAAAATCAAGCGAGGCAACACATAAAGCGGAACAAAACACCGAACGAATTGAAATCATATTACTTAACAAACGGATCGAATTCAAACTTGCCCGACATGTAGGAAAATCCCGGGAGGAACATCACATGTTCCAGCAGCGGAAAACAAAATTTTTTGTAGCCGGGACCTTCCCGAAGGCCAGGATCTATGTGTCGGTATGAAAACTCAAACCTGAATAGCCAATAGAGACTATCTCTAAAGGTATCCACGTATAGATCAGAAAACCTAACCGGATCAAACACCTTTGACCCGGGAATAGCTAGAACAGAATAAAGCCTGCTAGAGCCTACCTCTGTCCTTGGAGAGCTTGAATCAACGTTGGAAAGCTTAGAGAAGAAGAGAAGATCCGATGATGCTTGAGGAAGAAGACTTGAAGATCACCTTTCCAAAGCAAAGCTTAACAATTAAGCTTTCAACTTCTTACCTTTGCAAAAACCTACGAAACCATCTCTTCTCATTACCTTTTTATATGTCTTTTACACTTTAAAGACTCATAAAAGGCTTATGGTGGAGGCTTGTCCACGTTAGCCATTTATATATATATATATATATATAAAGCTTAAAAGATGATCTTCTCCTTTATGCTTCCACGTATCACACATATATATATATATATATATTAATTATTTATTTAATTAATTAATCATATATATATATATGTATATAATTGCTTAAGCGGTCCAGTCACACTGGGGTCGGTCCTCCCGGCCTACCGGGTCCCGTTATGGGATAAACCCTCGGAAACCTTTTTCAGCAATATCGATGTCGCGATCTCATCAGGACATATCTCGATCTCATCGGGATCCATTTAATCCAGTTGCTCTCCATATATTGGAACTCAGTCCAATACTATTTTACGAATTCTCTGAAACACTCTTACGCGTGTGACCCTTTAGGTTCCCGGTTATGTTGGCCACTTAGATTAACACTTAATCTGAGCAAGTCATGAGCGGCGTCTAGCAACACATCATGACCCCTAATTGACCGGAAAGTAATCGGTTTGATGAATTCATCACGAACTCTTCCATAGATAATTACTGTGCAATTCGTCCTTTCATCATCCTATACCCCACTTGGTTATGAGTATGGCTAATATGTCAACTCTTACTAGACTAAGTCTAGCCCAAGTGAAATCAGTTCCTGTCTGAGGACTCATTACTTTATATGTCCATGAAGACACTCTTCATGACATAGTCATGCTCGCCGAGACTTAAAGTAATGATCTGAAAGAGGTTGTGGTATCTCTTCATTCTCCGAAGTGATGAATCCTTTATTGGCTACTCAATTACCTTGAATACCTCAAAGCGTACCCAAGCACCATCCTATGAGTAACCTCTGGAAGGCCACGAGGAATGGAGTCAAAATGTCGGGATCGGTATCAAGATATCCTTGAGTACCTCAAGTCTAAGGATACTTGCACCATTGCTATGATGAGATTATCAACGACATTAAATCCATGTGATGATCTCATGGCGAATCATCAATGAACTTACTACCACTAGTAAGCATCCATATGTCAACTCTAAATATCTCATATTTACGGTTTACGAGATCCTTGCTTGATCCAATCAAGGAGTATGACATATGTTAGTGTGGGATTAATGATGTCGGTCTCATTAATCCTATGACTAGGAAAATTTGAATCTTGACATAATTGCACATGATAGGAATCTCGGGATTATGATCACATCATAATTTCCTTCATGCTATGTCATATATCATGGACTTTATTAATTTGATTAAAGATCAATATCAATTTATAAAGAACATCAAATAAATGAAACATGCCTTTCTTTATTTATTCATAAAGTCTATACATGACTATGAACAAAAAGCGCTAAAGGGATTGCCTTTAGGCACTACTCTAACAATCTCCCACTTGACCTAAAGCCAATCGCCTTGGTATCTAATACCATAAGCGAGTACATGAGAATCAAAATTCTTACGTGACAATGGCTTCGTCAGCGGATCAAGAATGTTACGCTGCTGTGGGAATCCTCTCGATCGCGACATCACCTCAGCAATGATCTCTCGAATCGGATGATATCTGCGATGCGTGTTTAGATCGTTGGTGAGACCTCGATTCTTTTGCTCGAGCAATAGCCCCATTGTTGTCATAATACAAGCGTATGGGTCCATCACACTAGGAACCACACCAAGTTCGAAATGAACTTCTTGATCCAAACGACTTCCTTTGCGCCGATGCGACAATGTACTCGCCTCGGTCGTCGAATCGCGATCGTCTCTTGTTTGGAACTCTTCAATGACCGCTCCGCCGTTTAGCGTGAAAACATAACTTTGACGGGATCAGGTCATCCTTGTCGATTGAAAACGGCATCCGTGTGCCGCTCACTGGAGATTTCCATCTCCATATATCAAGAAAACATCCTTAGTCCTTCGCAGTACTTGAGGATATTCTTGATGACCACCGATGACCCTCACCAGATCCGATTGGTATCGCCGTGACACTCGAGCATACGATACATCGGACCTCGTACATAACATAGCATACATGATCGATCCTACTGCAGACGCATACGGGATCTGATCCATGTGCATCCTCTCATCTTGTGTCTTAGGACACAAAGATTTCGAGAGTGTTATCCCATGAGACATGGGAAGAAACCCTCTCTTGGATTGCTCCATGCTAAACCTCTTTAGCGTCTTGTCTATGTACGATGATTTTGAAAGACCAAGCAACCTCTTTGATCTATCTCTATAGATTCTTATCCCAAGGATATAAGTTGCTTCACCAAGGTCCTTCATGGCAAATTGTTTGGACAACCAAATCTTGGTGATTGTAGCATCGAGACATCGTTTCCTAGTAATAATATGTCATCCACATATAGCACAAGGAATACGATTGCAGTCCATTAACCTTCTTATACACGGTATTCATCCGGATTTTTGAGAAACCAAACTCTTTGATTGACTCATCAAGCGGATGTTCCAACTCTGGATGCTTGCTTCAATCCATAAATGGATTTACGAAGCTTGCATACCTTTTCGCCATCGATGGAAGTGAAGCCCTCGGTTGTGTCATGTACACATCCTCGACCGATTTCCGTTAAGGAAAGGCGTCTTCACATCCATTGCCATATCTCATAATCATAATGGCGGCAATGACTAGGAGTATCCGAATGGATTTAAGCATTGCTACTGGTGAAGGTCTCGTCATAGTCAACTCCTTGTCTTTGGCGAAATCCTTTGGCCACAAGCCTTGCTTTGTAGGTAATCACATTACCATCCATGTCGGTTTTCTTCTTGAAAACCCATTTGCACCCTATAGGTTTTATCCTTGGTGCATCAATCAAAGTCCATACTTGGTTTATGTACATGGAATCCATTTAAACTTTCATGGCACAAAGCCATTTTCGGACTCGAACTTTTCGGAACCTCTTCATAGGTAGCAGGCTCATCATCTTCTATGAGCAATCGTCATTCTGTTCACTTACGAAATCCATATCTCTCGTGAGCAGTGTGCATCCTCTTGACCTCTGAACCGTGTGTCACGGAAGGTTGACTGTTACTTCATCCGAATGAGTGGCAGATCTCGAGTTGAGCGATTGATACGTGCTTGTTTGAGCATCTTGAACTTCTTCAAGTTCGACTTTGCTCCCTTGTCTTCTTGCGGAAGAAACTCTTTCTCTAAAAAGACAGCATGCTTGAAACAATCACCTTTTGTTCCTCAAAGAAGGTAGAATTGATATCCATGGTCTCTTTAGGATATCCTACAAACAAACACTTGTCGACTTTGCTTCAAGCTTATCGATTGAATCCGCTTCACGTAAGCGAGGACAACCCCATACTTCGGATGAGAAAGATAAGGTTTCTCGCTAGTCCACATCTCATATGGAGTAACATCAAGCTGTCTTAGAGGGAACTCTGTTTAACAAGTAAGCAATTGTCTCTAGCGCATACCCCAAAACGATTTTGGTAACTGCGAAACCCATCATTGATCGTACCATGTCCAACAAGGTTCGATTTCTCCTTTCAACCACACCATTGTCTTTGCGGCGTGTAAGGAGGAGTCCATCGAGATAATATCTCATTATCTCGAGATAATCTGGCTGTTGGTCTAAGTATTCTCCACCACGATAGGATCGTAATGCCTTGATACTTTTACCAAGCTGGTTTTCTACTTCATTTTGAATTGTTTGAACTTTTCAAGCGCTTGATTTGTATCTCATCGGATACAAGTACCCATATCGAGAATAATCATCGATAAAGGTAATGAAATAACGACAACCACTTACGGCATGGATGGACATCGGACCGCATACATCTGAATGTATTAGGTCTAATATTCCAATCGCTCGTTCACCCTTTCCCTTGAAGGGTAACTTAGTCATCTTGCCTAATAAACAAGATTCGCATGTGTCATATGATTCATAATCAAATGACCCTAAATTGCCACTCTTATGGAGTTTAGCGATCGTGTCTCATTTATATGGCCAAGTCGACAATGCCATAAGTAAGTTGACTTTAGATTATCTCTTTTATACCGTTTGGTGTCATTGACATTTAAAATTGGATTAGACATATCTAATATGTAAATACCATTGCACAATGTACCAGTTCCATAAAGCATTTCATTAGAATTGATAGAACAACCATTGCTATTAAAATTCATATGGAATCCAGCTCTATTCAGACAAGAAACAGACAATATATTCTTTGTCAAAACGGGTACAAAATAACAATCATCCAATTCCAGTACAAGCCCAGTAAGGAGATACAAAACATAGGTTCCTACGGCTAATGCAGCAACTCTTGCTCCATTTCCAACACGTAGGTCTACTTCTCCCTTCATGAGTTGCCTACTGTCCCTGAGGCCCTGCATATCATTACATATGTGTGAGCCACAACCAGTATCAAATACCCAAATGTTGTGATCGATGTGATATTAACTTCAATGACATACAAACTGAAGTAGTCGAGGCATCGATGCCTTCTTACCTTCGGCGACTCGAATAGACTTTGCAATTGCGCCTCCAATGGCCATCTTTACCTGATGGAAGCAAGTTCCTTTCGGGCGCTTCTTTGGTCTTCTTCTTGATGGCGCTTCCCTTTGGTTTCTTTGCCTTCTTCTTCTTTGGGTTCTTTTCTTCTTGGAACTTGAAGAAGAAGAAGCTACTACCAAGACTTGCTTACTATCACTCTTGATAGATACGCTTTCATTTGTCTTGAAAGCTGATTGATCACTCGAGTATTGTAGTGGATATTTGGTTCATCCGATAGTTTAACACGAGCTGTGCATAAATGTCGGACAATCAACCGAATTAAGTCTATACTTAACTCATGATCCATTGCAAAACCTAAGGCGGCCAATCTCTCAATATAGCCATTCATCTTCGAGCGTCTTGCGATGAGATGTCCTGGAGCCATCTTTGTGGTGAAGAGAAGCCTTGAGGTCTCGAACCTTTCGGACCGGCTTACTCGTCAAATAGTTCCCTAAGATGAAAAACTATAGTGTGAGCATCCATGGACTCGTCTTTGCTTCGCACTCTGGTGACATCGAGGCAAGCATGATGCAAGTAGCCATGTCACATCCTTTAGATGCTTACTATATGCCTTCCGATCATCATCGAAGCATCGATGACAGTGCATCTGAAGCGGAAAATCTAGGATATATCCAGGACCTTCAGATCGAGAACTATTCTCGATTCCTTAACCGATCAAGAAAATTCGGTCCGATTAACTTGTTGGAATCCATAAGCGGCGAAGATTCACACTTGACGACATATTCAAACAACCTACACGGATAGAGAGGAAGAATGTTAGAATAGGAATAGCTGCATAATCATAAGGACTTGAATGATATGCAAAAAGAGCTCCCACTAGTTTCATAGAATCCATAACCCTCATTACGAATCCAAAGAAACAAAGTGACATAATGTCCTAGTGGGTTGATATCCGATATTGCTAAGAATGACCTTGGGTTTACCCAACAAGCCACAACTTAGGTCAATCGGTAGGTATCAAACATACCAATTGCATCATCGATAACCGACATTGAGAATGACCTTGGGTTTACCCAACAAGCCACCTTATGTCTCGGGAGGTATCAGATATACCAATTACATCTTAGACACAACTATCGATCATTGGGTATCAACTCTTTGATGCGCATACATCCGATGTATGCTACCCAATTTCACCTCTGTCCACGTTGACCTTGAGTTTACTCAACAAACCAACGCTTCCAGTGAAAACCAACCCATTAATCAGAAAATCATATTTTCATGGTTTGAACATATCCGTATAGAGTGAGCTTGGGTTTACCCAACAACCCATCCCTATAAGAACTCTGGTTCTTACCATATTAATGGAAGGCGTTAGTTTTCATATGATTTGAGGGTTTTCAGGTCTCATCTTCTTCTTCTTCAAGCCGTAGGATTATAGTCACCATGACTATATGGCATGACTTAGGGTACTTCATCAATCACATTGAATTTATACCTAAAATCATCCATCATCCCTCCTATGCATGTTATAAGTCGACTTGTGTATGTATAAGTCGACTTATGCCTCTAATAAGTCGACTTAGCCTCTGTGTAAGTGGACTTATGCTGCAATGCACTAACAAGTCGACTTGTACCATTGTGCAAGTCGACTTATCGTCTACGATGCTGCGGACAAGTCGACTTGTACATTGTGTAAGTCGACTTATCCAGCTTAAATTGCTATCTAATCGGCTAATTTCTCAATCCGTGTAGTCCCAATTCACAATACCAACATACCTAAGGTAATATCATTAATTTGATGTACCAATGAACACTTCATTGTTACATGATTGCCATATCTGATCAAACCATACAAGAAAAGCTTGAAAATGAGTCATTACTCATAAATATCCAAACAATTTAGGAAACACCAAACTATCACCCTAAGCATCTCTAGCTAGTCCATACGTTATCAAATTACTTCGGCACTAGTCACAAAAATTATGACGGCCAAAACAAGCAAGATAATGAAATACACTAACGAGACGCTAATGTGACCTATTCGGCATCCGAAAATTCTTGGAAAACCAAATTCAAGAAATTCAGTTTGGAAAGCATACTACATCAAGATAACTCATTTTCAATCATATTAAAAATGGTCCAAGGCATTGGAACTGAAAAATACACATTCAATTATGCCAAGCAAAACAGTCCCAGCAATGTTCACAAAACTGCCAAGTACTACACATTGCTCGAAATAATCATTGAAACAATTTCAATAAATTCTGAGAACATTACACAGGTTACAACATGTTCAGAACATGCTTCATGAATTTTTTCAGGATTTATAGCCATCAAAAACTCAGTCAACCTAAGCAACAAAACCGATTCAAAAGCTGTGTTCATCAACACAGCTATTCCCAACAGCATAGAATAAATTCGTGAATAAATAGCAAATCACCTTGAAAATACTTTTCCATCCACATAGACATTAAAAAACATCTTAGGGACATGTTGGTGAAGTCAAATCCGAAATTTGTTTTTTTTAGAATTTATTATCGAATTTATACACATGCCTGTTCACAGAATGTGTCACAAAACAGCATCTAGAACCTTAGGGAATAAATTAGCAAAACTATATCAAATCAAATTGATAAATTCTCATCTTTCACAGAAATATTCTATAACATGTTATGAACAATTCTGAGCAGAAAAATTTCAAAAAACATATCCCTATATTAATTCGAAATTTGGACAGCATACATGCATCAACATCAAATTCAAATAGGAAGTCCGACCTAGCTAGGGTTTTAGCTTCATACACGACACAAGTGGCTCTGATACCACTGTAGGAAAATCCCGGGAGGAACATCACATGTTCCAGCAGCGGAAAACAAAAATTTTTATCGCCAGGACCTTCCCGAAGGCCAGGATCTATGTGTCGGTATGAAAACTCAAACCTAAATAGCCAATAGAGACTATCTCTAAAGGTATCCACGCAGAGATCAGAAAACCTAACCGGATCAAACACCTTTGACCCGGGAATAGCTAAAACAGAATAAAGCCTGCTAGAGCCTACCTCTGTCCTTAGAGAGCTTGAATCAACGTTGGAAAGCTTAGAGAAGAAGAGAAGATCCGATGATGCTTGAGGAAGAAGACTTGAAAATCACCTTTCCAAAGCAAAGCTTAACAATTAAGCTTTCAACTTCTTACCTTTGCAAAAACCTACGAAACCATCTCTTCTCATTACCTTTTTATATGTCTTTTACACTTTAAAGACTCATAAAAGGCTTATGGTGGAGGTTTGTCCACGTTAGCCATTTATATATATATATATATATATATATAAAGCTTAAAAGATGATCTTCTCCTTTATGCTTCCACGTATCACACATATATTAATTAATTAATTAATTAATTAATTAATTAATCATATATATATATGTATATAATTGCTTAAGCGGTCCAGTCACACTGGGGTCGGTCCTACCGGCCTACCGGGTCCCGTTATGAGATAAACCTCTGAAACCTTTTCAAGAATATCGATGTCGCGATCTCATGGGACATATCTCGATCTCATCGGGATCCATTTAATCGATTGCTCTCCATATATTGGAACTCGGTCCAAAACTATTTTACAATTCTCTGAAACACTCTTATCGTGTGACCCTTTAGGTTCCGGTTATGTTGGCCACTTAGATTAACACTTAATCTGAGCAAGTCATGGCGGCGTCTGAACACATCATGACCCCAATTGACCGGAAAGTAATTGGTTTGATGAATTCATCACGAACCCTTCCATAGACAATTCTTGTGTAATTAGTCCTTTCATCATCCTATACCCACTTGGTTATGAGTATGGCTAATATGTCAACTCTTGCTAGACTAAGTCTAGCCCAGTGAAATCGGTTCTGTCGAGGACTCATTACTTTATATGTCCATGAAGACACTCTTCATGACATAGTCATGCTCGCCGAGAGACTTAAAGTAATGATCTGACAAGAGGCGAGTATCTCTTACATTCTCACGAAGTGATGAATCCTTATTGGCTACTCAATTACCTTGAATACCTTAAAGCGTACCCAAGCACCATCCTATGAGTAACCTCACGGAAGGCCACGAGGAATGGAGTCAAATGCAGGATCGATATCAAGATATCCTTGAGTATCTCAAGTCTAAGGATACTTGCACCATTCTATGATGAGATTATCACGACATTAAATCCATGTGATGATCTCATGGCGGTCATCAATGAACTTACTACTACTAGTAAGCATCCATATGTCAACTCTAAATATCTCATATTTACGGTTTACGAGATCCTTTGCTTGATCCAATCAAGGAGTATGACATATCTAATGCAATGGGATTAATGATGTCGATCTCATTAATCCTATGACTAGGAAAATTTGAATCTTGACATAATTGCACATGATAGGAATCTCAGATTATGATCACATCATAATTTCCTTCATGCTATGTCATATATCATGGACTTCATTAATTTGATTAAAGATCAATATCAATTTATAAAGAACATCAAATAAATGAAACATGCCTTTCTTTATTTATTCATAAAGTCTGTACATGACTATGAACAAAAAGCGCTAAAGGGGATTGCCTTTAGGGCACTACTCTAACACGACATCCGTGCATAAATTATCTTAAAGAAGCGTCGCGTTGGAAACCTAAAACTAATCCATATCCGAAATCCGGTATAATTTTTTTTCTCTTATTCATTCCTTTTCTCTTTACTCAATCACATGCAAATCATAATCAATCCTTACAATTTCCTTTTTGGAAATTTATCCTCATATAACACTCAATTCATATAATTTGTCTTAATTATGCAAATCTCATCTTTACCAAACTAACTTCTTAATTCTTATTCTTATCTTAACCTAATTTTTACGAAAATCGGCAAAGCATAACGGCTGTATTTTGACACCCAAAATTTCTGCAAAGGTAAAAACACTTCTAATATCACAACCCAACAACAAAATCATCATCGGACCCTCCGTCAGGAATCCATAACACCAGCGAAGCACGCATCTAAACCTAACACTTCATAAATCCTCAATCGATTATATAAAATCTCAATCAATCGACCACATTCAATATCTCAAATCCATATACAAAATCCTCATTCAATATCCAATTACAAACATAAAGCATAATCATACTCAATTATGATCATAAAATCAATATCCAAGTCTCAATTCATATACATCCCGTAATAAGCGCTTTATATACACAAAAGGCAATTCAAGCCAAAACAATATCAATTCTCAATTTACACAAAATATAAATCGGCAAAATCAAACTTGACGCTCTTTCATCCGATCTCTGCTCGAATACGGAGAATGGGATGAAAGGGGTGAGCTAGGAAGCTTCGTGGATAATATATTTATAAATTGAAACATAAGCGAAAATTATCTTTTCAAAATTTTCAAACATTTCCCATTCGAAATTTATCCAAAACCCATTTTCAAACTTTCCAAAACATTCATAAGCAGTTTCGAAATTCATAATTGAAAATTCACTTTCTCATTTCTCAAATTCTCAAACTTTTACCAATCATGCCGACTTTAAACATGAATGCATCACATAGCACATAAACAAAATCAAAACCATATAACATAACATAATGGTTTGATGTTGGACCCCACCCCACTTTGTAGGTGTTTGCGGGATATCTTGCGGCGTGTGTTTATGGGTTATACTGCATGACATCCAACACAAATCACAATAACACATTAAATGGATTGGTTTGGTCCATAACAGGACGTACTGCACATTTCCGCATAGCGGTCATGTGCAACCGTGAAGGGAGTCCGTGATCGGAACTCCATTGCCTCTTGAGGCGAAGCGAAGGCTTAAACAAGTAGAGGCAGTGCAATCGACTCACAAAGGACTGACCAAACCCACATAACACATAAGTTTAAAGCGGAAATTCAAATTGCCGAAGGCACTTTTCAAAAATCTTGATTTTCACATTTTCAAATCATAACATCAAATTGTGTCAAAAGCTTGACACATGCATATTCCACATATACAATCATATTCAATAAATCAATTAATCACATATAAATCAAGCGCATAAACATGAATGCAATTATTTCTTTCACATAAATCAAAACATATATAGTTTCATAAAACACATTGCTCAAATTGTCTAAAACATGATTTTCATAAATCTTGTATTTTCTAAAATCATTTCTAACATAAGAAATTAATCCTTCAAAATCATAATATCCAAACATTTTATAAACATTCATTTATCAAAACTTTGCTTCTTGAATTTTCAAATTCACATTTTTTGTTAGCCCCAAAATTTTTATGTAATTAAGCATGATTAAAGTAATTAAGTAAATTATGTTAACATTAATTAACTTGACATTGAGTAATATGAGTTGGCATTAAAGATGTTAGGTAATGAGTTAATGGAATTAAATGAATTAGTTAGGTTTTAATGAGGTAGGAAAGAAAAGAAAGATAAAATGGGCTTAAAGATAATTGAGCCTAAGTAAGTTGTAGGATAAAGAGGAAGTAAGGAGGATGTAGGAAAAATGAAAGAAGAAGGAAGATACAAGAAACCCTTGGGTTGAGTAAAGATTCAAGGTAAGTTATGAAATGTAGTTTGAGTTTGGCTTGATTTTATGGTTTAGAAAGCTTAGAAAGAAGATGGGTTTAGTGATTCTAGGGTTGATTTCATGATTAAGGTTCATTAGGTTTTCAATTTTAGAAACCCTAAATGATGTGAGGTTCTTTCCTTGCCATGAATGAAGGAGGACAAGAAAGAAGAGGAGAACAAGAAGAGGAACTTCCTTAGGCAAGCTTAAGCAAGGATATAAGATGGGTTTCACTTTTATCTTTATGTTAGTAATGCTTAAATATTATCTTAACTAAGGAAAATTAATGTTTTCCAACTAATTTAGAATGAGCATTGATTGACTTTTGATTGTGTATAAATTGATAGATGATTGCCATTAGGTGAGAAATTGATTAGTGCGTGACATTGCTTGAAATTGCCATAAATTGGATGAGCATGAATGAGATCATGAAATGTGAGCTAAGCATGAAATGTGCTTTAAGCATGATCACTTTATGGATGCTTGAATATCCATTTTCAGAAAATTAGTCGTGGACAAGACAAGTCCAGCTTTTATGCATGAAATTAAGTATTATGTGGGTTAGTTAAGTCCACCAGCGAGAATCACGTGCGTCGACCGATATAGCCTTCGCTTTGGCTGCCCGATTGTGGCATAGGATGTTCCTTTTAGGACTCCTCGACATATGACTACACTTGTGTAGCTCATCGATAACCCGTGGACTTTTGAACCATCGGTATGTGTTTACATGTTAGCGCATATTTTGCAAGAATGAGAATGATATGAAGCATGAACATTATGTTTTGAGATTGATAAATTTCATGAATTGCATGATTGCATGATTTCTATGCAAGTTGCTAAAAGTATGATTAATGAAGCAATGTAGCTTATTAGCCTAAATATAAATGTGTCACCCACTTGAGATAAAGCTCACCCCACCTTCCGTCCCATCTCAGGTAAAGATCGGGATCATGAAGAATGAGTTCAAGGCATACTCCAAGAATTATGTTTTTGATGTATTTCAAGCAAATTGTTGTAAACAATGCTTTAGATGCATTTAAGAAAAGTGTAATATTTTGGAAGTGTATTTGAACTATGTTGTAAAAGGGCTTGAAATGCCCACTAAAGCATTATAAGCTACTCACTTTGAGCGTAAATGAAATGCAAGAATGCTAAGTTCAAATGTATTTTGAGAAATCCATGCATGTTTAAGCCAATTGCATCATTATTATAGTTTGGATATGATAGATGATTAAGAGTGTGGCTGTTGCTTGAATGGTGTTTGAAGATACCTTAGGGTTTAATCATGTTATATGAGGTTGTATGATGAGTCTTACGCGGTGGAAGTATTAGGATTGAAAAATTGGATAGATGTACTTTCAAGGGAAGAGCTGTCAAATTTTCCCAAAATTTGACAGAACTTCGCCTCAGATTTTGACCTTCGTAGGACTTGAATTAGATAAATGAGCCTTCATGAATATTGTAGTAGAAGGTTAGAGCTTTCCAAGGGTATATCGTTTGCTAAATTTGGAGTTCGGAGTTAAAAGATATGAGCCTTACAAAGAAATCAGAAGGAAGGAAATCAGAAGATAGAAAAGCAGAAGGAAGGAAAGCAGAAGATAGAAATCAGAAGATAGAAAAGCAGAAGATAGAAATCAGAAGATAGAAAAGCAGAAGATAGAAATCAGAAGGTAGAAAAGCAGAAGATAGAAATCAGAAAATAGAAAAGCAGAAGATAGAAATCAGAAGGAAGGAAATCAGAAGATAGAAATCAGAAGGAAGGAAATCAGAAGATAGAAATCAGAAGTAGGGAAATCAGAAGATAGAAAAGCAGAAGGAAGGAAAGCAGAAGATAGAAATTAGAAGATAGAAAAGCAGAAGATAGAAATCAGAAGGTAGAAAATCAGAAAGTAGAAAAGCAGAAGATAGAAATCAGAAGGAAGGAAATCAGAAGATAGAAATCAGAAGGAAGGAAATCAGAAGATAGAAATCAAAAGGAAGGAAATCAGAAGATAGAAAAGCAGAAGGAAGGAAAGCAGAAGATAGAAATCAGAAGATAGAAAAGCAGAAGATAGAAATCAGAAGGAAGGAAATCAGAAGATAGAAATCAGAAGGAAGGAAATCAGAAGATAGAAATCAGAAGGAAGGAAATCAGAAGATAGAAAAGCAGAAGGAAGGAAAGTAAAAGATAGAAATCAGAAGATAGAAAAGCAGAAGATAGAAATCAGAAGGTAGAAAATCAGAAGGTAGAAAAGCAGAAGATAGAAATCAGAAGGAAGGAAATCAGAAGATAGAAATCATAAGGAAGGAAATCAGAAGATAGAAAAGCAAAAGGAAGGAAAGCAGAAGATAGAAATCAGAAGATAGAAAAGCGAAGATAGAAATCGAAGGTAAAAAGCGAAGATAGAAAAGCGAAGATAGAAATCGAAGATAGAAAAGCGAGAAGATAGAAAGCGGAAGATAGAAATCGAGAAGATAGAAAAGCGAAGATAGAAATCGGAAGGTAGAAAAGCGGAAGGTAGAAAAGCGAAGATAGAAATCGGAAGATAGAAAAGCGAAGATAGAAAGCGAAGATAGAAATCGGAAGATAGAAAAGCGAGAAGATAGAAAAGCGGAAGATAGAAATCAGAAGATAGAAAAGCGAAGATAGAAAGCGAAGATAGAAAAGCGAAGATAGAAATCGGAAGGAAGGAAATCGGAAGATAGAAATCGAAGGAAGGAAATCGGAAGATAGAAATCGAAGGAAAGAAATCGAAGATAGAAAAGCGAAGGAAGGAAAGCGGAAGATAGAAATCAAAAGATAGAAAAGCGGAAGATAGAAATCGGAAGGTAGAAAAGCGGAAGATAGAACAATGAGAAGATAGAAATCGGAAGATAGAAAAGCGAGAAGATAGAAAGCGAAGATGGAAATCGAGAAGATAGAAAAGCGAAGATAGAAAAGCGAGAAGATAGAAATCGAGAAGATAGAAAAGCGAAGATAGAAAGCGAGAAGATAGAAAAGCAGAAGATAGAAATCAGAAGATAGAAAGCGAAGATAGAAATCAGAAGATAGAAAAGCGAAGATAGAAAAGCGAAGATAGAAATCGACGATAGAAAACCGGATGATAGAAATCGGATGATGGAAAAAAATAGGATCTTTGCAGAATGTAGGAGATAGAATCAGCCTTTGTAGTCTTCATGAGGTTGTAGATCTAGATGTCTACTTTCGTATGGTGAAAGAACGAAAGCATTTGGAGCTATAGATTAAAAGTTATAGCAAATCGCGCCAAAAGAGTTTCAATCCGATTTCGAAGTGAGCATGGTCCAATGTTTGGGCATAATTCTCTCATCGACCTCCAAATGAGGTGAGGCTTAAACCATTGGATTTATAATACACATATCTTTCACTCCATAAAATTCGGTATCAATTTGAGTTAAATTAAGAAAGTTTGTCCTAAAACAAGTGAAAGGTCAGTTAAGAGGGCATGTTTCGGGTATGAACTCTCTTAGATTTTTGGAGTGTATCTTGAGTTATATTGTTGGACCCCGAACCTTGAGTGACAATTTGACTTAGTAATATGAATGATAAAGTGGATGAGTTGATTGAAATTGAGTTGAAAATCATGATTAAAACGAGAAAGAGTGAAAATATGAAAAAAATTGTGTAATAGTTGACTTTCTGGCCTTTGAAGGTTGACTTTTGATTGAGGCAAAATTTGATAAAATGGTCTTCTGGAAACTTGTAGGTTATGTTAAGAGATTTTTGTGGACATAAAGTTTGTAATTTTTCGATATCGGGAGTGAAAGTTATGATCGATCAAAGTTTATGTTTGATCGGGTTTGACTTTTATATTGGTTGGAACTTTGGTGAGAAATTAACCTAGTTAGAGGTTAATTGAGCTTTGATATTTTCATGAAAATTGAAGGATTTGTTTTGATCTTTATTTCGATATAAAGTATGAAATTTTCGATCTCGGAATATTAAGTTATGATTTTTACAAGTTTGTATAGAGGATAGTATCTTTGACCGGAAAATGGACTCCCGTAGGAGTTAAATTGAGTTTTATGTTCTTCTTGGAAGATTTAGAACTTCTTTCAAGTTTTCTATAGAGACTAAGTTTGTCAAAATCGGAGTTCGGGAGTAAAACTTATGAATTTCGGAAGTTTCTGATTTTTAAGTGAAAAAAAAAAAAATTAATTAAGCATCCCCGTCACTACGGTGACGCATCGCCGTAGCGACGGCGAGCGTTCAGCCGCCGTCACTACGGCGACGCATCGCCGTAGCGATGCGAGCTTTCCTTCGCATCACCAGGGCGACAGCGTCGCCACAGTGATCAAGCGTCTTCCTTGCCCAAACGACGCCTTTTGCTCCCACGATTTCTTGACTTTCTTTCTCCAATCCGACATTTGTTTACCGTTTTGTTTATATCTTTTCCGTCCGACATCCGATTGAGTTGATTCTTTTGCGTTGGATTCCTAAGACAATGAATTTCATTTTATAAGAAATTTGTGAACTTTTGAGATTAAATTAATGGTGATTAATTTAATCAAAGTGAGTCGGGAAATTTTCCGAGCATGATTCAGTGTTTTGTGAAATTTGGGATCTGTAGAGATCCGATTGAAGCGATTCTTGAGGCGAAATAAAGATAAGACAAGGGGCTACAAATCATATGAAGACATGAAATGTCAATTTTGCCCCTAAGACTTTTAGTTTTTGAATTTAAGTTCGGATTAGGGTGTAATTTTCGGATTGGGAACACCTGAGAGTATTTTAAGCATAACTTTTGATTTGGGAATCGAAATGAGGCGATTCTTATTTTGAATTAAACTAGATACATAAGGCTACAATTGTTATGAAGACATCGAGTTTCAATTCTGGGATTAAGAATGTGAAATTTTGGACGGAAATAATCGTACATGGAAAATATGTTAGAATGTGGATTTACCCGAGCTTTTTTCGCATAACTTTTGATGTAATGATCGGAATTGAGCGCAGTCAGTGGCGTTGGATTTGTATGATTGAGGGGAACATTTCTCGAGAAGGAAGTTTTAGCAAATTCCTTCAATTTAATAGTGCGAATCAGACCCGCTAGTGAGAATGGCATAAAGTAAATGTAAGGGCAAAATGGTCAATTAACCATCATTAAATGAAACACAGATGGTGATGTCGTTTTTGGCATATTAAAAGCCACGAAAGTGGCTGGAAATTTCAGAGAAAAGAAGAAGAAATAAGAAGAAGAAAGAAGAGTGGAGATTGGTTATGGAGAAAAAAAGAGAGAAAACAAAGTTCCAAATTTTCTACTTGTTTCTTAAGGATTTTGGGATGGTTCCAAGAGAGAAAAGGTAGAGGGCATAAGAGCTTCCTTCCAAGCCAAAAAAATTCGAATTTGGATGAGAAAGAGGTAAGAGAAATTTTTCTACTTTAAGATTTTGATTAATTTTCGGTTTAGAATTATGACATATGAGATGGGTTTATGGATTGTGGAATTAATTTTGATGTATATGCTTTAGGTTGGGTTTAATTTTGGATGAAAAATTGATTAAGGTTTAGGCTTAATTTTATGATTGAGAATTTTGAGATATTTTGGTGTAGAACTATAGGAAATATGATGAATTGATGATATATGAAATCAATTTTGAAGAACTTGTATTTTGTGGTATTGAATTTGGATAAATTGGTTTAGGCCAATTTTAAGATTTGGGGATTTTGAAATTGAGGATTTAGATGTCTTGGAATTAATGTGAATTGATGAATTGTGAGATTAATTTTGAAAATTAAGTTATTTATGAGATTGAATTTGGGTGTATTGGTTTAGGCTAATTTTGAAAATTGGGGATTTTCAAAATTGGAGATTGAAATAACTTGAATGTAAATGGAATTGGTGAATTCCTAAGTTGATTGTGAAAATTAAGTATTTTCGATGTGAAAATTGGATGATTATGGTTTAGGTTTTGGTAATTTGGAAGAGAAAAGCAAGGATCAATTGGAGCTTGAAATCAAGTTTAAGCAAAAATTGAGGTGGGTAGCATATTTATATTTTGATTTGTAAGCTTAATCTGAATCTTGAAAAAAATTTGAAAGAAAGCAAAAGTTTGGATTTTGATAAATTATTGTTTGTAAATGTTTGAAAATAAGAATTGATTAAAAGTTTGAAATTTTGATTTAGAAGGTTTCTGAAAAATTATTATAAGTCGATTTGATAAATTGATAGAAATTTCGAAAATGCATTGTTGTATGCGCATTGATAATTATGCATCTTGTTGCAATTATTGATTGATTGAATTAATTGAATTATGTGATATGTGAGAATTTGTGAGATTGTTTTAGGTTGATGAATTTATGTTAGAAAAGTAAAATTTTGGAAAGTGCCTTCGGGCAATTTGAATTTCCGTTTTCGATTATGTGTTATGTGGGTTTGGTAGGTCCCTTGGTGAGTCAGCTCTGTCTCTATGTGTATAGCCTTCTCCAGGCTGCCCGCTAGTGGCACGGAGCTCCGATTTCGGACTCCTTCACGGCTTCTTGGACCGTATGCGAGAAAGTGTAATGCGTTACATTCACGATTACCTGGGACATTATCTTGCAGGTATGCGATCTGTCTATTTGGACTAGCCATACCATTACGATATGCTATGTGTTTTCAATTTTGTTTACGTATGTTGCATACATATTTATGAAAATTCGAAATTTTGAAGAAAAAATAAGAAAAGTAAGATGACTCTGAAAAGTTTGAAAATATGAAAAAGTGTTTGAGGAAATTGTTTGAAAAATTATAAAGTTTGAAAAATTAGCCCTTTTGGCAAAAAGCTTATGAAAAATGATTTCCGCTTATTTATCGATTTATAAATGTGTTATCCACGAGCTTAGAAGCTCACCCCCTTTCATCCTCATCTCGGGTTTCGGCGGAGATCGGATGAAAGAATGTGAAACGTCGATTTCGACTTTTGAATCGTTAGCTTTTGAGTAATTTGGATCTTGAGTATGAGTATGTTTATAACTTTAGATAAGTTGGGAAAAATGCATTTGTGTATAAAGTTGAGAATTGTGAATGATTGTGAAATTTGTATATGAAATTATGGATAATTTGGGAATATATATGTATTATTGATATGGAATTTGATTGAATTATGAGTTTGGTATTGAATTGAGAATTATGGAAGTATTAGATTTAGGTTTGCGTTTCTTTGGTATTGGATTCGGACGGGAGAGTCCGATGATTTTGATTTGTGTTTGGGATTATAGAAGTGTTTTGAACCCTGCAGGTTTGGGTTAGGAAAAAGGTGAGATTATCTTTTGAAATTTCGATAAAAATTGGGAAAAAAATGGAATTTGAGATTGGTATGGATTTATATAAGATTGCGTATAAGAATGAATTTTCTTATGGGAAATTATATGGATGTGATTGATGTAAGAAATGAGAATAAGAAAGAAAAAAAATTTCATAACGGATTTTGGAGCGTCTTAGAAATTCCCAACGCGATTACATTTCTGTTCTTTGCTTATTCACGGATGTCGGAAAGTGTTTGATTTACATTGATTTGTTTGCTTACTTTGTTTTCTATCCAGTATTCGATTTGCATTCGATTCGATCCCGCTTTCGCTTATTAGATTACGCTTTGTGATTAGTATTCGATTATTTCGCCGCTATATTCGATTGGTTTTCGCTTTGTTATCCGTTTTGTTATCCGTAATCCGAGTTCTCACATGCGATTTGTATTCCGCTTCGCATTAACTGGCTACGCTTTGTTTCCGTTTCTCTTCATTTCCGTTTGCTTCGGTTTCCGTTCTGTGTATGTAGTTGGGTCTCGGTCCCAACATATATGACTCCGATTAAGGTGATTCTTGCCTCTGTGTGAACGTGAGGCCTTAAGTTACATTGATATGAACAAGTCTAAATGTGATTTTGATGATTAGGTAGTGTACGCTCATCACCCTTATGGAACCTGACATCAAACGCCTGCAAAGTAGGGAGCGCAAGCTTTAGGGCTCAAATTTTGGGCTCAAAGCAGGTCCAATAGGTGTGGAATGTAAGCAAGAGCATGAGCGTAAATGTTAAGGTATAAATAGTTGGAGTTGGGATCCGGTCTCGGGATCGGGTTCTAACATCTGTGGTATCAGAGCAACTCTAGGTTTATGATTTCCTAGGAACCTAGTGGGTAGCCTCAAGAGTAGAGTCGGCATACATCATGTTACATGAGCTTTAAACTTGTTTTAAATACGATACATGCATCATTGATTTTGAATTGTTTTACATGATTTGAACTTGTCTTACAAGCTTGAGCTAAAGATTTGAAATGTTTTCACTAAAAGGAGTAATATACGCCTCGAAGAAGAACTCGAGGAGCTCAAGCTCGATCGAGGCTCTCGGAGGGAGGTGCGGATGAATCCCACATTCCCTGGATCGAGGACCATCCTGTTTGATTGAGAGGCACCGTGTGCGGCGTGAAGTGCCTCTCGGCCCCTCCTATGCCTCGAGTAGATCCCGGCTCTTTCGGGCCTTCGCCTGGCTTTCATCCATGCCATGGGCGAGGACCCTGGCTCGAGATGCCGGCTCCAGCAGATCGGAGTGGGCGATATGACAAGCTCTGAAAGTATGAAATTTGTCGATTTCAATGGGACTACTAATCCCGAGGAGGCGAAGCATGGTTGAAGAGGGTGAGAGGGTCTGAGTTAGATGAAGTGCTCGGATGGGGAGAGGGTAGAGTATGCAGCTAGTTTATTGCGGGGATCTTGTTGCCTTTGTGGGAGGCGGTGCCCATGATCGAGTAGTACCTCCAGAGGCGACATGGAAGGAGTTTCTAGAGGTTTTAGGAGGAAGTACTTCTCGAGGGTTTACATCAAGAGAAGGCCGGGGAGTTCGAGCCTCACACGGAGGGAGCGGGCGTGAGTGAATATGAGTGAAGTTCACTCAACTGTCTCGATATGCAGCAAATATTGTGGCGACAGAAGAGGATAAGTGCCGCAAGTTTGAGAGCGGACTGCACCTAGGGATCAGGGAGAAGGTGCTGATCCATAATTTCCATGACTATCAGCAGTTGGTAGATGCAGCGCTCCAGGCTGAGAAGCTGGAGAATATTAAGGCTGAAGTGAGTAGGAAAAGGAAGAACAGAGAGCAATCTTCCAGGAAGGGAGTGAGTGCTCCAGCACCTGGGAGGAGCACCAGGACCCATCATACTCAGAGTGGCATGGGCAGTAGTGGTCCTGCCAAGAGTCAGCAGTCCAGGGCAATTTCTGAACAGGTCTCTAGTGTGGGAGGCTCAGGGAAGTCATGGAAGGGCAAGTATCCTCAGTGTGATCAATGCGGGAAGTTTCATCCCGGGAGGTGTCTCAAGGGCTTTGGTGGTTGTTTCCAGTGTGGAGAGAAGGGGCATATGATGAGAGATTGTCCCCAGAGGCTGAGACAGGAGGGTTCCCAAGCTCAAGCTCAGAGGCAGACAGAGACAGTGGGAACCAGGCCGATTCTGAAGTAGGCGCCTGGAGGCGATCAAGAGGGCTAATCCTGCATGGAGACCAAGGGCACAGGGTCAGGCGCCAGCTAGAGTATTTGTCATGATCAAAGAGGAAGCTGCAGCTGCTCCTGAAGTTGTGACTGGTATGGCTCAGTTATTTGACTTTCCTGTTTATGTGTTAATTGATACTGGCTCCACACATTCATTTGTATCTGCAAGTATGAATATGCATGTTGTGTGTCCTGAGGTTATGGACAATTTTTTGGTTGTTAATACTCCTTTAGGGGGTAAGGTGGTGATTAGTATGATCTATAAAATTGTGAGCTCGATGTCGGCGGTGCTAGGCCGGTAGTAGATCTCTACCTCTAGACCTTGAGGTTGGATGTCATTTGGGGATGGATGTCATAGAAGTATAAGGCGAAGCTAGATTGTAGTTTGAAAGAAGTAGAGTTTGATCTGGGCAATGATCAGAAAGTGGTTTTCAAGGGGGACAGGAAGCTGCCAGTGCCGAGGATCATTTCGGCTATGTTAGCTGACAATATGATGAGCCAAGGGTGTGAGGCCTTTTTGGCGCATGTAGTGGATTCAGAAGTGAATGTGGGCAGATTAGAAGATTATCAGGTTGTGAGGAGTTTCTGATGTGTTCCCGGAAGAATTACGGGGTTGCGCGGTGAGAGAAATTGAGTTGAAATTGACTTGATTCCCGTAACCGCGCCAATCTCCATACCACCTTATAGAATGGCTCCAGTTGAATTGAGAGAACTCAAGGAGCAATTGCAGGAATTGTTGGAGAAGCAGTTCATCAGGCCGAGTTCTTCACCTTGGGAGCTCTGGTCTGTTTGTTAAGAAGAAGGATGGAGCGTGGAGGATGTGCATAGACTATAGAAGGCTTAACAAGATGACGATTGAACAAGTATCCGTTGCCACGGATAGATGATTTATTTGATCACCACTGGGGAGCAAGGGTCTTTTCAAGATTGACTTAAGATCGAGGTTATCATCAACTCCGAATCGTGGAGTCGATGTTAACAAGACGACTTCGGGACCCTTCACGACACTACTGAGTTCGTGGTCATGCCATTGGATGACCAATGCTTCATTGCATTCATGGACCTTATGAATAGGGTTTTCAGGAGTTCTTAGATCGGTTTGTCATAGTGTTCATTGATGACATTCTCGGTCATTCTAAGAGATGAAGGAGAGCATGAACAACATCTCGGGATAGTATTGCAGAGATTGAGAGAGCAGGAGTTGTATGCCAAATTTAGCAAGTGTGAATTTTGGCTGCATGAAGTAGTTTTCCTTGGACATGTGATTTCCAACAAAGGAATTCATGTTGATTCGAGAAAAGTGGAAGCAGTAGTGAATTGGCAAGAGCCTAAGACAATAAAAGAGGTACGGAGTTTTCTGGGCCTGGTAGGATATTACAGAAGGTTTGTGGAAGGATTCTCAATAATAGCTGCCCCTATGACTAAGTCGTTAAGGAAGAATCGCAGATTTATCTGGAATGAGGATTGCCGGTGAGTTTTGAGGAGCTTAGCGGCGGTTAACTAGTGCTCCCATTTTAATCACCTTGATGGAGATCGGGGTATCAAGATATCTGATGATGCTTGAGAAGAGGCTTAGGTTGTGTGTTAATGCGAGAATGACAAAGTGATAGCCTATGCTTCACGGCAGATTGAAGCCATATGAGTTGAATTATCCGACTCATGATCCGGAATTGGCGCGATGATTTTTGCCTTAAAGATATGGAGACACTATCTATATGGGGTTCGGACAAGGGTTTTCACGGATCACAAAAGTCTTAAGTACATCATGAGCCGAAAGAAGCTGAATGAGGCGGAGAAGATGGTTAGAGTTGCTCAAGGACTATGACACGATGATAGAGTATCATCGAGCAAGGCTAATGTAGTGGCGGATGCATTGAGTAGGAAGTCATCGATAGCTTATGTTCGAGACGGTT
This sequence comes from Erythroxylum novogranatense, assembly GCA_029891385.1. NCBI lineage: Eukaryota > Viridiplantae > Streptophyta > Magnoliopsida > Malpighiales > Erythroxylaceae > Erythroxylum > Erythroxylum novogranatense. Next base: position 26,640,012 of record CM057224.1, on the reverse strand, counting down.
TACTTGCCTCTATTGGAGCAAATGGCCAAGCTTAAGATAAGTCTAAAATAGGATCGGTCAGTTGTATTCTTGCTCAATTCGAGGTGAGGCCGATACTTAGAGAGAAAGTTAAGGAGTTGCAGGGCGGGATGCGAGCGAGTAAGCTTTATGAAATCTGAATGGTAGCGATCTGAAGTGGTAGTGAGAGATGACGGGCTAATGGTAGTCGGAAATAGGTTATGTATCCGAATGATAAATTAGTTAAGGATGAGATCATGGATGAGGCACAATGCGCCTTATTCCATGCACCGAGCACACCAGAATGTCTGAGATTTGAAGGAACATTTCGGTGGAAAGGCATGAAGAGGGATGTAGCGAGTATGTGGCGGATGTCTAGTGTGTCGCAAGTCAAGGTGAACACCGGGCACCTTCAGCATGTTGCAGCCATTGTCCATTCTGAATGAAAGTGGCAAAGGATCCTGATGGATTTTCGATGAGTTTACTGGGGACCCCAAGAAGCATGATGTCATTTGGGTTATTGTTGATCGGTTGACCAAGTCAGCCCATTTTCGGAAATTAGGCAAGCAGATTCCTTGCAAGTCTTAACAAAGAAATACATTGATGAAGTGGTAAGGTTGCATGGAGTTCGGATTCTATAGTATCAAGCGGGGATCCTCGATTCACCTCGAGATTTTGGGGAAGTCTGCAGGAAGCATTAGGAACTAAATTGAATTTCAGCCTGACATTTCATCCTCAGACGGATGGTCAGTCTGAGAGGACAATCCAGACTCTAGAGGGGATGCTTAGAGCATGTGTCATGGACTTGAGAGGAGCATGGGATGATCATTTTCCGTTGGTCGAATTTGCTTACAACAATTCGTACCATTCGAGCATACAGATGACTCCTTATGAAGCCCTTTATGGCAGAAGATGCAGGACTCCGATATGCTAGGATGAGGAAGGTGAGAGGAAGCTAGTGGGACGAGTTGGTCAGATGACGATTGAGAAAGTGGAGGTAATCAAACGGCGACTTAAGGCCGCCGGAGATGAATGAAAAGCTATGCCAATGCTAATAGAAAAGAAATGGATTATGCGATGGGTGACAAGGTGTTCCTCAAGGCGTCTCCATGGAAGGAGTTATGAGATTCGCAAGAAAGGAAGTTAAGTCCTCGATATGTGGGTCCGTATGAAATTCTAGAGAGGATCGGGCCGTTAGCTTACTGATTAGCATTGCCTCGAGTTGTCTCGGATCCACGATGTTTTCATGTTTCTATGTTGAGAAGGTGCAGATCGGATCCTTCTCACATAATTGAGACCTCGAGGTTCGGTGAGTGATGATCCGAGCTATGAGGAGATGCCGATGGCAGTTCTAGATAGCAAGGAGAAAGTTCTCGAAACAAGGCGATTCACTAGTTAAAGTCCTTTGGAGAAATCATGCAGTTGAAGAGGCGGCGTGGGAACCCTTGGATGCAATGAAGGAGAAGTATCCACACCTCTTCAATGAGTCGGTAAGAATTTCGAGGACGAAATTTCTTAAGGGGGAGAAATGTTAGCCCCAAAATTTTATGTAATTAAGCATGATTAAAGTAATTAAGTAAATTATGTTAACATTAATTAACTTGACATTGAGTAATATGAGTTGGCATTAAAGATGTTAGGTAATGAGTTAATGGAATTAAATGAATTAGTTGGGTTTTAATGAGGTAGGAAAGAAAAGAAAGATAAAATGGGCTTAAAGATAATTGGGCCTAAGTAAGTTGTAGGATAAAGAGGAAGTAAGGAGGATGTAGGAAAAATGAAATAAGAAGGAATTAAATGAAGGCTTGGGCCTTTTGGGCTTAAGTGGATTAGAGAAGAAGTATAAAAGGAGGAGTTTAAGTGAGTTAGTGTAGGAAGAAGTGAGATTCTGAAATTTAAAGGAGAAGAGAGAGAAGTTTACGTAGAAGAGAAAAGAAAGGAGAAGAAGAAAGGAGCTTGCTAGGGTTTTGGCATTTCCATGAAAGTGAGTGAGTTTTTGAAGAAAGAGCAAGAAGAAAAAGTGAAGAGGAGAGTCTAAGCTTTATTTTGATACAAGAAACCCTTGGGTTGAGTAAAGATTCAAGGTAAGTTATGAAATGTAGTTTGAGTTTGGCTTGATTTTATGGTTTAGAAAGCTTAGAAAGAAGATGGGTTTAGTGATTCTAGGTTGATTTCATGATTAAGGTTCATTAGGTTTTCAATTTTAGAAACCCTAAATGATGTGAGGTTCTTTCCTTGCCATGAATGAAGGAGGACAAGAAAGAAGAGGAGAACAAGAAGAGGAGCTTCCTTAGGCAAGCTTAAGCAAGGATATAAGGTGGGTTTCACTTTTATCTTTATATTAGTAATGCTTAAATATTATCTTAACTAAGGAAAATTAATGTTTTTCCAAATAATTTAGAATGAGCATTGATTGACTTTTGATTGTGTATAAATTGATGGATGATTGCCATTAGGTGAGAAATTGATTAGTGCATGACATTGCTTGAAATTGCCATAAATTGGATGAGCATGAATGAGATCATGAAATGTGAGCTAAGCATGAAATGTGCTTTAAGCATGATCAGCTTTATGGATGCTTGAATATCCATTTTCAGAAAATTAGTCAGCGGACAAGACAAGTCCAGCTTTTATGCATGAAATTAAGTGTTATGTGGGTTAGTTAAGTCCACCAGCAGAGTCACGTGCACGTCGACTAGTATAGCCTTCGCCCGGCTGCCAGATTGTGGCATAGGATGTTCCTTTTAGGACTCCTCAGCATATGACTACACTATTGTAGCTCATCAGTAACCCGTGGACTTTTCGAACCATCAGCTATGTGTTTACATGTTAGCGCATATTTTGCAAGAATGAGAATGATATGAAGCATGAACATTATGTTTTGAGATTGATAAATTTCATGAATTGCATGATTGCATGATTTCTATGCAAGTTGCTAAAAGTATGATTAATGAAGCAATGTAGCTTATTAGCCTAAATATAAATGTGTCACCCACGGAAAGCTCACCCTACCTTCCGTCCCATCTCCGGTAAAGATCGGGATCATGAAGAATGAGCTCAGGCATACTCAAGAATTATGTTTTGATGTATTTCAAGCAAATTGTTGTAAACAATGCTTTAGATGCATTTAAGAAAAGTGTAGTATTTTGGAAGTGTATTTGAACTATGTTGTAAAAGGGCTTGAAATGCCCACTAAAGCATTGTAAGCTACTCACTTTGAGCGTAAATGAAATGCAAGAATGCTAAGTTCAAATGTATTTTGAGAAATCCATGCATGTTTAAGCCAATTGCATCATTATTATAGTTTGGATATGATAGATGATTAAGAGTGTGGTGTTGCTTGAATGGTGTTTGAAGATACCTTAGGGTTTAATCATGTTATATGAGGTTGTATGATGAGTCTTACGAGTGGAAGTATTAGGATTGAAAATTGGATAGATGTACTTTCAAGGAAGAGCTGTCAAATTTTCCCAAATTTGACAGAACTTCGCCTCAGATTTTGACCTTCGTAGGACTTGAATTAGATAAATGAGCCTTCATGAATATTGTAGTAGAAGGTTAGAGCTTTCAAGGTATATCGTTTGCTAAATTTGGAGTTAGGAGTTAAAAGATATGAGCCTTACAAAGAAATCGAAGGAAGGAAATCGAGAAGATAGAAAAGGAAGGAAGGAAAGCGAAGATAGAAATCGGAAGATAGAAAAGCGGAAGATAGAAATCGGAAGATAGAAAAGCGAAGATAGAAATCGGAAGATAGAAAAGCGTAAGATAGAAATCGGAAGGAAGGAAATCGGAAGATAGAAATCGGAAGGAAGGAAATCGGAAGATAGAAATCGGAAGGAAGGAAATCGAAGATAGAAAAGCGAAGGAAGGAAGCGGAAGATAGAAATCGGAAGATAGAAAAGCGGAAGATAGAAATCGGAAGGTAGAAAATCGGAAAGTAGAAAAGCGGAAGATAGAAATCGGAAGGAAGGAAATCGGAAGATAGAAATCGGAAGGAAGGAAATCGGAAGATAGAAATCAAAAGGAAGGAAATCGGAAGATAGAAAGCGAAGGAAGGAAAGCGGAAGATAGAAATTAGAAGATAGAAAAGCGAAGATAGAAATCGGAAGGAAGGAAATCGGAAGATAGAAATCGAAGGAAGGAAATCGGAAGATAGAAATCGAAGGAAGGAAATCGGAAGATAGAAAAGCGAAGGAAGGAAAGTAGAAGATAGAAATCGGAAGATAGAAAAGCAGAAGATAGAAATCGGAAGGTAGAAAATCGGAAGGTAGAAAAGCGAAGATAGAAATCGAAGGAAGGAAATCGGAAGATAGAAATCATAAGGAAGGAAATCGGAAGATAGAAAAGCGAAGGAAGGAAGCGGAAGATAGAAATCAAGATAGAAAAGCGAAGATAGAAATCAGAAGGTAGAAAAGCGAGAAGATAGAAAAGGAAGATAGAAATCGAGAAGATAGAAAAGCGAGAAGATAGAAAGCGGAAGATAGAAATCGGAAGATAGAAAAGCGAAGATAGAAATCGGAAGGTAGAAAAGCGAAGGTAGAAAAGGAAGGTAGAAATCGGAAGATAGAAAAGCGAGAAGATAGAAAGCGGAAGATAGAAATCGAGAAGATAGAAAAGCGAGAAGATAGAAAAGCGAAGATAGAAATCGAGAAGATAGAAAAGCGTAAGATAGAAAGCGGAAGATAGAAAAGCGAAGATAGAAATCGAAGGAAGGAAATCGGAAGATAGAAATCGAAGGAAGAAAATCGGAAGATAGAAATCGAAGGAAAGAAATCGGAAGATAGAAAAGCGAAGGAAGGAAAGCGAAGATAGAAATCAGAAGATAGAAAAGCGAAGATAGAAATCGGAAGGTAGAAAAGCAGAAGATAGACAATGCAGAAGATAGAAATCGGAAGATAGAAAAGCATAAGATAGAAAGCGGAAGATGGAAATCGGAAGATAGAAAAGCGTAAGATAGAAAAGCGAAGATAGAAATCGAAGATAGAAAAGCGAGAAGATAGAAAGCGAAGATAGAAAAGCGAAGATAGAAATCAGAAGATAGAAAGCGTAAGATAGAAATCAAGATAGAAAAGCGAAGATAGAAAAGCGTAAGATAGAAATCGGACGATAGAAAACCGGATGATAGAAATCGGATGATGGAAAAAATAGACTGCAGAATGTAGGAGATAGAATCAGCCTTTGTAGTCTTCATGAGAGTTGTAGATCTAGATGTCTACTTTCGTATGGTGAAAGAACGAAAGCATTTGGAGCTATAGATTAAAAGTTATAGGAAATCGCGCCAAAAGAGTTTCAATCCGATTTCAGAAGTGAGCATGGTCCAATGTTTCGGGCATAATTCTCTCATACGACCTCCAAATGAGGTGAGGCTTGAACCATTGGATTTATAATACACATATCTTTCACTCCATAAAATTCGGTATCAATTTGAGTTAAATTAAGAAAGTTTGTCCTAAAACAAGTGAAAGGTCAGTTAAGAGGGCATGTTTCGGGTATGAACTCTCTTAGATTTTTGGAGTGTATCTTGAGTTATATGACTCCGATTAAGGTGATTCTTGCCTCTGTGTGAACGTGAGGCCTTAAGTTACATTGATATGAACAAGTCTAAATATGATTTTGATGATTAGGTAGTGTATGCTCATCACCCTTATGGAACCACAACATCAAACGCTGCAAAGTAGGGAGCGCAAGCTTTAGGGCTCCGAAATTTTGGGCTCTGGAAACGAGTCCAATAGGTGTGGAATGTAAGCAAGAGCATGAGCGTAAATGTTAAGGTATAAATAGTTGGAGTTGGGATCCGGTCTCGGGATCGGGTTCTAACATTTTTAGCTTAAAATTCAATAAATAAATATACTACCCACCTCATATCCATGCTAACAACTTGCTTTGTGCCTCAATTGCTCCAAAGCCTCCTTCTTTCTTCCAATTTAACATTCCCTAAAGCAATTTCATCAAAATTCAATCTCATAAATAACTTAATCCTTCAATTTGATGCATAAGTCATCAATTCATACTAATTCCAAGATATGTACATCATTAATTTCTAAAATCCCCAAATTCCAAATTGAACCTAAACTAATTCAATCAAATTCAATATCATAATTAACTTAATTTCTCAAATTGAGCTTAGAAAACATCAATTCCTCACATATTTAAGCTATAACATAATACTTAAACAAAACACTCATTCAATTTCATTTACTATTTCTAAATTCCAATTAAAGATCAAGTCCAACATTTCTCCCCTCTTAAAAGAATTTAGTCCTCGAAATTCATACATAATCATCAGTAACATATCCTCCTAATAATAGTCACATTACTTTCTTATCAATTTCTTATCACACATATTCTTAACTTAATCACTATTTTTCACTTCTCATTTATATCAAAACACTATTTCCTCAAATAAAATATTTCTTAACACATTTTCACAAGTCAATAGTCCCATTTCTTAAGGAACCCAATATGGGCCAATAATCATCCAAAAACAACCTATTGATCTTTCACACATAAATTTTTTTATCCTTTATCTCATCTCTCAATCATTCCTCATTTCATCTCACACATAAATATCCAAAAGCAAGTCATCAAGATTCATCATGAATTCATAATCACAAACCTAAAATTCATCAAAGTTCTTAACCCTCATCAATCACTTCAAATCTCAATTTCATGAACAATTTCCTAAAATCACTTAACATTCTTATCATCTTCATCTATCAATCACTTTGGTATGCACTCTATCTTTATCACAATCTCACAAATTCAATCTTACGCTTGAACATTCTTTTTATACACATCAGCTAGACACAAACGCCCAAGTACGATCATAATACTGAGCTCTGATACCATAAATGTTGGGACTCGATCCGGGAACTGGATCCCAACCGAAAAACGAAACGACAAATACGAAACTGAAGCGCGGAACACAAATCGAAGCAAAAAATAAGCGAGGCAACACATAAAGCGGAAGAAAACACCGAACGGATTGAAATCATATTACTTAACAAACGGATCGAATTCAAACTTGCCCGACATCTGTGCATAAATTATCTTAAAGAAGCGTCGCGTTGGAAACCTAAAACTAATCCATATCCGAAATCCGGTATAATTTTTTTTCTCTTATTCATTCCTTTTCTCTTTACTCAATCACATGCAAATCATAATCAATCCTTACAATTTCCTTTTTGGAAATTTATCCTCATATAACACGCATATAATTTGTCTTAATCACGCAAATCTCATCTTTACCAAACTAACTTTTTAATTCTTATTCTTATCTTAACCCGATTTTTACGAAAATCGGCAGCATAACTGTTTGTATTTTTTTGACCCAAAATTTCTGCAAAGGTAAAAACACTTCTAATATCACAACCCAACAACACAAATCATCATCGGACCCTCCCGTCCGGAATCTATAACACCAGCAAGAACGCACATCTAAACCTAACACTTCATAAATCCTCAATCGATTATATAAAATCTCAATCAATCCCAACCACATTCAATATCTCAAATCCATATACAAAATCCTTATTCAATATCCAATTACAAACATAAAGCATAATCATACTCAATTGTAATCATAAAATCAATATCCAAGTCTCGAATTCATATACATCCCGTAATAACTGCTTTATATACACAAAAGGCAATTCAAACCAAAACAATATCAATTCTCAATTTACACAAAAATACAAATGCGGCAAAATCAAACTTGGCGCTCTTTCATCCGATCTCCGTCGAATACGGAGATTGGGATGAAAGGAGGTGAGCTTCAAGCTCGTGGATAATATATTTATAAATTGAAACATAAGCGAAAATTATCTTTTCAAAATTTTCAAACATTTCCCATTCGGAAATTTATCCAAAAACCCATTTTCAAACTTTCCAAAACATTCATAAACAGTTTCCGAAATTCATAATTGAAAATTCACTTTCTCATTTCTCAAATTCTCAAACTTTTTACCAATCATGCACAACTTTAAACATGAATGCATCACATAGCACATAAACAAAATCAAAAACCACATAACATAACAGAATGGTTTGATGTTGGACCCCACACCCCACCCGTAGGTGTTTGCAGGTTATACTGCGGCGTGTGTTTGCGGGTTATACTGCGGCATCCAACACAAATCACAATAACACATTAAATGGTTTGGTTTGGTCCATAACAGGACGTACTGCACATTTCCGCATAGCGGTCATGTGCAGCCGTGAAGGGAGTCCGTGATCGGAACTCCATTGCCTCTTGCAGGCAGCCGAGCGAAGGCTTAAACAAGTAGAGACAGTGCACTGACTCACAAAAGGACCTGACCAAACCCACATAACACATAAGCAAAAACGAAAATTCAGATTGCCCGAAGGCACTTTTCAAAAATCTTGATTTTTCACATTTTTCAAATCATAACATCAAATTGTGTCAAAAAGCTTGACACATGCATATTCCACATATACAATCATATTCAATTAATCAATTAATCACATATAAATCAAACGCATAAACATGAATGCAATTATTTCTTTCACACATAAATCAAAACATATATAGTTTCATAAAACACATTGCTCAAATTGTCTAAAAACATGATTTTCATAAATCTTGTATTTTCTAAAAATCATTTCTAACATAAGGAAATTAATCCTTCAAAATCATAATATCCAAACATTTTTATAAACATTCATTTCTCAAAACTTTGCTTCTTGAATTTTCAAATTCACATTTTTAGCTTAAAATTCAATAAATAAATATATTACCCACCTCATATCCATGCTAACAACTTGCTTTGTGCCTCAATTGCTCCAAAGCCTCCTTCTTTATTCCAATTTAACATTCCCTAAAGCAATTTCATCAAAATTCAATCTCATAAATAACTTAATCCTTCAATTTGATGCATAAGTCATCAATTCATACTAATTCTAAGATATGTACATCATTAATTTCTAAAATCCCCAAATTCCAAATTGAACCTAAACCAATTCAATCAAATTCAATATCATAATTAACTTAATTTCTCAAATTGAGCTTAGAAAACATCAATTCCTCACATATTCAAGCTATTTCAATCTCCAATTTTGAAAATCCCCAATTTTCAAAATTGGCCTAAACCAATTTACACAAATTCAATACCATAAATCACAATTTCTTCAAAATTGATTTCATATTTCATCAATTCCTACTATTATTGATGATTCTACACCATTAATTAACAAAATCCCCAAATTTCTAATTTGGCCTAAACCCCCAATTTACAATTTTTCAAATTAAACTTCACCTAAAGCATAAACATCAAAATTGACTTAGGATATCTTAAATTCATCATTAATCCAAGCTATCTAAAGCATCAATTTCAAAAATCTCCAATTTTCAATTTTGGGCATAATCCCCAATTCAAAATTTTCCAAAATTAAACACAATCATAGCCTAATCTCTTCAATTAACCTTAGACAACCTAAATTCATAACCTTTTCAAGCCATCTAATCCAATAAACTCATCAAAAGATTCAAAATCAAAACTTTCTCTCTCTTACCTTTTTCTCCTCCATTTTCGTATTTATCAAGCTCCAAGGCAAGCTTCCTTCTTCTTCCATGTCTTCACCTTGAAACCAAGCAAAACTCAAGCTCAAAGACCTAAAAAATTCGAAATCTTACTTTCTTTCTTCTTTCTTGGCTGCTCATTTTCGTGCTTCTGTTGTCTAAAACTACAGATACCAAGCTTCATAATGCCATGTCATTAAAATGGGGCACAAATGACCAAGTTGCCCCTCACTTATTTGCCTATTTCCAAAATTGCCCCTGCAGGAACTTGAAAAACTGACTACTTGCGTCCTGTTTTCAAGCATCTAAACAAAATAATTTGGACAAACTTTCTTCTTAAAAATTGTTCCTCTAGATCATACAAATCTAACTCCACTGACCGCGCTCAATTCGGATCAGAAACGAAGAAGTTATAGCCAAAATACTATCGGACCTTCACAAAATTCGAGACTGAACATTAACATAACTTCAGTCCAGAAATTAACAATCTTAGGGATGAAGTTAAATTTCGATCCCTGCACATGATTTGTAGCCCCATATCTTAAATTTATTTGGCCTTAAGAATCAACTCAATCGGAGTTGTACAACTCCCGAATTTCGCAAAATACCGAACCATGTTCAGAAAATTATCCAACTTATAACCTATAACCAAATCTCTCACTGAGGTTCAATCAATCTCTTTCCATTTAATCTCCTAAAAATCATAATTCTTCATGAAAATGAAATTAATTGTCTTAGGAATCCAACGCTTCGAGAATCAAATCAATCAGACGTCGGACGAAGGAATTATAAGCAAAAGATTACAAAAGGGATCGGATTAAAAACAAAGTAACTGAACTTCAAAATAGAACTTTTCCATAATCATATCTTTCTATCCTGAACTCGGAATTTGACAAATTTGGTGTCAATAAAAAGATCTAAGGAAGCTCTACAACTTCCCTGAAGTACTCAAAATCAAATTAGGTCTTGAAAGGGGTCAAAACCTCAATCAAAGATTCTGTCCAAAACAGCTTTTCCTAAACGATTTCCAATTTTTAATCACTCATAACTCCTAGCCCCGATATCAAAAAATTGCAAACTTTATATCAATGGAAAGATAAAAATATCATCTAAAACTTTCATGAAGACCACTTACTCCAATTCTGTTGGGACCCGATCCGGAAACCAAATCCCAACCGAAAAACGAAGAGAACGAAAGAAACGGAATCGAATGGAGACGGAAATTTCGTATCGAAATTGCGAATCGAATATAGAATCGAATCATAAATAATGAACGAAAGCGTAAGAAGTAACATGGAATCGAAAAACGAACAAATTTCGAAGCGAAACGAAATACAAATCGGACCACAAAGCGAAGTACAAAGCGAATTAATTCGAAATCCAAACGGAAGCGAATCGATAAGCGAAGCAAACAAAGCAGACGAAACAAATCATATAGCAAAACAAAGCGAAGTGGATACTTAACAAATGTCCGACATCCGAGCATAAGTTATCTACAGAAAGCGTCGCGTTGGAGATCTAAACTAAGACATATTCCAAAATTCGGTATGAATTTTTTTTCTTTTCTTTTCTATTCCATCTCTTATGACCATTTTTACTCAAACCCATACAAAGCAATATTTATCAATTTCATCATCCCACTCAAATCATAACAAAGTTCTTTACATTTATACCAATCTCATAAATCCATCTTTCATATATCTAAATCTTATTTTTCTTCATTTTCACTTTATTTTCTAACAAAATTTCGGCAGCATAATGGCTGCATTTATCCTAACTCAAAACCTGCAAAGGTAAATAACCACTTCTATAATCCCAAACAGATCTCAGAATCATCGGACACTCCCGTCCGGAATCCAAACACCAGCAAAACGCAAACCTAAATCTAACACTTCCATAAATCTCAATATACATTCATAACGCAATTTAATATCCAAAACTCATTCACATTTATTCTTATACCAGATACAATGCTTTAATTCAATCTAAACACAACCCAATCATTTATGTACATACACCATACTCATCTTTCTACGCAAATCTACTTATCCAAACTTATCTAACTCATATACACATCAACTCACGAATCCAAATGATACAAAATCAAACCAAACGTCTTGACATACTTTCATCCGATCTCCCGTCGAAACACGGAGATGGGGATGAAAGGAAGTGAAGCTACAACTCGTGGATAACAAATTTATAAAGCGATAAATAAGTGAAATCATTTTAATAATCTTTTTGCCAAAAGGAGAATTTTTCAAACTTTATAATTTTTTAATTTTTTTCAAACTTTTCATAGTAATCTCACTTTTCTTATTTTCAAACATTCTTGAATTTTCATAAATATGAATGCAACATTCGAAACAAAATTGAAAACACATAACATATCGAATGGTGCAGCTAAGTCCAAGCGAGCGTCGCACGGTCCAGAGCGGTCCATGCGATCGTGAAACGAAACGTCTACACTTTCCGCATAGCGATTCAGTTATAATTTGTGAAGGAGTCGAAATCAGACTCCGTGCCACTAGCGGGCAGCCGGGAGAAGGCTATACACATAGAGACAGCGCTGACTCACCAAAGGACCTACCAAACCCACATAACACATATCGAAAACGGAAATTTAAATTGCCCGAAGGCACTTTTCAAAAGTCTTGTTTTTCATACGTAGCATACTATACACATTCTCAGTTCTACACAATTCATACAATTAAATCAAATCCAACACTTTGCACAGTTTATCAATGCACTCATAACTTATGAATTTTCGTAAATTTCTATCGATTTATCAAATAATTTCAAACAATAAATTTAAGCTTGTAATAATGTTTCAAAAGTCATTCGGAAACGAATAAAGTACGAAAATCTTTTCTTTCATTTCCTTGAATTTTCGAAAAGTAATATATAACTTACAAATCAAAATATAAATATGATACCCACCTCGAATTATTGCCAGAAACTTGATCCTAGCTCCAATTTGATCCTTGCTTCTTTCCTTCATTCAATTAAAATCGACCTACGCCATAATCATTCAATTTCATCATTATAATTTGCATAATTCTCAAAATTAACTATCGGAAATTCATAATTATCAAATTTCCAAGCTATTTCAATCTCCAATTTTGAAAATCCCCAATTTTCAAAATTGGCCTAAACCAATACACCCAAATTCAATCTCATAAATAACTTAATTTTCAAAACTAACTTCACAATTCATCAATTCACATTAATTCCAAAATATCTACACCACCAATTTCAAAAATCCCCAATTTCCAAAATTGGCCTAACCCAATTTTCACAAATTCTATATCATAATTCACAATTTTCTCAAAACTAATTTCATATTCCACAAACCCATATTATTATCTTTAATTTTACACCAAAAATTCACCAAATCCTCAACCATAAAAATTTAGCCTAAACTTTAAACAAATTTCCATCCGAAATTAAACCCAACCTAAAGCATATATTTCAAAATCAACTTCATAAATCACAAACCCATAACATTATCTATCTTTCTCAATCAAAAATTCAACAAAAACTCCAAATTGAAAATTTTCTCTTACCTCATTTCTCCTCCAAATGCGAATTTTCTTGGTTCCTTAGGAAGCTCTCATCATTCCCCACTCTTTTCCTTCTTGGAAAAATCCCAAAAGCCTTAAGAATTGAGTAGAAAAATTAAAACTTACCTTTCTCCCTCTTCTTTTTCCCAAAACCGAAACTCCTTCTCCATTCTTCTTCTTATTTTCTTCTTCCTTTTCTTCTGAATTTTTCAGCCACTTTCGTGGCTTTTAATATGCCAAAAACGACATCACCATATGTGTTTCATTAATTGATGGTCAAATGACCAAATTGCCCCTCCATTGCTACTTTATGTCATGCTCACTTGCGGGCTGATTCGCACTATCAATTTGAAGGAATTTAGCAAAACTTCCTTCTCCAAAAATGTTCCTCTCAATCATACGAATCCAACGCCACCGACCGCGCTCAATTTGGAGCAGTACATCAAAAGTTATGCTCAAAACAGTTCGGGAATATCCATATTCTAACACAATTTCCATGTACGATTATTTCCGTCCAAACATTCACATTCTTAATCCCAGAATTGAAACTCAATGTCTTCATAACAATTGTAGCCTTATGTCTCTAGTTTAATTCAAAACAAGAATCGCCTCATTTTGATTCCCAGATCAAAAGTTATGCCTAAATTACTCACAGGTATTCCCAATCCAAAAATTGCACACGAATTTGAACTTCCATCCATAATTCGAAGGTCTTAGGGGCAAAATTGACATTTCATTTCTTCATAAGATTTGTAGCCCCTTGTCTTATCTTTATTTCTCCTTAAGAATCGCTTCAATCAGATCTCTACAGATCCCGAATTTCACAAAACACTGAACTATGCTCAGAAAATTTTCCGACTCACTTTGATTAAATTAATCACCATCAATTAAATCTCAAAAATTCATAAATTTCCCATGAGAATGTAGAGAATTGTCTTATGAATCCAACGCCGCAAGAATCAACTCAATCGGATGTTGGACGGAAAAGATATGACCAAAACAGTGAACAAAGGTCGGATTGGAGGAGGAAGCACGCGAGCCGAACGCTCGCCATCACTACGGTCGATGCGGACATCGCCATAGCGACGCGAGCCGAACACTCGCCATCGCTACGGCGATGCGGACGTCACCCTAGCGACGGGGTACTTCATTTTCCTCTTTTTTTTCTCATAAAAATTCAAAACTCTTACTCCCGAACTCCAATTTTGACAAACTTAGTCTCTATAGAAAGCTTAAAGGAAGCTCTACATCTTCCACGAAGGACATAAAAATCAATTTGACTCCTACGGGAGTCCATTTTCCGATCAAAGATACTATCCTCTATACAAACTCGTTAAAATCATAACTTATTATTCCGAGATCGAAAAATTGCATACTTTATATCGAAATAAAGATCAAAACAAATCCTTAAATTTTCATGAAGAACATCAAAGCTCAATTAACCTCTAACTAGGTTAATTTCTCAGTCAAAGTTTCAATCATAATTAAAGTCAAAAGTCAACCCTATCACACATAAACTTTGACTGATCATAACTTTCACTCCCGATATCGAAAAATCGCAAACTTTATGTCTACAGGAAGCTCGTAACATAATCTACAAGTTTCATGTAGATCACTTTATCAAAATTTGCCTCAAACAAAAGTCAACTCTCAAAGTCAAACTTTCTCTCTCCAAAAAGTCAAACTTTCTAAATCCTTCAAATTTTCACACTTTTTCTTTTTAATTCTTGTTATATAACTTCATTTCAATCAACTCATCCACTTTCCTCTCATAATCCATATAAATTCATTCAAATATTAAAGTCCTCAAAATTAAACAATTCATTTCTCATAAATTTTTCTTAAGTTCATCAAATTTCCTTAAATTCATTCTCATTCTCACCAATTCTTTCTCCATTTAAATTCATTGTAATATTTCTTTTATCCTCAAAAGTTCGGGGTCCAACAAATTCAGACTAAATCCATACGACGAGTGGCCTCGAAGCATAGAACACACAAATCTATACTTAATAGCATTTTCAAAACAAAACATATCTTCAGAAATTCATATCTCTCAATCCCGACATCAAAAAATAGCAAACTTTATGTCCACAAAAAGCTCTCAACAGAGGTTACAATTTTCATGTTGATCATTTTCTCGAATTTTGCCTAAATCAAAAAATCATCTTTTTCTTCAAAAAGTCAAACTTTAAGCGAACTTTGATTGATCATAACTATCACTTCCGATATTGAAAAATATCAAACTTTATGGCTACAGAAAATTCTTAACAAACTCTACGAGTTTCATGTAGATTATTTTCTCAAATTTTGCCTCAAACAAAAAGTCAACGCTCTCAAGTCAAAACTTTCTATCTTCAAAAGTCAACTTTATTAATTTTTCACATTCTCTCATTTTTCTCTTTATTTCTTGATTTTCTACTAACTTTTCAATCAATTCATTCGCTTAAACTTTCATAACCCATACAAATCTCCACAATTATCAAATACATTGAAAACTCATAATTCTTTTCTCAAAATTTCCTTAAAGCATAATTTCATATATAACATAATACTTAAACAAAACACTCATTCAATTTCATTTACTATTTCTAAATTCCAATTAAAGATCGGGGTCCAACAGAAGGTTAATAATGACTCGCTGTTCTTCTTCAGTGAAGGTTCCTCTCTTGATATCAGGTCGCAAATAATTTGTCCATCGTAACCTGCAACTCTTTCCGAACCTATTCAGTCCTGCTAGCTTGGGGAGTTGTTTCCAATTTCCATGTCCGTTTCTACTGATATAATCAACGAGTTTCTCATCTTCCTCTGGCATCCATGGCCCTTTCTTTATTTAAATAGTCAAGGGTTTAATTCTCCAAACTAATGAACTTTTGTAAATGAACCTTACTCTAAAGTTTAGTTAAGACTCAAAAGTCTCGTAGGTTTGGTCGATACTTAACCCATTTAATATAATTTAAATTCTTTTATCTAGCCATTTTTAATAAACTAATTAAATAATTAACAAATACTAATAAATTTATTCCAAGAAAAATTAAACAAACCTTATTCAAACTTTGAATAAGTTAATTTATCCTTATGTCCAAACACGAGTAATTCTTGCTTTTGGTTTTATTTAATCCAGTAACCAAACACATTTCTTCTTCTACATTGAAACACTGGTCATCATAAAATAAAAAGTCACCACTTACATTCCACATATTACCACTATCATTTCCTTCATAACCATACTAGATGATGTCGATCATGATATGTAGCCAAAAGAAGAGAAAAGATGTTTAGAGGACAAGGGGGAAAAATTGTCTCGCACACTTCATTCAACATAAAAAAACTTTTTTTAAATACAATAGGACACATTAACTACAACTCCAAGTTTTAAGCCACGTTAAAGAGTCACAACTAACATACTTGATCAAAACTTGGTCAACTAAACTTATCCAATGACTCCACTAAACCATGACAAACAGAGCAATAACAAACAAAATTACTAAGTAATAGTAACATAAATAATAACAAATCTCGATTACTATTAACCTCCCCCTTTAATCTTGATTTGGTGTAGCACTAACTCTAAGCAAATGCTTCAGTTTGACAAATTCTTAGTGAAGATATCAACTTCTTAATCTTCAGACTTGCAATATACCAACTCGATTCTCCTATTGCAAACTTGATCTCTTATAAAATGAAAACGTGTCTATGTGTGATTGCTCCTCCGACGTATGGCTAGGTTTTTGCCAAATCTATTGTAGATTTGTTGTCTACAAAAATTCTCACAAGTCCTACAACTGAAACATGAGTTTGATGCAATAAAATTTGCAACCAAAGAGCCTAACATGCATTTGTGGCAGTAAGTACATAATCCGCCTCATATGTTGAAAGTGCAACAATAGGTTGCTTTTTTGATAACCATGACACAATAGTAGAGCCAAGCTTGAAGATGTAACTGGATGTGCTTTTAAAGTCATGTCAATCACCACCCTAGTCACTATCTGAGTAGCCAACAGAAGCTAGATCATCATATGAAGTATAGAATAATGTTGGATCGGAAAAAGAAAACATGCTTTGTTTGGAAAAATGGTAAATTTCAAAACTTTTAAGAAATCATTACTTGCAGCGGAAGCAACAAATCCAAATCAACATGCCAATCCATACATAATATGATATAAGGATAATAAAATATAAACAAGATCAGGAGTATTACTGACTCCTTCGCTACAACTTTAAATCCTCGCTGCGCTATCCTCTCCTTCTTCGTATATCCAAATCCTTTGCCTTTGACTCTTTTCCTTTAGCAATCTACTTTCTCCTTGTTATAGTATCCTCAACTAATTAGATTTACCACCTGTTCTTCAAGGACAATTAGGTTAACAAAATCCTTTGGTGGGAAAGGAGAAAAAATGTTTAGAGGAGATTTTCTTAGAAGAAGAAGAAGCAAAATTGAAACTCTTTCAATTAGTATTTTCGATTCTCTCTTTCATGAAAGGAGAGAAGGTGTAAAGAACATGCAAGAACTCTTTCTTGCCTACCAATTTCGTATATGCATGGATGGAAGGAGAGAGAGGCATCAAATGCATCACTTCTTTCATTAATCACTCATAAAATAGCCAATAAATGAGATTATCTTCATTTATCTTTATGATGGCTATTTGAAAAGACCATAACTTAAAATTCAATACCCAATTTCGGTTTTGCCAAGAAGAAAGAAGGAAGATGGTCCATCTAATGTTCATCTTTCATCTTTAATCTAATGAATGCAAATAGGTTACAAGCCAACATTAAAAGACAACCATTTAACCATTTAATGGTAAGTTCATAACTCCATTTAATGATGATTAACCATAATAAAGACTATCTTTATTTAGGATTTTAATGTCGAATGTGTGGTTACACATTTAACCTAGGAATAACCGAAATTGCTATCTTCTTCTTAAATTTTTTTTAAAATATAATTAATCTAATTAATCACATTAAACCAAAAACCAAGCCCATTACTAAATGTACATTTGGGCTTCTTTAATTAGACCAAGCCCAAGATTCAATTATGGGATTCTAATTAACCTCCATTTATATTTCGTACTTAGCTTGATAACCTTCCTTAAAGCCAAGTGGTGAATTTTATTGGACTTTGATAATTCAAGCTCCAATAAGCCCAGAATTAATTCAATCTCATTGGAATTAATTCTAGTTTATTAACTAAATGTCATTCCACTAAAGACAATTAGTTGAACTCTTGAATTATTAAATATTATGAGAATATGTCCAATTGCAAACCCTATTTCGAACCTTATTATAGCCATCCACACAACAAAGGGTAAAATTACCGTTTTACCCTTATGTTGGTTTTTCCTTCTAGATCTCTCATTTTACTTTATATGGTGATTAACACATAAGATCTCATCTCAGTGTTAAGACTTGATGGGTAGCTAGTCCATCAAACTACTGGCGCCATTTTAATCACCAAATCTCCTTAAAACATTTAGAAGAGATGATAACACTATAAACTCTTTATTTGAGTAAATGTTCCCTGATACATGTTTCAATTAATAATTCCAACATGCAGACACTGGATTAATACTCTATAAAATCCATTCCGATCATATCAAGAATTATAATGAAACATATATGAGTTCACCACTCATCAAGATTATGGTTCATAATAAGCGAATGCTTAAGTTGTATGTTTTAAGATTAAAGTAACGACCCACTTTATTCTTGAAAATATACTTGATTCCAGATTCATTTAATGGTGCCATTATCGATAGTCAACTACTATCATGATATGAAACTCTTCATTCCCTTGAAGTAAACTCCTTTACTTATATGGAGATAAATCGCAACACTACAGTCTAAACCATAATCAAGCGACCAACTTGATTATTCAACTATGAATCAATTAATTCAGATTCTAATTGTAGCACCCCACAACCGACGAGACCCGAACCTGATATTGACGGTGATATCCGAGCCCGTGACTCGCGATGGTGGCGTACTAGAACAGTCTTCTATTTGTACAGAAAATGTTTTGGATGAATATGCGTTTGTAAAGTAATAATGATTAAGTTATATGAGTAAATTGGGAAAAAGGATTATGTGTTCGAATGTTTCCGAATTTTGATAAGGAAGCAAATAATTAGATGATAAGATTATGAAACTGGATGAAAGATTATATGTAAACTGTCGAGTTGGTAAAGTGTAAAAAGGAACGTATTAGCAATTGGGGATTCCACATCAAGTGTGCAGAGGTGTATTGAAAGCATGGCAAAATCCGAATCGAGAATTTTGAATAGTGGATAGTATCGAGAAATGTGTGAATAGATTAGCTCTAAAGAAAATGAGTAATGTGACTGGATTAGGAAATATGAATAAAACTCATGAAAGGAATTGTAAGTGTATTAAAAGTGTAACAGAAAGTAAAATGTGACGTTGAAAGATTATGAGTATGTTTGACCTATATGGTTGACTGTGTGTTATCAGTGTGAAACTAATATAGGTTTGGAGTTCATAAGATTATGAGATTGATGCATAGATAAGATTGATTGTGTTTCATTGGAGATATCATTTGAAAAGTGTATGAAAGGTTTTATATCTAAAAAGGAGTTGTTCATTCGGATAGTAAAATGATCAGGACCTAATATAATTAGAGGCCCTGGATGATTTAAGTTAAGATTGACAGGTGTTTGAATCAGTAATATGGTTTAAGAAATTCAAGTTGATGAGAATGAATTAAATTAATGATTACCGAAACTGTTGAAACCTGATGAGATTAGAAATTGGCATTGGAGAGATGCAATATGTTAAACGATACAGAGAATGTTTCTAAATGTGTCACCTTGGCCAATCTATGTATTGATTGAGATAACAGGTAAATGGGAAATGAAATTTGTTATTAGGGGCCTCGATGTGACCGTGTTGTGAATCGATTTATGGATTGACAAGTCAGTGGTAACCTAAAAGATAAATAGAAAGGAAAAAGAGGTAAGTAAGCAGTTGTAGTGTGATTAAAATAGCAAGTCCGTCTAAAATCCTAAAAGATGATTCGGATCCCAAAATGTTACAAATACTGAATTGGAAAATATTGTTAGGATCCGATATATGTGTTATCGATTTTGGAAGTGATAAATTGTGTGTAAAAGGGCAATATAGGGTTAAGAAAGATTTGACAGAAATTATTCGTATAGCGAAATAAGTGGAAATCAGAGAATCAATGATCGAAAAGACTCCCCTAACTTGGTGATATAAATTGTTGAGTTTTGGTTTCTTTCGTGAATAACTTTTCCGTCCGACGTCCGATTGACCTGATTCTTGAGGCATCGGATTCATAGAATATTGAATTTCATTTTCTGAGAGATTCGGGATTTTTAGACGGAAAATTGACGTGACCCCGAGTAACGGAGCCTTTAATCACTGTTTTGTTTAATTGGGGACCTATAGAGGTCCGAATTGCGCACCGTCAGCGCCAATAGGTTTCTAATTTTTAGACGAATTTTTCTGCGGGAAAAAAATGGGATTAGGGCCGGGAATTCATGAACATGCATATTTCATCTACTGTGCATCCGTAATTCATTCAGATTGAATAGTTAGTGACTCGTACCTTCTTTGCTTCTTATAGAGGCCCCAGTGGAGCGTCGTTCGATAATTGACATGGCGGAAACTTCCCGGCATTAGCTCGGAAGTAATAGGTGAGTAACCTAGTTGGTTCCTCAACCTTATGTGTTTAAGATTTTGCAATTATGCCATGTGGAGATAATGGAGGGTTTATGTGTGTTTCTCATATGTACAATTTTGATAAATTCCCAATTGCACAATTAAGCCAATTCTCATCGGACCAATTATAACCAATTTCCAATTTCACAATCAAGTCGGGAATTGTCATACATGTATGTACATATATATATACTTATGCAGTCAATAATCATTTATCAATGACTATCAAAACTGTAATGCATGTGCAATGCAACACTTTGCCTGTACCAAATCCTAACCCGATCCAAATTACCAATCTACCCGTCACTCCGATAACGGGATGTTACACTAATAATATACATGTTTCTCATACATCTCTATGTATATATATATATTACTTACAAAAGAATCTTGGTACCTTATGACCAGATATATAATGCTCATATAGATAAAACCAAACTCTTTTGTTTTATTAATAATAAATATTTTCATTACAAAACTGTAACTGAAGAAGATAAAGTTACATGTAAATACACTTGCTTTCTAGGGCATTATATTTACATAACTCCAACAAATAAACCGTGATCATGTGTGCCCTTTATATATCGTAAGATCCTTTTGGCAATTTCTATATGAGACTACTTGGGGAACTCCATAAACCTGCTGATCAACCCAACTGTATAGTAAATTTCTGTTCTTAAGCATACGAGATACCTTAGGCTTCCAACAATGTGTTTGAAGTACATAGAGTCAACTTATGCATCATCATCTTCCTTGGACAACCTTATATCGACTTCCACTAGTATCTTCACATCACTCATCTGGAATCTTTTCAAGACTTCAATGGAATATCTTTTCTGACATATAAATATACCGTCCTCCATTTGATATACTTCAATACCCAAGAAATATGAAATCAGTCCCAAATCTGTCATTTCAAATTCATGCTTCATAGACATCTTGAATTCATTAATCATTTCAGAGTTATTCTTAGCAAAGATTAAATTTTCAATATATAGGCAAAGTAGAAGTATACCACCAGAATAATTAACCTTCACATATAGAGCATGCTTGAAAGGGCATCTTTGAAATCCAATGGTTTGAAAGAAAGTGTTGATATGCTTGTTCCATGCTCTATATGCCTGTTTTAGTTCATATAAAGCTTTTTTCAATTGTATACTTTCTCTTCACAACCTTTCTTCATGAAGCCTGGTGGTTGTTTTACATGGACCTCTTCTTCAAGTTGCCTATTAAAAAATGTTGAACATTCATTTGATGTACTTTCTAGTGATTTTAAGCAACTAAGGCTATCAAAAGTTTGATTGTTTCAATTCTAGCAATAAGAGAGAAAACCTCTTGGAATTTATAACTTGGTCGTTGTTCGAATCCCTTAGCCACCAACCTCGCCTTATGTCTTTCTATTTCTCCATTTGATGTCAACTTCATCTTGAAAACTCATTTCACATAAATAACATTATTGCCTTTCAGAAGGCCAGTTAGTTCCCATATCTTGTTTCTTTCAATTATCGATAACTCCTCCATTATGGCATTCGTCCATATAGGATCTTCAAGTGCCTCCTCAAGTGTAATAGTTACATACAAAATTACACTAAATTCCCTTCACCGTCTACAATATTGTCAGGTGTTATCTCAAAATTTCTTAATGTTGTTGGTAGTTGTCGATTTCTTCTTGGCCAATCATTATTTAGATCTTGCTGAGTCCAACTAGATGAGGCAGACTCTCTATATTTTCTAGTTTAGCTTCAACTATATCCTCTCCAATGATAGAGGTAACTCGCCTATAAAGGTCATTTTTAATGTCCTTCTCCCACTTCTAGGCTTCATTTTCAGCAAAGATCACATCTCTTCTTAAGATTACTTTCTTTGTTGCGGGATTATAAAGCTTGTACCCTCCATTCTTATAACTAACAAAGACTACTTTGTCATCATGATCGTACAACTTTGATCTCACTTGACTTGGAAAAAGTGCATAGGTAATCGAACAAAATACCTTAAGGTGTTTCACACTTAGTTTAACACCATTCCAAGCTTCAGCAGGGGTGATACACTTAACAACTTGAGTTGGGGACCTATTTATCATGTAAACAGTGCATGAAATTGCTTGAACCTAAAAATAATTTGACATAACTTTGGTTTTCATCATGCTCCACGCCATATCCATAATAGTTTTATCTTCCATTCTGCAATTCCATTATGTTGAGTAGTATAGCGAAAAGTTGTTTCATGTTGTATTCCCTGCTCTTCATAATATTGAATGAACTCGTTATAAGTATATTCAACCCCTCCGTCAGTTCTTAATGTTTTAATCAAGTGACCACTTTCACGTTCAACATGAACCTTAAGCCTTTTAAAGTGATCAAAAACTTCAGATTTTCCCTCCAAAAAGTACACCAAAGTTTTCCTTGTAAAATCATCAATAAAGGTGAGGAAGTATTGATTATTACCAAGTGATATGATGTTCAATGGAACACAAATGTTTAAGTGATATTACCAAGTGGTACTTTTACATGTTGGTTTCTTACTGCAATAAAAGGATGTCTATGTTGTTTTCTAATAATGTAGGCTTCACATAACTGCTTGAGGTGGTCAATGTTAGGCAAGTTCTTCACCATATTCCTATAAGCGAATAGCTTTAAACTGCAAAAATTCAAATGTCCAAAACGCAGATGCCACAACCAAGACTCATCTTGGATTACAATATTAAGACAATGATAAGCACTAGTAGAAATATTGATGCGAAACATTCGATTCTTGGTCAAAGGAGCCTTAAGAACAATTGTACCTTTCTTGTCCAACAGGACCATCTGATTGTTGCATAAGTTCATGACATACCCTTTTTCAAGAAGTTGACCAATGCTAAGGAGATTGCTCTTCATCCCTAGTACATAGAATATATCTGAAATGAATCGATGGTCTCCATTCTTTGTTCGAATCAATACCTATCTCTTTCCCATCATTGGTATGGTTCAACAAATTTGACTATACAATGAACATATTAATTAAGTTCCACAAATAGCTCCTTCCTGCTACACATATAATTTGTGCATCCAATGTCTAAGAATTAGGTGCTATAATTTTTTGTCTCATTGGTTGCAGTCACCATCAGAAGGGCATGATCATTGTCGTCTCCCTCTTTTACATAATAAGCCTCCTCACTATTCTCGTTAAATCTGCACTGATTTGAATAATGACCAAGTCGGTGACATGAGTAACATTCACCATTACATTTTCCATATCTCCTTCTACCTCAACCATGAAATCGTCCTCTATTTGCGTGATGACTAAAATTTAATCTCTCTTGATCATTCTCCTTATTACAATCACCCATTTTGCTATTTTAAGCTCCACGTCCCTTGTAATGATGGCCATCACGTCCTCGTCCTCTTCCACAAAAACTACTATGTTTTTGGCCCTTTTTATTGCTTCATTCACCTTTAACAGAAATTTCACTCTGAAAGGCTTGCTCATCGGTTTCTGTATCTACTTCTTAATCATGTGTTGTTCATGGACTTGTAGCATGCCAATCAGTTCATCAATCAACATATTCGACAAATCATGAGTTTCTTCTATGGCAGTAACCACATGTTTAAATCGATGTGTAAGAGTCCTTGTAATCTTCTCAACTTTGGACTCATCGTTGAGCTCCTATACGTATGTCTTCATTTGATTTGTTAAACTCAATAAATGATTAATGTAATCATTGACAGATTCTATCCCTTCTATTTGCATAAGCTCATATTGATGCCTCGAGATTTTTAGATGCGCACCTTTTTGACTTTCTCTGCTCCATTGTATGTTATTGCAAGAATATCCCAAGCTTTCTTAGAAGTGGTAGCTCCTACAATCTTCTTGAATATTGCATCGTTCACACATTGATGGACATAGTATAGTGCCTTCCGATCTTTCTTCTTACTTTCCTAATGATTGGTCTTTTGTGTTTCACTTGGATCGGCTGCAAGGTCAGGAAATCCATCCTCCACTGCGCCTAACAATTCGTGGTAATACAACACCCTCATTTGGACACTGCACCTAATGTAATTTTTCCCATCCAAAATGGGATTGGAAGCCTATATTGAATTGTTCATCAAGTTGCTATAAAGGATTAAGAATTGAACAAGCCTTTGGTTAAGCACTTTTGTCGAATAGCTTATGGAAACCAAAAATCAGTGCTATAGTTGAAGTTTGGGATACTAGCTCTGATACCACTGATATGCAACAAAAAAAAGAAGAGAAAAGATGTTTAGATGATAAAGGAAAAAATTGTCTCACATACTTCATTAAACAAACAAAAAACTTGTTTAAATACAATAGGGCACATCAACTACAGCTCCAAGTTTTAAGCCACATTAAAGAGCCGTCATTAACATGCTAGCTAAGAACTTGGTCAACTAAACTTATCCAATAACTCCACTAAACCATAACAAATGGAACAATAACAAACAAAATTACTAAGTAACAATACTAGAAAATAACAAATCTGGATTACTATCAACTTATCAATGTATCAACTAAAAGGAAAACAACAGACAACGATAGAATAGTGATATCTCTGACAAGCAGAGAATGTGACAGACGGTGGATTCAATGTCGTCACCAAAAAGGAGACAATAGCAACGACGTAGTGAAGGATTCACTGTTGTTATTACCCTGCACACGCGCTCGATGCCATCTATAATCATAATAACCTAGGCGAATTAAACTCGACTACCACCATAGACATGATCGACATCATCGTCAGTCCAACACTCCCCAACAATTTGTTGATTCATATTGTTTAAGATTGTCCAAACAAATAATGTTTGCAAAAAATACAAAAATAGGAACACAAAATCTATGTAGTCCACTTTTGTTTAGAACAAGTTTTGATTTTCCACAAAAGTAATAGGACACTACAAGAAAAGGAATCTTTCTGCGTCGTCTTTTAAATGTCGTAGAATCCATGTAACCATCGTAGAAAACCATGCACGACATTTATTAAAACGTCACAAAAAACGTCGTAGAAGGTGGCATAGGCAATAGGGATCTGCGACGTCTATTGCTAAACATCGTGGAAGGCACCAATATTCTGCGATGTTTTTGTAGACATCAGGAAAGGTGTGGGTCTTTTGCGACGTTTGGAGTAAATGTCATGGATTGATTAGGTTTAACAACGTGCAAAGGACGTCGCAGAATATCTACATTCTGCGACGTGTATGAAGACGTCAGGAAATGTATCGTTATTTTACGATGTTGGAAGTAAACATCACTGATTGTTTAGTTTTAACGACGTTTACTGGACGTCGCAGAAAAGGTACTTTCTACGACGTCTTGTTGAGAAGACGTCGTGGATTGTCAAATAATTAATAAATGTTTTTTAACCGAAAAAAATGATTTAAAATATATTTGCAAAATTTTTTAATAATGATTTAATATAAATTATAATTTTTTAAATTGTTTTCATTTATCGAATATTTAAAATTTATAATTAATCAATTTTAATTATTAATTTTGAAATTTTCAATTTGCCAAAAAAATTATTTAATAAATTTGAAATATAATTACTTTTTAATTTAAATTTGTATTAAACTTCGAAAATAAATTTTTATAATTTTTGCAAATGTAATATTTAAAAATTTTAAAATAATATTTATTTAATAAAAAATAAATATTGTTTATGAAATAAATTTATTTAATAATTTATCAATTTTGAAAATATCATTAATTTTAATAATTATTCATGTACAATATAACAAGAATTGAATACATGCAAACAACGACTTGTTATTTAACTGCAATTCCCAAACATGTCATAATACGATAATTAAAATAAAGAAAACGTCATAAGTATTTAATATATCAATATGAATACATGTTTAGTCTAAACGAACATTATGTGTGGAACATAAAAGTTGCAAGAGCTTTTTTTGTTGTTCGACTTCGGAAGTTAATCGATCCTGCATTTCTTTAAATTGTTTAGTCAATTCATCGACTTGAGATTGTAACCCTTGATTAGCCCTCTTTGACCCTCTAATTCGTCTCGAAGTTTCTTTCTGACCGAAGCATTCCCTTATGGTCAAGGCCCAATTTCCATGCCAATAAGGTAATCTGATCTAGTGCCCAAGACTTTGTCGCACACTTCATCCACTGTCATCGGATGACCTTGTTCTATTGAATGTGTCATTTTATGATACATTAATTCCTAGAAAAGTAAGAATTAATTACATACACATTCTCTGTTGGGCCTCGAAATTTTTTTATTTTTTATTTATTGATTTACTTGATTTATTCTTTATTTTTGCTTTAATTGTTTTAATTATGTGTATATATATAAATATACTTTTATTGAGTCTTGGAATTAGCAAGTATGATTGGGAACTATAATTTTGAAATTAAAATGAAGGGTTAGGATTAAATTGGATTAAATTATAGTAGGCTTGTGAGGAGGAGAGCCTAAAAGCATTTCAAGTGAGCTATAAGGAGACTTGAAACTACGTAGTTTTGTGATGGGCTTTAAATTGAGAGCAAATGAATTAAGTCATTAAAGGGAGAAGAAGGTTGTCGTAAGAAATAAAGGAGAGAAGGCAAAAACGTGAGCCAAGGAGAAGGGAGCTTTCGACTAGGAGGAAAGGGAGAGCCGTAGGAAGCTTGAAGGTAGGAAGAAAGAAGAAGAAAAATAAGAGAAATCTACTTATGGGAGGTAAGTTCTATCTTTTCTATGCTAGATTTAAGAATGGGATAAAATGGAGGTTAGGGTTTGTGTAGGGATTGAAGAAAGAAAGAAGAGAAAGGTGAAATCAAATGGATTTTGGGATTTCTAAGTAAGGTTTTGGTTATTCTAGCATATATGTCCTATGGGTAGGTTAGGTTAAAGTTTATTTTATCTTTGCTTGACTTTCTTGAATGCTACGACTTTCTTTTGGAATGCATTTATTGAATGGAGTATGGTTTAATTGAAGGGCAATCTTGAATTTGAATTCCGACGTTTAGGTGGGTAACATTTTTATAGTTGTTGTGTGATGGGAAAATGCCCTAAGTGTGTAATCTTTGTTTAAATGGTGCATATTTGAAAGTGTGTGATGAAACAGATAGGTTTCCTTTGGTATGAATGAAAAATATGAGACTATGATGATTTGATAAAATGAAAGAAGCATAAAAATGTCATTTTTGCGTTTGAATATTTAAGCATAAATTGGTTGTGATTGGGAAAGAGAGAACTTGTTTCGTTAGTCTCGTGCACGATGACCCATAGTCTTCCCCCGGCTGCCCGCTTGAGGCCACGAGATCCTGAGAATTTGGACTCGTTGTGTTACGGTGTAAACCGTTATGTTTAAGGAACTCTCGAGCCAATTGTGTGCATTTCATCATTTAATTGTGTTTATGATGCATAATACGTGATATGATTGATATAAGTTCTCATGTTACGCCTTATATGATGATTTTGGGTTATTTGTGCTTTATATGATAAATTGCTAATGTTTGGATTCTTGAATTATATGTTGTATGACTCATTACTCGATGGCTATAAACGTGTTAGCCACTGAGCCGTGTTTTGCTCACCCCATTCTCCCTCCTTAGGTGCAAATCAAGTTGAGCGCTGAACCTTGCAAGGCATTGGGATTAGCTCCAAGATTTTAGATACTTTTGTATTAAGTTAGTAACTAGCTTTTTGGAATGGCTTTATAAGCATGTCGAGCATTAAGCATCTTATACATTTTGTACTTTGCACTTGATTTTGATGGTTATGCTGATATGTAACTAAAGCTATGCTTAAACTCTTTTATGATTGGAAAAGAGAATGAGAACTCTAGTAACCTCATCTTCATGTGTTTGTGTTGATTTGCGATTTGTGTATGACCTTCAAAGGTATGTGTATGAGTCTTTTTAATTGTTGAGTTGTTGTTGGGATTTTTCTTTGAGAGAGCTTGCTGGAAAGTTGTAAAGGTTTATGAGCTGTTGAAGTTGGGTATAGGTGCTGAAATTCTGGGCTGATGTATTCATATGGTCAATTTTGGGCATGTTGTGCATGCAGCCAAATTTTGGGTTGATTTAGGTCGAATGGGATCATTTAGACTTCTTGAAAGTGTTAGGCGAGCTGTAGAGCTTTCCAATGATGTATTATGAGCTATATTTGGATGTGTTAATCGAAAGATGTGAGTTGCTAGAATTGAGTGCAGGTGCTATCTAAATGGCAGATCACAGACGAAACTTTGAGGCCATTTTTGACCCTTATAGAGTTGGAAGTTGGGTGGGTGATCTTCATGGAAGTGATAGAGCGTTCTTTTACCTTTCCATAGACACTAAGTTTGTTAAATTTGGAGTTCTGGGTCACAAGTTATGGTGTTTGCAAGTTTTGGTACTGTTTCTGAGGGGCTAGTCAATCGGTCTTGGAGTAAACTTTTGATCCCTTTAGTGACCAAGCTTGCCTTTAAATCCTTTTTGAAAAATGTAGATTTTTCTTTTATCTTTCCAACGATACCAAGCTTGTCAAAATTGGTGCTTGGAGTCAAAAGATATGAGAGTTAGAAGTCAGGAGGGTCGGATCGCTCGGCAGGTCGCTTGGCCCTCGTCTGCGCGCGTACCCGCTCGGGTGAGCGCGCGAGCGAGTGCTCAGCCGAATGCCCGAGCGCCCGAACGCCCAGGCGCTCGCACACCCGAGCGTCCAGGCACCCACGCACTTGGCCTCCCAAGCGCTTGGGCATCCGAGCGCCCCAGGAGCTCGGACGCTCGCCCTTCTGGCGAGCCGGGGCGGACGCGCTCTTGCGCGCCTAGTACTCGTCATTTGGGGTCAGTTCTTGGCCGACCGACCCCTCTTCCTTCTTTTGGCCATAAATTTTTGCTCAGACTTTCGATCGACCCGATTTTTGAAGCGATAGACTCCTAAGAAAATTTTCTATCTTTTCATACCTGGTAGATCGGTAATGTCTTTAAATTGAAAAAGATGGATTGGAACAAAGTATGATGATCGGTTGATAAAGTTTGGCTATGCCTCAGTAATTTGGAGATATCTTGAGCTATAGAGCTCCGATTGAGGCGATTCTTGTTCCAAATTAAACTAGAGACATAGATCCATAAATTATATGAAGGAACCGAATGACAATCTAGCCTCTAGGACTTTCAATTTCTGAAATGAAGTCGGTAGAGTGTTCAGTCTTGGCTGTTTTCTTTAAGGCAGTATTTTGGCCATAACTTTTTCATTTCTAATCCAAATTGAACGTTTTTGGTGGCGTTGGAATCGTTAGATCATAGGGAACAAATTTCCTTAAGAAGCCGATCCAAAATTCCTATTGCAAGTCTCCTAAACTATGGTCAGTATGTTGTTGGGTTTGGGTCTTCTATGCTTATGTGCTTCCGAATGTTGGGCTTCTGAGTCGGGGCCCAGCATTGTTTGGTATCAGAGCCAGGTTCTCTCCTAGGCTTAGGATGCATAGTAGAGAAATTGTTTTGCTAAGTGATAAATTTTGCATTATGAATTGATTATTTGTATTAAGTGACATGCATATCATGCATACATATAGGAACTAAGATTAAAAAGGAATTGCAACTGATCATTAATGTTTTCATTAAAGGAGTGAGATGCCACCTTGTAGAAAGACACGAGGAGTTTTGCAAGGTTCAATTGCACCTGACTCTCCACTAAAAGAGGAGAGCACCGATGAGTCGGTAGCCCCGGGAGTGGCCCCAGCTGAGGCTTCTCTAGGGCAAAGTAGTGAGTCCCTCCGATCTCAGACGCAGTAGTCGCCTAGTCAGTCTGAGCAAGTTCCTGCTCTAGATCCAAGACTGTTCCAAGAATTTACCCAAGCCTTTGTTCAGGCTATGGGTTAAATGCCACAGGCTTCTATTTCGGCCCCAGCTAAGAAGGGGAGACAATTTGACAAGTTGAGGAAGTATGGAGTTGTGGACTTCTACGGGACCACTGATCCTGAGGAAGCCAAGACCTGGTTGAGAAAGATCGAGAGGGTATTGGATCAGATGGAGTGTGAGGATGATGAGAGGGTGGTTTATCTTGCCGCTTGCTTGATGGATGATGCCTTGAGTGGGAGTGTACTGGGAGTCATTTGAAGCCGATAGGGTTGTCATGGGGAGACTTCCTTGCTGCTTACAGGAAGAAATACCTGTCTGAGGTGTACATTCAGCAGAAGCAGAGGGAATTCCTAAGTCTAACCTAGAGGGAGATGACAGTTACTGAATACGAGCATCGGTTCACTCAGTTATCGAGGTATGCTTCAGAGATGATGTTCAGTGAAGCTGCTAAGTGCCGTCGGTTTGAGTCAGGTCTGCACTTAGCTATCAGGGAGAAAGTGGTAGTGCAAAACTTTGGTGACTTTCAACAGTTGGTTGAAGCAGCGTTGAGAGTTGAGAACATCGAGAACATCAAGAGTGCAGTTAGTAGAAAAAGAAAGGGAAGAGAGCAGTTCAGGAGGGGAGGTGGTACTTCTATACCTGAGAGAAGTGCCAGAACCTTCCCTGTGCAATCTGAGGAGAGGAGCAGCGGTGTGAGCCGACCTAGACCTATGAGGACTTCTATTGTTTCTCACCAAGCCTCAACGGTGGACGGCAGTAGGAGGGGAGGTGGGGACAGGCCACCTTTTCCCAAATGTGAGCACTGTGGGAGGCATCATAAGGAGAATGTTTTAGATTAACAGGAACATGCTTTAATTGTGGACAGAAGGGACACATGGTCAAAGAGTGTCCTAAGCCGGACAGAAGAGAGGGATCGCAGATGCAAGCTTCTAGGAGAACAGAGACAGTGGGACAGAAGACTATGACTGAGGTGGGTAGCTCTGGGGTAGCTAAGAGAGTTCATCCTCCAGAAAGATCTAGGGGGCAAGCACCAGCTAGAGTGTTTGCGATGACATGAGAGGAGGCAGAGACCGCTCCAGAAGTGGTGACGGGTATGGTTAAATTGTTTGATGATGATGTTCTTGTTTTGATTGATCCAGGTTCTACCCATTCCTTTGTGTCGTCGGGTAGGACTGTGCATAGGAGGTATTTGAGCCTTTTGGATACTCCTTTGATGGTGAGTACCCCAATTGGCTAGTATATTATTATTAGTCAGGTTTATAAAAATTGTGATATAGGAATTAGTGGAGGAAAATTTGTGGTGGATTTGATGCCCTTGAAGATGGGGGGGACTGGATGTGATCCTAGGTATGGATACATTAGAGAAGTATCATGCCAACTTAGACTGCAAGCAGAAGATAGTGGAATTCGAGCTAGAGAATGGCAGAAAAGTGGTATTTATGGGAGATAGAAAAGCCAGTCCGCCTCGGATTGTTTCGGCTATGACAGCAGAGAGAATGATGAGTAAGGGGTCTGAAGCATATTTGGCTTATGTGTTAGACACGAAGGAAGATAGAGAGAGGTTGGAAGACATTCCAGTAGTCAGGGAATTCTCGGATGTCTTTCCCGAGGAATTGCCAGGACTACCTCCACCTAGAGAAATTGAGTTTCCCGTTGAGCTTCTTCCAGGTACTACGCCGATCTCAATTCCGCCTTACAGAATGGCTCCAGCGGAATTGAAGGAGCTTAAGGAACAATTGGAGGATTTATTGGAGAAGGGTTACATTAGGCCGAGCTCTTCGCCTTGGGGAGCTCCGGTTCTCTTTGTGAAGAAGAAGGATGGGTCGTTGCGGATGTGTGGATTATAGGAAGCTGAATTATGCCACCATTAAGAATAGATATCCGCTCCTGCGCATAGATGATTTATTTGACCAATTGCAAGGGGCGAGAGTCTTTTCCAAGATAGATTTGAGATCGGGTTACCATCAGTTGAGGATAAAGGAGACCGATGTGTCCAAGACTGCTTTTAGAACACGGTATGGCCATTTTGAGTTTTTGATTATGCCTTTCGGGTTAACGAATGCTCCTGCAGTCTTTATAGATTTGATGAATAGGGTCTTCAAGTCTTTCCTAGACCAATTTATCAATGTCATTATTGATGATATATTGGTCTATTCTAAGAGTGATAAGGAGCATGAGGATCAATTGAGGGTTGCCTTGGAGACGTTGAGAAAGAACGAATTGTATGCCAAATTCGATAAATGCAAATTTTGGCTAAGAGAAGTAGTATTTCTTGGGCATGTGATTTCAGAGCGCGAAGTGCATGTGGATCCACGAAAGATAGAAGCTGTGGTTAAATGTCAAGCACCTAAGAATGTAGCTGAAGTGAGAAGTTTCTTGGGACTAGCCAGATATTACAGGAGGCTTGTGGAGGGCTTTTCTATAATAACTGCTCCACTTTCCAAATTGATGAGGAAGAATCAAAAATTTGAGTGGACTGAGGAGTGTCAGAGCAGTTTTGAGGAATTAAAGAATAGGCTTACTACTGCACCGATTTTGACATTACTTTATGGTGATGATGTATATATTGTATACAGTGATGCCTCTAGGAAGGGTTTAGGGTGTGTATTGATGCAATGAGAGAAAGTGATTGCCTATGCTTCTAAGCAATTAAAGCCTTATGAAATGAACTATCCTATTCATGATTTGGAATTGGCTGCTATAATTTTCGCATTGAAGATTTGGAGACATTACTTATATGGAGTTACCACTAGGGTGTTTACAGACCATAAGAGTTTTAAGTATCTGTTGAGCCAGAAAGAGTTGAATTTGAGACAGAGGCAATGGTTAGAATTGTTAAAAGATTATGACTTGATGATAGACTACCATCCAGGGAAAGCTAATGTGGTAGCAGATGCACTGAGTAGGAAGTCCACTATGGCACATGTGGAAACAGTGTATCTTCCTTTGTTGAAGGAATTAGCCAGACTTGATGTGACGTTGAGACAAGTTGAACCTGATTGTATCTTGGCAAATTTCAGAGTGAGACCAGTATTGAAAGAGAAGATTAAAGAGTTGCAGAAACAGGATGAGTACTTGAGCAAGCTTAGAGAAGAGATAAAGAATGGTAAACCTTCAGAAGTAGAGGTAAAGGAAGATGGATTGATGGTTATGGATAACAGATTATGTGTTCCAGACATGTTAGAGCTGAAGGATGAGATTCTTGATGAGGCGCATAATGCTTCTTATGTAATGCACCCAAGGAGTTCTAGGATGTATTGGGATTTGAAAGAGTATTTTTGGTGGAAGGGAATGAGGAAAAATGTGGCAGAGTTCGCTAAAAGATGTTTAGTGTGTCAGCAAGTTAAAGTTGAACACCGAGCACCTTCAGGCAAACTTAATCCCTTGCCGATTCCGGAATAGAACTGGGAGAAGATTTCTATGGATTTTCTGATGGGATTACCGAGGACTAGCAAGAAGCATGATGCGATATGGGTGATTGTTGATAGGTTGACCAAGTCAGCACACTTCTTTCCAATTAGACAGACAGATTCCTTGAATGTTTTGGCTCAGAAGTACGTGGATGAGGTAATCAGACTTCATGGGATTCCAAGCTCGATAGTTTCTGATAGGGATCCTAGGTTTACCTCCAGATTTTGGGAAAGCTTGCAGGAGGCTCTGGGGACTAGATTGCATTTTAGTACGGCCTTCCATCCGCAGACTGATGGAAAATCGGAGAGGACGATGCGGACCTTGGAGGCAATGTTGAGAGCATGTGCTTTGGATGTTAAAGGTTCGTGGGATGATCACTTACCTTTAATTGAGTTTGCTTACAATAAATCCTATCACTCGGGAATTCAGATGGCACCGTATGAGGCTTTGTATGGTAGGAGATGCAAAACTTCTATTTGTTGGGATGAGGAAGGTGAAAGGAAGCTTGTAGGACCTGAGTTGGTACAGATTACAGTCGATAAAGTTAAATTGGTGAAACAGAGGCTTAAAGTAGCTCAAGATAGGATGAAAAGCTACACAGATGCCCATAGAAAAGAGATGGAATTTGAAGTGGGGGAAAAGGTGTTTTTTGGAGCTTCTCCATGGAAAGGTGTTTTGAGATTTAGGAAGTAGCGCAAGCTTAGCCCGAGGTACATAGGCCCATATGAGATCATTGAGAGAATTGGGCCTTTGGCTTATAAGTTAGATTTGCCATTGGAGTTATCTAAGATTCACAATGTGTTCCACGTATCGATGCTGAGGAAGTACAGATCGGATCCTTCACATATAGTTCAACCTTCAGAGGTTCAGTTGAGGGAGGATTTGACTTATGAGGAGCAACCAGTGGAGATCTTAGATTCAAAGGAAAGGGTGTTAAGAAATAAGACTGTAAAGCTGGTTAAGGTCTTGTGGAGGAACTATTCGAAGGAAGAGGCAACTTGGGAGCCTTTAGAAGCCATGAAGGAGAAGTACCCATACCTCTTCATGGACTCAGGTAAGGATTTCGGGGACGAAATTCTTTTAGGAGGGGAGAATTGTTGGGCCCGGAATTTTTTTTTTATTTTTTATTTATTGATTCACTTGATTTATTCTTTATTTTTTCTTTAATTGTTTTAATTATGTGTATATATATAAATATATATTTTTATTGAGTCTTGGAATTAGCAAGTATGATTGGGAACTATAATTTTGAAATTAAAATGAAGGGTTAGGATTAAATTGGATTAAATTGTAGTAGGCTTGTGAGGAGGAGAGCCCAAAAGAATTTCAAGTGAGCTATAAGGAGACTTGAAACTACGTAGTTTTGTGATGGGCTTTAAATTGAGAGCAAATGAATTAAGTCATTAAAGGGAGAAGAAGGTTGTCTTAAGAAATAAAGGAGAGAAGGCAAAAACGTGAGCCAAGGAGAAGGGAGCTTTCGGCTAGGAGGAAAGGGAGAGCCGTAGGAAGCTTGAAGGGAGGAAGAAAGAAGAAGAAAAATAAGAGAAATCTACTTATGGGAGGTAAGTTCTATCTTTGCTATGCTAGATTTAAGAATGGGATAAAAAGGAGGTTAGGGTTTGTGTAGGGATTGAAGAAAGAAAGAAGAGAAAGGTGAAATCAAATGGATTTTGGGATTTCTAAGTAAGGTTTTGGTTATTCTAGCATATATGTCATATGGGTAGGTTAGGTTAAAGTTTATTTTTATCTTTTCTTGACTTTCTTGAATGCTACGACTTTCCTTTGGAATGTATTTATTGAATGGAATATGGTTTAATTGAAGGGAATCAAGAAAACCTCACTCAAGACAAGGAGGAAGGGCAATCTTGAATTCGAATGCCGACGTTTAGGTGGGTAACATTTTTATAGTTGTTGTGTGATGGGCAAATGCCCTAAGTGTGTAATCTTTGTTTAAATGGTGCATATTTGAAAGTGTGTGATGAAATAGATAGGTTTCCTTTAGTATGAATGAAAAATATGAGACTATGATGATTTGATAAAATGAATGAAGCATAAAAATGTCATTTTTGCGTTTGAATATTTAAGCATAAATTGGTTGTGATTGGGCAAGAGAGAACTTGTTTCGTTAGTCTCGTGCACGATGACCCATAGCCTTCCCACGGCTGCCCGCTTGAGGCCACGAGATCCTGAGAAATCAGACTCGTTGTGTTACGGTGTAAACCGTTGTGTTTAAGGAACTCTCGAGTCAATTGCGTGCATTTCATCATTTAATTGTGTTTATGATGCATAATCCGTGATATGATTGATATAAGTTCTCATGTATAACCCTCGGGCGAGCTGGGGCGGGCGCTCTCTTGCACGCCTGGTACGCGTCATTTGGGGTCGGTTCTTGGCCGACCGACCCCTCTTTCTTCTTTTGGCCATAACTTTTTGCTCAGACCTCCGATCGTCCAGATTTTTGAAGTGATAGACTCCTAAGAAAATTTTCTATCTTTTCATACCTGGTTGATTGGTAATGTCTTTAAATTGAAAAAGATGGATTGGAACAAAGTATAATGATCGGTTGATAAAGTCTGACTATGCCTCAGTAATTTGGAGATATCTTGAGCTATAGAGCTCCGATTGAGGCGATTCTTGTTCCAAATTAAACTAGAGACATAGATACACAAGTTATATGAAGGAGTCGAATGACAATCTAGCCTCTAAGACTTTCAATTTCTGAAATGAAGTCGGTAGAGTGTTCAGTCTTGGTTGTTTTCTTTAAGGCAGTATTTTAGCCATAACTTTTTCATTTCTAATCCAAATTGAACGTTTTTGGTGGCGTTGGAATCGTTAGATCATGGGGAACAAATGTCCTTAAGAATCCAATTCAAAATTCCTATTGCAAGTCCCCCAAACTGTGGTCAGTATGTTGTCGGGTTTGGGTCTTCTATGCTTATGTGCTTCCGAATGTTGGGCTTCGGAGTCGGGGCCCAACATTCTCATCTAACAAATAATTGTAAATGAACTATGTACTTACCCATTTTTCTTTGCATTCAGGAGTTGTCCATTGATCTTTGCTTTCATTATAATGAGTGTGATACCATAGCTTCATCCGGTCACACTCTTCTCCATCCCTGTCACTCTGTTGTAAAAAAAAAAATTACTAGTAATTCTTTTCATAAATTTTGAAATGTCAATCAAAGTAAAATATAATTTAAAAGATAATAACTCACAATCTTATGTCGTATCGCTACAAAGGCCTTGGAGCCAGAGTTTGGTGGACATTTGACCTGACTCCTTACCATTTTAGCTTTTTGACTTTTTTCCTAATCATACACATAGCAAAATCTATTATAACATCTATAACTCACAAATCATAAATACTAAAATATAATTAATTATCAAAGAAGTTGTGAAATAAAGTTTTTTTATCAAATAAAAACTAACGATTGAAGCTGATTGCTCCCAATACTCGCATAAATCCATCCACTCTGCCACTGTGACATTATGCGGCTTCACATCCTTTCTGTGCTTGGTAAATGCTTTTTTAAATTATACCTTTGATCTTTATACCTTAAAGCAAGAAACCTTTTCACAGCAGCATGTACTTCGTTGTCAGTCTTCATTCCCTTGACTTCCAGCTTTTGCTGTCAAAAATTATAAATTATTGGTCAATGCTTTAAGCATATGAAAAACACATACAAATTGTATTAGTTTAGAATACTTACGTCTAACTTATCAAATGCAATGTCCAATTCGTCATTAGTAATTTTTGAAAATTTTGTTCTCATAGATAAGGAAGTTCGGGATACCACACCAATCTCATTGGATAATTTGGTGGACTGTACGGAGTTGGTTGGTCGTCCTTCAGCAGGGGAGATCTCTATCTCCAATCTTTATCAATCTCCTTATTAATCTTTGCTAATTCGTGTCCTTTTGTGACACCCCTTGTTTTTTTTTGCATTAGTCATGAATCCTAAAATAGCAAAGGAATAATTTTTAATTAACATATAACAATGTTAATATCTTTAATTAATGTTAATAATTAATATTAAGATCATACCTGCAGTGCTTGTAGAAGAGGAGCCAACAGTAGAAAGAATTGTGTGATTTATTGGTGTCAGATGATTAGAAGCTGGAGGCATCTCCTGAGAAGTTGATGGAGAACTAATATTGCGTCGCATATTCAAAATTTGTTCATACTTATCTCTCGGATGAATACTAGGCATAGATGTGACTTCTCTTGGTGTTGTAGTAGGATTAGAAGGTGCACGGGTTTGAGCTTGTGCCTGTGTAGGTGCAGGGGCAGGTGTTTGATCTTGTGGTTGTGTATGAGCACATGGCTCATTATCTGCACTTTCAATTAACTGACGGTACCGCGACTGCAGTTGTGTACGTACTAAGCTACTTGGTATAGCCTTATTCTTCTTCTTGGGCAGACTAGGTCCCATGGGATTCACCTACATTCACTTTGACATTAGTGCATAAAACCCTTTTTATCATTACATCCATCACTGTAAAGCCTTATATATGATGTCTCTAATGCAATATCCATGAACAAGAAAATAAAACATTTGATTAACTTATGTCATTAAACTAACTTTCAACAGAAATCTAATTATTGTAAAAACAAATTATTCACAATATAAAGTAAATAGAAATCTAAATTATCATAATGACAATATATTACCTTTTATATGGATTAATGAAGAGATAGATGATTGTGTCTTAGTTTGTATTTGAATTCAATATGCAAAAACAATAGTTGAAAGCAAGAAAGCAAGAAAACAAGAAAAC
This sequence comes from Erythroxylum novogranatense, assembly GCA_029891385.1. Taxonomy (NCBI): domain Eukaryota; kingdom Viridiplantae; phylum Streptophyta; class Magnoliopsida; order Malpighiales; family Erythroxylaceae; genus Erythroxylum; species Erythroxylum novogranatense. The sequence goes on along the minus strand of CM057224.1, from coordinate 26,601,243 downwards.
AAGAAACTGATTTTTAATGAAGAGCTAGATGATTGGGAATGGAATGTATACAATGTGATGCCTACACCCTTGCCATCTATAAAAGAAGCACATCATTGAGAATTTAAGAATTAACTAGTCATTGGCATTACACACAATTAGGTGACAAGTATCAACTTATTATCTATTATTCTGTTAATATGGCATTGTTGCTATCATCTATAAAGATTTTCAATCATCACTTACATTCTTATGATTGTGTGCATTTCTCTGTAGTTTTATGTTCTAACTCATTTCAGGTTCCCTTTTGCAAGAAGTTGTCATTATATTGAAGATGATAAACCATCAGAGTTTAAAGCATCAGTATGAAGAATCATCATAATTGGTTTTCTTTTTGTTTCAGTCATTCTTCCTTTTATGAATGATTACATTATCACATGTAATAAATGGTTTTGACCAAGTATTGGTTTGATATAATGACCAAACTTTAGTCCCTTATTTATTATTTCCTGTTTGATTTATACTACATGTTAAGTGTTATTTTAAGTGAAGAGATAAAAGATTAGCTCGAAAATCTAAGTAGAATGTAGGCACAAAATACATAAAATTGAATTCAAATAATCTTAAAGTATCAGTAAGTCAGCAACAGATTTGTATTTAGAAAGTGTATAACTGAGCTACTTTCTCTAGTTAAATGCAGTTGGAAAACTGAAGCAGTAAAATCATTTGTGTTTATTAATAATAGTGATCACTTCTAAATAGCAGCAATCCACTGGATCTTTTTGTTTTTTATTAGTATTGTTGTTTGATTTGCTAGCTTATGTGTGAAAGATGGCTCCGCTACCTCTGTAATTAATATTCTCAACGTCCAAAAACAAAGCTTAACTAAAGTTTGATCCTATATGTTTAATTGAAGGGAAATTTTCTCTCTTGAATTTGTTTTAGGAAAGTAATTTTAGTAGTAGGTTCAGGTTGCATCATCATCAATGACTCAAGTGTTGAATTGAAAATGGATCTAACAACAAATTTCATACTAATCCAACAAACCTAGAATGCATGTGCATAAATGTTCTTTTTTTAACATGTAAGTTCAGAACTCAAGTCTACAATTAATGATTTCTTCACTCACTAGCTTTATGAATGATATACATGCTTAGGTGATGTATATCCAATTAAAAAACTCATCAATTATCAATTTTAGTTAGTCATTGTTTTTAAGCTTATTGATTTTCCGTTAAAAGTATACATTTAGGTTGTTTAAACTTTGCAACTCATATGAAGATCCTGCTTATGCAGACATTAGCATATGGACACTTTTTCCCATTTTGTACACAATAGTTTCATCTAATTATATTTATAATGTCAATAATTTGTATACAGATAAATATTTTCTGAGAGCATCGTAATAGTTTATGATATATACACTATATAGAAGTAAAAGGAATCTTATGGACTTAAGGTGCGTATCAAAGTAAAACTAGGAAATCATCAGCAGAGAAGAAATACAAAAGTCAAGAAAATGTTACCTGCATTTTAGAGCATCAGTATGAAGAATCATTAGAATTGGTTTTCTTTTTGTTTCAATCATTCTTCCTTTTATGAATGATTACATTATCACATGTAATAAATGATTTTGACCAAGTATTGGTTTGATATAATGACCAAATATGCATCACTAATTATTTAATTCATGCATGTGGAAGACGAAAATATAGAAGTCCATGGATGCTAAAATTACCTTTCAAGAACAGGAACATATGTTGTATGTTTCTATAAATTCCTGGTTTTCATGAATGCTTTCAACGATATATAAAAGTGGAGTTTCTTCAACTCCAAGCTACAAGAAGAATAATGTCCTTATCAGTTTAAGTTTATCTTTGATTTTAGTATCAACCTTAGGAAATTAGAGAGAGTTAACAGATTAATATAACAAGTATATGTCCACATCCATTTAAGTACAATGATGTGCATATTGTAGCGCCCCCTCACCGTAGGGTACACATCGGGACGCCCGAAGGTCGCTCCGATACGTATCCCACGATAAAGGTGCACCACCAGAACATTCCCACTAATAATCCACCTGGCATCGCAATAAATAAACCATAATATAACATAAATCAGTAACTTTTAAAATCCAAAATATCAATCTGATACAGTCATCCAGTAGGAGAATAGACAAGACTATCAGTCCCCTAAACAAAACCAAAAAGGAAACTGATACAAGCATCTATCCTAAGTCATCCTCAAAAGTCCAACCCAGCTGACCGACCAGTGTGCCATCGCTTCTCTTGCCAAAGACGCGCTTCGACGGCAGAAAAGACTATCTCCGGAGCTAGGGGTCTACTCTATCGATCCTGAAAATTTAGATGCAATTTTGAGTGAGTTTGCGAACTCAGTGAGAAACCATCATCGATGGTTCACTCAAATCATGCATTACGCAGATTGCGTACAGCACGACACAGTAATATTCAATTAATAGTATTATATAACATTTCTGAAGAGTCTATAATAGTTTGCGATGATCAAATAACAATTTACAATAACATATAACAATTTACGATTTCATATCACAATTCACGTAATTATGCAACGATTCACAAGATAGCATGTAACAATTTGCAATATCTCATGTCATCACACAATTCAGTAAGTTTGCAATTCAATCAGTCATGTGTATACAATGCATATGAGACTCCTTTCCAGTTATTCGATGTTGTGCCCAAGTGCTCATCGGTATTGATGGGGGACGCGTCAGGGATTTCTCCCCTCGGGCTCGAGGCCCGGTCAGTACAGTATTCGAGCTCAAGGCTCTTTCCAGTGATAGTAGCAACTTGGGTCACACATCCATTATCTGATCATGCATTTATGCATGCAATGCAGTGTTCAGTAATCTACAGTGTACGGCTATAAAAGCTCAGTATTACATTCCTCAGTATCATACAGTAATTCAATCCAATACAGTAGTCCAAATCCAATACAGTAGAAACATGCCACTCGATCATGTATATTTCAGTAATCATGCAATTTCACATTGGCAAGTAATTCACATTGAGCATGTAGACAGTCAAGAATTTGAAAAACCAACTACGTTACTCACCTGTAACTTCCGAGCTACTGCCTGGAAGTTCCAGCAATGTCCGTGAAATGACGATCCAACGGCGCCTCTATAACAGTAAAATATAGTCCCATTACTAGATGCTCAATTAAACAATTCAGTAACGCATATGTCTCAGTGGAATTATGTATAATGCATGTTCACGATTTTTCCGGCGCTAAAACCCAGTTTTGAACTCTTATGTCCCATTCTAACTCGCAGTTCGATTGATCGACAATAATTGATTCAATCCTATAATTCAATTCAATTTCCTCAATTCGTACTTCCTATAACAGTTCCCTATTCACTGGATCAAAACCTCCATTGAAAACCTCAATTAAAACTCCAATTGTCTCAATTCAATATTTAGGTCACTCTATGAACTATAATTGACCTTAATCTCGATAAATCAGTACCACTTAAATTAAATTCTAACTCCCATAATTATCCTCAATTGTAGACCTCTTTCTCTAGTTCGTAATGAATCAAGAATTACCTCAATCGGAGGTCTATACCATAAATTATACTCAATAAACTAAAATTAATCCAATCAGAAAACTGTCCTTCGTCGCGACCTACACCTCTCGCCGCGACGAAAAGAAGATTGCTCGCCGCGGCGTGAAGCACGCTCGTCGCGGCGTGCGTCCTCTTCGCGGCTCGCCGCGACGTAGGTGAAAATGTTCTCCGCGGCGTGGAACCAGGCGCTCGCCGCGGCGTCTCGCTGCACTCGTCGCGGCAAGCACTGAATTTCTCGTCGCGGCGAGGCCGCGCCAGACGTCGAAACGTGCGGGTCGCCCATTGTCTTCTCCGATCGATTTCCGTCCATTTCTCTCTCTAAAACCTCCATTAAACACTCCCATCTACCCAACTCAACCATAATAAATGCCATAAATGCAATAAAAACCATTAATAACAACATTAATGCCATTAAAACTTACCAATCGAAGATCAATCCACAAATCTCTCAAAATCACCGTAACCCTAAAATCTTTCAACTCAACGATTAATCCACTCTCAATCCTTCTCAACCTTCATCAATCACAATAAACCAGTTAGGCTAGCATAATGAGAAGAAAACCATAAGGAAAGATCAAAGAATCCTCACCGGTGGGAGGAGTCGAAGATCGCCGTGGGAGGAGGAAGAGAAGAAATGCTTTTTGCCTTAGGATAAAATCCACAAATTTCAAACCTCGCTATTTATAGACATTGGTCTCCAAATCAGTCCAAATTTCAGTCTCTAAATTTCAATGGCTCAACATTTTAATTTCCTAACAGTATAACTCTAATATTTCCTTTGCCATTGGACAATTCTTTCAGTACTATACAGTCAATCAGTCGGTCACTCTAAAATTTCCGGTCCGGGCATTTTCTTCCAAATTTCTCGAAAATTTCCTATAAGTCACTATCAATAGCCAATCACTCTTAGACTATTTTAAATCAGTCACTCAAGCCCACTTACTCTTAATTTCTTAATCAATCAATCATAATCCAGTCAGTTCAGTCAGTTTCCAGTTCACAGTCCAATCAATTCATAATCACAATTAAAATGCCGAAAAATCATGAATGCATGTACCTATGAATAAATGCATATGCAATAAACCTGTTCCTCTATAATTAGAGGCCAGTAACATGCTCAATCAGTGAATGCAATGAATCCTATCAGTCTGACCCCATATTACCATAATGCCCTTGCTAACAGTAACGGGATGTTACACATATTGGTTGACAAAATGCAAGAACACAAGCATGATGAACTTAACAGAGATTCAGAAATTGATAACAAATTGTTAGAGTTCATATTCAAATAACTTTGAAACTTATAAGCAGAATATGATGCCACAAATTTAATAAGTAAAAGTAAATGTAAATGGAACCATTAAACCAGCAGTGGGAATTCCTTTTTGGAAATTTTCAGTAAAGTTATTTTAATTTGTAAAAGTGGCATTTATAGTAGAGTACCAAGAAATCTGTGCATTTTATTGACAAACATTTATATTTCCATATATGCAGAGGACAAAGGCACGAGAAGCAAAAGAAATAGAGAGACTGATGACAAAAAGATATGGAGGACATGGTTTCTTCCACTCAACGTGGTCCATTTGACTTCATTTTTGGATGTTACAACATATGGAAATGTTCTCTTTCCCAACACTTTTATTATTATAATTTTGCTATTCTTGTAACATCCCGTTACTGATGTGATGGGTATATCAGTAATTTGGATCGGGTCCGGATTGAGTACAGGCAAATGTTGCATTGTACATGCATTATAGTTTCTATAGACATTGGTAAATAATTGTTGATTTCATAAGCATATGAATGTACATACATGTATGACAATTTTCCGATTAAATCGTGTAAAGTGGAGATTTGGTTATAATTGTACAGATCAGGTTTTGAATATAGAATTGGAGTGAAATTGAAATTTGAGTATGGGAATGGGTATTTATTAATTTTGTGAAATTATAGGAATTTTTCAGAATTTTTAGAGTATTGGTTCCGGATCGGAAAATTAGCTTAGAGACTGATTAATTGGATTCCGGGTCCGTGATTGATTGACAATTGGTATGAAACAATTGGAGGTGTGATTTCTAGAATTATGGTTGCAAACCATTGCGAAATTGGGAGAAAAATAAAATAAGAATTGGATTGTTAGACCCTAAGATTTGGGCATGTGGCATAAGAGTTGCCAAACATGCCCTTAGCTTTAAAATCTTATATATATATATACCCTTACCTTTGAGTTTGCCTCCTTCGACCGATTCGCTTTTGGTTTTCAAAAAGAAAAACTTCATAACGAGTTTTAAAGTGTATTTGATTTGCTCTAGCATACCACCCTCGCGGGTCACGGGCTCGGATATCACTGTAGATGTCAAGTTCGGGTCTCGCGGGAGTGGGGTGCTACATTTGTGGTATCAGAGCCTAGAAGTACAATCTTGCATGGGCATTCTGAAAAAAATTTGTCAAAGTGCATGCATGTAAGTCATGTCCCGGTAGACAGTGACAGCTGATCCCTAGTTTAGTATTTGAGTCTCATGCATGAGCCTGTACCAATGGTTTAAGTGGTTAGAAATAGTGAAGAAAAAGATGATATGGAGAGTATGATAAATGGAAGTTGTGATATCAAGGAATAAGAACAGGTATATGGTACGATATGATAAATGGAGATTTAGTGTATTGGTACTGATAGACTTATTATGAAATACGACATTAGAGTTATATTGGAATATATCCTTGAATGTGGAATAGATGTGAATATATATGTATATGCGATTATGGATTGATAGAGGAAATATGGAGATAAGTTAAAGATGGCAAGATTGAAAGTGTATAAGTAAAGTGAATGGAAATAAAATGTTCTGTGATCTAGAAGGATTATCATTGTATTGGATTATCGTGATGGGAGTTATGATTGGAGGTCTATGACTTAGAGTTAGAATATGTTAAGTGAGAAAGCAAGAATGAATGTACATCTGTGATATGGATTTGAGTGTGATTAATCTTGCGTAAAACGAGATAATGAAAAGATTGAAATGTAAGAAAATGATATTGGTAGATAAAAAAGTTGAAAGGTTGTTAAGGTTCAATTGAATTGTCGTTGTGAAATGCACACCTGATGATGGGAATACACCATAGCAAGTAAAAATATGAAGCCTATATGTATTTTATGGATGGGAATGATATCGGAATCGATTGTTGAGTTAGTGGATAACCGCCAGTTATAGTCCTTATAGTTCAAATTCATGTGAGTTGGAGTAAGAAATGAAAGTGCATATAGTGATTAATTAGGAATGAATTGAGATTGTAAACAGGATATTATCATGGTAAAATCCTCATGATTGAAGACAGGTGCAAAAAGGAAGAGTGTGGTTAAAAATCAAATGAGATTGAGGTATCCTTAGCGTAAGTGACTAAATTGTGAGTTGTTATACGTCTATTTTTCGATAAGATGAAGTGCTTTTGATGGTATTTTCTTTGCTGAATCTTATTAAAAAGGATGTCCTGTATGAATTAAGGTATAATTGATCCTCATGAGATATTATAAGTTATAGTTAAAAATTGATTTCCTAAGGTATTGAGAATGACTGACAAGAAATGTGATGCTTGTTGATGTTTAGGAATTTCATGAGTGGTATTGATGAAAATAGATAGAAATCTTCTTACACAGATCTGAGATAAAGCTCAAATGAATTAAAAGTCATTATTGGGAGTCCTGATCTTAGTAGAGACTCAAGTGGAAGAGATGGAATGTGTTGCTAAAAAGGTATGTGTGATGATAATGTAAAGAATCCGACTGTGCAATAGGATTATTGAACGGTAAAGAGATATTAGTCGTGATTTGAGGCGAATATTGATTCATGAATATTTTGTGTAAATATGATCGTAAGGCATAAAGTGGATTTGATAAATATATTATTAACCCATTTTGTAATGATTGCGAATAAATTGAAATGTGTGGAGAATCTAGTGTATGAGAATATGTGTTTGAATAGGTTATAATGAAACTAAGAAAAGATTGTGAGAAAAATTGATCCTCATTGGAGACGTTCAATATTTAAAGAGTTATATGACAATCCATCATGAGTATGGTATAAGGAATTTTAGGTGGAAATTATCAAAGTTCTTAACGCTCCTGAATGTATTGTGCTATTGAAGAGTAAAGTGTCTTAATTGTATTTAGATTGAAGAGTGGCTATGATTGTTAATAATATATGTAATGTATTTAAAAAGTGGAGAAAAATATTTCTTCGAATATGGCTTTGGGAGATTTAATGGCGATAGAGGAATTGATAAAATGCGAAATTTGCAAAGGACCGATATATATAAGGAATTTGGAGTTATTTTAGGACTAATTGTATGTTGGATACGTCCAGCAAATTGTTGAAGGTTTTCTGATCTTAGCCCTTGATGATAATGTTGGAGGAAAAACGTGTAAATTGTATGACTAATGATTGTGAAAAGAGACATTTGGAGAAATTTATAATTCGAGTATTGATCGTATCATTTTAAAATTGGAGATGTTATAGCATTTAATGATGTGTCCCCAGTCAAGGCTATAACGCGATCTATTGAAAGAGTGCAAAGTGATTCTATGTTCGTGGAGATCAGTATAATCTTATAGGCTGCATTGTAATTTGATGACATGAAATTTATTGTACCGGAAAGTGTTTTGAAAGTTTGAAGGTTCTATTCGTACATAAATGTTTTGAATGTATTTATAAGTAAGTAAAGCAATAATGATTATGCTAGTAGTGAATTTGGAAAAAGGACTATGCGGTTGAGTGTTTCAGAATTTCGTTAATGAAGCAAATAATTAAGTAATAAGGTTATGAAACCTGATGTAAGGTTGAATGCAAGTTGTCGAGTTAGCAAAAAAAAAAAAGAAAGTATTAGCGATCGGAATCCTAAACCAGGTGTGCAAGTGTGTATAGAAAGAATGGCAAAGTCCGAATTGAGAATTTTGAATTTGTGGATCTCATCGAGGAATTGTGAATAGCTTTATCTATAGAGAAAATGAAAAATTGTGACTGGACTAAGAAGTATGGGTAAAACCCATTAAAGGAACTGCTAGTGAAATCATAAGGAACAATTAAAGCTATATTCCAGTAAGAGCGCATTGAAAGAGTAATTGAATGTTAGATGTAGAAACGAAGGGTTATATGAATGTCAGACCTACAGACTTGACAGCTGGAAATAAATTTAAAATTGATATTTGGGAGTTCATAGAGTTATGAGATTGATGTATAGGCTAAATTGATTGTGAGGATATCAATTGTTAAATTGGAGACATCATTTGAAAAGTGTATAAAGGGTCTTAAATCCAAAAAGGAGTTGTTCATCCCGATAGTAAAGTGAACAGGACCTAATATAGTCGAAGGCCCTGAGTGATTTGAGTTAATGTTGATGGGTGAATTGAATTTGCAATAGGGCTTAAGTAATCCAAGTTGATGGTAGTGAATCAAATTGATGATTATCGAGGTTTTTGAAACCTTATGAGATTAGTAATTAGCATTAAAGAGATGCAATTTGATAAGCGATATATGAAATGCTTCTAAATGTATCACCTCGGCCAAACTACGCATTGATTGAGAAAAAAAAAAGGTAAATGGGAAATTAAATTCGTTATTAAGTGGCCTTCATATGATTGTGGTGTGAACAGACTTGTAAGACAGGTTAAGAACCAAAAAGCTGATTCGGATTCATTAATTGTTTTATTAACAGAGTTCGGAAATATCATTATGATTTGATTTGATATGTATATGTTATTGGTATCGACAGTAAAGAATTTGCAATTGATTGTATTGGCAGAATTTAGTTCTGTAATGATATAGTGGAAAAAGGTATTTTAGTGATCGGACTAATTCCCCTGTCTTCCTAATCAATTGTATATGAAATTTCGAGGACGAAATTTTTATTAGGAGGAGAATTGTAACATCCGCTTCTTAGATGTGATGGGTATATCAATAATTTGGATCGGTAGGATTGAGTATGAGACAAATGTTGCATTGTACATGCATTATAGTTTCTATAGACATCGGTAAATAATTGTTGATTTCATAAGCATATGAATGTACATACATGTATGACAATTTCCGATTAAATCGTGTAAAGTGGAAATTTGGTTATAATTATACAGATCGGGTTTTGAATATAGAATTGGAGTGAAATTGAAATTTGAGTATGGAATGGGTATTTATTAATTTTGTGAAATTATAAGAATTTTCCAGAATTTTTAGAGTATTGGTTTGGACGAAAAATTGGCTTAGAGGCGATTAATTGGATTCAGGGTCCGTGATTGATTGACAATTGGTATGAAACAATTGGAGGCGTGATTTCTAGAATTATGGTTGCAAACCATTGCGAAATTGGGAGAAAAATAGAATAAGAATTGGATTGTTAGACCCTAAGATTTGGGCATGTGACATAAGAGTTGCCAAACATGCCCTTAGCTTTAAAATCTTTTATATATATATACCCTTACCTTTGAGTTTGCCTCCTTCGACCGATTCCCTTTTGGTTTTTTTTCAAAAAATCTCATTTTCTTCTTCTCTTCTCCTTCGCGATTCATCGTTCTTGATTGTTGTTTCAATTTTCTTCCTTTGAAATGCTCCAATGATCGTTGTTAACCTAGCTAAATCGGATTTGAGAAAGATGATGAATATTGGAGGAGAAATGAAGGATTGTCGTCGATGTGTTTAGGCTTGATCGTTGAAGTGTTTTAGTGATTTTTAAGAGGTTGAAAGCTTGAATCAAGTAAGTTTCTGCTCCTTTATGCCTTAAGTCGTTTAATTTGGTCATTGAATTGAGTATGAAATTGTGTAGAAATTGATAAGTTTCGGATGTTAGGATTTTTGAGAATTTCATTGATTTTGATTTGGGTATTTGATGAATAACGATTAAATGATGGATTTGATGTTAGAAATAAGTTGGGTTTAATGTTTAAAATTGATTGAGAGTGTTTGGAATGGATTTGGGTAAATTTATATCGAAGATCGGAAGAATTTCGGGTTTGGATGCATTTACGGGATCGCCTTGGCGTAGCCACCCCATCATGCGTCATGACGAAGAAATGGATTATATGCATGACGAGCTGAAATCATGCACGCCGCGATGAGTGAAGATGTGCCATGGCGAGAGGATTTCGTTTACACGTCGCGACGAGACCAAAGCGCGCGTCGCGGCGAAGCGAGCATGGATTCGCCTGGGAGAAACGCGAAGTGTCGTCGCGTGAAGGAAGAGGTCTCGCCGCGGCGAGCGACCATGCGTCGCGGCGAGGGACCTTATTTTCCGAAAATGAAATTTAAGTGTTTATGAGATGATTGTTACAAGTAATGAGTTTGAGGTTTTGATTTCAAATGAATTGGTTCCTTAGTGATTAATTGGAAATTAGAGACTAAAATATTTGAATTGATAAGATGGAAATTTGGAATTGAATTCGATGATTATCGAATATCGAATGGCAATGAATAGTGAACATGATTTTAATTGGAATGTGACTTTAGAGTATGGAAATTAGTAAATTGAATTATGGTATCTGGAATTGTTATGAATTAGAGTGAGAGTGATCAAATTGAGAAAATTCGGGAATGTCATAACATGTATAGTACGTAATCTATTCGATACATATGCATGATTGATTATTGGAATTGGTATAATTGGTAATGTGAGATTATTTGACTGTTTTAAAGGCACATTGGAGCAATTCCACGGGTATCTTTGGGACTTGTGTGTGTAGTTTCGGAAGTGCGGTGAGTAACCTAGTTGGTTTCTCAACCTATATGTGTTTAATTGTATGTACTTATGCCATGTGGAGTTAAGGATGGATATATGTGATTGTTATTGATTGATTTGGGACCATGGGTGTTGAAATATTGAAATTGTGATATTGAAGTGTTAATTTGAGTAAATGTTATAGATGCATCGGTGAAATTGAATTGAATCAGATATGATTGAAATACGGACCAAAGGTCCAAGAAATGAAAATGGTACCGAAATGGAAACCGACGAAAATGGAAAGTGACATATGCATTCATGCATAATTGAACGATCGATAAAGATAGTTGTTGACCGAGACGCCATCAGATCTCGAACCGAAGCTTTGAGCTCGAGGGGACTAGTGCATACCCAGAGGGCTCTCCTATCCCTAATGTGAGTGGGCAGTAGTGCATACCCAGAGGGCTCTCCTACTTGCCAAAAATGTGAATAATGTTACTGAACCGAGGGGAGTTAGTGCATACCTAGAGGGCTCTCCTACTCCCTAGACGCGTCCGATTTCTGATAAGTGATAGGCGCTCAGTCACAACAACGAAAAGAAAATGAAAGTGTCACATGCATATTGCATATATGAATGATCAAATGTGAATTGTGTGAGAGGCGAAACGCCTCATAGTCGTGAAATTGAATGCATGGGATTTGATGAATGTGTTAATATGTGATATAATGTGAATTGTATGTATATGCATGAGTTGGGTGGACCATCGATGATGGTTTCTCACTGAGTTCGCAAACTCACCCAACATTGCAATTATTTTTTCAGGAAATGAAGAGTACCCCGTTAGACAAACGGGAGTATGACTACCGTTAGCAAGGCAGAGTAAAAGGTCGGGATCAATGTTGTTCACATCTGCATTAGTGTAGTGATTTTATTAAGTGGGCCCCAATTTATTATGTGTAATTGTATTGTATTACTGAAAATGTTCAGAAATGGCATTGGGCCCAGTTGGGTCATGCATTTCTATTTATGAAATAATTGAGCACTATTGAGTGCTAGTTAATGACTGAAATTGTTTTATATCTAAAAAAATGTTTTTGTTATAAATCGGGCCCAAATTATTTATTGTTCTTAAGACTCAACCGTTTTGAAAGAAAAATTTCATAACGAGTTTTAAAGTGTATTTGATTTGCTCTAGCATACCACCCTCGCGGGTCACAGGCTCGGATATCACTGTAGATGTCGGGTTCGGGTCTCGCGGGAGTGGGGTGCTACATTTCTGAAGCATTAAAGACATGAATTCTTGGTGCTCACTTGTAATCAATTTTCTTCAATTATAAGAAACCTTCACAGAGTCCTCAAATAAGTCACCATTCTTATCAAATCTTAAGAGTGATATCAACTTTGGAAGTGATTGTTGAATTTCCATGAGCACATAAATATGTGCTTAAATAACTATCTTCTTAATGAAAATGGCATCATCATAGTATAAAGGCTTGCCAAGAGAGCTAGTTAAACCTCTAAGTTTAACCTCTAAGTTAGTATAAAGGCTTGTTTCACCTCTAAGTTTCCATCTTTGAACAAAAATGGGCTGGTTATTATAGTTCTAAAGACCTAGTTCTTATTATAGTTCTAAAGACCTAGTTTTATCACTTTTGTACTTGTATAAAGGACTCAAGTTTGAAAAGGAACATATGGCATTTGCAAAAACAAGAAATCACAGCACAATCCACATTAGAAGTAGAACATATGGCAACTACTACTACTGCAAATCAAGCACTTTGAATAAAAGTGCTTCTGACAGACTTTCATATGGAATAGAAACAAGCATACAGATATTTGTGAAAAAACCAAACTGCAATTTGAATTGCCAATAATCCAGAGTTCTATGCTAAGCAAAAGTGTTGATTGTTAATGATTCAATTTAAGCGACCCAGTCAACAACAAGATGAACCATCCAACAATATGTCAACAACAAACATGAACTCCAAATTAAAACAAAAGCAACAAAGGATAAGGTTTCAATTGTTGTACAGGTTTGTTTCACAAAGTAATTTTCCAAGTGTTTGATGCACCTCATAAATACTATTTTCATTGAAATATAACTGATGATCCTCTAATAATTGATGTACTTTGTAGGGCTACTTTTCACTTGTTGGACCCTATTTTTGGAGCCCAATATCAGACATGAAAGCGCAATGCGTGTGCGTGGGGTGAAACATATAAATTAAAAGAAGAAAGGAGTCCCTCGGAAGCACAAGGGGCGTCGCCGCGGAGTGTGATGTCTCGCCGCGGCGAGCCCTCTTGACTTGCCACGCCGCGGCAAGCAATGTCACCCTTCCGCATGGCGAGCGAGCTCTCGCCATAGCGGTGAGCCTCTTCTTTGTCATTGCCATGAAAGCAGCAACCTCGTCGTGGCGACTGCCTCCTACGGTCCACCGTGAATAAACCTGAAACTTTTCTCATTTTTACTAAAACAACCCATCCCAAACTTAACAACATGCACTCAAGCAAATTTCTAAATGATTCAATGCATAAGATTTGAAACGTAAACATGCATACCTCATTAATATCTAAAAGATGAGTTTTACAAAGCTTTAATAACATTTCAAACCAAATTACAAACTTTGAGTTCAAGTGTCAAAAGTTAAAAAATACACTTGAACGAATCGAACTTGAAATGAAACTAAAGCCTTGTCTTCCAAAAGTACATCTTGAAAATACAAAAACATAATAAATCGGAGTGATGCCATATGTAGCGCCCCCTTACCGTAGGGTACGCACCGGGATGCCTGTGGGTCATCTTGATACATATCCTACAATAAGGGAGGGCTACGAGCAGTCAGACACTACAATACTCTCATGGAATCAAAATCATATAACCATAATATAAAGATCACTATGTTTTGAAATCCAAAAGCTTCTTCATTTCATTTCATCGAAACATAAATTCACATGACTATCAGTTCCACTGTCTATATACAATACTAAAAAAGGAAACTGATACAAAAATCTAACTAGGTCATCCCCAAAACAATCCCAGCTGACCGACCTGTGTGCCATGACTTCTCTTGCCAACCAAATCCACACGGCAGGAAAATTCTTTCTCACTGGAGCTAGGAGTCTACTCTATCGATCCTGAAAAATATATAATGCAATTTTGGGTGAGTTTGCGAACTCAATGAGAAACCATCATCGATGGTTCACTCAATTCATGCATTACGCAAGTAGCGTACAGATCATCACATTAACACATTCAGAATTTCATATAGCAATTACAAATTTTCACAATCGCATGTTCAGAAAGATTTCAGAACAGTATCACATATATGCAAAGCATGTTGCCTCTTTCCTAATCCAGAAATCAATTCAATGCACAATACATTAATACAAAACATTTCCATTTTATTGCAATGTTGTGACTGAGCGCCTGCACTGTCCCAATCTGGGCACATTACTCAGAGAGTCTATGGCTCTAATCTGTCCCAAAATGGGCGCATTAACCATTGAGCTTATAGCTCTGTACTGTCCCTTTTCGGGCGCATTAGAGGTTGAGCATATAGCTCTGAACTGTCCCTTTTCGGGCTCATTACTCATTAAGCATATTGCACTGAACTGTCCCTTTTCGGGCTCATTTAACGGTAAACGCGTTTTAGGGGTAGGCGAGCCCTCTGGGTATGCATTACTTCCCATGCGACTTAGGAATAGGAGAGCCCTCTGGGTATGTACTATTCTCTTTCGAGCTCGAGGCTCTTTTCCAGTAATCGAGCTTGTAGCTCTCGGTGGCAGCTCCAGTCACAACCATTATTTTTCAACCGATTATGGTATTCATTTATCACAATTCTACCATTCACATTGAAATCAAATCTATTCTATCACAAACAGTCATATCATTCTCAATTACACATTACCTCACATTCACAGTTTATCACATTGAAGCATAAATGTTTCATAGTCACAAACAGTTTACACTGCAATATCACAATCCCTAATCCCTCAGACCTTCGGTCCGAAGTTACAATCAAATAATTTCACATATACCAGTCATTCATTTTCACAGAACTATCAATGCAGAACTTTAACAATTAAGATTGAGTAACCAACTAGGTTACTCACCTATAACTTCCGAGCTAATTCCTGGAAGTCCCAGCAATGTCCATGGAATGTCGATCTAACGGTGCCTCTATAACAGTCAAAGTAATTCCATGTTACTAATAGAACAATCAGAAAGGTTCACAAATGCACATGCTGAAATGCAGGAATGTACAATGCCTATTCGTGACAATCCCGACGCTATATCCCAATTTCACTATCTTTTGCCTCAAAGCCAACTTACTATTCATTTGGTAAATTTCATCCATTTCATCAAATGACACCTTTGATTTCAATATACTGAACTGAACTCCATAAGTTTCATTTCTACTATTCAGTTCAATTTGCCAAATCATATACACTAGGATATTCTCATGAAAACCTCACAATTATACCCCAATTATCAAGAAACTATCTTTAGGTTGAAACAGTAATCTAAGCCCAACTTTCATTCACAAATTGAGATCCTAAAGACTTGAATTCAAACTTTCTTTCTCTACCTCAATTGTAGACCTCTTTCTCTAGTTTATAACGAATCAAGAATCACCTCAATTAGAGGTCTACATCATTAGTTATGACCCAAAAACTAAAATAACTCAGTTCAGAAAAATGGGGCTCGCCGCGGCGTCCAAAAAGAGCTCGCCGCAGCGTGGCCTTTCGGGGCTCGCTGCGGCGACCTCCTGCGCGCTCGCCGCTGTGAATTAATATTAATTCATCGCGGCGAGAACCTAAATTCTTGCCGCATCGTGGCGCAGGCGCGCCGCGATGTGCGGGTCACAGGTCGCCTTCTCCGACTCTCTTTTTCACATTTTCTCTCTAAATACAACCATAACTCAAATCCAACTACCACAATCTTTCATATTAAACCCCATAAATGCATTTACACTAACAATAAGCAACATAAATAAAGAGGTCACTTACCAAACAAGCTCTCCTTCTTAAAATTCCGAAAATTCCTCTAACCCCTTTCACTTTCTCTAACTCCCACGACTCTCTCTCAAAACCTCAACAATCTTCATCTTCTCATGGATTAGGGTTGATCTTAACAACAAGGAAGGAGCAAGCAAGCTAATGATCAAGCAAAGGTCGGGTATGGAAGATCGAAAATCACCAAAGGAAGAAGAAACAAGCATGCCCTAGGATGAAGGGAAAGAGTTTACTGTCAAATTTAAAACCTAAGGTATTTAAAGGGAGGGTTGCTCTCTTTTCCTCAAACACTTATCAAGTTTCTTTTTCTTTTCAAAATCATTTCCGGTCTAAATTGTCTCTAAATTCCAATGGCTTGACATCTTTATTCCTAAAATCATATATCTAAATTTCCCATTGCCATTGGACAGTTATTCAGTACAATACAGTCAATCAGTCCGTCACTTAGAAAATTCTCCGATCTGAACTTTTTCTCCCAAAATTTCCAGAAAATTTTCTAAGGGTCACTATCAACCGAGAATCACTCCTAGAACATTTCAATTCAGATTTTCAGACATAATTATCTCAAAATTGACTAATCACAACATAATCATAAATAAATGCCGGGAATGTTAGAAATGCATGTACATATATATGCATGTGCAGAATGACTCATTCCCCAAAAATTAGAGGCCAAAAGTATGCTCATAACAAAATATGCAATATAACTCCTAACTCGTCCCAATTCATCAATATAACCTTCCCATCGGTGATGGGATGTTACACCATAACCCTTGACTTACTCAGTCTCTTGCTCGTCGCCTGAATGGGGAGGATAAAGGGGGTGAGCTATAAAGCTCGTGGGAACACATTTATAATACAGAAATAAGCAAAACTATTTAAAAGATAGCCCATTGTCGTGGTATACTTTGAAATCATAATAATTAAGCTTGTGAGAATCATCAACTCGAAATGCTTGGTTTAAAACAATTCATGAGTAAAATTTAAAACATGAATGCATGAAACATGATAACAATCATAAACACATAAGCATAGCATATTGGTTTGGGTTATTCCGGGTTCATGGCGCACTACACATTCCCATCGAAATGGTTATGTGTAGTCGTAGTTTCTTGAGGGAGTCCTTGTGGGGAGCTCTGTTCCACTTGCGGGCAGGCGGGCGAAGCTTTTTCATGAGTCAACGTGCACGTCATGGTTCTTGAGGGACATACCACAAACCCACATAACATGCATGATTCAAAGTCTTGTAAACTTGATTGCCAAACTGGCACTTGTTTAGAAACTTGCCTTTCATATTTTTCAGAAATCATGATTTCATGTGCATTTATTCTTGAAAGGAGAAAAACCCTTTTTGAAGCCTTTTCAAAAATCATGAATGCAAATCATGTAGCAACATATAATCATTTCACAATAGCAATTAAAGCAAACATTGATGATGCAATTTTAAATCATTCAATCTTTCTTGATTTGAACAAAACAATGAGTGACTTATTTATTCTATTATAAATATGAACCCACCTTGAATTCCTTGCTTATACTTGTTTAGGAATGCCTTTCCTCTGGATCCTCTTGCTCCTCTTGCCTCACTTGATTTCCTTCAACAATAACCAAAATTCCAATCAATTTGGTGTAGAAATCGGAAAGTCAAACTTTAGCAATTCAAACTATAACTAAAGCTGAAACAAAAATTCTATGCTCAACTTCCATCCAAAATTGAAGATTCTTAGAGACTGATTCGGAACTTCATCTCTTCATAAAAGTTGTAGCCTTATGTATCTAGCTTACAACGCATCAAAAATTATCTCATTTGGACATCTACAGCAAAAGATATGCCCAAAATATCAAAATTCACCTATGCTAGAAACTGGGAGCTCGCCGCGACAAAGGCCACGCTCGTCGCGACAAACGGCCCATGCTCGCTGCGACGAACACAAATTCGCACGTCGCGACATACACACCTGCCTCACACGTCGCGACAGGCTCATGAGCACGTTGTGACGTGCGGGTCTGGAGAACGTCTCCGAACCTGATTTTTCCAGCATTTTCCCACTTCAATCCTTCCCTTAAGCACATGCAACACATCTAAACCTTGATTAAAGTCTTATACTTCATTTCTAACTCATTTAAACCTTAAAATCAATCACAAAATCAACAACCCCAGGAAATCTAACCATTTTCCTGAAAATCCCTAAACAACTGATTCTAACATCATTCCAAGCTATACTAGGGTTTAATCTAACCAAAACAAGAGGCAAAGAACTTAAACTTACCAAGACTTTGCTTCAATTCCTTCCAAAACCTCAAGAATAGCAAAACCCTATCTTTCTCTTCTTCTTCTTCTCTTCCACGACACCCTCTTCTCCTTTCTCTCTTTTCTTCTTCTTTCTTTCCCTCTAACTCTAAAACCTAAGTCTGAATGGATATGCAAGGACCATATTGTCCCTCCATGTAAAGCTTTAGCCTCCCAACTTAAGTAACCTTCCAATAAAGCCCTCATAAATTTTACTCTTTCATTTTCACTTATTCCATACTAATCTCAAATTAATCTTAATTTTTCACTAACACTTCCAATAAATCAAACTATGAAATAAATCATACAATGAACATAATTCATACTTAATTACATCAATAAAGAAAATTTTGGGACCCAACATCACCAGTGGTTGTTAAATATGCTTACAATCATTAGGAAAATCTCAAAGATTTAGTACTCCTGAATCCTCCTGTAATGATTTTCTCAACCTTCACCATTGCTGTTATTTCTTCAAGTCAATACTTATCTTATGTTTTCATACTAGACATAGCAGGTTATGTAGTTTCAGAATATTAAACTTTATAAATCTCTGTGCAATTATAGCACACACCTAATCTGACTAGAAATTCAAAGAACAGAAGAAAAAACTTTCACTTTCATTTTCCTCTTAGAGACCTTGCTTTTTTTATGATGACCTCCCTCCTTACCAACGATCTTAATCTTGGTGAGTGGGTATGCCATCCTAACTCTTCCACGTAATTAATAGAGGTTTACGAGCTAGCAAATCTCATAGTTTATATGTTTTGACTTACTTTGCTACTTTATAAGAAGTGTATATAGTCAGCTGAATTTGTCTTCCTACATCTTCAACAAAAAATATCAAAGAATCTCTCTTATTTTTCAATTTTTAGGATGGTAATTACTAACACACATTGTTTTTGTCTCTCGTTCACTCAAAGATAGCAACTACACATGCGAACCTTCCATCTGCTTTGTCTATTTTCAGCAACTTTTTGCTAGGTGAAATTTTTTCTCAGGTAAAGATTTGTTTCAAGTTATGTGAAAGAGGGGTTATTGATTTACTGTTGTTATCTGTCATCTTTTTGCACAACTATTATGCTTAGTTAATTTTCATATCTTTTACAATTTTCGTTTGACACAACTTATGGTTCACTTCTGCACCCGCATAGGATCCTCTAAGGGCCAGTGACAAAGCCTTCACAAGTTGTGGTCCTTATAAAATGAAAGAAGATGATGCAATGGTGTATAGAAGACCTTATCTCACATCAAGTTCAGCAGGGTTTGCACTGAATGCAATTAGTAGGGCCATGAAGAAGGACCTAAAGGTGCTTAGTTTCTTCCTTTCTATTTTCTTATAATCGCATAGTATGCAAATGATCGTCGGCTTATCGTTCAATATTAAAATTGATCCTCGGAAATCGGTCAAATAAAATTTATACCAAGGATTGCAATACAGGATGCAACCTCGGGTCGACTCTCAAGGAACCAGTGTACTAACTGATCCTAGACTAGCCTAATGTTTGAATGATGCATGCAATTAAAGCAATAAAAAGGAGTTTTGATTGATTAATCTAAAATTAAACTAAACCAAAGCAAAGGTAAATATTTTTGGGATTTTGAAAAGATAAGGCAATTGAAATTAATTAAGATTGAAAACAATTTACTAAAACTCTCCTAAAAATGTGGCTCGGGTCATCATCGTTCAAAATAATGTTGGGGTTTGAAATCCACTAAATTTCGAAAGCTCAACCTTAACAACTCGTTAAGTCCAAAATTTAATTAATCAACTCGATTAACTAAATCTTGTTAAAAACCTTAGTGTATGGTATGAAATGATTCATGCAATAAATCAATCAGATAATAACATAACCAACTTAACCAAACACAACTAGGCAGATTAGGTTAATTAATGCAAAATCTGACTGATATACATGAGACTTCATGTATTCAGGCACAATATTCAACACAAAACAATCCATAACATAGATCAAAGTTTAACATCTTACTAAACTATAGCAAGATTCATTCGGTCATACAATGCAATCTCCAACTCGGAGTTGTTACAAAAATACGACAGAAATCTAAAACTAAGATCGATTACCCCTTGAAGCTCATGAAACTCAGACCGTTGCTACATCTTCAGGAGATCCGACGCCTTAGCCACGCATGACACCAGCAGACTCCATTACGGCTGGAAAATCTACTCGGTTCATGACTCCAACGACGAACA
This sequence comes from Erythroxylum novogranatense, assembly GCA_029891385.1. Taxonomy (NCBI): domain Eukaryota; kingdom Viridiplantae; phylum Streptophyta; class Magnoliopsida; order Malpighiales; family Erythroxylaceae; genus Erythroxylum; species Erythroxylum novogranatense. Next base: position 26,580,434 of record CM057224.1, on the reverse strand, counting down.
GATGAATGTGGTGACGAGCAGTGGAAGATGGGACAAAGAAAGTAAAGTCGGCGTGAGTACGGTGGTAGCGAATCTGCAAAATAAAGAAAACAAAACCTATTAAATCTGCGGAGAAGACGAAGAAGGGTGTTACCTCGGGATTGCGGCCTCCTAATTTAACCTAAAACGGAAGGTTTTATAGGAGCTGAAAGCGGGCCGAGTCGGAACAGTGCGAAAATTTGCCATTTAAGGGCCGGGTATCCGACATTCGTCGCGACGAATGAAAGATGTTCGTCGCGACGAATACAAAATGGTCACTCGTCGCGACTAATTAATTTATACCAAATTAATTTGTCGCGACGAATGGGAGTGTTGGTTCGTCCCGACGAATGGATGGCTTCTCACGACGTGTTGACTTTCTCTTGTTGACTCCAATTGTTCCTACAAAAATACAACACATTTGCAGTATAATTGTCCCAATAAAAATTATGTAGAAATTAATATCAAATCACAATAAACTACTGACAATATGCAAATTATAAAAGATCGATATGAGGAACCAATTTAAGCACAAAAATCATGAATTAGGAGTCAACAAGTGCATAATTACTTAAGAAAACAGGGCCAATTTATAGTATAAATTTGGTCCAATCAAATTCCCCCACACTTAAACCTTTGTACTCCTGAACAAAGCTTATAAGAGTCAAAAAGGTACAAGAGTAAAAGAAAATTCTGCCCATGCTCAAACAACAACCAAAATTGACTCAATCCACTTTATCGTAATTCTAACGCAAAGAAATTGAAAGAGTGCTAATAAAACAAACATTGAAAGAATTTAAGCACAAGAGATTGAACAAATGAGAATCACTCAGATATGGTGTTTACGCTCGTCTCACTTGTATAGTAGGGATATTTTCTCTCAATCTGCTTAATACATCTCCTACCATGAAGCTTGTATCAATTTTATTTCTCCACTACAAGGACTATCATTTGAAGATCAAGAGGTCTTTCGGGGTTGTAATGAAGCAGAGGGCTAGATGAATGGATGAAGTGAAAGAAAAATATATGAGCATGCGCACTAAATGAGGAATTGATTTCAACAGCAAAACTAAAACACTACACTAAAATAAATTGAATACACACACTTTTTTTTCACATTGTGACTATCTCATTTTGAGATGCTAATCCCTTTTTGGGATGCAACACATTATGATCCCTTTTCGGGATACACAAGACTAACACTTTTCATTTTTCAACACTTTTTTTTTAACAACACAGACTACCGACATCATCTTAATATGTATGCAAATGCTCATAACAAAAAGGCTTAAGGGGCTAGCAAAGGAAAAAGTGTTTAAGGGTTGGTGTTTGGGGAAAGGCTGAAAGAAAGAACGCCTCTATCATATCCACAAAAATCTAGTCCATCAAGCTTTGAGTAAAAATTGACACAAGTTCTAGAGAAGAATGGACTAAGCAGATGCACACACAAAAATATAGAGAAAAATTTGGCACGAATATCCTTCCAACAAGGTTTTTGTCTCAATGATCAATCTCAAGTCTTAAAAACTTAAAATGCTACCTTGTTAGCATGCTCCCATTTACTTTGTTTTGAAAACTTCAAAAGTTAAAATTTTGCCAAAACCAATTATCGCTCAAGAATGGAGAGCATTTTCAAAACTCAAGTATCGTTTGAAACTTATAAGGGCTTTGCATGCAAGGGCACAAAAGAACAAGTGCAGAAAATGTTTTGATTGAGTCCAAATTTATCGAGAAAAGCAACGGGCCCACAAAATTATGCACAAATTTTAATAGGTGTACAATGCAAAATATAAAAGGAACGACTCCCCACACTTAAACATGGCATTGTCCTGATGGCGCGAGGCATGAATAGAAGCATGAAACAACTAGAACACAAAGAGAACGGGATATATCATTAAGCTCAAAAGAAATGTACAAAAATAATAGGAGCCAAAGAACTAACTAAAATTACAACGAAGAAAAGAAAATACAGGAAAAGAACAACGATAAAAGAAACGAAAAGAAACAGCCTAAACTATTCTGCAGGATCATCGGTGAGGCGGATCTGGAGGGGCGTGGCGTAAGATTTGGGAGCAGAGGAGGCGGAATAGGCAGCCCGAGGTGAGTCGCAATCATGGTCGACATCGAGCGATCGAACTCATGGTCGTGATCATCTGGCCTCGAAGAAGTGAGCCGGGCCTCAAGCCGAAAGACGTCCTGGCGCAGCAGAGCCACCTCAGAAGGAGCAGGGGGAACAGAAGGTGGGGAAGACACTGGGGTAGGGATAGGAGGCGGAGAGGAAACAGGAGGAAGGACGGGAGGGGTGGGAGAAGGTGCTCGAGGGGATACAGGGCGAGGAGGAGGTGAGGGAGAGGAAGGAGTTGTGGGGGCAGGCTGGGCAGGAGGCTTACCGAGACGGACGTAGATAAAAGGGGAAGCAGGCGAAAAGGTGAGATCGGCATGATGCTTCGGGACTCGATAGGCCCGGAACAGGTCGGAAATAAGATGGGCAAAAGGAGTTTGAGTTTGGGGTTGGTGGCGAGGACACACTGGCGGAGGGCGGAGGATATGGCGGAAGCTAGGTCCACAGGGTGGCCAGTCATAAGCAGATATATGTACAGAGCCTGCTCCTTTGGAATGTTGGTGAGGTGGAGAGTAGGTAAAATGTTGTTACATATAAAATGTAACCATGGACGGGCTTGTGGGAGGAGGTCGGAACGCCGGATATAGCGCTGAGCCCCCCAGGGTTGAAGCCACTGAGTACCCTCAGGGCAAAGAGTACGAATGACATCATCCCAGGGGTATGCAGCGATCATTTCAGAATAGTAACAACGAGGGACAACAGGGAGGTGGTAGTGCTCTCGGATAATGGCAGATGTGAAAGCATTTGGGATAGAAACACCCCGGAAATTAATTCCGTAGGTGTGAGAGTAACGGGCATGAGTGTAGTACTGGCGTACAAAGGTAAGGTTGCCGGTGGCCGAGGGTGGGCGAGGCGGTCAACTCTAATTGAAAGAGTTGACCCATAAAAGGTTAATAGCCGAGTAAGAGGGAATGGCTTTTACGTGAGTATGGTGCGGCTCGCAACTCGCGTGGCTAACCGAACATACTCAGGATCTGCTAGGTGAGAGGGAAAGCGGGAAGGTTGCGAGGAAGAGGAAAGGGTGTGATCGGAGGAAGAAGAGGATGGCTGCTGCTCCAGTCTGGTGGCTTGTTTCATTCTAGGCATAATTCTGCACAAACAAACGTTAGAATAGGCATTAAACTAAGAAAATTATCTGTAATCAAAGTCTTGACCATTATTGCGACAAGCAGAACGTTACGCTGCGGCGAGAAAAGTCCTCTTCCATTCGCTGCGCCAGCAGGTAATCATTGCAATGAACGGGCATCTGTGAAACCTAAGTTCGGCGGCGAAGATATGAAATGGCCATGGCGAATGGCGATTCTGCGAATAGTCGCGTGACGGCGTTCTTTGTTTGCCTCAAATCTACGATTAATCAACGAAAATGGACAAGAGGAAGGAATAGGAACACTTACGTAAGGGTGAAAACACGGTTGGAAGAAGATTGGAGGAGATTGGGAGCTTCAAACGGCAGATGGCAAAGAGGAGGCGGCGGCGAGGCAAGCAAGGCGGGCGAAATGAGGAGGAAAGGAGAAAGAAGAAGAAGAAAAGAAGAAGACGCGGGAGACGAAAAGGCGCGAGAGGAAAAAGACCAAAAGGGCCTCGGACAAAAGAGATGTCCAACGGTCAAAGGGTAGAGATGTCCTTATTCGCCATGACGAAGTAAGTCGCTAGCCATGGCGTAACAAGCGAAAAACCCTAGATTAGCGCGGCGAACAACGATTCTCGCCAAGGCAAACTACCCGAAACAGTTACATTAAGGATCCTACTCGGTTTACAATCATCAATTAATCAATGCACAATTCACCCAATCTCTTCAATCTAATCATGCTTCATTAAATTAGGAAGAACATAGAGCTAACAAAGGGAATCAAATTATTCAAACGGAAGGAAATCCTACCTACTACAAATTATTCCTCTTGGATGGGTTTCTCCCCACACTTAATCAACACATTCATGCAACACAACATTTCAAGTCAAATCAAATAATGTGCACAAATATATTGAAAATGCAGAAAAGAAACACCGGTGCTCACGGTGGATCTTGTAGCTCGGGATGGACGTGCGGTTGATATCCAAGCTCCGTGTCAACGGCTTGGGTCCCGGCAGCTCCATGTCCATTCCGTATCCGAATAAGCACCTGCACTATCATCAAAATAGAAAGTGCCTCCAAAGAGATCATTAGTGGTCGGGGTTAGAGTTTCTGCAAATTCAGAACAAGCATCATCAATCACAACATCAAGCATATTCACCCCAAGCAAGGAGTAATCCTCGTTAGGGTGCTTCATAGTTTCATACATGTTGAAGCTAACGTGTTGATCACCAACCTCCATGGTGATCTTTCCTTCCTTCATGTTAATCATTGTGCTCGCGATCCGCAGGAAGGTCGTCAAGGATCGGAGAAGTGTCATGTACCACTTCGGAGGTCATGTCTAACACGTAAAAATCCGCAAGAAACACTAAGCCTTTAACTGGACCGAATGTCTTCAATAATTCCCACGGATGCCTAAATGACCTATCACTAACCGGAGAATAACAGATGTGGGCTTAATACTCTTCACCCCAAGGCCTTATATCTTGACTCGGGCATCACATTTATCGCTGCCCTAGATCTAGCAAAGCTCTACCTATGGTCACTTTCCATAAGGTGCAAGGGATGGTAAAAGATCCGGGATCGACATTTCTTGGTATCTGCAGCTTAAACAAGGTCGACACATTTGAGCTCACTTGCACCCTCTCATTCGCCTAAACTTTTCTTATTTGTACAGATCCTTCAAATATTTAGCGAGGCGGAACTCGCTTAACCAAGTCAAGTAAAGGGACATTCACTTCCACTTTCCCAAACAGATCAATGATATCCTTCTCATATTGTTTCTCTTTTAAGCGCTTACTCATCATATCTGAATTAGGAAGCGGAAGTTTATGAATATTTACCTCTTCACCTTTACCCTTGCTTGCTTGACTCTCCATCCTTTGTTGATCGTTGGAACTCCTAAAGTAGTTCCCTTGTTCTTTGAGGCTTGCTTCCTTTCTCTCGAAGCTTTTCTTCGCGATCACTCTCGATCGCTTGACACTGCTCTCTCTCACTGAGGCGCATCTTCAACCTCAATTTCCTCGGTGCATTCTTCTTCTTCGGGAATGTCGAAATGCACTTTCTTTCCACTCCTCAACTCAATTGCATTTAAACTCTTCGGGTTTATTACCGTGTTGGAGGGAATGGTTCCGCTACTCCTAGCTTGGTTGTCACTCAAATTATTAGACAATTGGGTGACATAGGCGTTCATGTTCTCGGCCTTGGTCTCCTATTGCTCCATGCGTTTCTCCAAGGCACTAAAGCGGGCAGTATTCTTAGCGGAGTCCTGTTGGATGAGGTTCGCGATGGCGTTGAATTGATTTGTTGTGGAAGTTCGTTCCTCTTTCATCAACGTCATCATACCATGCAGAAGCTGATTAGTGTCCTCTTTTGGTGGCTGTGGTTGCACCGTCAACGCTTGCTGATCGGGAAACTGGTTTGTAGATGGTCCAGCTCCACTCCCTTGTTGAAAACGGTTGGGTGCTCTTCCTTCATTATTCCTCCAACTGAAGTTAGGATGAGATCTCCATCCTTCGTTATATGTGTTGGAGTACGGGTCCCACTTAGAATTTTGTTTGCTTGGGTAAACAGCGGACACTTCTTCATACCTTCCGGGACAGACGCTGGAAATGTGCATCACCGATCCACAAGATTCGCAACTAGGTGCGACCAGTTCAGTGGAGGGTGATGGGCGATGCACATTCAAATTCTTAAGTTCAGCCGTGATTGAGGATAACTGGGAAGTTATCCGATGTTCCAAGGAATCTACTTTCGATTCCAGGCTCTCCATTCTCTTAGTTTGAGCCGTCATGGCTCCCACTTCATTCACATTCCTGGAGTCGCGGACACTATACTGTTGATGATTCAGGGCCATTCTCTTAATCAGGGCCCAAGCTTCTGGTGCGGTGAGGTCAATCAACGAACCTCCCGACGCAGCATCCAACATTCCTTTCTCTTGGTTCTTCACCCCATCATAAAAATATTGAACCAATTGTTCATCAGGGATCTGATGATGGGGGCACCGAGACAACAGATCTTGGAATCTGTTCCAAAAATCATATAAGGACTCGTCATAGTCTTGCTTGGCAGAATAAATTTCTTTCCTCATTGATGACGTCCTCGAGGCTGGAAAATACTTTTCCAGGAAAGCTTTTCTCAAATTGGCCCAACTGTGATAGACATTCGCGACATGCCTTGGGAGGCTCATATACCACTCCCGGGCCTTTCCTTCTAACGACAAGTGGAATACCTTCCACAGCACCTGGTCCAGATGTGCTCCTACAGGCTTCATACTCTGACAAATCATGGTAAGGGCTTGAAGATGCATGTAGGGGTCCTCTCCCGCCAAACCGTGAAATTTGGGAAGGGAGTTAATCAATAAACCTTTAACTTCAAAATTTACGTCGAAGTTAGGGCAGGCAGCAGTGAAAGGATCGTAGTTTACATCCGAGGTTGTAGCTTCTCGGATGGTTCTACGTCTGATGTTCACATTGTTGTCATCTACGCGTTCCTGGTCACCGTTAAGACCGTGATCTCCATTTCGGGGTGGGTGACCGGGATATTCTTGTTGTTCAGCCATCTCAGATTCTAGTCGATCTAGTGTGCTAAGTCTTTCTTGCTCTCTCTTGTTCTTCCTAAGTCGTCTAAGGTGTCGCTCAATTTCAGGTTGAAAATGAACTAATCTAAGTCTACGGGGCATGCACAAGAGAAGTTCACCTAATAACGCTCACTAAAACGACAGCGGACAGAAAGGGTTTAATTCACTACTGTTCGTCGCGACTCGTAGGAACTCTCTGCGGCGAACAGGACAAAATTGCGAATATTCGTCGCGACTTGCGATGAACTCGTTGCGACGAACGATGAACTCGTTGCGACGAATGATGAACTTGTCGCAGCCAAGAATCACAGCAAAGCACAATAACTCGAAATTAGGCACAATAAGCAGGAACAATAACACTAAACACTTAAAGCAAAACAGAATTAACACTAAAAAGATTGAAGCAAACAGAATAAAACAAAATTATGAAATGCAAAACAGAATGCAAATAACTAAACTAAAATGCAAAACAAACACTTGGCTAACCTAGAAAACCAATTACTTTGGTTCCCCGGCAACGGCGCCAATTTGATCGTCGGCTTATCGTTCAATATTAAAATTGATCCTCGGAAACCGGTCAAATAAAATTTATACCAAGGATTGCAATACAGGATGCAACCTCGGGTCGACTCTCAAGGAACCAGTGTACTAACTAATCCTAGACTAGCCTAATGTTTGAATGATGCATGCAATTAAAGCAATAAAAAGGAGTTTTGATTGATTAATCTAAAATTAAACTAAACCAAAGCAAAGGTAAATATTTTGGGATTTTGAAAAGATAAGGCAATTGAAATTAATTAAGATTGAAAACAATTTACTAAAACTCTCCTAAAATGTGGCTCGGGTCATCATCGTTCAAAATAATGTGGGGTTTGAAATCCACTAAATTTCAAAGCTCAACCTTAACAACTCGTTAAGTCCAAATTTTAATTAATCAACTCGATTAACTAAATCTTGTTAAAACCTTAGTGTATGGTATGAAATGATTCATGCAATAAATCAATCGATAATAACATAACCAACTTAACCAAACACAACTAGGCGATTAGGTTAATTAATGCAAAATCGACCGATATACATGAGACTTCATGTATTCAGGCACAATATTCAACACAAAACAATCCATAACATAGATCAAAGTTTAACATCTTACTAAACTATAGCAAGATTCATTCGGTCATACAATGCAATCTCCAACTCGGAGTTGTTACAAAATACTACGTAAATCTAAAACTAAGATCGATTACCCTCGAAGCTCATGAAACTCGGACCGTTGCTACATCTTCAGGAGATCCGACGCCTTAGCCACGCATGACACCGGCAGACTCCATTACGGCTGGAAAATCTACTCGGTTCATGACTCCAACGATGAACAGATGAATGTGGTGACGAGCAGTAGAAGATGGGATAAAGAAAGTAAAGCTGGACGTAGTCTGGTGGTAGCGCGAATCTGCAAAATAAAGAAAACAAAACCTATTAAATCTGCGGAGAAGACGAAGAAGGGTGTTACCTCGGGATTGCGGCCTCCTAATTTAACCTAAAACGGAAGGTTTTATAGGAGCTGAAAGCGGGCCGGGTCGGAACAGTGCGAAAATTTTCCATTTAAGGGCCGGGTATCCGACATTCGTCGCGACGAATGAAAGATGTTCGTCGCGACAAATACAAAATGGTCACTCGTCGCGACTAATTAATTTATACCAAATTAATTTGTCGCGACGAATGGGAGTGTTGGTTCGTCCCGACGAATGGATGGCTTCTCACGACGTGTTGACTTTCTCTTGTTGACTCCAATTGTTCCTACAAAAATACAACACATTTGCAGTATAATTGTCCCAATAAAAATTATGTAGAAATTAATATCAAATCACAACAAACTACTGACAATATGCAAATTATAAAAGATCGATATGAGGAACCAATTTAAGCACAAAAATCATGAATTAAGAGTCAACAAGTGCATAATTACTTAAGAAAACAGGGCCAATTTATAGTATAAATTTGGTCCAATCAGCAAACAAAATAAAAACTAAAAAGAAAGGAAATATAGAGAGGCAGAGAGTAAAAGAGAGTAACAAGTGGACTTAATAATTTTCCTTTTATCCAAATATCTATGGATCTCTTTTAAAAGGACGATATCCTTGACACATATGAGAATTACAAGTGCAAGTTCCAGGTTTATAATGAAAACGATATGCACAATCTACACCTAATTTATTAGTGTACTTCATAAGCTTTATGTAATTTAACTGTATAGAAAATTATCTTGTTTGTTTAAAGCTATATTACAAGTGTTTCTATAAGTGGACTTAGGAACAATTTCACTTTGTTGTCTATAGAAAAAAAGTGAAAATTTTCATACTAGTTTTCATCTTCATATGTTTGTATAGTTTTTTGCTATCATTTTGTTTTGGTTTCATTATAGAAATATGTTGAAGATATGAGCATGGTTCTCTTGGATCAAAGTTGGAAAGTCCAAACTACTCTTTGCTGGGGTCAAAGAGATCGTTGGTTGAGCTATGATGGAGTTGAAACCTTCTGTAAAAATGCAGGACATAAACTAATCGAGCTTCCAATGGTAACTATCTAACTTAACGTAAAAAGAACTATCTAATTTGTTTTCTTATGCATTGCATTGTATAACATGCAAAGAGTAATATTATAACTCAATGATTTTGTTAAGTTGCATATTGACCACCTTAGTTTTGTGCACATCAAAGGAATATTATAACACCTACTCTTAATTGCCTAAAGGAACTCATGATCAAAAGGTTTGTAATTTCTTAAAGTGTTGTAGGCAATAACTCAATGATTTTATTAAGTTTCCTCTAGCTATAAAATTTTAGTTTAGGGGGCGTTGGTAAGGACTTTGATCTTATTTCCATTCTCATACTACACAGATGGAGTTAGGGTGCCTAAGACTTTCCTTATTATCTAAGTAGACTCCTAAACTCTTTCTTTTTATCTTAGAACATCTGACTCATTTCATCTGTTTTTGTTTAGGGTTTGTTGTTAATTAGTTATAATGTGTTAATGATGTAAATGGTTAGGAACTTATGAGTTAAAAGATTGATTTTGTTAAATGCCTTATATTTTAAAAGTGTAATGCATAAACTTTTCAAGTTCTAACACATTTGTAACAAAACAATATAAAGAATTGACATTAACATGGCCATCATCAACGAAAACCATATATTCCTATATTTATCAATACAGATGTTAAAAAGCTATCTATGCATCAATACAGATGCTACTAATATGTATAATTTGTATTATTATTTGACAAACTATACGGAGAACTAGGGAGGCAGTAATAAAAAAATCATAAAACAAATTAAGCAAAATATGACATTTCATTTCTCTATTTACGTATGAATGCAGGATCCTTACTTTAACAGAATTGCATAGAACAAAATATGGCATCTCATTTAGCAAATTCAATAGCTATAGTATGAATGCAAACAAAACAATTAACAATCCAGCAACTTTATACTTTAAAGTTAGCATACCTGGTTCTTGTTTTCCAATGGCTCCTCCAACTATCTCCTCCTCACACTTGCAAATAGTATCTATCATAAAGCACGAAAAATTATAACTAAACTTTTGCAATTGAATGTATAAAATCTTATGAATAGATACTTTTGAATATGTTGCGACAAACAATTCTCTTAAATTCAAACAATAACCAACTACACTTAGCAAGTAGGGCTGACTTTTTTAATGTAACTATATGCATCCTAAGAATATTGCATCCTTCATACATATTGTTTACCTCATATGACTTGTTATGGAAATTAGTCCAAATTTTTCTTATCTCATAATATATAACACTTATTACTTAGTACCCTTAAATAATTTTACAAAAATTATGCTTTTAAATACAAATTTTATAATAGGATACTAAATTTTAACTATATTAAATTAAGATATTATATTCTTCTCTTGTTACATTTCAATGCCCGTGACTATTCTCATATTTATTTCATCCTACAAGGCTTATATTAGATATGATAAAGTAATAAAGAAACACCATTGTTTGACTTTATTATGCATAGATAATTTCAAGCAACAAATCACAATCTTATCCTATTCCTCTTTTATTCAATATATTCCCATCAATTATGATGAAATATTTTTCAAGCTCTAAGTCTTATTATAAGAAAATGCAATGTCAATTTCTTATCATACACCAAGTTTACCTTTGAAATCAAATTTAAACAAAGCATAATGAAAATTAAATAGTAAAAATACAATCAAAACAAATATATATGACTAGAAAATCAATTAATGGATCTTGTAAAAACTAGTTACTTCTCGTGACACCAAAAACTTGATGGATCGTTTCTTCTATCTATTTGTAAATTTTCCTATTATAGATTTATTATATATAGCTAAGATAAGTTTACCTTTCATTATAAAGTGATTCATTGGCAAGTAGGATTTAGTCCTTGAGGAAGCAGTATGGATTAGAAAACCTAAAACTAATAACTAGTCTAAAATAAATAAAAGAGTGATTTTGATGGATTTTGATTAATGAAAAATTTAAACAACATAGATTAGTTATCAAGAGAATCAATAATAAGGTGAATTATTAAAAAATTCAATATGATTCAATTAACCTAGAATAAATATATTAGTTTGGAATAATGAGTTCTCCTAGATACTAAACTATGCTCTCTCAAGTTACAACCGTCTACTCTTATGTTAGTCAACTCTTATATACTAAGCTAACACCCCTTTGAATGCACTAATATTCGCAAGATTCAATGAAAGGTTTCATCCTAATACTAAAACGCTTGTTTAGGTCTCTCTCGAACAAACACTCAAAATCAGTGTAAATTTTTATACAATATTGTAACTTTAAGTATAACATTTCAACCCTTACAAAATAAATTTTAAACTCAAGGAAGTATTTGTGGAAGAATTATATTGAACTTAATGAAGTATGTTTATACCTTAACTTAACTAAACTATGTTTCTTTTACCTTAACTTTTTACATTATTACTTAAATGCATTGTTAAAACTTGTTATATTATAACATAGTTTCATATTTTATAAATTGTGTTTATTAATACACTAAATTTATCAAGCCCCCAATTTTTCCCTCAACTGAGAGTCACTAGAAACTAATAGATTTAATTAACTATAAATTAAATTAACTAATATATTTATTAATAGTAGTTAGTTCGATGCTTGGCCCTTAATGTAACATCCCATCCCCGATGGGAAGGGTAAATTGGCCAATTGGGACAGGCTAGTGAGTCATATTGCATATACTGATTTGAACATTTATTTGGCCTCTAATTTTAGAGGAACGAGTCGTTTGGCACATGCATATATAGGTACATGCGTTCATGACAAGTCCCGGCATTTAATTGTGATTTCGATGTGTTTTGTGACTTGGTTGAGATTTATGGAATAATTGGGCCTGAATAGTTAAATTGGAAATGTTTCAGAGTGATGGTCAATGGATAATAACTCTTTAAAAATTTTCTGAAAATTCGGGAGAAAATGTCCGGACCGGAAATTTTCCGAGTGACGGACCAACTGATTGTATAGTACCAAAATAATTGTCTAATGGCAATGAGAAAGTTTGATTTATGATTTTAGAAATTAGCTTGTCGAGCCATTGAAATTTGGAGAATGAATTGGTCTAGAAATGAAATTGAAAAGAGAAAGAGATTTAAATGTACTATGAGGAAATTGGCATATGGCAAGGTTTTAGAGTTGAAGGCTTTTAGAGTAACTACCCTAAGTTTTCGAAATCCCCTCATATTTTGACAGAAAACTTGTTCTTCACCTAGGGCATGATTTTTCTCCCCTTTGATCGATCCTCCTTCTTCCTCTTGGTGATCATTGATTTTGCCTCCCCTCTTGCTTGCTCCTTTCTTATTGTTAAAGCCAACCGTGAGCCTTGAACAGATGAAGTTTGTGTGGCCATGGGAGAGAACGGAAGGTGTTAGAGAAAAGGGGAAAGAGTTGCAGAAATTACGGAGATTTGAGGATTTGAGCTTGGTTAAGGTAAGAAATTAGTTTAATGTTGGTTTATTGTTGTTATAATGCATTTATGGTGTTTAATGTTAAAGTTTGGGTAGTTGAGAGAGTGAATTAGGACTGGTTTCTAGAGAGAGAAATGGGAAAAATCGATCGGAGAAGACAAACCAAGGTCGCACGTCGCGACAAATGAATTATTAGACGTCGCGACGAGTGTACGCCACGACGTGCGTAGACGTCGCGACGAGCGTGCGCCGCGACGAGTAGTTTGCCGCGACGAGCAGGACGTCGCGGCGAGGGGTTAAGTAGACGTCGCGACGAGCAGTTAAACGCCGCGGCGAGGATGATTTTCTGAATAGATATAGTTTCGTTTTTGGGACATAACTAATGGTGTAGACCTCCAATTGAGGTGATGTTTGATTCGTTATGATCTAGAGAAAGAGGTCTACAATTGAGGAAAAAAAAGAAAGTATTGAATGAAATTTGAGAATAGGTTCTATTACAACCTAGGGGTTGTTTATGGATGATTGAGATATAATTGTATGATTCTGAATTTAAGGAAATGCTATTGAGAGTTTTGGAAACTGAGTATAAAGCGTGAATTTTGATATAGAGAATAGTGACACTAAAATTGAGGTTTTCTTGAGAATATCCAAATGAGTACGACTTGGTAAATTGACTAAATGTTAAAATTGGAATTGGTGGAATTCCGTAATAGGTCATTGAATGAAATGAGTCGTTATTGATCAATTGAGTGAAAAGATAGAATTTGACAAAAGAAAGTGGAAATTGAGAAATAGTTCCGGGAAGGTCATGAATAGGCATTGTATGTCTTTTATTTACGGCATGTGCATCATTAAATTATTTTGACTGTGCATTTAATAAATGACTATTTGATTGTTATAGAGGCACCGTTGGATTGTTATTCCACGGACAGTGCTGGAGCTTCCAGACAACAGCTAGGAAGTTCAGGTGAGTAACCTAGTTGGTTCCTCAACCTGTATGTGTTTAATATTTTGCAATTATGCCATGTGGAGATTATGGAGGGATATATGTGTTTGCTTTGATTGATTTCGGACCACGGGTGTCCGAAATATTTGAACGTGATATTGAAGTGCAAATGGTGTATACTGTATGTGAATGCTGCTATTAAATGAATTGTGAATATGAAATTTGTTAATGACTGAATTACCGGACTGAAGGTCCGAAGGAATGGGAATTGGTTTTTGAAATGAAAAATGATTGTGAATGTGAATTGATACATATGCATTCATGCATAAAGGCATGATCAGATAAAGACAATTGTGACCGGAGCAGCCAACGTAATTCAGAGCAAAAAGCTCAATGCAACAGGATAATGCCTTGGTATCGCTTGCCCCCTGAGGTGGTGCATACCCTGAGGGCTCTCCCATGCAGTGCTCGGATACCACATTAAGGCTCACTGTATCAGGGCTTCAAGCCCACCGAAACACTATTATTGAACCGAGCCTCGAGCTCGAGGGGAGTTAGTGCATACCCTGAGGGCTCTCCTACTCCCTAGACGTGTCTATTGAATATTGATCACTGATAGGCGCTCGGTCACAACACCGTAATAAAATGGAAAGAGTCACATGTGCATTGCATATCTGTATATGAATGATTGGATATGATTTATGAAATGATAGCGCATGTGAGTTGTATGATTGTGTAATTTGTAATATTTGGTAAAATATATATATGCATGAGTTGGGTGAACCATCGATGATGGTTTCTCACTGAGTTCGCAAACTCGCCCAACATTGCAATTATTTTTCGGGGATTGAAGAGTACCCCGTTAGGCACGGGAGTATATCTACCGCTTGCAAGTCAGAGTTCGAGTCGGGATCAGTTCATGTCTGCATTAGTATCGTTTTGCTTTTGTATAAGATTTGTATTTCTGCAATTTCTGCAGAATAGCACTGTTATTTCAGAGGGCCCCAATTGATTATTATTGTATTGTAATTTGATTATTAAAATTATGTTTTGATCGAAATGCTTTTGTATTAGTGGGCCCAAACTGTTTACTGATTTTCGCGCACTCGATTGTTTTTCAAAAAGAAAAATGTCTTACTGAGTTTTTGAACGGTTTTGACTGCTCTAGCATACCACCCTCGTAAGGTACGGGCTCGGATATCACCATCGATATCGGGTTCGAGTCTTGCGGGAGTGGGATGCTACACTTAATCATCAGCTCACTAAATAATATACTCGAAACAAATAGCATGTTTCTATATGATCTCAACAATTTATTAAACATACAAATGAAGGTATGGCCAAAATATAATTGCATATTCAGTAAAAACACTCCATATAACATACTCCAACACACTACATTGCCAAAATTATATCATTTCAAGTTGATCATTCTTTTATACCTCAACTTTTAGTTCAGTATTCTCGATACACAATTCATAATTTCATGATTGATTTCAATCCAAAAATATAACCTATTTCCATGCTTTTCTATATCACATTTTTCTGCAATTTTGTTTACTTCATTAATCGTCATTTAACTCTAATTATCACAATCCTTTATCACACTTTCTACACATTTTCTATTTCATTTTTCACATATATTCTCACTTCAATTTCAGCTCAAGTTGATCACAAACAATTCAAAATTTAGGAATAAACATAGACATAAAAAACATACCATCATTCGCCCATGTTAATCAATTTTTGCACTTCTTCATTTTTTTTATACTTTTTCATTTTCTGTTATACTTTTCTTTTCTTTAAACACTTTCACTTCATCTTAAACTTATCATTACAATGATCATTTTACCTCAAAACATCTCTATAACAATTTTAAACTCAAGAAAGTACTTATCTAAGAATTATAACACTGTAAATAGTATACATTGCTAAGCATTTAAAAGAATGAAGAGTAAATACAAGTCACATTAATATTTAAGCCAAGAATTCACTCCATGTATTCAACAAATAAATTGTTTAAACAAATTAAATCTATAGTAGACTCCTCACATCAAGTATATATAGACATTGAATTAACAAAATCATCCATAATACAAATGTTATTCAAAGCCGTAAACCCTCTCACAACTTTCATCGAACACTTCAAATGCATGCTTCCTTAACATACTGTCACACAATGCAAAGCCAAATGCATTGTGTTACAAATAATCAAAACAAATGAAAAAGCACTCTTAAACCCAGAATCAACTCAATAAACTTAATAAACAACATTTTAGCCCACATTAATCGTAAACAAATAACTTGAATTACTTACCTCAACCAACACTCCCACTGTAGATGAAAGAAGGACGTCAACTGGTGAAGCAACCTCCAACGATTCCAATGGCAACAGAAGATGAGAGAGGGAAGGTGGCTCGAGGGAGAGGGAAGGGAAGGTGGCTAGATGGAGAGCTTAACGCGGGAGAGTGAGATGAAGCTCGTTTTTCATTGATTTACACAGAAGATGAGACAACGTCGTTATAAGGTGCGGGGATACGATGTTGTCTCACCTGCTTGGAGGGCGGGAGATTAAATTTAAAAAAGGACGCCGTGTTGCTCGGGTGGGGCCCGAGAAAGACCGTTTATTACCTGGCCTTTCCTGACGTTTAACTCTCCATAACGTCGAAGTTACCATTTTGCGACGTCTTCCTAATAAAATGACGTCAAACACTTCGTTTTTCCACGATGTTTGCATACAACACCGCGGAATCTTCGCTCTGCCTCCTACATTTCGCGACGTCTTCTAGGAAGACGGCGTAAATTGTATGTTTTTGTTTTAGTGGGAGTATATGAAGGATATATTCTTATTATTCAATATTGGACTGTAAAATTTGCTAAATGATGGTAGCTCAATAGCTTTCCAAACACAAATAATAATAATAATGTGATTTTAGCATGTGATAGAGTGTCAAATAGTGTGTTTGGTGGATGAAATTTTCATATTTCCATAAAAACACAATGAATACAAATGATGGCTTGTACAAGTGGAGTGTCTTGAAAATTTTAAGGACACATATGTGTGTGTGTATGTGTGGGTTGTGTTTTAACTTTGTAGAAAATTATTCTTGCGATAAAGAATCATAACAAATTTATCAAATACATTTTATTTCATCTTAATTGTGAAAAAATTTTAATTTGAAATATCATTTTAATCAAATACAAATATGAAATCGGACAACATTAAATTTAAATTGTCATGCCAATATTAGAATTTAATTTTTAATAAATCATATTATATATATAATTTTTGAAATATAAATGTAATAACAATTGTAACGTTTTATATTATAAATAAATTTATTAACTTATTATATGTTATTGTAAAATTCATGATCAAATCGTAGCGACCGCTCTCTGTCGTACCGTCGGCAGGCCCTCATCAGAACTCATGTTCCCACGTTGCTATCTTATACTAAATGTTGAAAAGAAAAGCGTTTCTTTAAAACTCTTCAATTTTTCTTTTTGAAAACTCCTTCCATTTAACTTCCATGTGTCAACTGGCCCTCTTGTCATTTACTCATGACACAGTACTGAGGCTCCACTTTGATTTAAAATTTGAAGAATCACAAACAACACATATCTCAAATGTAAAAATTTTGATAAAACCTTCATGTGTAGAAGAGATTATTTATCATTTTGATTTTAAAAAAAAGATAGTTTGACTTGAATACGAAATTGTAATTTAATTTAATGGAAGCTTTTATACCTCAAAATCAGTAAATTTATGCAGTAATCTCCTCTGTCTTTATATATAAAGTCATACATCACTTCCCCATATCCTTTGTCGAGAAAAGGAAAAGAAATGAAAATCTTAATTTCGAACTTCAATAAAATCTGATCTAGGGAACACTCACCATATATGAATGAGTATGACCGATCATGGACCAGCTTGAGTTTCAAAGCATGGACATGGATAATTTTAATTCATTAATAAGTTGTTGCTGTTCACTATATGCATGCAGGATCAAGTTTCTTATCATTCGGACCACATCAATTTTGGCTGTCAGCTGATCAAAAAACTAAGAAGTTTAAGTCCCTTTTCATAAAAAAATTCACATGGATAACAACTTGTACATATGCTTACGCTTTCTTCTTTATTATTTTTTTGGCTTATATCCTTGCCCTGCCCATAATTCATTTATGTGCTCCGTACTATGGTTATAAGCGTTCTTTTTTTTATAAATTCATTAACGTAGTACACCGCTCTTTTTTCAATACTTTTAGTGCAATCTCGAATTATTTATTAATTGGTATCGACTTTGTAACTCATAAGTCGATGAAACCAACAGTCGCTTAATTATAGATGTAGAAGCAGGCAATGGTTCGTTTCAGTGAGATAGGGCCTTTGGTTTTTTTAATTAAATAGAGAATTGCTGGTTTAAGCATAAGTCCAATGTCGTCATGGCCTACGTAACCTATAAATGCAACGATATTTTTCTTCTTTTAGGGTTATAAATTGCAATGATAAGATTTGAAGCTCTTTCTCGAGCCGGAGTATCATATAATCTCTGTTCTAGATCAAAAGCATTAATTATATATATACTTCTTAAGTATTGCTGATTTGTTAATACAGAAAAGGAAGATGGGATGTGGAATATTAAAATTTCTTAATTAAGGTCGGAGTGATGACATTTTTTTCAAAATAAATATTAATTCATTTCGAAGTTTGCTGCTAAATAAACATGAGAATAAATCTCGAGTCCAACCATTTTTCATCTACACATCACATGGTCAATTACGAGTGCATATGTTGTGATTAAGATTGCCAAAAAATGCTTATGTCGTGATAATATATGGAAACGTTTCACACTCCAGGTGTGACTAATTTCATTGCTTTCGAGCAGTGCTGTTAGGAAGTCCACGTCAACAAGCTCTGACCCTTAAAAAGAAATAAATGAAAAGAGTTTACAAGAAATGCAAGATGGCTCTTCGCTGATATGCGCTAGGTGCAGTGTACCCCAAGTATTTATGTAGTCTGTTTTTTCCTCTCGTATATATATATAAAAAAGAAAGAAATACCGAGATACCCCTGAGCATTCATGTAATCTATTTTTTCCTCTTGTATATATATATAAAAAGAAAGAAATGCAAGATGGTTTGCACTGAATTCAAAGATCATTTATTCTCTGAAAACTCCACTTCGCACCTTACCCGTTGCAAATTAAAGTCCTAGTTGTTCACTTCTCTCCATGACATAGGGTTGTCATTGTCCTTGGACTATTTGCACGTTCTTTCTTTGGAGTAATATTTTATGAAGATATACCTAAAATGAATTCTCAACCCAACTGGACTCCAAGTGCACAGAGCTGCATTATTCGTCTTTATATAGTCCAACTATACATATACTTTATAACCTCTCCCATTCCCTTAATTAGCTTATAACACCCGTACCCAGATCTTCCTCTTCACTCTCATGGCTCAAACCTCTCTTGCTCCAACTTTCCAGTGGCCCACCCGACGGAAAGTTTCACTGCGGAGGCGGAAAGTACCAACAGCACGACTAGGTGGAAAGAGACCCCGACGAGGGCAATTCTTTACAGGAATGTTTAGAAGAATGAGACTAAAGCGCTTGAGGTTGTACTATTGTTGCATGGTGAAGAAACTCAAGGACTATTATCGCAATTTGGTTAAGGATATGACCCAAGCTGCGGGAACCATAGAGGCTTATCAACAAAGGCTTTTGATGGAGTGTAGTTTTCTTGTTCCTGTCATGGGCCTCCCTATTTCTATCTGCCCTTCCATTGTTGGATCAGAACATCCTTGGTACTCCATAACTTAAAAGGTTTAAAATTTTGAGCTTTGCATATGCTTTTCTTGAATAATCTTGGCGCCTAATGAATGTTCTTGTAATATAATTTCTTTGGACACTTCTTAATTTTCTATTTGTTTCCTAAACAATCTAGATATGTTCAGAAAAAATATAACACACCCTCACCCCCACAACACCGCCGTAAAGAAAAGAGAAGAAAAGATGCAATTTAAAGCATTACTCTTTACCTTCTTTGTTTACTGTTTATTGTTATTTCCCATTAAAGTTTTTATGGAAAAGAAGATCGAGAAACTCACTACCATCAGAGCACTTAAAAGATAAGATCTACACACTCTCCAAAGTGATCAAGATGAGCTATGAAATTAGTGAGCCAGTTCATGAAGATTGGGATTTTCCAAAAGGGAAACCTTTTGAATTTTATTTTTGGTTGAGATTGAATCACAGTTCTTTCACCGAGTCAATCAAATCATTTGATCATGTTAGGATAGTTAGTTTAATGAGTTAAAGTTGGCAAATACACGTCAAAAGCCACAACTCGACGACTAGCTAGTCTTTTGAAGTACGTATTAAGGGAAATCGTTCTACTCAGAATGTGACTAAAAATATATACAATATAATTACCAAAAAAAAAAATATACAATATGATATACATTTTGCTTTGTATTTAATTAAATACAATGTAATCAAGCGTTAAATTTTATATTTCGTTCCCACCTATCTAATGCCCTTCTTTTTTATTACTCCTTTCTAATCTATGACATTATTTGTCAATTTGGCTAACCCAATACCATACAAATTCATGATTTGTATGATTCTTATTTTTATAAGAAAATTAAAGCCGTACGGTTGTTCATACGCTTACTCTTACCGAGTTCACAACTATATTTGAATAGAAGCCATGTTCTGTAAAAATTTTCTTGTAATTATTAATTATTTGCCAACTGCCAACTCTGTAGAAAATAAAACAATCGGCCAAGATTCCATCGACTAAGAAAAACAGACAAATAAATAGTAAGGGTCACTAGGACTTGATAGGAACTTTCATTTTTTATGATGAGATTAGGACCATCTTTCGTGTCCACAGCATTAATAAGTCCCCATACAGATAACAACCACCAGCAAATTTTATATTACAGTTGAGTGTGATTTATCGGAATCCCCCAAGTGTAGGTAGCTAGGTGCCATGCAAAAGATAACAAAAGAACTTAAATTAGAAATTTAAGTTTACAGCGATTTGATGTATATGAACCGTCAATGGAGGTCAAGCATATCTAAGCGAAATGGCATGTAAAGGTCCAATTGGTAGTGCTTTTACAAAAAAAGAAGAAGAAGGAGAAGAAGCTCTGAACATACATGAATCTATGTGTATGTTAAACAGAACTTAAGTCTATGTGTAAAAATCGATTTTTTTTTTATTAAGAAATTTTAATAATCTAATTATATATATGAAATTATCAACAAGAAAGAGGTTATTGTGAAAAAAAAATTAGTTTCTTTTTTGAATTGTATATGTTTGATGGAAAACGTTTTTTTTTTTCTTTTCTTAATTGAGAGTTGTTTAAACTAGATTTAATTAAGCTTAATTTATCCCAGCACCCATCTTATGGATTCAACACTTCTTTTCTTTTCCGGATTCTCTTCTAAGAGGTCCTCACCAAAACTTAGGCCATTAACAATTAAGCAACCGGCAAATATATGGCTGAACTGGTGACTGACAAGAACCGCGTCTGTATATTTTGAACCGGTTAGAAGACTTCGGGATTTCTCGGAGAAAATTGAGAGAAGGAATAGATGTGGTGCCATATCTAGTCGCACACTGAGGCAAGTAGACGGGTAGCAATTAGTTTTGTCAATTATAATCGTACGTTGACATATCAACTTGCGCTCATGTTTATTGAAATAGTTGAGGTTAGGTCATAATCACAATTAACAGGCACGGGACCAACACTAAAGTAGTAGTACATACAACTCTTGGGGTAATTCATCAATATGTAAAAGAAAGAGTCGGGATTCTTAAGTTTTTGCTGCTACACTTGTAAATCATGGATATAACATCTAAACAAAGACTTTGATTTCACCAGCTAGTCCAACCAATTAAATTAAGTATTGTCTTTAAACAAAGAAGAATGACATAATAAAATTTTGGATAAAAATATAAATTTGTTGCGTTATTTTATTAATAAAATAAATTTTAGTAAAATTTGGAGGTCGTAGCTAAAATATATTTATTATCTATCTAAACGATTACTTATGGCTATGAAGAATTTTATAAATTTAGGGAATTTTAGTTAAAGTGATTTTGGAGCATGAGTTTAAAAACAATATTTTAAAAAGAGAAGTTACAGTTGAATGCCTAAAAATCTACCCTTAATGAACAAAAAAAATAGTCAATATGGCGGAATTAAAGTCTTATGACCACTTTAATATTAATACTTTTACTTGCTTAGATAATGCTCAAATCAATTTTTTGATTTTAAATACTGAATTTATAAAATAGAGAATAATGAAACACTAATTGCTGACATTATTAATAACAAAGAGATCGATGGTGGGTTCTTCTTTTGTTATGGAATAAAAGAAATTGAAAAAACATACATAATTCTCATCGCGTTGATTTGTTCTCGAGAACAGTCACTTACGTGAATAAGCTGCAATGTTTCCATGATCATCTCTGTTTATGACCTTCTCGTTGGACCTCTAACTTACACCTCCTACAAAAGTTTGGAGTTAATATCTACTATAGGAGGAGAACCGAATTCATCAGTAGTAGCCTTCAAATGTCCAACATAGTAATCTTCTTGAATTGATCACATATATCCTTTGTACGAGAGTTGTTGTAAATTGATGGCTGTGGGGTTAAGGAGTTGAAAAAGTATCATCATGATGTTGCTATAGCCGCCTCTGGTTGAACATTAGAAGATTTGTTTCTCTGTTAGAGAATCTTTTTCGGTTCCTCCGTTTCTTCCGTGGAAAACAATGTTATGAATATTATGCCAAACTTGGTATCAGATTAAATTCTGAAATGAAATTATACGGGTATTGATCAGTATCGGGTATTATTTTAGATAATTTTTTAAATTTATAAAATAGTTTCTGAAATTTTTAAAAATTGCAAAATAGTTCATATTAGTGTATTATGCGGTTATCTTGATATCTTTACTAGTTTACTATTTACATCAATCATCATGCTTTCAAAATCTTAATAATAAATAATAATGACAATTAATATGAAATAAGTCAATAACAATAATTTTAAATATTTTACATATAAATAATAACCAAAATTAATATAAACAAAGACAATTATCATCATACACGCATCAAATTAAGAATAATACAAAGTATATAAAATATTACAAATTAACTCTTTAATAATAAGAAGAAGAATAATAAGAATAAGAATAGAAATAATAATAATAATAATAATAGTAATAATGATAATTATTATTATTATTATTATTATTATTATTATTTATTATTATCATTATTAATTTATTATTA
Source organism: Erythroxylum novogranatense (assembly GCA_029891385.1). Classification (NCBI taxonomy): domain Eukaryota; kingdom Viridiplantae; phylum Streptophyta; class Magnoliopsida; order Malpighiales; family Erythroxylaceae; genus Erythroxylum; species Erythroxylum novogranatense. The sequence goes on along the minus strand of CM057224.1, from coordinate 26,557,389 downwards.
TAAATCATAAATAAATAATTACATAAATAACAACAGTTAATAATAATATCAAATTTAATAATGTTATGAATAATAAATTAATAATAGACATTTTTAATTTATTGAATTTTCAATAATAACCAACAATTTCCAATATCAACAATCACAAAACAATCATAATTCCATTTCTATTTACAACAATTTCCAATTCTAAGTTTCTAACAATCACAAAACTTTCATAATTTTATTTTCATTTCCTTACATTTACAACAATTCCCAATTCCAACAATCTCAAAATAATCATAATTCCATTTTCATTTCTATTCATAATTCCAATTGAATTTTCAACAATTTCCAATTCCATTTCTAACAATTTCAATTCAAAGTTTGAAAATAATGATTAAGTTGAAGGGTATAATATGATTTACATAATTGGCAAACAATGCATGACATATCTTATACAATTGTTCATCCACATATATTAATACACAATTATCAAGTTCAAATATTTATTCATAACATGAGATCAAGTTGAATTATATAAATTTTAACAAACCATAATATTATATACACCATTTCATATTTCATTCTTAAATATATATGTTGCTTTTACAATTTTGAATTAACATTAATAAATGTAAATATAAAAGTAAAATATACAATTACAAGTCTACAACATATTCACAATTTGACAACAAACATTCAATACATCACTTCTTTATGTTCAAACAAGTTTTACAATTTTACAAAATTTTATTATCAATTTTACAATTTCACATTTAATTATCAATTTTACATTTGATTATTAATTTCATATTTGATTATTAATTTTACATTTAGGTTTAAATGTTAATTATCAACTTTCAATTTTAAGTTTTAACAATCTTTGCATAATATATAATTAATTAATTACATACTAAGTTACTAACCCCATTTTACAATTCCAATTTCAATTTCAAATTTTCAATTCTAATTTATAATTCCATTTTACAATCTTTGCATAATTACAAATTCATAACAAAATAGCATAAATTACTTACCTACGGTATTCTTTAATTTCAATCCATCAATTTTAAATTATTAACTTTAAAATTCTATTTCAAAGTCGTGAAAATCCATTTCAAAATAATTTGAATTATTATATTAATAATATTGAATTATTCAATATTTATTTTCGTAAATTTTAAAATAAATATTTATAACCATTCCACTATTTTTATTGATACCCTTTTTCTATTGAATTGTTTTATCTTAATTGGACAAACCATTCCACCATTTTTATTCAACTTGAAGATTTGAACAAAAACCACGCAGTCTCTTGGGAATATAATAATAATATTCTTTTCACATTCATCAAGAGGCTTACGGCTTACCAAGTACCAACTGAGTTTTTGACAGCTTTTTCCTATAGCACCCCACTCCCGCTGCATTCAACCCGATATCGATGGTGATATCCGAGCCGTGCCCACGATGGTGGCGTCTTGAGCAATCACGCAATTCAAAACTCGAAAACATTTCTCTTTTATGTTATCAATCACGTGCGGAAATCAGTAATAATTTGGGCCCGATTTAAAACGAAAACATTTTCAATGCAACACAATCTCAATCATTAAAAGGGGCACTCATTAGCGCTCACCCAACTCGTATACAGAGATGCATGACCTAACTGGGCCCAATGTCATCTCTGACACTTTCAGAATTCACAAATCACTCACACATTATCAACTAGGCCCACTGAACAAAATCACTAACTGAATAATTAACAGAAATTCAACACTCAAAAGACAATACTACTCTAATGCAGACGCGAACTGATCCCGATATCTGAATCTGACCCGCTTTCAGTAATCATACTCCCGTTTGTCCAACGGGGTATTCTTCAATCCCTAAAAAATAATTGCAATGTTGGGTGAGTTTGCGAACTCAATGAGGAACCATCATCGATGGTTCACCCAACTCATGCATATATACACAGTATATAAATCACAATAGTCATTTAACACATTCAGAACACTGTACATCAATTTACACATTTTGTCACTTAATTGCATTTATTCCCAATTTTCACAACACAGTCACAGTACACAATCGGAACACTATCAGACAATTTCACGTTTCACTAAAATCACAAATTAAATATATCACTGAGCACTCATCACATAATACACGAAGTCTCACTGCTTTCATGTATCACCAATTTTACACATATAAGACGACGCCTTTCACACGGTTCACAAGTTATCATTCACTACACATCGATGTTGCACACAAATCTTTTCCGTATTTTCCATTCTTTACTCGAGTTGGATCGAGCACTCACAATGTCGAGATTCAATTGACGCGTCTTGGGGAGGAGAGCCCTCGGGTATACACTTCCACCCTTCGATATTGTCCGCCGTGTGGAGAACCACCTCACGGTTTTGCTTCGCCCCTACCGAGGGATGCAAACACGTCTACACAAGATCGCATATTTGGCAAGTAGGAGAGCCCTCGGGGTATACACTCTCGCCCGCTCACATAAGGGATAGGAGAGCCCTCCGAGTATGCACTATTCCCTTTTGGCCTTAGCCCATTTCATCGATATCGAGCTTAAAGCTCGATCACTAATGGCTCCAATCCACAATGTTAATTACCGATTTCACTCATGCCAAGATGCACTCACATTGCACAATCACTAACATATATCTCACTCAATTCTATTGTCCCATTCAATACATTTATTCACAATCTAAGACAGATTATCCACAAGCTCAACGCATTCATATTCACAATCTCAACACATTCGTTCAAGATCTCGCACATTTATATTTCGCATTTATAATACGCACATTGGCACTTAATTCGCACATTCACAAAGACACTTAGTAACACTCTCGGTAGCATTCATTTCACATTTATAACATTTATTCACATATTCACAAAGACATTTTATCACACGAGAGGTTGAGGAACTAACTAGGTTACTCACCTGAACTTCCGTGCTACCCGCTCGAAGTCTCGGTATTATCCGTGGAATCTTGATCCATCGGAGCCTCTATAACGATCAAATAGTTTCCAATTATTAATGCACATTCAAATAATAATTCGATGATGCATATGCTCTCAATAACAGATGTACGATGCCTATTCATGATTTTCCCAGTGCTATATCCCAATTTTCACTTTCTTTAACACTTTCTATTTTTCCACTCAATCAGTCACTAATAACTCAATTTCACTTTGATAATATGATTCAGAACTCCCCAATTTCAATTCTGATAGCCAGTCAATTATCCAATCATATTCGCTAGGGTGTTATCTCAAAATCAATAACACTTTTCTCTAGGTCAAATTCACCCATAAACACAATTTCTAAAATTCCCACTAGCATTAGATTTATTTTCAAAGTCTCACATTATACCACAATTCACAAGAATAATCCTTAGGATGCAATTACTATCACATTCTTAACTCTCTTTCACTAATAGAGATCTCAAAATTCGAATTCAAACTCTCATTCTTTTCCTCAATTGTAGACCTTATTCTCTAGATCATAACGAATCAAACATCACCTCAATAGGATGTCTACACAATTAATTATACCTCAAAAACTCAATTAAAACAGTTCAGAAATCTGGCCCTCGTCGCGACGTGCAGACGCTCGTCGCGACGTCAAGAAGATCGCTCGCCGCGACGTCTCAAGCGGCTCGCCGCGGCGCGAATTCTCCACCCTCGCCGCGACGTGCAACAAGGCTCGTCGCGACGTCTAAATAATTTATTCGTCGCGACGTCTAAATTATTTATTCGTCGCGACGTCTAAATCATTTCTTCGTCGCGACGTCTAAATTATATATTCGTCGCGACGTGCAACCCTGGTTCGTCTTCCCCGATTTCCCTTTTTCCTCTTTCTCTCTCTAAACCAGTCAAAACTCATCTAAACACTCACAATCTTTCATAATCACACCCATGAATGCATTTAACCCAAAAACAAACAACATTAAACCATGAAAGTTACCGATCGAAGCTCAAATCTTCAAACCCTAAAATCTCCAAAAATCTCTCAACACCTACGGTTCTCACTCCCAAATCCATATAAAGCTCCATCTTCTCATGGGTTTTCGCTAGACCTTAAACAAGAAGAAGAAGCAAGCAAGAGGAGGGGCAAGGATCGAAGATCACCATGAGGAGAAATGCTCGTGCCCTAGGAGAAAAGAAGAAATGATTTTCTCTGCCAATTTCAAACCTCAAATATATAAAGGGGTAAACACTTAAGCCTCTTATCTTTATCCTCAAATCTCTTTCTCTTTTCAATTTCATTTCCGGTCCAATTCATCTCCAAATTTCACTGACTCGACATATAAAATTCCAATATCGCATATCTAAATTTTTCATTACCATATACCCATTATTCCAGCACTATATAGTCAATTAGTCCGACACTCAAAAAATTTCCGGTCCGGATATTTTCTCTCGAATTTTCCAGAAAATTTCCAAAGAGTCGCTATCAATTGCCAATAACTCTAAATAGTTACAATTCACTCATTTAAACCCAAATATCCCAATAAATCATAATCACATCCAACTATCTCACAGATCCTCATTCATATCACATACACAAATCAAATACCGTTAAATTGTCATGAATGCATGTACTAAATGTGCATGTATCAATTGACTCATGACCTCTAAAATTAGAAGCCAATAAATGCTCAGTCGATAATGTGCGGTACAGACTTAACCCATCTCACTTTACCAAAATAACCTTCCAATCAGTGACGGGATGTTACATTTCCCATGCCTTTCTTAATGGTCTCGTCGAATTTCAATGTATGACTTAACTACATTTGATTTAATCAAAGGGTCTCTCACTCTCTTGAGTCTTGACTCTTGGGCTCCACTATTCTTAAAATTTCCAACACCACACAAGAACAGAGGCGTTATGAAGATTGAAGAGAGACCTAGACTTCTCGGGTAAAAAATAAAAGAAGAGGGAGTGTGCATGAGAGAGGTGCGGCGGTCGTTGTCGGAGGGTCGGTGGTCATGCGGTGGTGAGGCGAGCAGGAGGGGTGCGGCGATCTTCGCAAACCCAGAGGTCAAATCTAGACGATGAGGCGAGGTCGAGGAGGATAACAATTGGGGAGAGACAGTAATCAAGCGTCAGCGGCGGTGAGACGATCCAGACGCCAGCGACAGAGACGGTGAGAGCGAGAGAGTGAGAGAGAGAGGGTGAGAGTTAGAGAGAAGAGTAAGAGAGGGTGAGAGTTAGAAGACTGCAAAAAGAGGGATAGCAGACTCGAGGCCGGGATCCAGCGCCGGGAGGGAAGGGTTGGTTAAATTTTTTTTTGCAAATAAGTCCTCCAGATTTGTACATTTTACGAATTATACCAAAATTTTCCAATACATTGGGTACTGGCTGGTACCCATCGGAAAACCCCAGTATTGGCCGGTATTTTTGGCTGGTACCGATGTTGAGTTCCAGGTACCGGTCGCCGGTCGGTATGGTATGTAACATCCTGTTATCGGAGTGACGGGTAGATTGGTAATTTGGATCGGGTTAGGATTTGGTACAGGCAAAGTGTTGCATTGCACATGCATTACAGTTTTGATAGTCATTGATAAATGATTATTGATTGCATAAGTATATATATATGTACATACATGTATGACAATTCCCGACTTGATTGTGAAATTGGCAATTGGTTATAATTGGTCCGATGAGAATTGGCTTAATTGTGCGATTGGAAATTTATCAAAATTGTACATATGAGAATTTGGTTTGTGAAAATTGGATATTTAGTAAGTGTATAATTGGGTTTTGAATATGAAATTAGAATGAAATGGATTATAGAGAAAGGGAAATTGGAAATTGAGGCTAGAAATGAGTTGAGTGTAGTATACTAAGTTGATTGGGAGTGATTTGAAGTGAATCTGATAGATTGTTATCAGAAAATCTGAGAAATTTCGGGTTTTGACGAGTTTACGGGTTCGCACGTCATGACGATGTGATGAACACGCCATGGCGAGCCCTTTTAACTTCATGCGTCGCGATTTAATAATTGATTTTAATTAAATGCGCGATTTAACGGGTCAGAGGCCGCGACGTCGCGACGAAAGCAAAGAAGCAGACGTCGCGACGAAAGCAATGATTTTACGCCATGACGAAGGATCGGACGTCATGGCGAGGAGACCGATTTCGAATATGAGATTTTGAGGTTTTTGAATTTGGAGAATTTTGGGATTTAAATTGGATTGGTTATAGATCAAAGTGGTATTTGAGAAAATAGGAATTTCAATCGAGAAGAAATGAAATTAAGTGATTATAAGATGATTGTTACAAGTAATGAGTTTAAGATTGATTTCAAATAATTGGTTTCCTAGAAATTAATTGGAATGTGGAGACTACGAATATTGAACTGGTAAGAATGGAAATTCGGAATTTGAATCAGATGATTATCGGGATCGAATGACAAATGATTAGTGAATATGATTTTAATTGAAATGTGATTATAGACTATGGAAATTGGTAAATTGGTTTATTATAATTGAAAGTGTTATGGATTAGTAAGAGAGTGATCAAATTGAGGAATTCGGGAATTGGATTGGGAATGTCATAACATGTATAGTATTTATCGTATTTGTTAAATATGTATTATTGAATTGATATTGGCCAAAATGGTAATGTGAATTATTTGGTTTGACATAGAGGTTCCGATGGATTGACACTCCACGGACGATATTGGGACTTCCAGGCTGTAGCTCGGAAGTGCAGGTGAGTAACCTAGTTGGTTTCTCAACCTTATGTGTTTATTAATTATATGCATTGATTGCCATGAGGAAGCAAGGATGGATATATGTGATTGAGTGATTTGATTGATTTCGAACCATGGGTGTTTGAAATATTGGATTGTGATATTGAAGTGCAAATGTGAATAAGTATGTGTAAATGCATGAGTAAATTGGATTGTAAATGTGTTAATGAAATGAAATGTAAATGCATAGAATGAAATACGGACTAAAGTCCGAGGACATTGGAAATGATCGAAATAGTAATTAATTGAAATTGGAAATAGAAATGCAATAATTGGAAATTGGAAAGTGACATGTGCATTCATGCATAGTAAATGATCAGATAATAGTAGTTGTGACCGGTGGTACCAACGTATGCAGAGCCACAGGCTCAATGCATTATGCGAATCCATCGGGCTTTCAGGCACATCATGCCCAATGTATATGATAGAGCTTTAAGCTCAACGCACAGACCTCGTGTCCAACGATCGATAGAGCCTCGGGCTCACCGCAGGCATATCAAACCCAACGATTTGAGCCACCGCTCAACGTAAATGATCAAAGCGACGGTCACAACAACGAAACGAAAATTGAAAGTGTCTCATGGGCATTGCATATGTATATGATCGATGAAAATGTAAATTATTTGTGAATGACCGTGAAATGTGAATAAGGAAATTGCATGTGATATTACTTGTAAGTGCTACTGTGTGTTATGTGTATATGATTGTGAATGCATGAGTTGGGTGAACCATCGATGATGGTTTCTCACTGAGTTCGCAAACTCACCCAACATTGCAATTATTTTTTAGGAAATGAAGAGTACCCCGCTAGTAAAACGGGAGTATGTCTACTGTAAAGAGTCAGAGTAAGGGTCGGGATCAGTACACGTCTGCATAAATGTCAATTTGGATTGTGTCTAATTAGTATTTTCGTAATTTGGTATTGAAATTGTATTGGGCCAAATTTGAAAATGATTATATGTATATGAACTGATTTGGTTATTGAAATAGTGTTTGGCCAAACAATGATTTCGTATGAAAATGTTTTAGTATTGCGGGCCCAAATCATTATCGTTTTGCGCACTTAACTATTTTTTTGAAAGAGAAGATAAATGTTATAACGAGTTTTTAAAAGGTAGTGATTGTTCTAGTACGCCACCCTCTCGGGTCACGGGCTCGGATATCCTTTATTGATGTCGGGTTGGTCTTGTCGGGAGTGGGTGCTACATTTGTGGTATCGAGCCAAGTACAATCTTACATGGGCATTCGAGACAAATGTGTCAAAGTGCATGCATATAAGTTATGTCTCGGCGAGATAGTGACGATCGATCCCCGGTCTAGCATATGAGTCTCATACATGAGCCCTGTACTAGTGATTTAAGTGGTTAGAAATAGTGAGGAAAAGATGATATGGGAAAATGTGATAAATGAAAATTGTAGAAATCAAAGAAAAGAACAAGTATACGGTGCGATATGATGATTGGAGATTTAGTGTATTGGTATTGATAGGCGATTATGAAATACGACATTAGAGTGATATTGGAAAAATCGTGAATGGGAAGTAGATGTGAATTGTATATGTGTAGTTGTGAAGTGGTAGAAGAAATATAGAGATATGTGGAAGATGGCAAATAAAATGTTTTATGATCGAGTCACAATGAAGCGTGATGGGAGTTATGATTGGAGGTCTATGACCTAGAATTTGAATATGTTAAGTGAGAAAGCAACAATTAATGTATATTTGTGATACGGTTTGAGTGTGGTTCATGAAACAAAATGATGAAAGGATCGAAATGAGAGAAAATAGTATTGAGAGAAGAAAAGTAAAAGTTGTTAAGGTCATTGATTTGCCTATGCGAATGCACACGATAAATGGAAATGATATCGAAATCAATTGGTGCATTAGTGGATAACCGCCAAGTCAAATAGTTAAAAGTTCATGTGAGATAGAGTAAGAACCAAAAGTGTTTATAGTGATATTTGGAAATGAATTGAGATTGTAATTAGGATGTTGGTAAGGAAAAAGCCTCATGATCGAGGATAGGTGCGAAAAGGAAAAAGGTGGTCAAAGATCAAATGAGATTGAAGTGTCTTTAGCGTAAGTGACTAAGTGGTAAATTAATGTAATACTGTAAATGGTATGTACCTCAATGAACGGTATCAAAAAGAGATGCTTTGGTTATGTGAATTATGGTATAGATTGATCGTCACAGGACATTGTGAATAATTGAAATCGATAAGAAATGTGACGACGGTTGATGATTAGGAATTGAAAGAAGAATTTCCCTAAATGGAATTAAGTTGATTAGATGATTAAAATTGAAAAGTTTAGAAATGAAAGGACAAATTGGAGAAAAATGTGAAATAAATGAAAAGTCTCTTTTAGGAGAGGAAAAAAAATAGAGTAAGTTATTAAGAAAGTATGTGTTACGATAATGTAAAGAGTTTGATTGTGTAATAGGAGTATTGAAAAGAAAAGGATATCAGTTGTGATTTGAGGAGAATATCGGGTCAGATATATTTTGTGTGAATATCAGAAAGTATAAAGTGGTTTTGAAAATTTTGTTTGAAATGATAGTGAATAAATTGAAATATGTGGAGAATCCAGTGTAAAAGAATGTGTGTCAAAATATATTTGATGAAATGGAGAAAGATCGTGAGAAAATTTGTTCCTCATTGGAGACAACCGATAATTAGGAAATGATATAAATTGATTATTGATATGAAGAGTCATTTTGCTCTTGAAGAGCAACATATCTTACTTGTGTTTAGAGTGAAATGTTTAAATTGTGTTCAAAGTGGATGATGATCGATTGAATACATTTGAAAAGTGAATAAGAGAAATTAGCACGATTGAGGAAATTGTTTGACATGTAAGTTTTATAAGAGTGAATTTGATCTTGGTAGAATAATTAGTGGATGAATTATTATTATTCGAACATGGTATTGGGAGATTAAATGCAAATAGAGGCAGTGATAAATGTGAAATTGTAAAGGATAAGTATATAAAGAATTTGGAGTTATAATAGGATTGATTGTATACTGGATACATCCAGAAATTGGTAAAGGTCTTCTGACTGTAAATGATAAGGAAAGTGTTAAAAGGAAAATATGTGAAGTGTATGACAAATGATTGTAAGAAGAGATACTTAGAGAAATGTTCAATTCGAGTATTGATCGTATCAATTGAATTGGTGTTATAATATGAAATGAATTGTAAAGATGATAATGTGATCTATTGGAAAATGTAAAGAGATTCTATGTGTATGGAGATCAGTATAAGCTTATGGGCTGCATTGGTATTTGATGACTTAAAATCTATTGTATTGAATAGTGTATTGAAAATGTTGTGAAAAGTTTGGAGATTCTATTTATACAGAAAATGTTTTGGATGAATATGCGTTTGTAAAGTAATAATGATTAAGTTATATGAGTAAATTGGGAAAAGGATTATGTGTTGAATGTTTCGAATTTTGATAAGGAAGCAAATAATTAGATGATAAGATTATGAAACTGGATGAAAGATTATATGTAAACTGTCGAGTTGGTAAAGTGTAAAAAGGAACGTATTAGCAATTGGGGATTCCACATCGAGTGTGCAGAGGTGTATTGAAAGCATGGCAAAATCCGAATCGAGAATTTTGAATAATGGATAGTATCGAGAAATGTGTGAATAGATTAGCTGTAAAGAAAATGAGTAATGTGACTGGATTAGGAAATATGAGTAAAACTCATGAAAGGAATTGTAAGTGTATTAAAAGTGTAACAGAAAGTAAAATGTGACGTTGAAAGATTATGAGTATGTTTGACCTATATGGTTGACTGTGTGTTATCAGTGTGAAACTAATATAGGTTTGGAGTTCATAAGATTATGAGATTGATGCATAGATAAGATTGATTGTGTTTCATTGGAGATGTCATTTGAAAAATGTATGAAAGGTTTTATATCTAAAAAGGAGTTGTCCATTCGGATAGTAAAATGATCAGGACCTAATATAATTAGAGGCCCTGGATGATTTAATTTAAGATTGACAGGTGTTTGAATCAGTAATATGGTTTAAGAAATTCAAGTTGATGAGAATGAATTAAATTAATGATTACCGAAACTGTTGAAACGATGAGATTAGAAATTGGCATTGGAGAGATGCAATAAGTTAAACGATCAGAGAATGTTTCTAAATGTGTCACCTTGGCCAATCTATGTATTGATTGAGATAACAGTAAATGGGAAATGAAATTTGTTATTAGGGGCCTCGATGTGACCATGTTGTGAATCGATTTATGGATTGACAAGTCAGTGGTAACCTAAAAGATAAATGGATTTGTAAAGTGTTATATGGACAGAAATAGGAAATATTGATATGATCGGATGTGTGTAGCATTGGTATTGGATATAAAGAATTACGAGTAATCAAAAGAAATCGTTAAGCAAGTATAGAGTTTGAGAAAGGAAAAGAGGTAAGTAAGCAGTTGAAGTGTGATTAAAATAGCAAGTCCGTCTAAAATCCTAAAAGATGATTCGGATCCCAAAATGTTACAAAGACTGAATTGGAAAATATTGTTAGGATCCGATATATATGTTATCGATTTTGGAAGTGATAAATTATGTGTAAAAGGCAATATAGGTTAAGAAAGATTTGTGAAATTATTCAGTATAGCGAAATAAGTGGAAATAAGAGAATCAATGATCGAAAAGACTCTCCTAACTTGGTGATAAATCGTATATGAAATTTCGAGGACGAAATTTTTATTAGGAGGGGAGAATTGTAACATCCCGTTATCGGAGTGACGGGTAGATTGGTAATTTGGATCGGGTTAGGATTTGGTACAGGCAAAGTGTTGCATTGCACATGCATTCTGATTTTGATAGTCATTGATAAATGATTATTAATCGCATAAGTATATATATATGTACATACATGTATGACAATTCCGACTTGATTGTGAAATTGGAAATTGGTTATAATTGGTCCGATGAGAATTGGCTTAATTATGCGATTGGAAATTTATCAAAATTGTACATATGAGAATTTGGTTTGTGAAAATTGGATATTTAGTAAGTGTATAATTGGGTTTGAATATGAAATTGGAATGAAATGGATTATAGAGAAAGGGAAATTGGAAATTGAGGCTAGAAATGAGTTGAGTGTAGTATACTAAGTTGATTGGGAGTGATTTGAAGTGAATCGATAGATTGTTATCGAAAAATCGAGAAATTTCGGGTTTTGACGAGTTTACGGGTTCGCACGTCATGACGATGTGATGAACACGCTTGGCGAGCCCTTTAACTTCGCGCGTCATGACGAATAATTGATTTTTAATTAAATGCCGCGATGACGAGCGGGTTGTAGGCCGCGACGTCATGACGAAGCAGCAGACGTCGCGATTTGAAAGCAATGGATTTTACCGCGACGAAGGATCGGACGTCGCGGCGAGGGAGACTGATTTCCGAATATGAGATTTTGAGGTTTTTGAATTTGGAGAATTTTGGGATTTAAATTGGATTGGTTATGGATCAAAGTGGTATTTGAGAAAATAGGAATTTCAATCTAGAAGAAATGAAATTAAGTGATTATAAGATGATTGTTACAAGTAATGAGTTTAAGATTGATTTCAAATAATTGGTTTCCTAGAAATTAATTGGAATTTGGAGACTACGAATATTGAACTGGTAAGAATGGAAATTCGGAATTTGAATCAGATGATTATCGGGATCGAATGACAAATGATAAGTGAATATGATTTTAATTGAAATGTGATTATAGACTATGGAAATTGGTAAATTGGTTTATTATAATTGAAAGTGTTATGGATTAGTAAGAGAGTGATCAAATTGAGGAATTCGGGAATTGGATTGGGAATGTCATAACATGTATAGTATTTATCGTATTTGTTAAATATGTATTATTGAATTGATATTGGCCAAAATGGTAATGTGAATTATTTGGTTTGACATAGAGATTCCGATGGATCGACACTCCACGGACGATATTGGGACTTCAGTCAGAGTTTCGGAAGTGCGGTGAGTAACCTAGTTGGTTTCTCAACCTTATGTGTTTATTAATTATATGCATTGATTGCCATGAGGAAGCAAGGATGGATATATGTGATTGAGTGATTTGATTGATTTCGAACCATGGGTGTTCGAAATATTGGATTGTGATATTGAAGTGCAAATGTGAATAAGTATGTGTAAATGCATGAGTAAATTGGATTGTAAATGTGTTAATGAAATGAAATGTAAATGCATAGGAATGAAATACCGGACTAAAAGTCCGAGGACATTGGGAAATGATCGGAAATAGTAATTAATTGAAATTGGAAATAGAAATGCAATAATTGGAAATTAGAAAGTGACATGTGCATTCATGCATAGTAAATGATCAGATAATAGTAGTTGTGACCGGTGGTACCAACGTATGCAGAGCCACAGGCTCAATGCACTGTGCCCGTCACTGGGCTTTTAGGGCACATCATGCCCAATGTATATGATAGAGCTTTAAGCTCAACGCACAGGACCTCAGGTCCAACGACTGATAGAGCCTCAGGCTCACCGCAGGGCATATCAAGCCCAACGATTTCAGAGCCACTGGCTCAACGTAAATGATCAGGCGCATGGTCACAACAACGAAACGAAAATTGAAAGTGTCTCATGGGCATTGCATATGTATATGATCGATGAAAATGTAAATTATTTGTGAATGACCGTGAAATGTGAATAAGAAAATTGCATGTGATATTACTGTAAGTGCTACTGTGTGTTATGTGTATATGATTGTGAATGCATGAGTTGGGTGAACCATCGATGATGGTTTCTCACTGAGTTCGCAAACTCACCCAATATTGCAATTATTTTTCAGGAAATGAAGAGTACCCCGCTAGTGAAACGGGAGTATGTCTACTGCAAAGAGTCAGAGTAAGGGTCGGGATCAGTACACGTCTGCATAAATGTCAATTTGGATTGTGTCTAATTGGTATTTTCGTAATTTGGTATTGAAATTGTATTGGGCCAAATTTGAAAATGATTATATGTATATGAACTGATTTGGTTATTGAAATAGTGTTTGGCCAAACAATGATTTCGTATGAAAATGTTTTAGTATTGCGGGCCCAAATCATTATCGTTTTGCGCACTTAACTGTTTTTTTGAAAGAGAAGATAAATGTTATAACGAGTTTTTAAAAGGTAGTGATTATTCTAGTACGCCACCCTCGCGGGTCACGGGCTCGGATATCACTGTTGATGTCGGGTTCGGGTCTTGTCGGGAGTGGGGTGCTACATGGTACCTTCCGACTGGTACCGGTCGGAACGATACGGAACCTAAAACGTTGGTGGAAAAAGGATATAATCCTGGTACATCAGTAAGAGATCAATTTTTGAGGCACAAGCACTGTTCACCATCCTCCAGCGATCTTAAAGTAAATGAAGTCGCATGATCCAAGAAATGTTCTATATATTGCTACACGTCGCCAGCTTAGGCTAGTCTATAGTTGTTTTTCTTTTTCCATGAGTGCTTTTCTATGAATAAAGCACATTGAAAACATTTGTTAATTTTTTTATAATATCATAGCTCTCCAATTCAAGGATGATCATCTTTTTAAAAAATTAGGGCAAGATTTGAAAATAAATACAAAACTTTTACTAATACAAGAAGTGCTAATTTTAGTAATTAATTAACTTTAGGAAATTCAAGAAGTGCTAATTATATGTTTTCACGAAATCATCACAATTAACTTTAGAAACTTCATGCACACTAGGGCATTCATTATCTAGGCATGAGAGATTTTCAAAGTCTCGTTGTTGGACCCCACCCCCCACACCTGGGCTAATATTTCCCACCCAGCGTGTGTTTGCGGGTTATACCACGGCGGGTGTTTGCGGGTTATACCGCGGCATCCAACTTAATCAGTACTGTCCTCTTTGGTCAAGGGTGAGGCCACGACTCGAACCCTTGACCTCAAGGTTTTATAGCTTCCAACTATGCATACAGATTCCCGCCTACGTACGCATGATTCCTTATAAACTCTTCTTGCTCTGATACCATAAATGTTAGATCCCGTTTCCGAAATCCAACTACTTAACCTTAACACTTTCACTCTATGCTCTGATACCATAAATGTTAGGACCGAGACCCAACTACATAAGGTAAGCGAGAAACCAAGCAAACGGAAGCGAGGAAGCGGAAATTTCGGATCGAAATTTCAATCGAAAACAAAGCACATCGCAAATGTAACGGAAAACGAAATGTCGAATCGAAAACAAAATGCGAAGCGAACACATCCGAAAGTAGCGAAGCGGAAGCAAAAGCAAGGAAGCAAATACTAATCGAATCAAACGAGCAGATTGTTGCGAAACGAAATCAAACCAGACACATCCGACATCCGGAAACAATAATCAAAGAAAACTTATCGAATGAACATAATCGCGTTGGGAATCCTAAGACGTTCCAAAATCCGTTATGAAATTTTTTTTTCTTTTTTTCTTATTCTCATTTCTTTTCTCGTTACTCAATCATATACCAATCATCTTAAATCCATACAGTCGTACATAACCTGATATAAATCCATACCAATCTCAAATTTCTCAAACTCTTATATACACTTATACATATCCAAAATCTCACTTTTATCCAAATTTTTTTTTTACCAAAATTTGGACAAAGATAACTACCGCCTTTATCCTAACTCAAAATTTTCTGCAAAGGCAAAATACACTTCTATAATCCCTAATCAAAAATCAGAACCATCGGACTCTCCCGTCCGGAATCCCAACACCAGCAAAAACACAAACTTAAAACTAATACTTCCATATTTCTCAAATCAATCATACAATATGTTCTCAAATTCTCCATAATTTCCTATACAAATTACACAATCATTCACAATACTTAACTTTATACACAAATACATTTTCTTTCAAACCTTTCTTAAACCACAAACAGATCCATACTCAAAATCCAAAATACACAAAATCTAATCGACACATATGTTTGGCGATGTCTTCACATTCTTTCATCCGATCTCCGTCAAACACGGAGATGGGGATGAAAGAGGGTGAGCTTCTAAGCTCGTGGATAACACATTTATAAACCGATAAATAAGCGTAAAACATTTCTTTATAAACTTTTTGCCAAAGGGCTAATATTTCAAACTTTTCAACTTTGGAATATTTCTCTCAAACTCTTTTCAATTTTTCCAAACTTTTCATATCAAATTTCATAAATTTCACGATTGAAAACCCTTTTCTTCATTTTTCCAAAATTTCTCATAAACATGAATGCAATCACATCGGCAAATTATCACGCCGCATTAACAAAATCAAAAATCACATAACAGATCAAAATGGTGCGGTTTGGTCCAACGAGCGTCTTGCGCATCCCCAATAGCGGTCCTGCGGTCAGAACGAAACATTACACACTTTCGCAAAGCGGTCCAATTGTAGCAGTGAGGGAATCAAGTCGAACTCCGTGCCACTAACGGGCAGCCGAGTGAAGGCTTTACGAATAGAAACAATGACGACACCAAAGGACCTAACCGACCCACATAACACATAATCGAAACGAGATTGAGAATGCCCAAGGCACTTTTCAAATTCTTGATTTTCCACACATTCACATAATGCATACAATTCGATCAATTCATCATTCAAATACTAATTTCAAAATCAAATCATTCAATCAAGTGTGCATAATTCAATAATGCATTTATGACAATTGAATTTAAACTTGTACCAATTTCTCGGAAATCATTCGGAAATCATATTTTCCAACTTTAAATCAATTCTTATTTTCAAACATTTCCAATAATTTATCAAGCATACAAAATTTTGCTTTCTTTCATTTTCAAAATTCATATTAAGCTTACAGATCAAATTATAAATATGCTACCCACCTCGAATTATTGCCGGAAACTTGATTTCAAGCTCCAATTGATCCTTGCTTTTCTCTCTCTTCCAAAATACCAAAACCTAAACCATAATCATCCAAATTTCACATCGAAAATACTTAATTTTCACAATCAACTTAGGAATTCACCAATTCCATTTACATTCAAGTTATTTCAATCTCCAATTTTGAAAATCCCCAATTTTCAAAATTGGCCTAAACCAAGACACTCAATTCAATCTCATAAAACATAATTTCTTCAAAATTAATCTCACAATTCCTCAATTCACATTAATTCCAAGACATCTAAATCCTCAATTTCAAAATCCCTAAATCTTAAAATTGGCCTAAACCAATTTATCCCAATTCAATATCATAAAATACAAATTCTTCGAAATTGATTTCATATATCATCAATTCATCATATTTCCTATAATTCTACACCAAAATATCTCAAAATTCTCAATCATAAAATTAAGCCTAAACCTTAATCACTTTTTCATCCAAAATTAAACCCAACCTAAAGCATATACATCAAAATTAATTCTACAATCCATAAACCCATCTCATATGTCATAATTCTAAACCGAAAATTAATCAAAATCTCAAAGTAGAACAATTTCTCTTACCTCTTTTCTCCTCCAAATTCGAATTTTTTTGGCTTGGAAGGAAGCTCTTATGCTCCTCTACCTTTTTCTCTCTTGGAACCATCCCAAAATCCTTAAGAAACAAGTAGAAAATTTGGAACTTTGTTTTCTCTCTCTTCTTTTCTCCATAACCGAATCTCCACTCTTCTTTCTTCTTCTTATTTCTTCTTCTTTTCTCTGGAAATTTCCAGCCACTTTCATGGCTTTTAATATGCCAAAAACGACATCACCATCTGTGTTTCATTTAATGATGGTTAATTGACCATTTTGCCCTTACATTTACTTTATGCCATTCTCACTATGCGGGTCTGATTCGCACTATTAAATTGAAGGAATTTGCTAAAACTTCCTTCTCTAGAAATGTTCCCTCAATCATACAAACTAACGCCACTGACTGCGCTCAATTCCGATCATTACATCAAAAGTTATGCGCAAAACAGTTCGGGTAAATCCACATTCTAACATATTTTCCATGTACGATTATTTCCGTCCAAAATTTCACATTCTTAATCCCAGAATTGAAACTCGATGTCTTCATAAAAATTGTAGCCTTATGTCTCTAGTTTAATTCAAAACAAGAATCGTCTCATTTCGATTCCCAGATCAAAAGTTATACTCAAATTACTCATAGGTGTTCCTAATCCAAAAATTACACCCTAATCCGAACTTAAATTCAGAAATTAAAAGTCTTAGGGGAAAAATTGACATTTCATGTCTTCATATGATTTGTAGCCCCTTGTCTTATCTTTATTTCGCCTCAAGAATCGCTTCAATTGGATCTCTACAGATCCCGAATTTCACAAAACACTGAATCATGCTCGGAAAATTTCCCGACTCACTTTGATTAAATTAATCACCATTAATTTAATCTCAAAAGTTCACAAATTTCTTATAAAATGAAATTCATTGTCTTAGGAATCCAACGCAAAAAGAATCAACTCAATCGGATGTCGGACGGAAAGATATGAACAAAACGGTAAACAAATGTCGGATTGGAGAAGGAAAGTCAAGAAATCGAGGGAGCAAAGCAGGCGCGGAAGGCGCTGGGCTAACTCATGAGGCGAGGCGCCTTCATGAGAGGAGGCGTCGCCTAGCGAGGGCGACAGCTCATGAGGGCGAGCCTTGCCTCATGAGGCGCGAAGAGAGCTCGCCTCGCTAGGGCGAGGCGCCGCCAGCAGAGAAGATCTGGCGCCCGCCTCGCTAGAATGTAGCCGCCGCCTAATGAGCGCTAAAACTTTCTCTTTTTTTCACTTATTATCAAAACTTCCAAATTCATAACTCTTAATCCCAACTCCAATTTTGACAAACTTAGTCTCTATAGAAAGCTTAAAGAAAGCTCTACATCTTTCACGAAGGACATAAAACTCAATTCGACTCCTACAGGAGTCCATTTTCCGGTCAAAGATACTATCCTTTATACAAACTTGTAAAAATCATAACTTAATATTTCGAGATCGAAAAATTGCATACTTTATATCGAAATAAAGATCAACACAACTCCTTCAATTTTCATGAAGAACATCAAAGCTCAATTAATCTCTAACTAGGTTAATTTCTCAGTCAAAGTTTCAACCATAATAAAAGTCAAACTCAATCAAACATAAACTTTGACTGATCATAACTTTCACTCTCGATATCGAAAAATTACAAACTTTATGTCCACAAAAATCTCTTAACATAACCTACAAGTTTTCAGAAGACCATTTTATCAAATTTTGCCTAAATCATAAGTCAACTCTCAAAGTCAAACATTCTCTCTCCAAAAAGTTAAACTTTCTAAATCCTTCAAATTTTCACACTTTTTCTTTCTAATTCTTGCTATATAACTTCATTTCAATCAACTCATCCACTTGATCATTCATATTACTAAATCAAATTGTCACTCAAGGTTCGGGGTCCAACACTCGTACATATGAAATTCCACTTTCTCCTTACGCATCCCACATGTAAGCTTTTCCTTACCACATCAATAGTAGCTCCTCTAGTAGCTAAAAAAAGTTTTCTTAAGATGATGGCGATTCTAGTATAATGCTCCATATCCATCACAAGAAAGTCAACATAAAAGATAAAATTTTCTAATTTCACAAGTAAATCTTCCATAACTCCAATTGCACACTTAATTGATTGATTCACAAACTAAAGTGAGCACACATTCATCGGCTTAGGGTCTCCTATTCCTAGCTTTCTGAAGATAGATAAAGGTATAAAATTAATTCTTTTACCTAAATCATATATAAAAAAACTTAATAGCATTAGAATCACCAAATTGATAAGAAATAGTAAAACTCTTTGGATCCTTCAACTTTAGAGGTAATTTATTGTCCAAGATTACATTGTGCTCTTCAGTTAAGTGTACCATAACATATTCCTCTAATTTATTTTTTAAGATGATCACCTTCAAAAACTTCAAATGGGACGACATTTAAGCTAATGCTTCAACAAATGATATATTAGTATATAGTTTCTTGAAAACTTCACTACTACAGTAAAAAACGCTTTTGACAATAGGCAAAAGTGTAACTATAAGTATAATTATGGTTGTTTTTTTATTAAGGCAACAAAATTCATACTGCTAAATAAAATGACATGCTATATGTGTAGGGAAACAAAAAAAATTTATTGGGCAATAAAATTGATAATGTTGCTTAAAATTTTGACTAAGGTAGCAAAACAGTTTCAAACTATAGCAATAATATTGAATGGATATAAAAACAATTTGAATAATGCTGCTTCAAGTTTTGACTAAAGTAACATTATAGTTTCATACTATAGCAACATTTTGAAAAGATATTGCAACAATTTAAGTCTTTATAAAGCAATAATAAAGTGATTTTTATAGAACAATTTGTAACAACAAAAGTAAAATTTATTCATTCATTACCAACAATATGTTAATGTAAAACTAAACAATTGTCATTAAGCATGTAACATCTATATATGCATTTCAAGCAATTTTCATATATTAATATATCTCTTAATTACATACAGACTATCAAATGTAAACGACTAAAAACTACATTTATATATGTTATATAGTCCATAAGGACTTGTTTCAACCTTTAACATATTCAAAATATAAAACTACTAGCTAAAAATTCACCTACATTATCTTCATTTCATATGGAATACAGATGAATTAATCTAAAGAATAAACAAAACCAATATGTATGGGCACTCTAAAATCCTTTACTAAATATCCCTTTATCCACTCCTAATCATCACCTTCCTACAAAAGAAAAAGAGACAATAAGTGTACTAGAATTGTAAAACTACTATGCTAATAAACTGGTTAATATATCTAAAGAATGAAATATTAGCTACTTTTTTGTGACCTCAATTTAATGAAGACAAATAATATAGTAAAAAAAGTAACAACATAATGATTCAATTTTACTCAAATTCAAAAGGCATGAATATAAGGAATTAATCTCAACAAAAAATAACTAGATAATGTACAACAATAGTGAATTAAGGAAATTTGTCACCTGATATTCTGTATGTTGATATGTTTGGTTTGAAGGAATAGAATATTTCTTTTTGGATTGACTAGGTGAAATCAATTTATAAAGTATGTCTATGTTAGTAGTGTTAGTTTACCCAACGAGAACATATATTTCATCATTTGTTTCAACATTTATTTGAGTGAAAAGTTATATAAAGTGCAAATAGATCACAAGAGCTTTAAACATTAGAGAAAAAGATTTTCCACCCTTTTCCACCATAATTAGTTGCCTAAGTTATTTGGATATGGTTTTGAATTCAAAAGTGGCAAAGAGAATGGAACAAGATCCTCTGTCTAATATTATGGTGTCTTATTCTATCCCATAAATCTCAACCATTTATTTATACGGGCTTCGCGTTTATTTATATGGGACCCACATAAATGAATGGCTAAGATTCATAGGACAGAGTAAGATACCATAAAATTGGACAGAAGATCCGGACTCAAAGAAAACAAGGCATTAGATGCCTTATCCAAATTTCCAAGCAAAGAGTTATTGACAGTAACTATATCCCACATTCATGCAATATTGATTAAAAAAATAAAAAAGGATAGAATAAGAATACAACTATTCGAGGTCTCACAAGAAGGTTACAAGCATAGGAATTGAAATTAGGGGCTTATGAGTGGAAGGATGGACTTTGGATAAAAGCGAAGCCAAATATCAAACTTATTGGAAAAAAGTTTGACCATTCAAAAAATCTGCATGAGATCAATAATAAGTTATAAAAGAAAGGTATGAAAAAAGATTATGTATCATACTTGGACAAGTCACAAAAACTAGAAAAAACATTACAAAAGCAAGGCCATTAATCAAAAAGTTATATGGAAACTACCATATCATAAAAGTTTTCAATAAAAACAAGCAATTCCCAATTTAAAACCTACAACATATTGTTGTGAAAAAAAATAGAAGGCATTAGACTTATAGATGAATTCTGAAAGGAAGACAATGCAACCATTAAAAAATACATACAATTGAAAAAGACAAACTCAGAGATTGCAAAACTAATCTCTTTTAAGGGTAAAATCAAATCCATTAAAATTTTTAACTTATAGGTTTTTAATTTGAGATTTTTTTCTAGCTAATTAGTTTACTTTCTCTTCTCTTATTTTTTTACTAGAACTTGCAATTTCTCTTGTAATGAAGTTGGAAGCAGTTGAACCAATCAATAAATTGGTGAAACATATCTAGAGAGAAAAGAAAATTTTATGGTCAAAGTGGGCATACTATGGTAGAAGTAGACTTTTCATAAACATATTTGCATAAAATGGAGGTTAAAATCCGTTTCAACTTGGCAAATAAATTTGACCTTTGAAATACCTCTTAACAATTTACATGCCACTTAGTTTATGGAAGGAAGCGTATTTGAATCCAAATTTGACTACAAAGTATGATGATTTTCTATGATATATTCAATAAAAAACCATATCTTGAAAAAATGTTTCGTTTTAAAAGACTAAAATAGTCTTCTTGTAAGACTACAACATTTTCTTATTCTTGTTTTTGTTTTGCAAGTTCAAAGTCACAAAAATGAACAACCTAATTCCTCAAGATTCTAATGATGGTAAGCATAGCATCGCTATGCTTCATATATTTAATAACACTCTTGATAGGCTAAACTGAAGTGAACTTTTGTAGAGAAACAAGTTCATATTTATTCATCTTCTGATATCTAGAGAATAGAAAAAGGCAATGAAAGATGACAAGTTTCCTTCTAATTACTTTCACAGACTTCTACCTAATATATTAATGCCTAAGAGGCTTAAACAAGGACTTGTAAAGAACACAAAAAAATGGTGTATATGCAGTATTAAGTGTAGTTTAGAGTCTTATTTTTGCGAGCAACCAAAAGACTTACACGTGAACTGTAATGTAAAAGCTCCATTTACTCACCTTCATCATAAGTATAACATGAATTTTAAAAGGCTCAATCAACCAAAGGAAGCACATCTACCCAAGTTATAAAATTGAAATGGAATTCTATCTTAGGATGGTTTCATTTAAGAAACCTCACTTTTATTAATTAGCTCACAATTCTGTGCACCATAAGAACATTTCTATCATAAAATTACTCTTTTCATGGAACTTACGCCAAAGCTAACGAACACCATCTAAATGGCTTATGCCATTCATATATGAGATCAAGATTTTTAAGAAAAGGTAGAAAAGGAATATGACACCACCAACACATTTTGAAAGTCTTCCTTTAGCAATTGCTATCTAATAAAATCCACCAGTGAAAGTACAATAGTAAGTGGAGGTAAAGACTAAAGGTTAAACGTACTATATTTGTTCCTCATAAACTGTTCTCTGTAAGTTTCAGAAACTACAAAGAAGAACAATTACCTATCCAAAGTGGTATAGTTCATATGAGATTGCTGTTCCAAGGTGGTATAAAACAAGGATGAACCATCTTGATGGAAGTATGGAACAATTTAGCTAGCTAGTTCAAGCATTTCATAAATTCAATTCCAAACTATTATATGATGGAGCCATATTAATGTGGAGATAGACACAGTAGAATTGTGAAATGGAGTACTTGGTCATTGCTTTGAAGAGATTGGAGATGTTTAAATGATTAAGTTAGCCAAATAGAATAATACGCAATCCTCGTGATAATGTATTTGAAATATTGGAATTTTTTATTATCTAATTAAAGTTGGTTCAGGAAGTGTGTGGTTTCATCAAGTAAAGGGTGTAAAATCAAACCTATTATCAAGTTGTTCAAATGGCAACGAAAATGTATAGGCAAGTTGATACTCTGTGGCCAGTTTAGCCACCATCTCTGGGTCTCATTGTTAGGTTTCTCAATGTCTCATGTATAATAGAATGAGTCTTTAGGAAGAATGAATTGATTGTATTGATCACCTTGCTTGGCTTTTATACAGATACAAATATATTTGAATTGAATACATTATCTACAGGATTCCTAAATATCTTCTATTTTGTTGTATCAGCTGATATGATTTGATCTCACAGATTGGAAGAGAAGTTTGTTGCCGATATGATGAGATATGCGTTGACTTGGCAACTTGGGCTTGTGGACTCAACTGTGTAATATGAGCTTGTCCTGATACGGCCCCTCAAGCTGGCTGTCGCTGCCGAATGCCAAGCTTGAGTTTCAGGCGCAAAAATGGTAGACGTGAGAGAGGTTTCGTGAGTGTATCAGCGGTCTGGTCATCAGAGCTGACATGAGAAACACGAAGGGACCCAGACTGAACTTGTTCACGAATGAAATGGAAATCAATAGCGACGTGTTTCATACGCGAGTGAAAGATGGGATTTGAACTCAACTGAGTTGCGCCGACGTTGTCACAGTAGATGACAGCTGGATTTGGAGCTCAGTAAGGAGATTAGCAATCCAATTTAGCTCTGAAGCAGTATTGGCAACCGATTTATACTCGACTTCA
The DNA here is from genome assembly GCA_029891385.1 of Erythroxylum novogranatense. Lineage (NCBI taxonomy): Eukaryota > Viridiplantae > Streptophyta > Magnoliopsida > Malpighiales > Erythroxylaceae > Erythroxylum > Erythroxylum novogranatense. The sequence goes on along the minus strand of CM057224.1, from coordinate 26,533,197 downwards.
GTGGAGGATCTTGCTACCGACCGTTGCTTCTTCGAACTCCATGAGATGGGGTTGCGGCCGAGAAAGACAATAAATGCACCGGTGGACTGAAAAGTGTCTCTGTCACCGCCCCAATCAGCGTCAGAATATGCTTCAAGAAAGGTAGTATGATTTTGATCGGCAAAGGCATGAAGGATAGCGGGACTGTCGGTGAAGAGTTGAATGTCGTCATTGACTGTGCCTGCAATGTATCTAAGGAGACGTTTGATCGCCATCCAGTGTTCGGTGGTCGGAGAGTGGAAGAACTGCGACAATTTGTTCACCGCAAAAGCAATATCAGGCCTGGTAAGTAAGAGGTATTATAGACTCCCAATAATTTTCCTGTATTTGCCAATATCTGTCAATTTCGTTCCTGAATGAAGAGTGAGAGGTGGGCTGCTTGCCATGGGTGTTGTGACTGGTTTGGCATCAAGCATTTTCGTTTTCTGTAGCAAGTCAAGCATATATTTTCGTTGGGAAAGAAGAATACCATTCTTGTTTCTGACCACCTCAAGGCCTAGAAAGTAGGACAGGGTACCCAAATCCTTGATGGAGAATTTCTGTGCCAGTAGCTATATGTAGTGATCAACGAGTCTTGTATTGTTGCCTGTGACAATTATATCGTCAACATAAACAATTACAATAGTAGTACCTTTATCATTCCGATTGATGAACAATGACGGATCGGAATAGGAATTAGTGAATCCTATTTGCAATAGAAAACTTCAGAGTGCCTGGTACCACGCACGAGGTGCTTGTTTGAGCCCATAGATTGCCTTCCGTAGTTTGCACACATGTGTAGGATGATTAATATCAACAAAACCCTTAGGTTGTTCCATGTATACAGTTTCGGTAAGAGGACCTTGAAGGAAAGCATTATTAACATCTAGCTATCGTAATTCCCATTTTCTTGCAACGGCAAGGCTTAAAACAATTCTGATTGTGGTCGGTTTGACTACAGGGCTAAAAGTTTCAGCATAATCAATACCAGGATGTTGATGAAAACCCTTAGCGACCAGACGAGCTTTGTATTTTTCAATTGTGCCATCAGAATGTCTCTTAATCCGGAAAATCCACTTGCAGCCAACAAGATTTTGGGAAACAGTAGTAGGAACAAGCTCCCAGGTACCATTCTTTACTAGCGCATTGAATTCATCTGAGCATGCATTCCTCCATTGGGGTTCTTTTAAAGCTTGTGTAATTGTTGTAGGTTCCATGTCTTGGTGCCCTCGAATTTGAGCTGTGAGACTTAGCTTCTTGATTGGCTTGTGAATATTGTTCTTTGAGCGAGTAACCATTGAGTGTCCTGAAGCAGCTACCTCTTGTACTGCAGGTTCAGCATCATTTTCTTGATTTGTAAGATCATTGATTTGCGGGTCCTCAACTCTTTCAGGTGCAGTGATCTGTGGAGATGTTGGCACAGTTAGAACAGGTGACGATGGAGTTGGTAAAGGAGAAGCTACAGGTAGTGGAGGTGGGATCCATGTGGAAATATGATAAATAGGTGTGGAAGTGGTGGCATCTTTAGTTGTAGCGAATGGAAAGGTGGATTCAATGAAGACAACATGACGGGAAGTATATATCCCAGAGGTTTCAAGGTCTAAGCAGTGAAAGCCACTTTGAGACTGTGAGTAGCCCATAAACACACACAGTTTAGACCTGTAATTTAATTTCACAAATCGGGATTCTCATAATTTAATTTCAAACCTTCATTCTTTTCCTCATTTGTAGACCTCTTTCTCTAGATCACAACGAATCAAACATCACCTCAATCGAAGGTCTACATCAAAAGTTATGCCCCTAAAACCAAACTATACTCATTCAAGAGAAACAGCCTCGCCATGACGTGAGGACGTTCAATCACAATGGCGACAAGGGCGCGCGTCATGCGATAAGCATAGCTTCGCGCAGCCTTGAATGATTGGAGGCTCGCCGCGATGTGCTTCAATAAGCTCGTCGCGGCGCGTAAATGGAGGCTCGCATCAGCAAGGCCTTCGCGCGTGCCGCGGCGAGAACACAATTTTCTCGTCGCGTCGCAGCGCAAGCACGCCACGATGTGCGGCCTTCCAGTCGTCTTCTCCGACGAGCTCTCCCTCTTTTCTCTCTCTAAAAATCCAGTACTAACTCATAAACACTCAAATCTTTAACAATTAACCCATATGCATGCTTTAAACACAATAATCACAACATTAAACCATTAACTTACCGAATCAAGCAAAAAATCCACAAATCTCTAGAAACCCTAAAACCTTCAAAACCAACAATCTCCACCTTCAAGCCTCAACCAACTCCATCTCCCACAATAAACAAGCTAGTCTTGCACAATGAAAGGGAAACCACAAGAAATGATCGAGAGCTCACACCAAAGGGAAAGAAATCGAAGATCACCGTGGGAGAAGAGAAGAAGAAGATTGCTTTACCTTAGGATAAAATCCCCAAATTGAAACCTAGATATATATATATAGACATCACCTCAATTCCTTTAGATTTCATCTCTAAATTCCAATGGCTCAACATTTTAATTCTCCTAATAGTATAACTCTCATTTTCCATCACCATTGGACAATTCTTTCAAGATCATACAATCAATCGATCGGTCCTCGAAAATTTTCTTGCTCGGGCATTTTCCCAATTTCTAGAAAATTTCCTATAAGCCACTATCAATTGCCAATCACTCTTAAACTATTCTAAATCAATTATATGAACCCAATTACTCCTAATTTCTCAATCAATCATAATCTAATCTAATTATCTCACACATTCACAATTCAAATCATTTACAAAAGCAATGCCGGGAAAAGTCATGAATGCATGTACCTATATGTGCATGTGCCAAATAACTCATTCCTCTACAATCAGAGACCAAATAAACGTTCACATCAGAAATATGAAATGCAAATTACTAGCCTGACCAAAATGACCCATATACCCTTCCCATTAGGGTCGGGATGTTACAATTCTCCCCTCCTTACAAAAATTTCATCCTCAAAATTTCATATACGATTGATCAGGGAGGCAGGGGAAATTGTTCCGATCACTATATACTGTTTCCCACTTATGTTACTATATAGCCAATTCCTGCCAAATAACTAAAATCAATACTATCAATCACTCTTCATCTTTTCTCTAACTATACACAGTCTCATAGTTTCCTCAAGATCACTCGTAATTCTTTACTTTCGATATCGATAATACATATGTCAGATCATAACAATATTTCCTAAACCTGTCCAAGTAACACTTTGGATCCGAAACATCTTTTACAGGTTTACAAATCCGTAGTTCCATTCACACTACAGTCCCATAGAGATCACTACATATCGAATTTAATTTCCCTTCATTACACCTGTGTCTCTATCTAAGTGTATCTGATCGAGGCGATACACTTCAAAACATTTCATTTATCGTTTATCAGAGTACATCCCTTTAGTGAGAAAACCTGAATCTCATAAAATTATACTCACCTCGATAACAATCAACTCGACACATTGTCATAAATTTTGATTTCAAAATCCCTATTACAGATTCATTTACTCTTTCTACATATACACTCCTCAAATGGTGTCACCAATGCAACAATTGATATAGCTGCAATCACTATACGTCAATTTATGTCCCTATGAATTCGCAAATTATCCATTTGACAATTAATTCCAAGAAACAAGCCTGTTGGTAAATCACACATACAACCATTCGATTTGTCATGCTAAACTATCGATTCCTCTTTCGATTTGCTCTTATTAAACTATAATATTCTCTAACAGTTTCTCGATAACATTCGCAAATGACGACACCTTAATTTGGTCATTGTCAATCTTTTTAAATGTACACACCAGTTTCGGAATTCCAATAACAAATAATACTTTCTTTTTGCCCCTTTTTGCTAGCTCGACGATTTTTGCTCAGTCATACAATCAAAACCTTATCGCTCAAATTGTGATTATCTCATTTGAATTTCCTGTTCAATCCATTTAATTTCATGACTAGCATAATTGAATTATTCAATCGCTTAATTCTTTTCAAATCTTTCGAATTCACAAAATACCTCCATCACTATTGATTTGCACATTCGTAGACATCTTCAATTGTTTCTGTCCAATTATTGTCTCCAAGCTTTTAGAGCAACACTCATTACAACAGATCGCAAATTATCAATCCCAATACAGCCCATGAAGTTTTACTTGTCCCAAGGTACAAAAATCACTTTACATCCTTTCTTCAGATTGCAGTAGAACCTTTACTGGGACATTGCAGTATATAATGCAAAATCTCCAATATATAAGTCCCTTACAATTTCGCATTGTATCCATACCCCTATCGTCATTAAGTCTCCCAATGTGCCATTTTCGAATAATAATTCATCCATTATTTATTCAATCAAGGTCAAATTCACTCTTATGAGACTCACATAGTATACAATTTCCTCATCTGAGCCAATGTATCGTCTTCACTTTTCAAATGCATTTAATCGATCATCAATGATCTTAATCATTCTCCAAATCTGAATGCACTCAAGACACTTTACCTTTCAGTAGCACAATACTATTAGGGCATTGTCATCTCGGACAATTACAATTCAAAATTCCTTATACCTGTGATCAATTTGCATAACCCTTTAAATATCAAAGTCTCCAATGAGGAACAATTTTCTTATAATTTTCTCAATTCTATCATAACATATTCTGACATATGTTCCTGCCACCCTAATTCCTCCATATAACCCAATTTATTTACAATAGATCATCGCTGCGTTATATAAACATTCATCAAATCAATTTCAGTAGTTCCAGACATAATTACACAAACCATACACTAATCTATTTTCTCCTCATATTCAAATTACTATTTTCTTCTTGTTCAAGAATTCTCTTACATAATTGGATTCATCTCATCATCATAATGACAAGATTTTCTACCTCTTACGCCGAGTCTCGCTAGAATTTAGACTCCAAATTTAACTTGTAATTCATTTCAAATTTATCTCTATATCGTCCTTTCAGACCGATCACTATTTAATTGAATCATTTGATCAACTTAATCCAATTCAGTAAAATTTTCTTTGCAAGCAGATTTCTTACTATTTTCATCAATACTTCGACATTCTCAACATCACACCATCACATTTCTTGTCAATCAATTCCAATGCCTTAGGAACACAATATCCCATGAGATCAATCTATGCCACAATCCATATAATCGACTATCCTTTTAATACTGCTCATCGAGGTCCGTAATAAAGAAAAATCATTGCATCGATATACCAATTAGTCACTTACACGAAGGATACACAATACTCTCTTTTGCACCTAACCTCACTCGTGAGGATTAAATTATGATCAAGTCTTCAACATATAACAAATTTCAATTCATTCCCAATATAATCATCACATCTTATTTGAAAATGTATTCTCATCAAATACTACTAAGAACTCTTTATTCACATTTACTAGAGATAACCTTTCTTTTTTTGGTACCATCATTAGCGCCTCTTCTTTCCCAAAGGATTTATCATAAACATTTTCCTTTCTCATTTGAACTCATATTGAACTTTATACAATACGATCATCCCTTAATTTACTTCTCATGCCATCTCTACATACACAAGACAATTTCGGTTAATATTTTCACTTACCATGGGCTCTCATAATCGTGTGTATTCACTTAGGCAAATCAACTAAACCGAACATCTGTTTCACTTATCAAGATCTTTGTCTTACCTTTCAATCTTTTCATTATTACATTGCACCCATATAATTTCACACTCAAAAATCAACATCATAGATATACCATCATTCTTAATTTCTCTCTAACGTAATCGATTCACGATCCAAATCATTATTCATAACACTCGTCACGTTGTTCAATCTCAATGATAACATTTCATTTCATCCACATTATACACTTGTACTCTTTTCATTTCTCTCATAGCTCTAATTTCTTTTATCAGTTCAGAACATATTCATATCTATCTCACATTCAAGAATATACCCCCGGTATAACCCGGATATCGCATTCCATAAGGTATCCACTAATACTATTACACTCAATCTTCATTTGTCAAATCGAATCATATTTTTTTTCATGGTATCCACAACTGACATTTATCCCATTCTGATATATCATCAATTTCCTCACTAATTCTAATGACTGAAACAATTGGTATAGGCTCCTACATGTGACTCATATACTAGACTGGGGATCAGTTATCACTGTCTGCCGTGACACGACTTAAATGCATGTAACTTGACACATTTTTTTCAGAGCGCCCATGTAAGATTGTACTTCTGGGCTCTGATACCACAAATGTAACACCCCACACCCGCAAGACCCAACCCGACATCCACAAAGGATATCCGAGTCCGTGCTCGCGAGGGTGGCGTACTAACCACTCAATCGTAAATCGGTACATTATTCATTTAAAATATATATGCGAATTCCATGCCCAAATTGGGTACTCATTCAATCACATCCAATTTGAATACACACAATTCCAAAAGTTCTTGAGGTCCATTTCACAAATACAAATAAACACTTTATTACAAAATAAAGACATGCAATGCGCATACCGAACCGATCCCGATCGCTAACCTTCACTTGAATCTCAGAACATACTCCCGCTTTACTAACGGGTACTCTTCAATTCTGAAAAATAGTTGCAATGTTGGGTGAGTTTATGAACTCGGTGAGAAACCATCATCGATGGTTCACTCAACGCATGCATAAACCAATAATTCACATCTTATCACATATCATCGCATTCCAAATCAATTCGTGCATTGCTAACTTGTACACATATAAGGCGACGCTTTTCACACTATTCACATACACATCGACACTGCACACAAATCTCTTCCTATAATTTCCATTATTTTACTTTAAGTTGTGACTGGGCGCTTAATAGAACAGACTTCAGATACACTTAGGGAGTAGGAGAGCCCTCTGGGTATACACTGACTCCCCTCGAGCTCAAAGCTTGGTTCAAGAATAAAGAATCACATTTTAAGCAAGTAGGAGAGCCCCTAGGTATGCACTCTCGCTCGCTCACATTAGGGATAAGAGAGCCCTCTGGTATGCACTATTCCTTTTACAATTGATGAGCTTATAGCTCGATCGTAATATCCTCCAAATACAACCATTATTTATTAACCAATTATGGATTTCACACGCTCATTCATATCTCTATAGACAATACACATGTATCAAAACATATTCCCAATCATTTCACAAAGAAGATTCACATGTAGTACACATTTTGCACTTCAAGATCACATTCAAATACTTTGACACCCGTGGTCCAAATCAATCAAAACAAGCACATATATCCTCCATTCTCTCCACATAGCATCATTGCAAATTATTAAACACATAAAGGCCGAGGAACCAACTAGGTTACTCACTGAATTTTCTAGCCATTGCTCGAAGCTCCAAAGACTGTCGTGGATTATCGATCAATCCATTTAAAACAATCAATTCATTTCATTCATTACAAAATACACAATGAAATAATTAATGATGCACATGCCTCAATAAAAGATGTACTATGCCTATTCATGATTTTCCTGTACCTATTCCCACTTTCCATTTTCTTTACTCAAGATTTAACTTTCACTCACTTGATCAATATCACTCATTTCCAATTCAATAACATGATATGTAACTCCCCAATTTCAATTCTAATATCCAGTAATTATCATGTCATACTCGCTAGGGTATGACCTCAAAAGCAATATCACTAATCTCTAGATCAAATTCAATCTTTATGCTCAGTTCCTAAAATTCCTAATAGCAATAAATTTACTTTCAAAGTCTCACATTATACCCCAATTACTCAAAACAATTCTTAGGATGCAATACAATCATATTTCTTAGCTTTCTTTCACAAATCGGGATTCTCATAATTTAATTTCAAAACTTCATTATTTTCCTCATTTGTAGATCTCTTTCTCTAGATCACAACGAATCAAACATCACCTCAATCGGAGGTCTACATCAAAAGTTATGCCCCTAAAACCAAACTATACTCATTCAGTAGAAACAGCCTCGCCGCGACGTGAGGACGTTCGTCACGGCGACAAGGGACGCTCGCTGCGGCGACAAGCATAGCTCGCCGCGGCACGGACGATTGGAGGCTCGCCACGACGTGCTTCAACAAGCTCACCGCGGCACGTAAATGGAGGCTCGCCGCGGCGAGGCCTTCGTGCGTGTCGCGGCGAGAACACAATTTTCGCCGCGCGTCAGAATACAGCACGCCATGACGTAACGGCCTTCCAAATGCCTTCTCCGACGAGCTCTCCCTCTTTTCTCTCTCTAAAAATCCAGTACTAACTCATAAACACTCAAATCTTTAACAATTAACCCCTATGCATGCTTTAAACAAAATAATCACAATATTAAACCATTAACTTACCGAATCAAGCAAAAAATCCACAAATCTCTAGAAACCCTAAAACCTTCAAAACCAATGATCTCCACCTTCAAGCCTCAACCAACTCCATCTCCCACAATAAACAAGCTAGCCTTGCACAATGAAAGGGAAACCACAAGAAATGATCGAGAGCTCACACCAAAGGGAAAGAAATCGAAGATCACTGTAGGAGAAGAGAAGAAGAAGATTGCTTTACCTTAGGATAAAAATCCCCATATTGAAACCTAGATATATATATATAGACATCAGTCCTCAATTCCTTTAGATTTCAGTCTCTAAATTCCAATGGCTCAACATTTTTAATTCTCCTAACAGTATAACTCTCATTTTTTCATCACCATTGGACAATTCTTTCAGACCATACAATCAATCACCGGTCCTCGAAAATTTTCGTCCGCATTTTCCCTAATTTCTAGAAAATTTCCTATAAGCCACTATCAATTGCCAATCACTCTTAAACTATTCTAAATCAATTATATGAACCCAATTACTCCTAATTTCTCAATCAATCATAATCCAATCTAATTATCTCACACATTCACAATTCAAATCATTTACAAAAGCAAATGCCGGGAAAAGTCATGAATGCATGTACCTATATGTGCATATGCCAAATAACTCATTCCTCTACAATCAGAGACTAAATAAACGTTCACATCAGAAATATGAAATGCAAATTACTAGCCTGACCAAAATGACCCATATACCCTTTCCATTAGGGTCGGGATGTTACAAGAAACGTGAAAAAGAAGAAGGGAGGGAAAAAAATCGTAGGAAACTTGGCAGGAAGAAGAAAGAAGAAGAAAAGAAGGGGAAATCAACTTGTTGGAGGTAAGTTTTCATCTTTCTTATGCTAGGTTCAAAAAGGGGATTAAATAGAGGCTAGGGTTTGTGTTGGAAATGAAGGAAGAAAGAAGAGGAAGATGAAACCAAATTGATTTTGGGATTTTTAAGTTAGGGTTTTGGTTTTTCTAACCTAGATGAGCTATAGGTAGGTTAGGTTTAAATTCAATTTTAGCATTTCCTTGATTCTTGATTTTTATGAACTTTCTTTTGAATATTATGTATTAAATAGAAATTGGCTTAATTGAAGGTAATCAAGAAAACCTTACTCAAGAGAGAGAGGAAGGGTCATCTTGAGCTTGAATTTTCAGCAAATTAGGTGGGTAATATTTTTATAGTTATTATAGGATGGGCAAATGTTTTATGTGTGTGTTATTGCTTAAATTGCATAAATGTTGAATTGTGGTGAATATTTGAAAATGCATGAGGAAATATGACATGTTTTCTTTGAAATGAATGAAAAGTATGAAGATATGAGAATTTGATGAAATGAAAGAAGCATGAGAACGCAAGTTTGCGATTAACTAAATTGAGCATAGATTTGTTTGTGATTAGGCAAGAGAGAAACCCGTTTCGTTAGTCATGTACACGTTGACCTATAGCCTTTTTCCGGCTGCCCGCTTGAGGCCACGAGATCTTGAGAAATCGGACTCGTTTTGTTTACAGTGTAAACTTTTTTGTTCCACAGAACTCTTGAGCCATTTGTGTGCATTTCATCATTAATTTGTGAGTATGATGCATAATAAAGTGTTATGCTGGATAAAAGATTTCATGATATGCTTTATGTGATAAATTTTGGTTAATTATCAATGGTGTGATGAATTTGCGAATGAATTGGATTGCTTGATACATGTGTATATATGCTTGATTGTGTGGCTCATTACCGATGGCTATAAACGTATTAACCACTAAGCCGTGTTGTTCACCGCACTTTCCCTCCTCAGGTGCAAAAAAAACGAGCGTTGAACCTTGCAAGGCATCCGAAAACTCCAAGACATTAGATACATTTGTACTAAGTTAGTGTCTAGACCTTTGGATAGCTTTACAAGCATATCAAACATTGAGCATATCATGTATTTTGTATCTTGTGCTAAGTTAATGATGGACATGTTGATATGTAATTAAAGTTATGTATGAACATTCATTTTGGTTAGAAATGAGAATGAGAATTCAAGGATTTTCCTTTTGGGTATGATTGTGTTACTTTATAGGTTGTGTATGATAATTGTGGAAGAGGAATATGTGTATGTGCATATTCTTCCCTATTGTAATTGTGAATCGCTATTTATTTTATAATGGCATGTTAGAGCTTGGAAAGGTGTATGGGATGAATTACTGGTAGTGAGGCTCAAAGTAACCAAAAGGTACTTGGTAGTGGGTGAATATGGAGGGATATTATGTTTAGCAAGCTTTCCTAGGTGTATGGATAATTGGCAGAAATTCAATGGAAAACTGTATTGATATAGATAGAATTAGCCAAAGTTATTTTCATAAAATTTGTAGCTTATCTTTTTATCTTTCCAATGGTATATAGTATGAAGTTTTTCGACATTGGAGTTGAAAGTTATGATTTTTAGAAGTTTGAGATGTTGTTTAGGATGAAATATTCATACAGCCACATTGATGTGAAATTTTGACCCTTATAGAAGTAGAAATTGATTGTAAGTTCTTATGAAAGATGTAGATCTTTCTTTTAGCTTTCCATTGATACCAAGTTTGCAAAATTTGGAGTTCTAGATCAAAAATTATAAAGTTTAGAAGTTGGGATATCGGAAGCAAAAGAACAGGACGAGGAGCGCGAAAAATCAGCACGATCGTGACTTTCGCGGCAGCGCTCCATGGGCGATCGCGACCCACAGAGTCCCCCCATCTGAACATGTTTCACTCTTTTACTTATAACTTTTTTGTCCGACCTCCGATTGACCTGATTTTTGAAGCGTTGGATTCCTAAGATATTACTCTAACTCTCCATAAAAAATTGTAGGTTTTTATATTAATTTGAAAAAGATGGATTGAATCAAAGTGAGAGGATCGGTTAAAAGAGTATGAGTTGGATATTCTTTTGAATATGCTTCAGTATTTTGGAAATATCTCGATCTGTAGAGATCCAATTGAGTTGATTATTGCTTCAAAATAAATTAAAGACATGGATCTATAAATGTTCTTAAGTAACTGAATTTCAATTCAGCCCCTAAGATTTTCAATTTCTGAAGGGAAGTTGGATATAGTGTTTAGTCTCGGATTAGTAAGAGTTGAAAATGTTTTGCCCATAACTTCTTTATTTATAAATCAAATTGAGTGTTTTTGGTGTCTTTAGAACCTTAAGACAATGGGGAACAAATGTTATGAGAAGTTGGACTAAAATTCTAATTGGAAGTTCCCTAAATATGTTCTGTAATTTATGAGAAGTGAATCCTCTATGTTGTTTATGAATTTCAAATGTTGGGCTTCGAAAACGGAGCCCAACATTGTTTGGTATCAGAGCTTAGGTTTTCTCCTAGGATTAGAATGCATAGTAGGTGAATTTTTTTGCTATGTGATTAATTGTTGCATTGTGAATTGATTTTTTTCATTAAGTGACATACATATCATGCATACATATAGGTATTAGGATTAAAATGAAATGTAAGCTAATCATTAGTGTTTTCATTGAAGGAGTAAGATGTCGCCTCGTAGAAGGACACGAGGAGTCTTGCAAGGATCAATTGCACCTGAATTTCCACTAAGGGAGGAGAGTACCGATGATTCAGTAGCCCCGGGAATTGCTGAGGCTTCCTTAGGGCAAAATAGTGAGCCCATCCGATCTCAGACACAAGAGTCACCTATTTCATCAAAGCAAATGCCTACCTTGGATCTGAGATTATTCTAAACATTTACTCAAGCCTTTGTTCAGGCATTGGGTTAGATGCTGCAGGCTTCTGCATCGGCCTCAATTAAGAAGGGGAAACAATTTGAAAAACTAAGGAAGTATGGAGCAATGGACTTTTATGGGACCACAGATCCTGAAGAAGCCGAGACCTGGTTGAGATAGACAGAGAGGGTATTGGAGCAGGTGGACTGTGAAGATGATGAGAAGGTTGTTTATGTTGCAAGTCTACTTCAGGGGGATGCTTTGCATTGGTGGTAGTGTGTACTGCGAAGCCAGTTGAAACCGACAGGGTTGGTATGGAAGGACTTCCTCGCTGCTTATAAGAAGAAATATCTGTCTGAAATGTACATTCAGCAGAAGCAGGGATAATTCCTAAGTCTCACCTAGAGGGAGATGACAGTTAGTGAGTATGAGCGACGTTTCACACAGTTGTCAAGATATGCTGCTGAGATGATACTAAGTGAGGCTGCTAAGTACCGCCAGTTTGAGTCAGAACTGCACCTAGCCATCAGAGAGAAAGTGGTAGTGCATAACTTCTATGACTTTCAACAACTGGTTGAAGCAACGTTGAGGGTCGAAAACATCGAGAACATCAAGAGTGCTGTCAGCAAGAAAAGAAAGGGAAGAGAGCAGTTCAAGAGGGGAGGTGGTACTTCTATGCCTGAGAGGAGTGCCAGAACTTTCCATGTGTAGTCTGAGGAGAGGAGCAGTGGTGCAAGCAGACCTAGACCTATAAAGACTTCTACTGTTTCTCATCAAGCCTTAACGGTGGGAGGCAATAGAAAAGGAGATGGGGATAGGCCACCCATTTCCAAATGTGAGTATTATGGAAGGTTCCATAAAGGGGAATGTTACCGATTAATGGTAGCATGTTTCAATTGTGGAGAGAAAGGAAACCTGGCCAGAGAGTGTTCAAAGCTGGCCAGGAGAGAGGGATCACAGATACAAGCTTCTAAGATAACTGAAACAGTGGGACACAAGACCGCAACTGAAGTGGGTAGCTCTAAGGTAGCTAAGAGAGTAAATCCTCAAGAAGATCAAGGGGGCAAGCATCAGCTAGAGTGTTTGCAATGACACGGGAGGACGTAATAACCGCTCCAGAAGTGGTGAGGGGTATGGTTAAATTATTTGATGATGATGCAATTGTTTTAATTGATCCAGGTTCTACCCATTCATTTGTGTCATTGAGTAGAACTGTGCATAGGAGAAATTTGAGCCCATTGGATACTCCTTTGATGGTGAGTACCCCAATCGGCCAGTATATTATTATTAGTCAAGTTTATAAAGATTGTGAGATATGTATTAGTGGAGGAAAATTAGTGGTGGATTTGATGCCCTTGAAGATGGGGGGATTGGATGTGATCTTGGGTATGGATACATTAGAAAAGTATCATGCCAACTTAGACTGCAAGAAGAAGATAGTCGAATTCGAGTTAGAGAATGGAAGAAAAGTGGTGTTTATGGGAGATAGAAAAGTCAGTCTACCTCGGATTATTTCGGTTATGACAGTAGAGAGAATGATGAGGAAGGGGTGTGAAGCATATTTGACTTATGTGGTAAACACAAAGGTAGATAGAGGGAGGTTAGAAAATATACCAGTGATCATGGAATTCCCGGACGTCTTTCCCGAGGAATTACTAGGATTGTCGCCACCTAGGGAAATTGAATTTTTCATTGAGTTTCATCCGGGCACAACACCAATATCTATTCCACCTTATAGAATGGCTCTGGTGGAATTGAAGGATCTCAAAGAGCAATTGGAATATTTGTTAGAGAAGGGTTACGTTAGGCCGAGCTCTTCGCCTTGGGGAGCTCCGACCCTCTTTGTAAAGAAAAAAGATGGGTCATTGTGAATGTGTGTAGATTATAGGAAGCTCAATCTTGTCACTATTAAGAACAGATATCCGCTCCCGCGTATAGATGATTTGTTTGACCAATTGCAAGGGGAAAGAGTCTTTTCTAAGATAGATTTGAGATCGGGTTATCACTAGTTGAGGATAAAGGAGACTGATGTGTCAAAGACTACTTTTAGAACACGGTATGGCCACTTTGAATTCTTGGTTATGCCTTTTGGGTTAACGAATGCACCTGTAATTTTTATGGATTTGATGAATAGAGTCTTCAAGCCTTTTTTAGACCAATTTGTCATAGTCTTTATTGATGACATATTGGTTTATTCCAAGAGTGACAAGAAGCATGGAGAACACTTGAGGCTTGCTTTGGGGATATTGAGGAAAAAAGAGTTATATACCAAAATCGATCAATGTGAATTTTAGCTAATGGAAGTGGTGTTCCTTGGACATGTAATTTCAGAAAAGGGAGTGCATGTGGATTCGAGGAAGATAGAAGCGGTTGTGAAATGGGAAGTACTTAAGAATGTAGCTGAAGTGAGAAGTTTCTTAGGTTTAGCCGAGTATTACAGGAGGTTTGTGGAGGGCTTTTCTATGATAGCTGCTCCACTTTCCAAGTTGACAAGGACGAATCAGAAATTTGTGTGGACTGAGGAGTGTCAAAGCAGTTTTGAGGAATTGAAGAATAAGCTCACAATTGCACTGATTTTGACATTGCCTTCTAGTGATAATGGATACATTATGTACAGTGATGCCTCAAGGAAGGGATTAGGGTGTGTGTTGATGCAAGGAGATAAAGTGATTACCTATGCTTCTAGGCAATTGAAGCCCTATGAGATGAACTATCCTACACAAGACTTGGAATTAGCTGTCATAATTTTTGCATTGAATATTTGGAGACATTATTTGTATGGAGTCACTACTAGGGTGTTTACAGACCACAAGAGTCTTAAGAATTTGTTGAGCTAGAAAGAGTTGAATTTAAGACAAAAAAGATGGTTAGAGCTGCTTAAAGATTATGACTTGATGATAGACTATCACCCAGGGAAAGCTAATATGGTAGCAGATGCACTAAGTAGGAAGTCCACTATGGCATATGTGGAAACAGTGTACCTTCCTTTGCTGAAGGAATTAGTCAGACTTAATGTGACATTGAGACAAGTTGAGTCTGATTGTGTGTTGGCAAATTTTAGAGTAAGACCGGTATTGAATGAGAAGATTAAGGAATTGCAGGAACAGGATGAGTATTTGAGCAGACTTCGAGAAGAGCTTAAAAGGGGTAAACCTTCTAAGATAGAGATAAGAGAAGATAGGTTGATGGTGATAGGCAATAGATTGTGCATTCCAGACATGTTAGAGCTGAAGGATGAGATTCTTGATGAGGTGCACAATACTCCTTATACAATGCACCCAGGGAGTACAAGGATGTATCGGAATTTGAAATAGCATTTTTGGTAGAAAGGAAAGAAGAAGGATGTTATAGAGTATACTAAAAGATACTTAGTGTGCCAGCAAGTTAAGACTGAACACCAAGCACCCTCAGGTAAACTTTATCCTTTGTCGATTCCGAAATGGAAATGGGAAAACATTACAATAGATTTTTTTATGGGATTATCGAGGACTAGCAGAAAGCATGATGCAATATGGGTAATTATTGATAGTTTAACGAAGTCAGCACATTTCCTGCCAATTAGACAGACAAATTCTTTAAATGCTTTGGCTAAGAAATATATGGATGAGATAATTAGACTTCATGGGATTCCAAGTTTCATGCTACTTTCGCGGTCGCGCTTCATGTTGCGATTGTGCTTACCCACAGGGTCCCCCCCAGTTGAACATGTTTCACTCTTTTGCTTATAACTTTTTCATTTGACCTTCGATTGACTTGATTTTTAAAGTTTTGGATTCCTAAGATATTCCTCGAACTCTCCATAAAAATTTGTAGGTTTTTATATTAATTTGAAAAAGATGGATTGAATCAAAGTGAGAGGATCGGTTAAAAGAGTATGAGTTGGATATTCCTTTAAACATGCTTCAGTATTTTGGCTATATCTCAATCTGTAGAGATCCAATTGCGTTGATTATTATTTAAAAATAAACTAGAGACATGGATCTATAAATTTTCTGAAGGAATTGAATTTCAATTCAGCCCCTAAGATTTTCAATTTCTGAAGGGAAGTTGGGTATAGTGTTTAGCCTCGGATTAGTAAGAGCTGAAAGTGTTTTGGCCATAACTTCTTTATTTCTGAACCAAATTGAGTGTTTTTGGTGTCTTTAGAAACTTAAGACAATGGGGAACAAATGTTATGAAGAAGCTGGACTGAAATTCTAATTGGAAGTTCCCCAAATATGCTCTGTAATTTATGAGAAGTGAGTTCTCCATGCTGTTTATGATTTTCGAATGTTGGGCTTCGAAAACGGGGCCCAACACATGTTGCTTGTCTTTTGATCTATTAGTGGGTGTTATGTAAGAGACATGCAAATGACAAACTTTAAATGCTTACACCATCGGAGAGATTGCAATCAAGGAAGAGTATCATGCGAAGAATTTTATTTCATTCGAATGGGAGAAAGATAATTAGAATGTAGCCCAAACCATTTGACGAATTATATAATTTATTAGCTAGAAAAGGTGTGCTTTGACCCACTGTACATGCAACTGCTGAAGAACAAGTAGCGAAGTTTCTATACATATTAGGGCATAACATTACTAATAGGAAGATTGCGTTCTTTTGGAGTCGATCTAGGGAAACTATAAGTCGTCATTTTCATAACGTTTTGAAAGCAGTTATATAACTAGAGGATATGTTTCTAAGACAACCTGATGTATTAGAAACCTTATTGAAAATATTAAACAGTAGTAGATTCTACCCTTTTTTAAGGTGATTTTCTTTTCTTAACTTAGTATAATTATATTAAACACACATAATATTTGAGAATAATATACTTCAATGTTAGGATTGTGTTGGTGCAATTGATTGTACTCATATCTGTGTGAAAGTATCTACTCGAGATGCTCCTAAATTTCGTGGGAGAAAGGATTATCTAACAAAAAATGTGTTGTGTGCCTGTTCTTTTAATATGAATTTCATGTATGTATTGGCTGGGTGGGAAGGAACAACATCCGATTCAAGAATTATTGAAAGTGCACTAACCAGGTAGTTCTCACTTAAAATTCCCCAAGGCAAAAATAGGGCTTAAACTTTATTAACTAATAAATGACATATATTACAATTTGACATAGTTTTATTCATGATAGGAAAATACTATCTTGTTGATGTTGGATTCATGTTGAGAACTAGACTTATTACATTATATAAAGGGGAACGATATTACTTGAAAGAATATTCAAGGAATCCTCCATGAAATGCTCGTAAATTATTCAATCATTGGCATTCATCGTTGCGTAACGTTATCGAAAGGGCATTTGGTGTGTTGAAAAAATGGTTCCTGATTATAGCATTTACCACAGAACCATCATATGGCATTCAAACTTTAAAAAAAATTATTATGGTTTGTGTCATTTTGCACAATTTATTGATTAGTGAAGATCCAGATGGTCCATTTCTTAATAAAGAGTAT
The DNA here is from genome assembly GCA_029891385.1 of Erythroxylum novogranatense. Taxonomy (NCBI): domain Eukaryota; kingdom Viridiplantae; phylum Streptophyta; class Magnoliopsida; order Malpighiales; family Erythroxylaceae; genus Erythroxylum; species Erythroxylum novogranatense. Next base: position 26,515,610 of record CM057224.1, on the reverse strand, counting down.
GATGGAGGGAAAAATCATAACCAAGATGGTTACGAAAATGACGACAAAGATGATGCACACAGTTGAGAAATTATAAGAGATAACATGGCTGCTCATATGTGGGTTGATTATACTTTAGGATAGATATTGTCGCATCCCAATTAATTTATGTTTTCCATGATTTTATGTTGCGTTAAAAATATGTATTGGTTACTTGTATATAAACAAGACATTATTTATTAGTGTTGTTAATCTTTTCACATCCATTTGTGTCTTCGTAATGCTTATTCATTATTCTGGCCTTTTATATTATTTGGAAAATTTTGAAGCTTCAATATTGTGTATGCTTTTGATATAAATTTCAAATTTTGTAGTTAAATTTGTAACATAGAAAATGCCACCTCAAAGAGAGTCGTGTTTTTTGAATTAAGCTATGGATGATGCTTTGGTTGATGCATACTTGTACCAGCATTGGTAAAGCAATCGTGTTAGTGGGACTTTCACTATACATAATTGATACAATTGAAGCTGAACTAAAGGAAAATTTTCCATATAAAGGAATCGATAAGGGAAAAATAAAAAATTGGAATAAGATTATTAAGAACAAGTGGAGTAAGTGTTTTGATTTATTTTCAAATGGAGTTAGTGAATTTGCATGGAGTCCGTTAACAAATATGTAGACTGCTGAGCCAGAAGTGTGGGAGGCCTTGATCCAGGTGAACTTGTTTATTATTTTGTTGGAAGAAAATATGATATATGTTGTGATTTGGTTTATTCATTAATAAGTTTTTTTGTAACAGGCTAAATCAGAAGCTACTGAGTGGAGATAGAAGCCTTTTCATAACTACAAGAAGATGGTAGAGATTTATGGACGTGATAGAGCAACTAGTGAGCATGTTGAAACAGCATAGAAGATAAGAAGGCGCACCATTTCTATCAATAGTGGGTTTTCCAACACCGTGGATGAAAATGATGACATATGGACTCATAATGACTTAAGTTTTGAAGACAATGTAACGATAGATGGTGATCACACTGAATCTCCAATGGGAATGCCAGCTCATCACAAAATGCAAACCCATGAATATCACAGAAAAGGAAAAATAGGGCAGATGATGGTGAAGATGTAATCAAGGATGGCCTTCAGACAGTTACAGATGATATTATAAAATCTACTTCACTATTAGTTAAACCACTTCCCATTTCAAAAGAAGAACTTTATAATCATTTGTTAGAGTTGGAACTGAAAGGATCAAAATTGTATGAAGGTTATCTTTTCCTTATTCGTAGGCCTGATGAAGTTAGGGCATTACTTGGTGCTCCAATACATATTCGGAAGAACATGTTGGATTTTATGATGTCTTCTTAATTGAAGACAAGTGTAATATATGTTGATGACTTGGTATCAGGTCCTTTTCCCTCTGCTCAATGTGTACATTTTGTCAGATATTTTTGTATATTTTGTGGATGAATTTATGACGAAGCCATGTAATTGAGGGAACTATAAGAAATTTACTTAATGAAAGGTGTTTCTGGTTATTTTGCTTCTCTTTTACAACAATCTAGAAATTGTATTTCCTTGGGAAATTTACTTACAACAATCGAATGTTTTATCTTTGTCACAAGTTTATAGATTGTAAAGCAGGGGCAAAAGAGATAAATGATTGAAGCCCAACATCTAAAAATCAGGAACTAATCAAGGATAACATACTAAGAACAGGAAAGCTAAAAGGTGAATGACTAGCATTAGTGTGACAAGGTGACTTAATTCATCACTCCCATGCGTGGTGGCTAGTCACCCCTATGACTAATGCATTGTTTAAAAAAATCATGAAAAGTGATATAAATATGCTATGTTTTCATTGTTATTTCGTTGAATATTCTTATAGAAAATTAGAATTTAGATATTAAATTCTACAAATTGGATTTTAGATTTTAAACAAGACACTTATATGTCTAAATATAAAGAAATAAATAATATAACACGTAATGAGTAGGCCAGCAGCAACTGATAATTAGTAAAGTAGAAAGTCTGCAGAAAGTGTGATAATTGGAGTTAAAGGAAAAAAATGAAGAAAAGTAGAAATATGCATGAATATGTTCGATTTTTTATGTTTGATATTAATCTTAGATTTTGGATTTGTTTGTGGTGTGATTTGGGCTAAATGGAAGTCAAAATGGGGGTAGTTATAAGTTAGAAATGGAATAATTAACAAAAAGGAAAAAGAGAAGAAGAAATCTACAATGTTTCGGAAGAAGGAGGATTTGGAAAAGCATGATTGTGTTTTTGCACGATCATAACATTCCAATTGCAACTAGAATCTCACGATTGTCAGAACAATTGACATTCCTACTTGCTGAAATAACATAAACTCATCTTTTGCTAAGTTTAAGAAACTGAGAAGAAGAATAAGATGCATGCCTAAGTTAATTCTAAACCAACATCGAATTCGCCTTAAAGTTAAACAGAGAAGCAATATAAAATTAAGGTCAATTACAACTTGGTGATAGGCATCAATTATACCTTGACTTATGAAGACTAAAGGTTATGAAACAAGACAAACACTAATGTTAGAGTTGGTCTAATACTAGTTCTCTGATATAATTTACAAAGAAGTGTAATTATTATGTTCAATTCATCTAGAACGATACTTTGTACCTCTATCTATAAATGTTTGTATTAAAGCTAACCTAGAGAGCTTTTTGTATAACTTTCATATATTCTTAACATTTTTTTAAGGAATTCTAGCGTAGTTTTCATTATAGGAGGGATATTTGGAGCAAGAGCTTAGAGGATTCGTTGACGTATTTTTTATTTTTCTATATTAAGATTTATTTATTAATATTTAGTTTTCATTATGTTTAATGGCTAGAAATCTTAGCTACAGCTAAGGATGCAGCTAGTAATTATTTATTCAATTATTTATACATAAGTTGATTATTTCATTGAATGAATTTAGTCTCTTTGATCTTAATGTTCAATTTACGATTGGCTACTATAGATTCAATCTTAAAGATTATATAAAAGATTGAAAATAAAGTATAATATATGTGCACTAAGAGGATAAACACTTTAGTGCTACAATGATATCAATATATATGCATTAGTAGGATAAACACTTTAGTGCTACAATGATATCCTAGAATTTAGTGATAACTATATAGATTAACCATGCTTAATGAGTTTGATTATGTTGAATTAATCATCGATAGCTAGTAGTTTCCTAAATATACCTACGTGCCTCGACGAAGGGCAGAGATATCTTAGGTCAATTATTATTTTAACCTAGGTAATCAAATTTGTATTGTAATTGAAATTTCATATAAGTGAACCTTAACAACTGCCATTTATTTAATTGGTTTCTTTTATTAGTTATTTGCTTTGTTTTTGTTAGTTATTTAATTCAATTATTTTCAATCAAATAAAGCTTTATTTTTATTTGTTTAACTAAGATTAATAGTGACTAGTTATCCGGGGATCAATATTCGGAATCACTCTAGTTTTAGTTAGTTATCTACGATTGTCTATGTTTACTTATAGATATAAAAAAATAGCTCAAGTTTTGGTGCCATTATTAGGAACTAATTATACTATTTTGATTAATCATAGTTTTTTTGTTTTTGTTTTATTTTCTTTACTTTAATTTCTTTCATTTGTTATAGGTAGTTGATACAATATAGGAGATTTAAAAGTGGAAATTTATACCCTTTATTTCAATTTGATCATAAAATCGAATGAACCTACATAAAGAACAAAGTAATAAGTAGAAAAGACATGGTTATGCATAGGGATGAATATCTAGTTATGGATATAGGGAAACGACCATAAAGGATGTCTATTGCTAGTAATTAGTACAAGTCCTTCATACACCAAACTAAATCAAATAGTGAGGAACTATGAGCTTAAGAGAGTACACCTACACGTGCTCCCAACCTTTGGTGGATCACCTAGTGAAGACACGACTACATTTATTAAGAAGTTTTATTTAGTGATCCAAACACTTCCACATAATAGCCTCACAGAAGATAAGTTGAGGATGAGGTGCATCCTTTACTTTATAAGAGATCAAGCAAGAATATGGATAATCTCAATAATGAGAGAATCTTTTGAGGAGTGGGACCAAGTTTATGATGTTTTTATATTAAGATTTTCCCGTTATATAAGACCAATAAACTAAGGATACAAATACAGTGCATAGATAGAAGGGCAAGTGTTTCACAAAGCTTGGAAGTGATATATAACTCTTCTTAATCAATACCTCATTATCAATACTCATTGTAACTAGCGATGTAATTTTTCTATAAGGGCCTAACATTGACGTGTCAAAATTTAGAGATTATAGAGACCTTAACAAGAAATTCTTTAACCAAAGTAGTAAAGGGAAAGTTGAAAATGTCCCTGCATAAGATGCAATCATCTTTAGATCTAACATAAATAGTTGATGTTTTGAGTTAGATGAATATGATTTTAAATATGACATGGGTGAAAAAGGAGCATGTTACTAATATGGTATGTACAGATACCTAACCTATGCATGTAAAGGGGAGGGAGTAGTAGTAGGCAAACCATTAGGACCACCTGAGTTCTAAAATTGGCCTTAATTTTAATAACCACCACCACTGAGCAATGGGATGGAGGAGACGTTTAAGTAATTTACATCTTCCATTAATAAATAATTAAACAAGTAATACAGACACAATAAGTATGCATCCATGACTTTGATGAAAAATTAGTCAAAGTGGTGCATCAACTAGTGCATCAATTTGTAACTTAGCAGTGAAATAAAGAAGCCAAGATAAGCTTCCAAGTAATACTGAAGTAAACTCTATTGATCAGGTATTAGCCATTGAACTAAGAAGTGGAAAAATAAATGTCTTTGATTTTATTAGAGATAAGGAAAGTGGAAAGATGAGCAAATTAAGAATAGAGAAAAAATAACCACACCAATATCGGTCTAACTTTAACCAATGCTAATGTTAATATGGACAATGTCAGCAGTTCCAGCTCCATATTTAATTAGCATTAGTTAGGAATAGAGACACTTATATCAAACTTTATGTGCCACCAATTCCATGCCTTTAAATTCTTAAGATGAAGATAAACTAGGATAAATTCAATAAATTTTGTATATCTTCAAGAAATTGAACATCAATTTGCAGTTCGTTGAAGTATTAGCTTATATTCCATCACATATGGAGTTTTTAAAGGATCTCTTCTCTTAAAAAAAGAAATTAAAGGAGTATGATATGGTAACTTTGAAAAAGTAGTATAATTCCATTATAGATAATAAGTTACCTCTGAAACTAAAGGATCTAAAGAATTTCACTACTCTTTTCAATTTGGTAATTATAAAGTTCTCAAATGTTTAAGTGATTTAGGTATCAGTATAAGTCTAATGCCTTAATCAATTTTCGAGAAGTTAGGAATAGGTTTAACTTAAACTGATAAGCATGACACTTTAGCTGATAGATTATTCCTTCAAGTACCTTATTATGGTTATGGAAGACCTACTTGTGATAGTAATAAAATTTTTCTTTCCATATGATTTTCTTGTAATAGACATGAAGTATGAAACAATAATTCACATCATCCTTAGGAGACCATTCTTAGTAATTAAAAGAGTTATGATTAATATTGCTAAGGGGAAGCTTACATTCATGGTAGGCAAGGAGAAAGTTAAGTTCAATTTTATTGAACTTTAAATATACATCTTGCCTTTGGTAAGGATTGCTTTAAAATGAATTTAAGAGACCTTAATGTGCAGTAATTCCTTATGAATTATATGGATGATTTAAAAATACTATGTAAATCATTAGGACTTAAGGATCAAGAGGAGGAGCATGGTAAATGAGATGGTGTTTCTAGGGAAAAAAAAGATAAGTTGAATCCCTTAACTTCTACCAATGGAGAACTTGACTTGGAGTTTGAAATCTTACCTCATTGTTAGTAATAGTCTAGCTAAAAGACGTATAATGAAAAAAATGCTGGCCATGGTTAAACTAAAATAAAGATATTTTTTATTTAGACATCTATATATCATGAACAATAAATATTTTATTAGCCAAATCAACAAATTACTAAATAAACTAATGTTTTGACTATTAACATTTTAAAATGTTGGTCACTCAATTGAAAATTTTAAAATTTTAAAAATTCTAAAAGATTGAACACTTTAGGTTTGATTATCACTAAAAATAAAGATAAAAATAAGTAAATAAATAAACAGATAAGAAAGAAGATAAATAATTAAATAAAACAAAAAGCCATTGAAAGAGAAAATATGAAATAAATAAATAAAATAACTACAAGGACAAGTACTATAAACAAAAATATTTAAAATAAATGCAAGACACTCACCTTACCACACATTTTCAGATTGACAACTAATTTCCACTTTAGCAAAAAGTTAAAGATACATGTCATAAAATTTCAACACAACCTTCTCATTGGACATTCACAATGACTCACAAAAGCACGTCATTTACTCAAAGAGGAACAAATTCTCGACGACATACCTTTAAATACATTTAGATATAAATTCTAAAATTTTACACACTTATTATTCAAACACATGCAAACACACACACACACACACACACACACATGTAATTTTTATGTCAAATGCCTTTCTAAATCCAATTCCTATAATTCCCAAAATTAACTCTCAATAATAGAACACATATGATGCCACAACATCCTGAGTAGCTTATGCTAAATCAACTCTATCTCTCAAACCATTATGAATTTACCCAAAACGTTTTAGAAATAATCACATATCATCTGATCCTACAACCTATATGTTTTAACCAACTTCTAAATTAGATATCTAAACTGTCAAATCAAAAGTATAATTTTGGACTCAACTTCACTCATGCTAGATAGATCAGTTTTGTAAATTCAACCATATCTCTTAAACAATAAAATCTAGGCACTCGCCCTTTTATCATAATAAACTAGAAATGAATATTTACAACTTTCATATTTTACACTTTGTTATGTTTTCAATTCTTGACCTCAAAATAATTAGATTAGAACAATTCAATTATTCACATCTAAAACAAAACAACTACATTTATTAACCTATATCTCACAAACTAATCCATAATTCCTCAAACCTTTTTACAACCATTTGGAACACATATAATAGCCATAAAAGATTAGAAGTTTTGGAAAAATTTTGCTTAAAATTGAAACACAATAATTTGTTTTCAATGGGTATATGATTATAAATAATTCTAATTAAATACTAGTTATGCTCAAATAAGATTCAATATCTCATATTGATATTTATTTATTAAATATCTCATATTTAATCATAGAGTTTCTTAAACTTTGCAATCAAGTCTAACTTGATTAAAATATCTTTACTTTTTATACCTATTCTTTATGTGAGACCCATTAGGTTCCCAAACATATTGACAATGATTATAAATTATAATCATAATTCATAATTAGAATTAGATAAATTAAAACTCCTTTTATTTATCTTTAATTCTCTAACTAATCAATTTATAATTATATATCAAGATTGACGTCTAGCAACACATCTTTACTATTCAAATATTTAAGAATGTAAAAGTAGTTTTGACTAACCTTTCCGTGCATAATTTTTTCGTATAATTAAGTTCTTTTATCATAAAATATTTCGATTAGCCATAAAGTATAGAATTAATGTCTACTCTATTTTAAGTCTAATCATATTAGTTCTCCACCATTAGCTATTGATTTGATTAGTGGAATTTGTAAACTAATCAAAAAATGTCATTCTACCTTGAACAATGATTTCTTGTATCAATACTAATCGAGAACAATATAACATTCTCACTAATTGCTTTAAGATTATGAGTCATATCTTGATCACTTAACTACCTCCACATAATTCATGTTACATCTAATAACTATTGATCGAACTACCCACTATTAGAATATGTCATAAATAGTATCAAAATATAACAATCCCAATACAAGATAGCTTTGGAGACCTCAGGTCAATGGACTGCTTATACAATCATCACAATAAGAAATTTCATAGGCATATAAGTAATGTTTCAAATTGATTTTTCATGTCAGGTCATTTAATGAATTTGTTCTCTAACAATCACCCATAAGTTTGTTTAAATATCTCTATAATTTATCCTATAAGATTGGCTACTTCCTTCATAAGAAAAAACATAAAGTGTGCTAGTCTTTTTACGTTATATTAATTCCTAGTTTGAGTAGAACAATGACTAAGAGCAATTTAGGGATAATACATAAATGCAATATGAATCTTATAATTATAATCTCATTATAATTTTATTTGCGATGTATAATTATCTCATGGACTTTATCACATATATCTAAATATGTATAAGATAAAGAATGCCTTTAAATTATTTTGTTACTAAATTACAACCAATCGATTAACTATAGGGAATAAACCAACAAAGCCTATTAATCTATAGGTTCTATTATATATACAACCATGATTCTTCGCTAAATGATCAGATTATATATAGAAACTATAGAAATGTAAGACTAAAAAATTGTAAGGTGTGGAAGCTATAGTTTCCAAGTACAAGTTACATTTCTTTGTTTCAAAGTTTTCTCCTTTTGGTTCTTTAGACCCTTATAAAGCTTCTAATTCTATTGGATTAATGCATACCTATCATGTCAAATTGTGTCACTCGTTGTCAAATCGTTTTCTTCAGGTTAAAGGCAACAGTATCTTAACTTTAAGAAGTTAAGATTGTGGGTAACCAATTCCTTTGAGTGGCAAGTTTCAACTAATATTTTAAGATCAACTTGGTTTCAATTAGTACAATTTAACAATTCAGAGGAAGAGGAGAAACAGAAGATAAAAGTTGAATTGAGAGTCGAAAGTAGTTGAGATTTAAATGTTTTATTGCCTAGGTAAAGTGAGCAATAGGCAAAGTACTATGTTAAGGTGATTTGATAAAAGGAAATCACAATTGGAGGAAGAGCATATATGCTTTGTTGGGAGGTATTGAACTAAGCAACACTTTTTAAAACCTAAAAATCAGTTTGATATCCTCTTATTATGTTCACCATCAGCTTGGCTAGAGATGAAAGAAAGCACGACTATGCTCAGTTTACAAGTATTCACATCCCTTTGGATAAAATCAATGGACATTTCTAGCTCAAAATGATTGGGTCATTAGCTATATTTAATTAGATTTCAAGTACAATTAAGGAGATCTGGAAATACATCTTTAGTTTTCTTTTCTAACATCACAATCATGAAAGATCGGATATTTGTTGATTTCAATTTTGACCAGCATGACTTGCACTGATTTAATGCAATTTGATCAATTTTACTCAAGTTAGGATCTATAGGATAGCTACCATGTGAGCACCTTAAAAGTTTTCTTCACTTCGTTGTCAAACACATTAAGTGCACATTGGATGAGCTATTATCAAGGAAGATATTAAGGTTTTTTTTCCTTAGGTTACCTCTTTAAGAGACCATATAAAACTAGATACATCATATGTTTGAGATCTCAGGAAACAAATATAGCAATCAGCAGATATTTAAATGTATCGATAACTATCAAACTTCTAGCTTAATAACGGACTATTGTGACAAGCGATGCCTAAAAATTAAGCAATATTATTCATTATGTTTTCTCTATTCTAGCATAACTTTGTACCATATTTTGTTAATTTAGACTTCTAATTTGTTGCTTAATTAGTTCTATGTTATTTTGTGAAAGTCTTGGCTAAAATTTAGAAATTGGAGCTAAAATCGAAAGGATTGAAGAGATATACTCAGATACTAATTCTATATGCAAAAGGACTCCAAAATAGGCATACAAAAGTCTTCTAAATCAAGAAAAAACTCCATAATCAGGCTGCCACATATTACAGGGCACAACCTACACAACTTGCACTTAACAAAGAAGGTTGGGAAGAGGGAATTATCCTAATAACGGGGTTTTTCGTTATATTATTTCCATCATGTCTATTCTGAATTTATTACCGATCGTGTTTTTGTTTACAAACATGTTAGCTTAATTTCTTTTTAATGTCAAAGGGAGGTTGAACTGAACCCTGTTCTACCATGATTTGATTGTTTAATTGTTATCTCTTAATACATAAATTTATGTTTTATTTTATTTTTAATGCTTCTTTGATGTTTATGCAAAGTTATTCATTAAAGCAACCTAAAACATGGACCTTTAATTGATACATGTATGGAATTCTTAGATGAATTGATTATTAGATCTTGATAAAGCAGAGCTAGGATTATTAAAACAACTTGAAATGTTGGACTCTTAGATAATTTTCGTGGTAATATTATATGAGTTTCATTCTAGATAGTTTTTGATTGATTACATGACTTGAAAATTGGAAGTTTGATGCTAAAAATCTGTCTAGATAGTTAGTTAGAACCTAAAATATGACTGAATTTATTGAAGGAAACTACACAAATTCAAGTAAAGAAAAAATATTTAGAGCTTTTCATGGTAGAGGAGGTGAGAGAAAGCTAAATTTTAGTGTGTTTTTAGTGAATTAATTAGTTCTTTAAGTTTTTCACAAATTATTAATTTTTTTTAGTCAATACCTTCATAATCAACAACTTAAATAATAGTTAAAGGTGTGATTTTAAGTATTAGTGATTAATTCTCGTAAGAACGATGTCTATATTATAATTCTAGTGCACTAATTAGGTCAAAGTTTAGCTCGTATCAGCAAGCTAGGCACATAAGAACAGGAACCTAGGTGGGTCCAGCTCTGATTGGGGTTCAAGGGTCCAGTTCTGATCGGGGTTAGCTTGTTGTCAAGACCCACCAAGTACATACACACAATTCACCAACCATAGACAGACACCCATGTCAAGAATCTGTTTGTCTGGAAACTCACATAGCAATAGCAGAGATGCGTGAGATCTAAGTGAGACCCGGCTGTCGTGTTGTCTGAAAGTTGCCATGCTTCTTTGAAAAGTTATTTTCTGCTTCATTTATGACTTACCCTTTTCTAGTGTTCCATCCACATATGCACTTGTGCTATTGGAGGTTCATATATAGACGCAATTGCGTAAGGCTGTGCAGATCTATATAGCTTTCCTAGTTTTTTCCGACAGCACACAGTTAAGTTTCCTAGTTTTGTCGACAGCACGGAGTCTCCTCTTAGTTCCATACATGTAGTGGCCACAACCTCTGCTTTTTACTCACGTAGAAGCCAAATGAACTATTTACTTTTCGGCAGCTACTGTTGTTTATTTTCCTCTTAAAGTAAGCAGTATCTATGGACCTCACCATTTGTTCAACTTGCTCATATCCACCAATCAATATATATATGACTAATTCTTGCTTGCCGCCATTAAAATACTTGTTTGTTCTCACTCGTCATCAATAAGGTTACTGTTAGGATTCACTACGTAAAATCTCAAAACCATATCAAGCTTAGTCTGCTGTGCCCTGATTGCTACAATTTCTTCAATTCTGGAAAGAAAGTTGATGGGGATTTAAAAAATGCTTCCATTCTTTTTCACAAGAAAGATGAGTGTTCACGGGTTCTTTGGTACGTGATCAGATCAAAAAGCATTGTCCTTTTTCATTTGTACTTCCACAAAATCCATTGTTATGTACTCTTCTTTATAATCTATACATTCTAAATCATTGAAACACTAAAAAAAGTTTTATCTTTGACGTAACCTTAGTGGTTGTCTCATTGCCAGGGAGATTAAGAATCAGGAGCCTTGCAAAGACTTGAAAGAGATTTACAAGTCAAAACCGAAATGTCTGTCAGTACGAGAACTCAAATTACATTTGTAATACCTGTCAACGGAATAATTCATCTGCCGCAGCAAAAATAAAGTAAAGATATTCCTGCCATTAATGGCACCTAATCACCAAGAGAATCACCCCGGAAGAATCAGAATTGGGCGTAAACATGATGCTAACCAAAGCCTGCTTTCTACCTATCAAATTCAAAACATTTTTCAGATTGCAGACAATAATTTCTCACCAACTTCCGACTAAGTTTTCACGTACTCCAAAACTGTATTGTACTCAGAATCAAGTTTGAAAATCCAACCGTATGCAGTTGCACAAGTGACGGTATGTTGTCTCAATCACACAGATAACAACAGGAGCAAAACAAAAGAAAAAGGAAGAGCAATTTTTCGTTTTTTGACAAGAAATTCTGTATCTAACTCCAATTTTAACCACCTAAATTTCACCTCTTCTGTTTCGTTTTTCATTATTTGCATAAAATAAAATGTAATTGCATCCCCTCGCCTGCCAATTTTCATTTTCAGTTTATCCATATTCCACACTTTGATGTACACATGTCACCCAGACACAGTTGGGAAACAACTTCCAGATCTCGTAAACTTAGTAACAGTTCTTATTTCCCCATCATTAGTTTCAGTAGGACTAGTTGGAGTTGATCTTAAAGCTCTTAGTGAATCCAGACTTCGTCGAAGAATTTGTCTCATCGCCGATATCAAATGCATTGTCGGATCAGGAGGTGGTCTTGATGACACAAATTTCTTGCAGAAGTTCATGTGCCTTGTCAATGCTTCTTCTGTGCTAATAAGCCTCTCAGTCCTTGCAATTTCATATTTTACGGCTTCTGCACATAGCCCACATAACCATTTTCCTTGATATCTCTCACGTACTCTTTCAATATAACCTGGTGTGCACTCCTCAGTTAGGCCACAACAGTCACATTTAGCAAACTCGACATCGATTTGTGTGATGAGTTTTGTGGCTGTTGGTTGAGTTTCTGGGCCTGAAGCCACCACAGGGTCACTGATTGCAGTTGCAGACATTTTGCCAATTACCTGTAAGCAATCACACAGCAGAACCATTAATAACAGAAACAACTGGGCTCTTATGATTATGAATCTACAAGTCTCAGATGCTCTGTTTCTTGCAACTAATAAGTTTATAACCTATCAAAAATAACTCAAAAGAGATCTTTAGTTATTATTACAAATAAAGTAAACTGTGACTTATAGGAATGAGAGAAATATATAAATCACCGAGATAGAAAGTTTTGTTAGACTTAAAACTAGCGTAGAAGCAAATTAGTGATTTCTAAAATCTCTTTCTGTTCCAACTTCGAGGCTATCTTAATCTTGTTTCTAACATCGTAACTAAGAAAATAAAAATCAAAACAGAAAACTAAAGAGACAAGATGGATTGCAATATATTGTCTATTGCACAGAATAGAACACCAACATATTCAAAGGAATTTTGCAACATACAATGTATTGATTTATTGGAAAAAATGAACAAGGATGTTAACATGGACAGAATGAATTAAAAGAGAACAGAAGGAAAATCAAAGAAAAACGTGAACTTGATGAGAATTACCAGCATAAGTAGACCAAAGTAATCTTGGCAAGTTTCTTCTTTTTGTTACATATACGAAAACTTATAGATATAGCTTGCCTCTACTTCTGCTACTTTGGCATTCAGGAACTTTTATCTCTCTTTTTCCCACTCCCCTTCGTCAACCTTGTCTTCTTCTGTCAACAAAATCTCACACCCTAAAACCATTTCGGAAAATGCAATGATGTTTCTTTCAAAGTTCTTGCCTTTCCTTCTTTCTTTGCATTCTATAGAATTCGAAACTCAAAGAGACCCTTTTCCTGACAGCTTACAAAGAAACCAAATCAATCTTACAATTGAACAAAACCAAGAGATTGCTTTTCATTTTTTCTCCACTCAAGCAGATGCCAACTATGGAAAGAGAGACTTAAAAAATAGAAAGAGTTGGGGAGAGAAGCAACGATCGAGGCTACAAAGAGTACAATCCACGTCAGCTCACAATGATGTGAATCAATCGCGGCCGTTGATCTGTTAATTGCCAGCTAAGCATATTCATATTCTTATGCTCTCTCACCTATTCTTGGGCCGATATATGCTGTAGGGGTATCTGGACCAATATAGGATTGCCACGTTAAATAACGTGTAAGTTGTATAACATGGAAGGATTTGAGTTTGACGGTACAAGTAGTTTTGTCTTTTTAATTAATTTTAGTAACTAATTGTCCTTTCCAAGGATTCAACGCGTTAATTAGTACTAATTACAGAATCTGAAATCACTAAGCAATAGTTATTATCGCAAAAATAGTGTTGATAGTTGTTTTTGTATAAGAAGGTGGCTTACATTGACATCTGCTGCTAATTTTTAATTATCGAGTTTGATAATAGATACAACTTCAAGCCTAACAGCATTCAGCAGAAATTTGGCTAATATATAAGATTAATTTTCTTTGTAATTATTAGAAAGACTATAATAATAATTTTATTTTTCAAGAAAAAGGAGAGGAATGTACCAAAAAAAAGAAAAAGGAGAGGAGGTTATATGATGATTCGTAAATGATGCTATTAAAACGTGGCTCAAAGAACAAGCACGTCATTGTCAGCTAGTCTTGTTTCATAAATACATATTGGACCAGAGTTCTATTGCCAGAGCTAAAGCAAAGGGTGTGAAAATAATTGCCGGCAATTGGCATCATCACTTGTACTTTTCTAAGATAAACATTAGTAAAGTCAGCAACCCATTCCTAATTTTTTGTTCTCATCTTTCCATGTATAGTTTGCCAATCACTAAAACACGGGGTAGGTTTGGACTAACGCATACGCTTGCATGACGGAATAATTATTTTGATTTATTCTTTGACAAATGCTTATTATTATATGTTTGGTTGTGTAAGTGTCTTTATTTTGTATAAGTGTCTTTATTTTCTATCTTTTTGTGTGTTAATTTTTTTTGTTCTTAAAGTTTAAAATTATACTTAATATAATTTAATTTAATTTTATATCAAGGTGAATTTTAGAACCAAATTAAAAAAACTGCAAAAATTTTAGGATAAAAAGAACTGAACCAGGCATTAAACCTAGTTAAATATGGTCTCGTGCAGTGATACCTAGTGGGTGATAACACGTATCAGTTGGAAGGAATGAAATTCAGTCGTTAGGCCAACATACAAGCAGCAAAACGACAAAATATTCAAACGTTAAAAGCAAGAGGAGCTAAACGACAAGGAAACAAGAAGAAAACGCAACACAACGAAGACCAAAACGCAACAACCAAAAGGCATGAAACGTAGCAGGTTGGAAGCATAAAGCGAACGACGTGACGCAAAGGAGGAACAAAGCACCACATGTGATTTACTATGCTTCCATGATGCTAAACGATGCCCAAAAAAATTATTCAACAATAGAAAAAGAATAATGGGCAGTTGTTTTTGGGCTAGAGAAGTTTCGCTCATATCTATTAGGCATACATTTCATAGTTTATTCAGATCATGCCGCATTGAAGTATTTCTTTTCCAAAAAGGAAGCAAAGTCACGTCTTATTCGTTAGATTCTACTACTACAAGAATTTGATGTGGAGATATGGGACAAAATGGAAACTGAAAATCTGATTGTAGATCATCTTAATTGTATCCATATAGACACAACTTTAGACAACCTGAAAGATCAATTTTTAGATAAACATTTATTCACCACCCAATAAGTAACAACTTGGTATGCTGACATAGTTAATTTTTTAATTACCAAGTCTTTACTTAGTACTTTATCGTGAGCTGAAAAAGATAAAATCAAAAGAGATGCTAAATATTATGCATGGGATGAGCCATATCTGTGAAAATATTGTTCTGATCAAATTATTAGGCGATGTGTATCTAACGATGAAATCCTTTCTATATTGAATTTTTGCCATTCTTTTGTGTGTGTTGGACACTTTGGTCATAGAAGGACAGCTCATAAGGTGCTTGAATGTGATTTTTTTTTGCTTAAACTATTTTATATGCTTATATATTTTGCAAGTCTTGTGATTGATGTCAAAGAACAGGTGGTTTAGGACCAAAAGGCCAAAAGTTGCTCACGAATATCTTGGTATGTGATTTTTTTTATGTATAGGGAATTAATTTTATGGGTTCTTTTCCTTCTTTTGATAAGACGTATATTCTTATTGCTGTGGATTATATTTCAAAATGGGTTAAAGCTAAGGCTACTCATAATGATAATTCTAAAGTTGTTGATTTTGATAAGTCTCATATTTTTGTTAAGTTTGGGGTGCCTAGAGCAACAATCAGTGATCGTGAAAGTCATTTTTGTAACCGAATTGTTGAGGCTTTACTAAAAAAATATGGCGTTACACACCAAACTTCAATAGCATACTATCCCCAGATAAGTGGACAAGCCAAAGTTTCTAACAGAGAAATCAAATCAATTTTGGAGAAAGTGGTTAATCCTAATAGGAAAGATTGGAGTTTGTGTTTAGACGACGCGTTATGAGCATACAAGACAGCATATAAAACTCCTATTGGTATGTCACCATACAGGATAGTATTCAAAAAACCTTATCATTTGCCTATATAATTGGAACATAAGGCTTACTGGACAGTTAAACAATGCAATTTGGATTTAACTGAAGTTGGAATTAATAGAAAATTATAATTGCAAGAGTTGGAAGAGATACGTAATGATGTTTATGAGAGTGCTAAAATCTATAAAGAAAAGACAAAGGCATTTCACGAAAAAAATCTTAACCAGAAAAGAATTTTCCATAGGTCAAAAGATCCTTCTTTATCACTCTAAACTAAAGCTTTTTCTTAGTAAATTACAATCTCATTAGATAGGCCTATTTTTTGTTACTAATGTTTTCTCACATAGTGCAATTAAAATTCAGAATCTGAACATTTTTAAAGTGTTTAAAGTTAATAAACACCAATTGAAACTGTATTATGAGAATTTACAGGTTGAAACTGCGGAAGAAATTGAACTAGCTGACCTAGTGTACTCTGAGTAAGTCAATAAAATTTTTGTCTAGCTAACATGACGTTAAAGAAACGCTCTTGAGAGTCACCTCAAGATTTATTTTAATTTAAGTTGTTTCATTTTTATTTTAATTTTTTATTTAAAAAATAAATAGCTTGTTTTTTTATTTATTCTTAATTTGTAAAAAAATTTATATGACGCCATTTCAACTGAAGACCCCCCTTATTTCTCTCTTGCAAGCTCTCTTCTGTTCCTCTCTTAACACCACTGTTCATATGATGTGGCCAATAAACATTGGTCCATCTCCACTATTCACGTCTCCCTTCTTGTTCTGCCGCCAACTCCTTATTCTACTATTCACTGAAGTGACAAATTAATACTTTGGCCTAAGCCACTATTCACTCTTCTTAAAACCCCTTTATTATTCGTGCCTCCCTTCTCTGTTCTTAAAATCCATTGTAGAGTTGTCTTGGCCAAAAACAGTATCCTTTTCATGCAAATAAAGTGGGCCCCTCACAAACTTTTGTTCTCTCTTGAAATCTCTGTTCCATGCATGGCCCATATGCACTGTGGTCAGAATGGTCTGTTAATTATAAGAAGTATAACCCTTGCAATTTTAAAAGTTCTTGTCTTCACAAACCAATTTTGAAATACATGCATCATTTTCTTGTTTACAATTTTTCTAATCGTAGAGAAATTGCTGGGGTATCCTATCAAAAGCTGAAATTTTCTTTTTATGATGCATGGAAAACAAAGTCTCACTTAATTTGGATTTTTGGATGTTCACTCAAATGCATTCTATATTGAAAAAACAGAATCAAGCTTTAATCTTAGACTCATATATCACTCAACTTGTTGTTAATATTGGAGTCTTAGATGTTGATAACACTAACCTCGGAGTTGCTTGTGAGATAGAACCATTAGATTGTGAATTTTTGTACAAGATGGGACTTGTAGTTGACGATGAAGCTGATGGATACACTTTTCTCCCACTTGGACCGACTGTACAACCTGCACCTCGCCTGCATCGGTGAAAAGAATAACTGCGACTACCAACACCTCCACAGTCACAACTTCACAACCATTAGCACCCACCGCAATACATCCTTTTGTAAGTGATTCGAATATTTTAACACTCCTACAATGCATGGAGCATAGATTGGACATATTAGAGCACAACCCGCTCGCTTTCTTCAAATAGCAGAAGTTTCAACTACCTTTTCCACTAACACCTTGATGCATTAACAAAGAAGCTTCTTAAACCTTTATTTTCTTTATTTTTGTTTTTACGAGTACATTAAGGACAATGTAGATTAAGTTTAGGGGGAGAAACATTGAATGTTTGTGTGATTTAATTTTACTATTTCTTTGTTCATTTTGATTTTAATTTTTTTTCTTTTCTGTCTTTTAATTTACATGTGATGTGTGTTAAACCATGAAATTCTATCTTAGTAGTTGGAATAAGATTGAATTCGAATTAGGCCAATTACATAGAAGGTGAATCATGTTGATCGATTAAAGTAGTTGGTTACATAAGCTAACTTAGAAATTGATGCTTGAGTGATTAGGTAATGTATAGAAGCATAATAGATTTTCAATTAAGCCTATGTGAGGAATTGAGCCTATATGACTCTATTCAAAAGTCATTTCATTTCTTTATGTGTGTGATACTCCATTAGGTGATTACCTTTAGAACTTGTTCTGAACAGGTTTGAATCTATTAGATGTATGCTAGATAGAAACGATTAAGGTCCTTTTTATTTTAACCCTTAATTTAAATGACCCACCTATCTTATTTCCCTTTCAAACTCCTTTGAGCCTTTACCCCTTTTGTTTCTTAAACGCCCTATTCTAAAACATCAAACCTTATTAGCCTTACTTGTTCATAAGTTTAATAAAGTACTAAGTTTGCTAGTTTGAGACTTTTGGCTATATTTTTTATGAGAAGAATTTACTAATACTCTACTCATATAGTACATTGTATTTAGCTGGTGTTATTGTTTATTATTTCCTTAGTATTTAAAAAAAGAAAAAAAGGGAAAAAAAATCAAATATAGTAGCAATAATAAATTTTGAGTAGTTAGTTCTTTACATGCAATTCTTAGAAATATATTTGTTGTCCCTTTGTATATTTAGTGCTTTATGACTATTTGTGAAGAACCCCTCAAATCATTTTTGGCTCACCTTAACCTTAGCCCTATTACAACCTCAAATAAAGCCCTTTTGATCTATTTTAACATGTAATCATTGTAGAAGAGAATTGGTGTGTTTACAAGCCTATGATAGTGTGATTTCTTATAGGGACTTTTGAACAAAACACCAACCTATAAACACTTGAGTGAAATGAGTGAATTTCATGAGAAAAATCCCTTGTGAGTTTATGCTTATCTTTGAATAATAGTATCATAAGTTGAGTTTGTTTATATGCATTAATGAAAACTAATCATGATGTGTGTAGTATCTTGACATTCGATTGGACAAAGTTTAAATGATTGCATGTGTTTAGATTCTTTAAAAACAAATTGATAGAATTTGATGGTCGTGTTTAATTTGTTTGAGGGCGAGCAAAAGGTTAAGTGTGGGAGAGCTTGTTAGTGTCTTTATTTTTTATCTTTTATGTGTTAATTTTCTTTGTTCTTGAGGTTTGAAGTTATACTTGATGGAAATTAATCTTGTTTTATGTCAATGTGTATTTTGGAACCAAATATAAAGAACTACGAAGATTTTGGGATAAAAAGAGCTGAATCAGGTGTTGAACCTAACTAAACATGACCTCGTGCATTTATACCTAGTGGGTGGAAGCATGCATTAGTTAGAATGAATGAAACGCAGTCGATGGGTCAACATGCAAGCAATAAAACGGCGCAGCAAACAAACGTTGAAAGTAAGAGGAGCTAAATGGAAAGGAAGCAAGAAGAAAACATAGCACAACAGAGACCAACATGCAACAACTAAAAGGTATGAATTGCAACAGGTTGGAAGCATATGGCAAACAACGTAGCGTAGGAGTGAAACGCAGAAATAAAGAAATGTGGCTTTAAAAGTCGTGAACAGTACCAGTGGACTAATAATTAATTCATAAAACCACTCAGCCTGAAACATAAATGTTTGGTAGGAGGGTTTCAAGTGAGGCGTGAACAGTGAGGTGGCCAATAATACTTATTTGTCCCACTAACTATAGTAACAAGGAGAAGAAAAATAGAAAGCTTATGGTAGAACCAACTAGAGTAGTGGCTGAAGAAATGAAAAAAAGGAGAACATGTCCAAAGAAGAACAACGCTCAGGACAGTCCCAAATAAAAATCAAGCCACAAAACTCCTGCGACAGTCCCAAATAATTAGAAAAAATTGTGATATTTAGTAACTAAACTCTTATTTCTTGGTTTACAAAATCCTAGTTATTGAACTCTGAATGTTATGAGACTTTCGTTCTTTATTTGAATCGATTTATTAATCAAGTATTAATTATTTTTTGGGTTATTATTTGATTGTGGATTTTACGGCTGGGTGTGCAACTAGTTTGTGATTTTATTCAATCAATTGCTAGATTAAGCATGTTTACGTTCAATTCTTTTAATCAAAAGTAGCGACTAGAATTTTTGCCTACCACGTTAGGGACATGATTCTAGGAAAAATAGTTGTCTAGGCTAAATATACATTGTATATATGTTGTCTAGTTCATCGATTTTCTTGATTTGTAAAGTTATTAATTAATTAAATTTGATATCGTATTCAAGTTATTGATTAATAAGGGATAATTCGAATACATGTTTTCGTTAACTAAATATAAGATAAAATAGGTATAAAAAAAATATGTCATGATGAATGCTTAACCAATAAATTGATTATTTTTAGTGTCAATGATCAATGCAAGTTTAATAATGAAGAAGACCGGAAACCAAGATTTATTCCTATCGATTGTTAAATTCTAATTGTTTTGCTATTAGTTTTTTTTTCGATTTCGTATTCCAATCAAATTATGTTTAATTCACAATTAAAAACCCCATTTTTTATTGCATAACTACTAACGTCTGAGCTCCTCGAGAGAATGACCCCTACTTTTTACTGTTACATTAATTTGTGTTGCATGAAGTTTGTTTCTTTTTATATTTGGTTGCAGGTGATAACATTCACAGGTTGAAATAATAATAATAATAATAATAATAATAATAATAATAATAATAATAATAATAATAATAATCATCATCATCATCACGTGAAGAAGAAAATTAATAATAATAATGTTGTTAGTAGGTATTATGATGAATATTTTGACCCTTTTGTTAGTTATTCCTTTGTCATTCTAAATTTATGTTTTAAACTAAAGATTGATATTATATCATCATTAGAAATTCTTTAAAATAAATCAAACTAAATAATACTCATTTCATTTTGTTCTTCATCTATTCTATTCATATTTTATAAGAATAATCATTATATTCCTTATTTATTTTAATAATTGAATCAAACACTATGTTAATTCTTCTATTTCGGAGCTCTTGTACCTAATTTTCTCATGACAAACACTTTCACTTCCACACCTCACCAACACTTGCATTGTTTCGTACTCATGCATGTGAAACATATGCATTTCTTTTAGGTATCCTAGTAAAATCAAGAGGATTGGTCCTTCAAAATGGGAAATTTGTAGTGACCCGTTTCATCGGTTTGCGACTACTACGTCCTCAAGCAATACCTTTGGTTAGTAGGGTTATTTCACATTCTTGTGAATCATCCAGGAAGACCGATCCTAGGTCTAATTGGGCGCATGTCAATGTTTCTTTTACAATTTTGTAGAAAACGTTCGTTCCAAGTTGTTGCAAGAATAACAAACGGGAAATTATTGGTTTTTCTAATTTGCAATTTGATTTATATTAGTGTTTTGGTAATTTGGGACGTGGTAGTATTATTGCATGAATTGGTTTACTAGACTAGGGATTTGCTAATTTAAAGATAGATACAGACTTGTCTCTATTTAATGTTGTGAGGAAATGCACCAGTTATATATATACTGTCCAAGCAAGACAAGGGTCAAGTGAAGACATTATTTTATAATCAAATGATGCTTACGTGTTGAACGCTAATCACGTTAAAGATTAGTCAATTGGCCCTCAGGTATATGTACCAATGATTTGGTATATGCCTTTCCCCATAGATAATCACTATGTATAATATATCATTGTTGTTAAAAGAACCCAATTGAAACTTTTCTTCTTATTATTTTATAAAGTTCCTGACTGTCATAAAACTAGAGGGATGCAAACAAAGAGATTGTATACATAAAGCCTATAATTATATAGAGAAGTAGTACACGCGTTAAAGATTGATTATTTTTTCTTGTTTATTTGACACCGAGAAAGATCTATAAATTTCTATAATTACTGGGAGAAGAAAAAATGAAATTAAGATTTGTATCTAAATGATTTAATCATAGTTTTAGCTCTTAAGTTATGCAGGACAAGTCAATCTACTGCTCCCTAGTCAATAATGATTATCAATAATTTTATTGGACGTGTAGATGATTTTCGCGACTACTATTGGTTTGACTTAACTCTCCGCAATAATTGAGTGTGGTCCAAATTGCTGGATGTTATAACGAAGATGGTCCAATTCGAAAGCAAATGGTTAGTAGTGCATTATATTGGAACATAAAATACTTTAGTTGGATTAGATCTATTTTATTAATTACCATTTTTGAGAAATTAATTGAGCTTTAATTACAGGTATAACAAAAGATTTCAATATTTGAATAATTCAAAAATATAAATTATAAAAAGTTAATCAAACTGTACTTGATTCAAATTTCTTTCCTCGGGAGATTTTAACCCCAAGTTATCTAAGTGTTCAATCTTTAACGATATTCACATAATAGAAAAAAAAGAACTCAACTTTTAAGAGGTGAAAGTAAGAATGTTAGTCCTCCTATGCCTTCCTCCTATTTATATAGACAAGCAAAAGAGTTTCTTTCTTATTAAAACTAAACTTTCTAATTATAATTAAATTCAAAATCTAATTATAATTACAACTTAATTTAAATATATTATATTTAATCTCTAACGCTTCTCAAACATAATTAGTCCAACTTAATTTAAATTTTTCTTATAAACGGTCTTTTATATGTAACCTATTACGTTCCTAAGATGTTGACAATGTTTATAAATTGTAATTGTAATTCATAATTATAATTAAATAAATTAAAACTCATTTTAATTCTTTAATCAAATAGTTTATAATTATATATTAAGATTGATGTTAGTAACATGTCATAAATATCCAAATATTAGGAATGTTAAAGTAGTTTAACTAAACATATTTATGCATAATTATGATGTATAATTTAATTCTTTCATCATTTAAATGTACTAATTGGACATAGTGTATGAATTTAGTGTCTACTCTTTTTATATCCAATTGTGTTCACTCATGCTAATTAGTAATTGATATTTGAAAATATCTTTTCAAATCTTAATTCACTCTAGATAGAGAATTCTTTAAATCACTATTAATCAATAACGGTAGAATATTATCTCTAATTACTTTAGAGTGATGAATCGTATATTGATTTACTCAACTATCTCCTAGGTACTCTTGACTGAGCTATCCTAAATAGAATAGGTCATAAGCATCATCAAAACATAATAATTATCATATGAAATACTTTGCTAATATTAAGTCTAAGGATCAATTACATAACTATCGTAATGAGGAAATCCATAAACACATAAGTGATATTCCATTTAGGATTCTTATAATCAGGTTAGTTCAATAAACTTATTCTCTAATAAACACTCATACATTTGTTTAATTATTTTCATACTTTAGTTTATGAGATCAATTAATTTTATCGTTTCATCAATATTCTATCTTGATGAAATTGCATTAGAATAATACATAAATAAAAATGAATCTTATAATTATAATCTCATCATAATTTCAATTGCACATTAAAATATCAAATATAATTAACAAAATACATAAAGATAAGCAGTACCTTTAATTAATTATGTTACACAATTTGTAACCAACTGAATGACTATAGGGAATAGCAATTTCCTAATTACACTAAGCCAATCATTTAAGTGTCCTATATTATATCTCCATATGAAGACTATGCTAATGCTGGGATAGTGGTTTAGTAAGAGACTTTTGCAATATTCTCTATAGTGAGTACTTGTTTAAATCTAATAAATCTTATCTCAATTATCACTATTAAGAGAAACTACCTAAATACATATTTGGATCTTTGAATCGACCATAGCTTTTTTTGTATGCATAATAGTTCTAATGTTCTATAGTACATTATTATTTCAACAATACAAGAAACTATATTAAGTTCATTAAAGAACTTATTGATCCAAATGATCGTTTCCACTAAATGAAATGTGTATTATGGCTTGATTAGCAATAATGCTACATTAGAATTTTTCGATCTAAAAATAATATTATTCTAAGTAAAATCTACCTTAAATAGGATTTAATTCTCCAAGTTAATCTTAAACTCAAATATCAACTCACACATAGAATAATTGATATCTTTAATACTATACAAGTATCACATATCAAATACTAAACATTTTAGTACATTATCTATGTATTTGGATTATAATAGGTAAACAAATTTTGTATCTATCCCTATAGATCTAACTCTTGTAATTAAGTTGTTATCTTTTCATATTCAATAAGATTTGTTCTTAAACTATTATATTTTTTATAACTTAAAATATAAATTTTGTTCTCTATGAGCAATCTCTTTACATACTTACAATGAAGAGAGCAATTATACTCCCACTAACCCTCTTGTAGATATGTTAACTTCACGATTATTTCCAAAACAAACTCTTTAAATTTATCATAAAACCGAATCTTTCAATATCTTGTAGCTTTTTAACTATATATCAAATATATAAAAAGACACTAATTTTCAAGGGTTATTTGTAGAATCACTACAAATTGATTTGCATTTTTCTCTTCCCTATCCTTTTTAAATCATTATTTAATAGTTTAATTGATTTATATTAAGCAATTTCCTCATCCTTATTTACATTGATTATTGTTTATTGAGTATATAGGTTAGAAAAGTTGATGAACTTTTGAAACACACAATCCACCTCTCCCTTTCTTGGGTGCTATTAAGGAGTAACAAGTGATTTTAGAGTAGGTCTATTAGGCTATCATTTCTAAGAAAATCCTGTAGGAAAGATCATAATGGTATATTTAGGAGCATCATCATCATCATTCAACCAAAAGGGACAAAGCATTAATAAATCACCTTTCTTTGATATTAATTATTACCTTTATTAGAAAACTAGGATGAGAATCTTCTTAATAGTTGAAAGTGTAGAATTATGGAAAATAGCTTCAAATGGTTCCTTTATTCCCAAAAAATTATAGATAACAAAATAGTACCCAAATTAAAGGAAGAACGAGAACCACAAATAAGAGATTAGTTGCCCTAAATAGAAGGGCTATACACTTCCTTTTTTTGCATTAGGAAAAAATAAATTTAATAGGGTCTCTAGGTGTGAAACAACTCATAAAATTTGACATACTTTAGAAGTTACAAATTAGGGAACCAATCAAGTAAAGGAACTAAGTAAGCATGATAAGATATTAATATGAATTATTTCAAATGAAGCATGATGAAAGCATATCTAGCATGTATACTAGATTTATCGATATTACTAATGCTCTTAAAGGTCTTGGAAAGACCTATATTAATGTTTGAAATGGTAAAAAGTTACTTAGGTCACTTCAAAAAAATAGGAAGCTAAAGTAATTGTTATACAAGAAGCCAAGGAGATAACAACATTACCATTTAAGGAACTTATAAGATCTCTCCTCATGTACAAAACAAAGCTCTTTCTTGGAGCAGAAATTCCCCAAGAAAAAGGATTTCAAAGAAGGCAAAAATTATTTAAAACATAAATCCTCTAACATTATTTATTTTGAATGTAAAAAATCTGACCATATAGATTCATAATGTCCTCGACTCAAAGATAATAAGAAATATAAGGGAAAGTATAAGAAAGAGAAGAATAACTAGCAGAAATCACTTAAAGCTTCAATTTGGGATGACACAAGTGAATCTGAAAGTAAGAATTCAGAAGAAGAGTAGCTCATATGTGCTTCATTGCTATGGACAATGATATGGTAACATCTAACCCTAATTCTTGTGATAATGATAGTGATATGTATTTGATATACAATGAATTAGTTGAGAGCTTGGAAATAGTGACCATGAAAAAGAAAATGTTATCCTCTAACCTCGGATGCTCCTCCTCTCTAACATTTCCCATAGTAATTGTCCTATTCTCTTTTCTTTTTGGAATTTTCCCGCACTGATTCTAGACTACTCTCATTGTTTTAGTAGTATAGAATCATGGAGGAGGCTGTTGTCTTAATGGAAGGAATCTCTCAGGCCTTCCCAATAGTAATGGCAGACAGGGAACTCTCCCTATCTAAGGAGGACTTACTAACCCTCTTTCTTGAATTGTTAACAGAACAACAAGGTGACAAAAGCATGGCACAAAAGGGGTCATCAGTAGCTGCATCCAAACCCTCACGACCCATTAAGACTTGGGTAGCCAAGTTGCAATGACATCATTATAAAGGTATTTTTAAACACTTCCAAAATGTGGTCAAGGATGGGTTTGTGTCCCCTCCTTTTGAACTTCTACTAGCTGGAGAAAAAGCTTGGTCCTTTACATTGGTGGAATTCTTTTGGTCCAAAAGACTCGCCTTCCCTGTAGTTCATGCCTGGGTAAAAGCATAATGGGACAAAAAAAGGACTAAAAAAGGTGATGCTTAGAGAGGATGGTACAATTTTATTTAAGTTTCAAATAGACACAAATTTAACAAATGTTGTGGAGCAGGGACCTTATCATATTAGGTATTAACCATTATTTGCTCAACAATGGAAGCCAAGCATGTCCCTAGATCATAGGGGAATTGAGGCATTGCCACTGTAGGTTAATTTCTACAATCTACCAATGGAGTTTTAGACTGTGGAAGGTCTGAGTTACGTAGCTAGCTCCCTCGGTAAACTAATATGCATGGATTCACAAATTACTATGACGCAATGGATATGCTATGCTAAGATTTGTATAAAAATTAAGAAAAAACTCCCTCTACCTAATAAACTAATTGTTCAGAGACTATGTGTATATGGTGAACTGGGACAAGTTGAAATTAAGGTATCTTACCCATGGAAACCTAGCAATATAACAAAGAAGTGGGTACCAACAGGGAAAAAATTCAGAACAAGATATCATGATGAACTAGTGCTTGAAGAAGCCACAATCTCCATTCTAGAACCAATCTTTGAGAATATAATAGTTCGATCAATGGATAATGATAGCTCATCTAATCCCCCTGATGTTAAAAAGATACTAAAAAAATTGAGGCACGAATGAACTACATGCAACCCCCTCACTGCTCCCTTTATAATGTTGTCAGTTCAATCAAAACCTATAGGAATGAAGTCTCCACCAAAGAAACCGTTGTAATAAAACGTGTTCAAGGAGACTCCTCTATGGAGAATTCTAGCAAAAAGGAGGGAGATAATATAACAGAAATTAAAATAGATCATAATCCTAAATATGATGTAATAGATTTTAAATTGAATCATGTTGAAGTTCAATTTCAAACAGCTAAAGCTAGGTGACGATCAGCTCAGAGAAAAGAAAAACAACAAAAACAAAGAGATTCCCCCATCTATGTCTCTTTTAGGATGGCGCATTAGAGGGTTAAATCACCCTTATAAAAATAATGTAGTAAAAGAGGTTATGAGGGTTAAAAGACTAGCATTAGTTAGTCTTATTGAAACAAAAATCAAGGACCCTACATCTCTTACAAGTTCATTTTTTTGTCCGCTAATTGGGAGTTTTATTCTAACCAAAGTTACTTTAATGGATGCATCATATGTCTATTTAATGTGGATCTGCAGGACGTTCAATTGCTACTCGAAACAAATAATTGTTAGCTAAAAAACTCTACTGTCAGCTTCGAATTGTCTTTGATATATACCTCCAACTTTGGATTTCAGAGGGATAAACATTGGTCAAGTCTCCATAATATCCAACACAGTATTAATAAGCCACGGATAGTCCCAGGGGACTTTAATTGTTCGCTTAATGCCTTAGAAATTGAAGGTGGTCGACACTACCATTTTGGATTGATAAAAGAACTTTACAATTTTTTGTTAACTATGGATTTGGTTGATTTTAGCCATACTAGTAGACATATGACTTGGTCCAATAACCAGCAGGGGAGCACGCTTATTCAAAAAAATTGGATCGAACCCTTGTAAATTCTGTTTGGTTATTTTAATTCCCCAACTCCTTCATTTATTTTAGAGAAACCTTATGTTTGGATCACTCTTTTATGCACGTATTATGGCTGAAAAATTGGGAGAAAAGGGGGATGCCTTTCATATTTTTTTAATGCAATTACAGAGATGCTGGGTTTTCACGATGTTGTGAGAAGCTGTTGGAGTGTGGACGTGAGTGTTTTTAAAGCCTTTTAATGTATGCAGAAACTCAATTTGATGAAATTGGCTATCAAACTATTTATGTGAGGTAGATATTATAAACTTCAAATACTGAAGGATCGGCTAATTAAAGCACATAATGCATATTATGATCAGCCTTCTATACAAGAAATGGTGTGTCTATAAGACTACCAAACAACTCTTGCTTTTCATAATTCTGTATTGAAACACAAAATCTTATATAAGATGGTTAAAAGAGGGTGAAGTTCATACAAATTTTTTTTCACTCTTTAATATTAGCGAGAAGGAAGAACAATACAATTCTGAAGCTATAAGATAGAAATGGGATTGAACATGTTGAACTCGACATTCTTAAAAAAATTGCTAGAATTTTTTTCATAAATCTAATGGGGATAGTAGATACCCCTTGCCTAGTTCTATTGTATTGTGGCTATTTGATTTTCAAATTGATCAAGGAATGAAAGAAATGTTGGTTTATCCTGTTACGGCCCACGATGTTAAGCGAATTCTATTTAGTTTAAACCCTTCAAAGGCTCCTAGTCTAGATGGATTTATGGCTTTGTTCTTCCAATGTACATGGGATATAACAAGTTAGCTTTTTACTGAGACAGTTTTGGAATTTTTTGAATCTACCAAAATGCTCAAGGCTCTCAATCACTCCTATATTTGCTTGGTACAAAAAAAACAAAACCTCTGTCACATGAGAGACTTTTGACCTATCTCATGTTGCTCAACCATCTATAAGGTTATATTTGAACTTCTGGTTGAGCTACTCAAGTCAGTATTATATGTAATTGTAAACCCTGCACAAAGTGCTTTTCTTCCAGATAGAAAATGCCTTCAATTGTATCCAAGTTTATACTTTTAGTAAGCTAAATTGAATGAAATATTGTCATCAAGGCACTATACCTTTTAGGTTTACTTCATGCAACACAAATTGTCACCAGAGTTTGTCATCCATATAATATTGATATCTTAAAACTTTATCAGCAAATCCTTAAAAAAGATAAAAATTACATAAGAGACATATTCCTTTCTTACTTTAAGAACTCATCTCAAACCTAACCTTAGGTCCAGGAAATTTAATTCCCTAATAACTTAGTATTACATATATTAAACAAAGATAATTTCTACTCAAAACAAAAAAATGTAAGGAAACAAATAATTGGTTATATGACATGATAACTAAATAAGATTATAACTTTAATCATATGTTTTGTTACTCCCATTATGTAATTTAAAATAATAGTTATGATTGCTAGTTAGAAATATTACTTTAATCTCTCCAGTATGTTAGGATCCTGTTTAAATTTAGTTGACCTTAAGTCAATAAAAAACCAACTAAATTTGAATTAGGTAGATAACTTCCTTGTCAATGACATTTTATGTGATTATTAGATCTGTTACGTATCAACTCTTGTCAAAACATATATGGTATGTGATACCTAACCCTACCTTTAAATTCATATGATCATGAGTTACTCATCCAAATGATAAGATTTTAGTTAAATATGACCTATTAATTTAAGATAAAATATATTTAGGTTAAAAGTAATGTTATAAATACCATACCAACAACGATACTGGATTTTAGTTCAGTGCAAGATCGTATTAGTATTAACTAATATCGTATCGTTTTAGGTAATTTTAAAATTTATAAAATAATCTCTAAATTTTTAAAACTACAAAATAATCCTTAAATATGTTAACTATATAATTTGTAATTTTACATCAACCCTATCTCCAAAATTCGTAATCATAAAAATTTGAAATAATAATAATCTATTCATTTTATTAATATTGCTTTTCATACATTTCACATATAAATAATTGAAGTGAATCACAAGTTAATACAACACTTATAAAATGATAATAGAATGCACGAGAAGGGGGGGTTGAATTGTGTATTCCCCTTTTTGAATATCTTTTTCAAATTACTTGTTAGAAATAAAAATTCTTTACAGAATTCTTATTAATCCTGATTGATCAAAACTTTTCAATGCTAAGTATATGAATAGTAAATAAAGATCAACTTTGAAACTAAAAGTGAGATAGAGAGTGAGAGTAGTAGACACGCAGATTTATCCTGGTTCACCCCAAACCGTGGGCTACGTCCAGTCCTCAGAGTTTCTTCTGAGATTTCACTATCTCTTCAAACTTTACAAGTATTCTTTCACGAGCCTCTTGTGTCTCTACACCAAGATTCTTTCACACTTAGCCTCTACAGGCTATCTGTACAACTCTTTCTTTTCAGAAAAGTATTCGATCACTTTGTTACAGTAAGATAGCGTTCAGCTAATTCGCACTTAATCGCTTTTTCACTTTGTGTAATTTTTTCTCAAAACAGCTAACTCTGCAGTCTTCGACTTCGACTTGTATTTATAGCCTTTGTCTGTAACTGCTTCTTGATTCTTGAATCTTGAATCTTTAATCTTTAAAGAAACGGTTAATCAGTTGAGTTCTGTAACTAACTCGAATTGACTCTTGCGTCTGTTTCTTTTCTGCGTCTGCGTCTGCTTCGCTTTGCGTCTGCGTCTGCGTCTGCTTTGCTTTGCGTCTGCGTCTACGTCTACGTCTGCGTCTGCGTCTGCTTTGCTTTGCGTCTGCGTCTACGTCTGCGTCTGCTTTGCTTTGCGTCTACGTCTGCGTTTGCTTTTCTTTCTGCGTCTGTATCTACATTTGTGTCTTTGTCTGTTTATTGTCTTGTGTCATCTGCGTCTGTGTTGATTTTTTACTTTGACAAACTTTGTCTGTGTTTGACTTGTATCAACTTCGTCTGTATCTGACTGATGTCTTGCAACTTCGTCTGTCTCTTTCTGCATTTATTCAAACTTGTACATCTTGGACTTCGATCGTATATGTCTTCTTCGTCATCTCCGAATTAAATCAGGATCGCTTTTGTTTTCTTGTTTTGATCTCACTATATTTGTTATACATCAAAATCATTTATATGTAAAGTCATTCGACTTAACAATCTCCCCTTTTGAATATAACAAATTACATACAAGAAAAGAAAACAAAACAAAACAAAATTCTGAGATGTTGCAAAATAAGACAAAAACAAACTTATCTTCTTCTGTCTTCTTCTTTGTGGTCACACCTTCTTCATCTAAACATCCTCTCCTCTTTTGATTATTTTCTTCTTTTCTGCTCTCCCCTATTTGTTATAATAAAAATGATTATCGATTCGGTTCTTCGCGATTCGCTATCATCTTCTTTAGATCATTCACCGTCTCCTTCATGTCATTGAGTTCACCTCGTAATTCATCGACTTCATCTGACGAAGAGGCTTGATCTGCTTCTGCTGATGGAGGAGCGAAAGGAATTGAAGTAGTATAGGCATCAGAAGATAGAGTGTAGTCTTCATTAATCTCAAAAGTTGGTGGACGAATGAATGTTGCAGCTTCAGGAAGATTTAGATCAAAAGGAACTAGCAGCATCAGCAACTGTCTTCCTTGCAGGGATAAAGCTTGTGCTTCTATAGACAGTGTACTAGACAGAGGCCTAATACGAAGAACTGTTTGAACAAGGAACTCAGTAAATGTTCCTGTTCTTATAATTCCCCCTACTAGACAGTCTTCCGCACGATTTGTATGGCTGCAGCTCGCTTGATCTGGATCTTGTGCAAGAATGCATGCTTCATCAATTTTCCGCACTTCTTCTGCAATCTGATCTGCGAACAGATCATCATCAACATTATCTTCAGGAAATAATTTTGACTTTCCCTTTGTAAAATCTTTTGTACGCCTTGGCTGAATGTCTGGAACAACCTTTATCTCTGTGTTCTCTGTGATTGGGAACATAGTACACGGTGGGCAGGGACGTCTTGAGGGATATGGCAAATGATCAGTAAGCCTCAAGGTATCGTAAAAGACTTCTCTTTTCATTTAGTAAGCGCCACGTGATACCATTAATCAACATAGGTTGCACCAGAGCTACTATTTTCTTCATTGGTTCAACACCGATTATAATAGCATTGCTCAGATTGGTAATAACTTCTAACAATTTGATTTCCAGCCTATATTTCCTCAAGAACTTCTGGTAGTTGTATACCTTCAGACTTGGTTCATCATCAGCCAAATCTGGTACTGTAGTTGCTTCTTGTTGTGTTCCCTTAGAAGTTTCCTGAACCGCTCATTCTTCTGCTGGTTCCTCCTTTATAATGCCAGGTGTCTCATGAACCGTGCTTTCATTTACTGGTTCTTCTTGTTGGACCACAGGAGTATCTGAATCGTAAAATGCTCAATTTCGTTTCAACTTGACACGATGTCGTTATCTCTTTTGTAGACTAACATCCTCAGCAGTTGAGATGCTCTTCTTTTGACTAACCTTCTTAGTCTTTTTCTCTGCTTCAGTTAGTTTTGCTGATTTCTTCACAGGAAATTTTCCTTTAACATTTGTTGCTTTTCTCTTCCTCTCAGTCTCTTTAGATCTTCTGGCTGTATCCTCTTTCAGAATTGAGACTAAGGATCTTGTGGCTTTGGCTGCACAAGATTTAGAAGTTTCTTCTCGCCTTTGTTCTCTGGCAATCTTTTCTTCCTGTTGCCTCAGAGTCCTGATTCTTGGAGATCGCTTGACTTTCTTCACAACTTCGCTCAAGAGACTTTCTCCTTGTCTCTTTGGTGCAGTTTGCTTTGCCCTCTGAGATTGATTTTCTTCGAAAAGAGGACTCGCCATTTTCATAAGAGGTCTCCCTAGCACTCTCCTTAATTCGGCAGTAGGCGATTTGATACTTACAGGCGATTGAGAACTTGAGACAGGAGTCTTCTTCAATACACGCTCCCCCTCAGTTCTTGGTTTCTTTGAAGAACCGGCGTGATCTTTGTCTACTGTGCTAAGACCCACTCGACGAATCGTGTGTGCATCGATTTTGCTCTTCACAGAACAGTTTGTCGATGCCGTAGTGCATTTATCATGGATTCTATAAAAATCCTTGTCAAAATCATACCATAAGGATAACTGGAAGTTTCCTTTAACCCCTTAACCATATAGTGAAAGATTAAGAAGGGTAGATCTATAGGATTTCGATTGAGAAGAAAGAACAAACATTGTTCGTCTAGAGTGGTCACCAAATGCCTCGAACCAACTCTGGGAAGAATGCAGTTGAACAGGATTGCATGAAGAACTCGGCCTTGAATCGATTTAATGTCTTCCTCTCTCTGGAATCATTTGTGCCATAGAGCTGCCTCTTGACATCTTCTTCTTTCATTCCAACTGAGGACATCCATCCGGCCTTGGTAGACAGTTTCTCTCCAACCGATGGGCAACCAGTTACCTTCCTTATCAAATCCTTTGTGACAATAACTGATATTCTATCCACAGAGGATACAATAGTGTCTTCTATCAGACGAGCGTTCTTCCAGAACTCATAAACCTCGTCCGTATAGACAGATTCTCGAATCTGAAAGAAGTTCTTCCAACCAGCTCTTGTGATCTCTGGTTCTACATCCATGCCGTCTCTCCTCAGTGACTCAAAATCCACAAGTCTTCCATAAACCATGGCTGCTTCCATTGTATAGAGTGAAAGATTATCTTCTGAAAACGTTTTGAGTGAGAAGATTTTGAGAGAATTGGTAAAGTAGAAATGAACCGTCAGGAGATGATGAAAAGACTGCTATAAACTCATCTCAGTCTACTTATAGGTTTATAGACTGATGGGTTCTCGAATCATTAAGAACCTCAAGTTTATCAGATATTTTCCTCCAAAAATCTTCCTTGTGAGAGAAGTTACCAGCTATAACTCACTGTGTATAACGCCGTTAGTTTCTCATGTTATTTTAGCCTAACTGCTCATTTAGCATCACCGTATTGAGATTGCGTCTTATCTTCTGAAAATGTTCTTCACTCAGTGGTTTAGTGAAGATGTCCGCCCATTGAAACTCTGTTTCAACGAACTTTAGAAGCACCACCTTTCTCTGAACGTAGTCTCTCAGGAAATGATGTCTGACTTCTATATGTTTTACTCTGGAATGCTGAATTGGATTCTTTGACAGATTTATTGCACTAGTGTTGTCGCAATAAATTGGAATCTCCTCCTCCTTAATCGAATAGTCTTGGTGATATTTGATCCACGGCGTCGTGAACAAAGAATCATGGCGGACATATATTCTCGCTTCACGGTTGATAGAGCAATTGAGCTTTGTCTCTTGCTTGACCAGAGACTAGATTTCCTCCAAGAAAGTGACATCCTCCACTTGTGCTCTTTCTTTCGATTCTATCTCCGGCATAGTCCGCATCACAAGATGTCGATTAACTGAAATCTTTACCTTTCTCAAACATTAAGCAAAGATCAGTAGTACCTGTGAGATATCTCAAAATTCTTTTAACAACAGTAAAATGAGACTCTCTAGGATCGGCTTGAAATCTTGCACACAAGCATACATTGAGCGAATATCAGTCTACTTGTCAGAAGATACAATAAAGAACCGATCATCCCTCTATATAGGGTTTGATCCACTTTCTTACCAAATTCGTCTTTCGACAAAAGGTTTGAAGGATGCATCGGAGTTGCCATTGGCTTCACATTATTCATGTCAAACTTATTCAACAACTCTTTCACATACTTCTGTTGATGAATGAAGATCTTCTCTTTGGTCTGCTTAACTTGCAACCCAAGAAAGAACTTTAATTCACCCATCATACTCATTTCAAATTCTCTTTTCATTAGACTCTCAAACTTCAAGCATAACCCTTTTGAAGTAGCACCAAATATGATATCATCAACGTAAATCATCTTAAGATAAAATCATTCGAGAACTTTTCCGAAGAGCGTCTTATCAACTTGACCTCTGCTGAAACCATTTTCTATTAAGAAAGTACTCAGACGATTATACCAAGCTCTGGGAGCTTGCTTCAGGCCGTATAAGGCTTTGTGAAGTCTATAGACATAATCTGGATTTTTAACATCTTCAAAGCCGGAGGTTGTTTCACATAGACTTCTTCGTCTATAAAGCCATTCGTAAATGCACTCTTAACATCCATCCGAAACAACTTTATATCGTGACAGATTGCATATGCCAACAAAATCCTTACGACTTCAAGTCTCGCTCTTTGGAGCATATGTTTCGTTGTAGTCTATTCCTTCTTGCGATTGTAGCCTTGTGTTACTAATCGGTCTTATTACGACTCACTCTTCCCGATTCGTCTAGCTTATTCTTGAAAACCCATCTGGTTCCAATAATGGATTTCTTAGGAGGTTTTGGAACTAAGGACCGACGTTATTCCTTATGAATTGGTTCAGCTCTTCTTGCATGGCTAACACCCAAGCTTCATCTTGAAGAGCTTCCTCAACCTTCTTAGGTTCTACTTCGTAGATAAAAGCTACATTAGCTTCTCGTCTCGAATCGGATCTTGTCCTAACTCCTTCGAGGTCTCACCGATAATTAACTCTTCCGGATGAGAACTTTTATACTTCCAATCTCGCCTTAGTTCTATAGTTTCGGAATATCTTCAATCTTATCCTCATGAGTGTCGACGAGGAGTTTCGAGGCATCATCTAGGTTCTTTGAAGGACCTTCAATCTCCATGTCATCTTCCTTATGGGATTGAGAACTATCATCAAACTTGACATGAATTGTCTCTTCAACAGTCTTTGAAATCAAATTGTAAACTCGAAAAGCCTTAGACGATGATGAGTAGCCTAGAAAGATTCCTGGATAGGTCTTCGAGTCGAATTTATCCAATAGCTCTTTCGTATTCAGAATGGAACATTTGCACCCAAATGGATGAAAGTAGGATATGCTTGGTCTTCTTCCATTCCATAACTCGTAAGGAGTTTTCTTCAACATAGGTCGCAACAAGATCCTATTCTGAATATAGCATGCTGTGTTCACAGCTTCTGCCCATAAATACTTAGGAAGATTCATCTCACATAGCATGGTCCTTGCCATCTCTTGAACCGTCCTATTCTTTCTTTCAACAACTCCATTCTGTTGTGGAGTTCTAGGGGCCGAGAAGTTGTGGGAAATTCCATTCTCTTCACAGAAAACTCTAAACTTCTCATTTTCAAACTCTCCACCATGATCACTCCTGATACTAGCAATGGACATTCCTTTTTCGTTCTGTAACTTTCTGGATAGAGTTCTAAAGGTCTTGAAGACGTTACAAAACTTTTAGAAGAGAAAGAGGTTTTAACTTGTTTTCCCTTTAAATAATTTTCACAGAAAAGTTCTTTATCAAAACTTATTTTTGGCAAACCTCTTAATAAATCATGTTTTACCAATTTTGAAATATGTTTCAAAGAGACATGACCTAGCTTTTTATGCCAGATTAGTCTTTCTTCTTCAGAAGATAGAAAACATGAAATATTTTGATTTTGAAAATCTTCTAAATTGATTTTGTAAAGGTTGTTTCTTCTCTTGGCGAGAAAAGTATAGACCCATCTTTGTTTCGACTTCACAAAGATTTTGATTGAATGTAAGCTGTGAAACCGAATCACACAACCGACTCACACTAATCAAGTTATGCTTTAGACCATCAACAAGCAAGACATTATTTATGCATGCAAAGGAATCTTTACCTATTTTCCGATTCCAATGATTTTGCCTCGCTGGTTGTCTTTGAAAGTTCTTGATCCTCCTTCTTATCCTGATGGTCTAGGAACATAGACCTTTTTCCTGTCATGTGTCGCGAGCATCCACTGTCTAAATACCAATGGTGCTTGCCGTATCTTCCAAGGAAGGATATCTGTAGGAGAAACTATTTTATTTCTTGGTACCCAAATTTTCTTGGGTCCTTTATGGTTAGTAGTATGCACATGATGTAATCTATAATGCATATTACTCGGACGTTGATTAAAATGTGTTGTCCTATTTCTTCCTTTTTGAGAGACAAATTTATTACGAGACTGAGTATTGTTTCCAGTAAACCCTAAACCAGTCTTATCACTAGGATGTCTACATTTTCCTAGCATATCATTCATTTTCTTTGTACTCTCAGTGAAAATAGCTAGATCAGCTGATAGATTCTTAATCCTTAGCTTAAGCTGATTAATCTCATCTGATCTGTCTACAAGTTTCCTTTTAACTTCTAACTCCTTTTTTAAGCAAATATTTTCTCTCTCTATTTTCTCAGTATGTTTAATATTCTCTGCATACTTTTTCTTCAACAGCTTGTACTGTTTCAGAATGGCATGAGAATCTTCTAACAATTCTGAATATGCATCATGCAAGTTATCATAATCGGATTTTACCTCCTCATCACTATCTTCTTCAGCCATTAGGCAAATGTTTGCATGTTCTGATGACTCGGAGCCTGTATCTGATTCAGATGAATCTAGATCCTCCCATGTTGCCATCATACTTTTCTTGCCTTCTTTACTCTTCTTAGGTTTCTTCTTGAGAGTAGGGCATTCGACTTGTAGTGTCGGTGATTGCACTCGTAGCAAATGATAGAAGACTTTTTCGGCTTGGCTTCATCTTTTCCACTCTTTCTGAATGTCTGATTACTTCTGGGCTTCTTTTTCCACATACGTCTTATCTTTCTGGAAATGAAAGATAATTCGTCATCTTCATCACTTGACTCGATTGATTGGTGGAGTTATCATCCTTTGATTCTTCAATCTTCAATGCCTTCGATGAGTTCCTCCTTCTTTGAGTCTTATGATTCTTCCGTCCGCCTTGAAGGTTATTGACTTGTCTCGCTTGGGCTTGTCTTCAGCATTGAGTTCTACTTCATGAATCTTCAAGGATCCCAGCAACTCATCTAGCTTCAGCACGCTCAAGTCTTTTGCTTCTTGCACTGCAGTTATTTTAGGTGTCCATCTCTTAGGAAGGCTTCTTAGGATCTTTCGAACATGATCTTGGTTATTGTAAGTCCTTCCAAGAGCTTTTAATCCGTTGACAATTGTTTGAAATCTTCCAAACATTTGATCAATAGATTATTCATCTTCCATCCTGAAAAGTTCATATTGATGTACAAGAATACTTATCTTGGATTCTTTAACTTGACTAGTGCCTTCATGAGCAATGAACAATGTGTCCCACATCTCTTTTGCAGTGTCGCAACCATGCACTTTGTCGTATTCGCTTCTGCTTAGGGCACATGTTAAGAAGAATTTTGCCTTTGAATTCAGTTGTATTCTTGCTTTCTGATCAGCCGTCCATCTGCTTCGTGGAATAGAACTACCTTCTTCATCTACAGGTATATAGGGTTCGTTCTCTATTACGTCCCAAAGGTCTACATGTGTAGATTCGATGAATAACCGCATTCTATCTTTCCGAGAATGGTAGTCTTCTCCATTGAATCTTTGGAGGTCTAGTGATCGAGGCTCCTTCAACGATGTATACATGTGACTCGCTTATTATCTTTAATCCACACTTCGCCAAAGTGATTCTTGGATACCAAGCTCGATACCAATTGAAGTGAATCACAAGTTAATACAACACTTATAAAATGATAATAGAATGCACGAGAA
This sequence comes from Erythroxylum novogranatense, assembly GCA_029891385.1. NCBI lineage: Eukaryota > Viridiplantae > Streptophyta > Magnoliopsida > Malpighiales > Erythroxylaceae > Erythroxylum > Erythroxylum novogranatense. The sequence continues at coordinate 26,476,960 of CM057224.1, read as the reverse complement.
GGGGGTTGAATTGTGTATTCCCTTTTGAATATCTTTTCAAATTACTTGTTAGAAATAAAATTTTTACTGAATTCTTATTAATCTGATTGATCAAAACTTTTCAATGCTAAGTATATGAATAGTAAATAAAGATCAACTTTGAAACTAAAAGTGAGATAGAGTGAGAGTAGTAGACACGCAGATTTATCCTGGTTCACCCCAAACCGTGGGCTACGTCCGATCCTCGAGTTTCTTCCGAGATTTCACTATCTCTTCAAACTTTACAAGTATTCTTTCACGAGCCTCTTGTGTCTCTACACTAGTATTCTTTCACACTTAGCCTCTGCAGCTATCTGCACAACTCTTTCTTTTCGAAAAGTATTTGATCACTTTGTTACAAAGAAGATAGCGTTCAGCTAATTCGCACTTAATCGCTTTTCACTTTGTGTAATTTTTCTCAAAAAAATTAACTCTGCAGTCTTCGACTTCGACTTGTATTTATAGCCTTAAATCAGAATCGCTTCGATTCTTGAATCTTGAATCTTTAATCTTTAATCTTTAAAGAAACGGTTAATCAGTTGAGTTCTGTAACTAACTCGAACTGACTCTTGTGTCTGTTTCTTTTCTGCGTCTGCGTCTGCTTCGCTTTGCGTCTACGTCTGCGTCTGCTTTGCTTTGCTTTGCGTCTGCGTCTGCTTTGCTTTGCGTCTGCGTCTGCTTTGCTTTGCGTCTGCGTCTGCGTCTGCTTTGCTTTGCGTCTGCATCTGCGTCTGCTTTTCTTTCTGCGTCTGTATCTACATTTGTGTCTTTGTCTGTTTATTGTCTTGTGTCATCTGCGTCTGTGTTGATTTTTACTTTGACAAACTTAAATCATGTTTGACTTGTATCAACTTCGCTCAGATGTCGATCGATGTCTTGCAACTTCGTCATCTCTTTGTCTCATTTATTCAAACTTCGTCGTCTTCGGACTGCTCAGATACGTCTTCTTCGTCTGCCTCCGAATTAAATGCAGGATCTGTTTTGTTTTTCTTGTTTTTGATCTCACTATATTTGTTATACATCAAAAATCATTTATATGTAAAGGTATTCTGATTTAACAATAATAACCATAATTAATATAAAAATCATTTAATCATTATACAAATATAACATTAAGAACAATACAAAGTATTTTAAATGTTATAATTTCATCATATAATAAATAATAATTACATGAAAATGTCAAATAAAAGAATAATAAATATTCATGACTCTCTAATTATTACAATTTATAATGATAGTTTGTGTTGAGAAAGAACTAACTAAAGGTGAAACCTAAAATAAAAATATTTAAAATTATATTTTATTACATATATAGAATTTAACATATACATCAAATATAAGTAAAATTAAAAGAATGAGGAAATGAAAACATAGAACTTCATTCAATTGAATTTCTACTAAAATTGTATTAACCTCAACTCTCATTTGATACAAAATCTTCATCATTAAGAGAAGCCTCATCATCACCATCATTCAAATTCATTACATCAAATGACATATCAATACTTTCACATCTAAGATAATCTTCTAAGTCACTCTCATGTATTAAAGTCGGCTCTTCAAAAACTCAATATATCAAAAGATCAATATGATAAAGGCATTGGATTTATAAAACTACTTATTCTATTAAGATTCCTAATAAAAATAAAATAAAATAATTAAAAAATTACAAAAATTATATCCAACTTAATAATGATAATAATGACATTTCTTGAAGCTTTAAATTAGATCAAACAAAGACCAAGTTGTTTAATTTTTTATGCTCTAATCTATTCCTTTTCTTGAAATTGATGAATTTAGTTGTGTTCTACTTCCTTTCACAACTTATTACACTTATGCATTGACTCAGAATTCAAATTGAAAAAATTTGCAATTATGGAACACCACTTATGAATTGGTCCTACTAAGCAACTGTAAGACAACAAAAGTAACATTATAAACAAAATAAAATGATAATTAATTTTCTTAATTATCAAGTAACAAAAATGAAAAATATATACTTGGATTAAGTTTGTCTCTTTGACGAATAACAGTTGACATCCTAAAATCACCAGAAGCATCGTTATAAATCTTCATTTGTGAACTTAAATGATCTCACATCATCTCTTGGGTAATAATAATTGTAATAGCTAATAATATTCTCCTATTAACTTTATCTTTCTATGTAAAACTTGGTTAATAGAATATAGGAATAAAAACAAAATCCTTTTGTCATTAAATGTTTCAATTGGACATAAAGTATAAATTTAGTGTTTACTTTTGTAAACCCAATCATGTTAACTTTTTAAATTAGTAACTGATTTATATGTAAAATTTGGAAAAATCTTTTTAAATCTCAATTCATACTGCAAAAAATTCCTTAAATCACTACTAATCAAGAATTATAGAACACTCTCTGTAATTACTTTAGAGTGACAAATCCTTTATTAACTTACTCAATCTCTATGTGGTTTATACTATGCCCAAGCACTACCGACGTAGTTACCTTAAATAGAATATACCATAAATAGCATCAAAAAATAGGAATTTCATATGAGATACTTTGATATTCTCAAGTTTAAAGTTTAATTATACAACTACCATAATAAGGAAATCTATAGGCATATAAGCAATATTTCATTTACGATCCTTATAATCAAGTCGATTAAGTGAACTTATTATGTAATAAGCACTTACATATTTGTTTAAATATTTTATACTTTAATTTATAAGATCAATTACTTTTTCAATAGAAATAAGACTAAAAGTGCATTTTAAAATTCAGTGTATACAATGTAATGCATTATAGATCATAATGTTTCAAAGCGTTCAAATTGAATCATAATATTTTTCAAAATATTGAAAACAAACTCTAAATGAATGAAAATTTTAATAAGGTTAATTCTTTGTTAGTTAAATGTCACTTAACTAATCCATAGTTAAATGTCACGTCAATTATGAAGTTTCATTATTTTTATTTTTAACAAAAGTAGGTCTCATTACCACATGAAAAATAGGACCTACTATCTAAAATGTATAAACAAATAGGGCCTACTTTGAGGTTATTATTGTAAAAATAATTACATAGTAATGGGGTCTATTTTCTATTTAAAATAAAAATAAAGTCATGTCAATACATGATATTTAATTGATGAGAAGTTAATTCTGTCAAATTTTATATCTATTTAGGATTTATTACAAACATTTTGAAAAATAACACTTCAAAATGTCAGGATCCTAATTGTATTTTATTATAAGCGTTGAGGTTCTAAATACCCTTATGGCCTAAAAAGAAACATAACCTATGCTATTTTTACCCTTTCATTAATATTCTTTCTTTATGAAATTAAAATGAAGAACAATTAAAGAATAATATATAAATACAAATTGAATCTAATAATTATGTTTTGATTATAATTTCAATTGCACAATAATTATTTAAAGGACTTTAGCCCTAGTCTTGAAATATTAAATATAATTAACAAAATACGTAAAGATGAATAGTAACTTTAATTAATTATGTCACAATATCTACAACCGATTGGCTGAAGAGCATGTTATCAATTATTTAACAAAATAAACTACATATCTAGGTGATGTGTTTGGAATCTAGTAAACCATAACGTTTGACTTGGTGTGGCTATGAGTAGGCAATTATACACGTTAGTAATCGTTAGGAGTATGTACAAGAATGGTATTGGAAGAGTATGCTTCACTACTACTGTAATAATAAATATAGAGAAGACTGGGTCAGATTAGGACAATTGATGTGAGTTGTGTGTGACACATCAAAGCGTTCACTTGTGGACTGAAATCCACCTCCAAATTCTAATTGACTGGTGGATCATATGTTCCAATTTATATACATTATGCCTTGATGTGGGTATCTCTTACGAGGAATAATTATTGAGACCTACATGCTTTCGTGAGGTGTGTCTTCAGCAAATAAAAGTGGTTTGAAGGTATTCAAGGTTTGCTGTTTCTTTAGCTAAACTTTATGTTCTTTTTTTCCTTGGGAAACGTGAAAGAAGGTGAGAGGGCAAAACCGGGCTTATGAGAAGTAGATGCGTGGATAAATATCTAATCATATACTCTCTTCTATTCAAAATAAATGTCGTTTAAAAAAAATCATTTATTAAAAAATTAGTGAAATGCTTGATATACTCTTATTAATTGCATGTTGAATTGCCTTAAAAATATAATTTGTATAATTAAGATGTGAGAGAAATTAAAGGATAATTTTGAAAATAAAATTATAAATATGCATAAAAAATCGTGAACGTCACTTATTTTAAATAATTAAAATCTCTCTAAAACGACACTTATTTTAAATAAGAGAGAGTATTTCATTTCAATGGGAAGTATTCCATTTACTCATTTAGAACAAAAAGGATGGAATAAACAGCTGTTTAACGTTTTCTATGTTATGTTCTTCTTCCTCAGGCAAATTCAACTACAAAGTGATAATTTGCATCCTTCAGCAGCTAAAGTCAGGACTCTGTTTTGCTTACTTCCTATTGGGACACTCTGTATATGCAGAATTGCGTACAATTTAGAATATTAACAAGGACAACGTTCCTTAAGTTTAAAATATTTGACTTGGTCTTTTATCCTTATCAATTAATTAGCATCTGTATCGTTTAAACTAGATTGCTCGAGATGTCAATTGTACTTGTATATAAACTGTAATCCATCAATAGAAAGATATAAGCTTTATTCATCTCAATTGTTTAAACTTCTTTATGGTATCAGAGCACTAGTCTCACACGAGCACCATGGGGTATGGTATGGTATATGTGGCATCTGTCTCGTGGGAGTTTCACTTGTGCTTACTGTGTAGGCCTTGAGGCTAAGGATAAAGGCGGCTTGTAAAAAAGTTTATGAAGAAGAAATCTGTTATGTATGTATGTATTTACAATGCCATTGTAATTGTCCCATTCATCTTTGCAATGTCATTGGTTTGGTGTATGTACATCAATCTCGTTGACTTGTTCATAATATATAAATATATAGAGATCATAAATATAATAATTCAGATTAAATATCAGACACTAGCCGATACAGGCCCACGTGGTTATAGTAATAAATTAATAGGACTGGTGGGCGCATTTGTCGAATTGAATCCTCATGCCAATTGGCTATAGCCTAAAGTCTAATTATCTTCGGGAACGTAGGAGGAGGAAATAGACGATAAACGTTTATATTAATCAACATGTGTTAGTATAACTTGTAATTGATTCCTTACTCAAGTCCATCTATGCAAGTTGTGCTCAATCGTTTTCTAGGGTCAAAGAAAGGGATTAAACTAAAAACTTCATTTAGCCTTTTCAAAAACGCCATTCCTACCATACGTAAATTAAGAAAATTGCTAAGCCTTTTAATTGTCCTCACCTCATTTTGCACATGTTGTCAACCAAATAAGAATATGTTTAAATTCAAAGCCACACAAAAATCATCCATTTCTGATAAGATCCATGTCCTAGGGTGTATGGCTCACTCTTTCTCTACTGTCACCACCACCATGACTCCATAGTACAATCAATAAATTCCCCATTAAACGGCGGAGATCAAAAGAAAGTACCTGATTTATAAGCCCCAAATGAACATCCAACAAGTATTTAGCTTTCCAGCATAGAGCCTGGACCATCCAAAATTGAATTGAATTGAATTCCACGCAGTGAAACAAGCTCATTGAAAAGGAGTGGCAGACAGGTTACTGCACTTAATTGATGGTAATTGCAATCTACTTTAATTCATGATTAAACAACTACACCTTCTTCAGGAATTGATGATTAAACAACAACCACAGCTTCTTCGTCAGCCTACTTTAATTCATGATTAAACAACTACACCTTCTTCGTCAGTCTTGTCTTTTACTTGGCTCGTATTAATTTGCTGACATTAGGAACAGAAGTTGTTAATTGTTGAAAATCCACGTGTAAACTAGAACATGCCCTTTTTGTTTTATTTATTCAATCAAGACACAAAGACAGCTTGACTTCGTAACTGCACTGGGTACGTTTATTCTACTCACTTATTGCTTGTCTGTCTGCACTCTGCCTCTCTCGCTGTCTTCCAACAATCTCTGTCCACCGTGAACTTTTCCGGCCACATGGAAACTGAGTTTGAAGCTTCGGTTAACTATGGTTTGCAGCTGTCCAGGAGGCTTTATTATGGAAAAGAAATGGCTTCCCTGCAAACAATGACACGGACAGCGCCGGAGAGTTTGTGGCCGACCGGGGTGACGGTTTATGCGGTTGTTCCCGAGCCGGAGGTGGTGGACAACCCTGACGTACCGAGCTACCAGCCGTATGTTCATGGCCGGTGTGACCCACCAGCGTTGATCCCGTTGCACATGCATGAAGTGGCCATGGAAGTAGAATGCTGCTTAGATCATGCGAATATAAGTCTTAGCGGGAGTTGGCGTTTGCATTGCGTCAAAACTAGTAGAAAGAGCAGTTGTCTCATTGCTGTTCCCATGGGAGAGCAGGTTAGTTATGAACAAGTCAACTAATCAATCGAATTCATCCTTTTTTTGTTTTAAATTTTTCTTTTTGTCCGCAAGCTAAGTAGAAATACAAGCAGAATTTTCTAAGCATTTACAACTCTCATGATTTGCAAGTGGTTAATTTCACTTTCCATGGTAATTAGACTAATTAATATAATATGTCCATGCCATGTAGTTATTAATATTCTTGTGCTCAAGCGGAAGACATGATGTGGCTAACAGGGTTCACTTCTAGGTGTCGAGGTTGATGTCGCGGGAAGATCTTATCATAGCCAATTGATAACTGCAGAAGATGCAAAGGATAAAGAAAAAGCATACAGAAGGGAAGAAGGACGATACTTGAAGGGCAATATATATACGTTCAAGATTCCTCAGGTCAGTGATTACTGTGTTTTTTACACTTGATTTGGGTCATGGGTTTTGGTTGGTTTCTAATTTTGTAGCATAAATTGCCGTATTTCTTAACCTTCAGGTTGATGGTGGATCAAGTCTTTCAATTAGGGTGATTTGGTCTCAGAAGTTGACATATAATCAAGGCCAATTCTGCCTCAATATACCATTCAGCTTTCCGCCATTTGTCAATGCCATTGGGAAGAAAGTTTCTAAAAAGGAAAAGATACTGTTGAATGTGAATTCTAGCTTTGGCCGAGAAATTGTGTGCAAAGAAAGCAGTCATAGTCTAAAGGTAATGCCCAAAATATTTTAAAGCTTGATTCAGATTATGAAATACAAATCAAGCTGTTTGATACTGTGGTCTTTTAGGAGCTAAGGCGCGAGGTTGGTAAAATGTGCTTCTTATATGAATCAGAAGTCAAGACTTGGTCGAGCACTGACTTCAATTTCTCGTACACCGTGAGGCCCTCAGCCTTTTTTTTTCTCCGTTGTTATTAGTAATTTCGACTAGGTTCATGAACCAACATATCAAGTCGTTTCTTGCTTCCTTTTTTAACAGGTCCAATCAAATGACTTGGTAGGTGGGATGTTGGTGCAGTCTCCAACCTTGCGAGATTTCGATGATAGACAGATCTTCTGCTTTTATCTTTTCCCTGGAAATAGCCAAAGATGGAAGGTTGGTTTGAGCATTAAGATGCCACGCAATTGCTTACTTTTTAATACTATTTTACGACAAACATTAAGCCAAGTGGATGAAAAATGAGATTCAATCATTCTGGTCTTTACCAAAGGCGTCATGATTAACGCGTGTTTGTAATTATGGTAGGTCTTCAGGAAAGAGGTGATATTCTTAATTGATATCAGTGGAAGCATGAAAGGTGATCCTCTTGAAAGTGTAAAGAAAGCACTATTGGCTTCACTCTCGGAGCTCAGCCCGCAAGATTCTTTCAACATTATTGCTTTCAATAGTGAGACCTATTTATTCTCATCATTGATGGTGCCAGCAACCAAAGGATCAATACTAAAAGCTACTGACTGGATCAAGAATAGTTTAACTCCAGATGGTGGCACCAACATATGGCTTCCTTTGCAACAGGTATACTGTATTAGCTTATCTTCTTGTTTTAACCTCAGTAAGCAAGATGTCTCTTTGAGGGTATTGTTGATTTTGCGTGACTGTTGACTAGGCTCTGAAGCTCTTGGCTGAAACTGTTGACTCAATACCCCTCATTTTCCTTGTTACTGATGGGACCGTTGAAGATGAAAGGGATATATGCAAATATGTCAAAGATTCCCTTACAAATAGACGGCCAATTTGTCCCCGAATATGTACTTTCGGCATAGGTAAGATTTTCTTATTTTACGTTTGGTTATTGAACAGTATGTGCACATAATGCACTTCTGTGTCACTTTTGTAAACAGCTTGAACAACTGTGTCCTTGTAGACTGAACTCTTGCCAAGGTTGGGAAACATTTGTAAGAGTACTGATTCGTATGATATTGAACAGTAATGGATAACTTAACTAGCTCAGCTAATCCATAAACAGAGCATCTACTAATCTAGTAAGACAACTTATTCAAATCAACTAAATTAATTCTCAAACAAACTTCCCCCAGTCTTGTTGATTTGGTACTTTGCCATTTCCATTGAATGAGTGGCTCTCGACAATTTGTAACAAGCTACTGCATGGAATTCTTTTAGGTACATACTGTAATCACTATTTCTTGCAAATGCTAGCACAGATTGGGAGGGGTCATTTTGACAGTGCATATGATGCAGGTCAGTAATGTTTCTGTTAAGACAGAGAAGTTCTAATGCCAATCGGCCTATTTTCTGTTACCTGCTACTGCCAAGATAGAGATTGAGCGGGGATTGAGAATCCCTTCAATGTTTATACTAATCACTTCTGCATCTCTCCAGATTCAGTCGATTTTCGAATGCAGAGATTGTTCAGAACTGCTTCATCAACCATTCTGGCCAATGTAACTGTGGATGCTTTGGAACACCTTCATTCACCTGAGGTGCATTGTTCTTGTTACCAACTCTTGCGATATTCTATCGTAATAGTATTAACCATTGGCTAGATAGAGAGCCTATCTCCCTGGTTGCTTCTGACATATTTTCTTCTCCTGTTTCCTTGCAGTTGCTTAATATTCCAGATCACTCTTCTAGGAGCCCATTGATTGTATCAGGCAGATATGAGCAAAGCTTTCCAGACTCTGTAAAAGTTAGTGGCACATTGGCAGACATGAACAATTTCTCGTTGGAGCTGAAAGTCCAAAAAACTAAATCTGTGCCCCTTGATAGGGTAATATCTCGTGGCATTAACATTTTCTTGCAACCATGCATTAATGCATATGTCCGTAAAATTTCACTGACCCAATAAAAGCTCATCTATGAAGATTTGCCTAGATCAACCTTTTTTCTATTTAATTTCTCTTTACCTCCACACTTCGTAGGTATTTGCAAGGAGACAGATAGATATACTCACGACTAATGCATGGTTATCTCAAAGCCATGACCTTGTTCAGAAGGTTTAGTTGAATCTGCTTTGACTATCCTGTGTGATTATGCATGCCAATGTTTCAAAGGCCTAATTTTGTAAACCAATTTGAATGAAGGTTGCAAACATGAGCAAACAAACAAGGGTTCCATCTGAATATACCTGTTTGATTTTGTTTGAGACTGATAGAGGAGAAAAAGCACCAGAAACAGATAGAATACAGGAGGTTTTCAACAAAATAAATTTGCTAAAGAAAGTGGATATGGAAAGTCAGGAAATGACTATCTTGGGGAGCTTAGGTGTTGGATTTGGCAACTTTACTGCAACATTACAGAACATTCCTCCAGGAGGCCATGAAACAAAGCCACCTGATGCGACAGAAAAGCTGGTTAAGGCAGCTACCAATTGTTGCAACAGGTTTCTTGATCGCTGCTGTTGCATGTGCTTTATCCAAACCTGTTCCTGCATCAACAACCAGTGCTCCATTGTTCTCTCACAAATCTGTGCTGCTCTAGCTTGTTTTGAGTTAGTGAATTGCTGCTACGAGCTTTGTGGATGACCGCAATTTCTCTGTAAAGTGGCTGTTGAATATTAAGACACGGGACTATGGTACTGTGTGGTCGTACACGTGTGTAACTGCAAGTCGCTCTGTAAAACAATGTAATGTTGATATACGGTAAGTCTGATAAATCAAGCAATAATTTGACTATCTTAAATATTACTCATTATATTGAAATAGTTAATGTTAGTTATTACATAATTATATTACTATAATTAAACTTACTATTCTAAGCTTTTTTATTTTAATTAAATATGAAATAAGATTTTATAATATACATAGTGAATACAAATTATTTTGATAATAAATCTTAATTTACTATAAAAATCTAATCAAGCATTAAATAAATAAATTATTTACATATGCATATTTTAATATAAATTTCAAGATCAGATAAAACGAAAACTTTAAAATAAAAAGCTCTTACTTTATCACATATTTATCAATATACATTCTTGGTAAGTTATATTTATCTTAATTCAATTTTTATTAATTTTTCTCATAGCACTCTTCATGAACAATTACTACAAATTGAATTAAGATCAATTTCTTCTTTTGAAAATATGTAATTATTAACAATATAAAATTACTAATAATAAATTGATATGAAGAAAATAACGTAACAATAATATAAAGTTTTTATTCTTTTACATGAAAATATAAAAATTTCTCACACTTTCTTCAATTGTAATATTTATAAATGTGAGGAAAGAAATCCAAAATTACTAAAAAATTATGTAGACAACCATCGACTATAGCATATAATTTTGAAGAAACATGTAAAAGTTTTTAAATAGTGTATTGTAAATTTAAATACCTATTTAAATAAGTCTAGCACACTTCTCACATTGGGCATGTAGAAAATAATTACAATAATCATTAAAATACTTAAAATTAGCATTTAAACTCAATTTCACTTTTATAAATGGATGCTAATTTTTAGCTTTTATGGAGCTTAAATTATTTTAATTAAAATTTAATATTTATCAAATTTAAAATAAATTCATTTTAGAGTATGTTTATAAATAATATTTTCAACCAATATGATAACTTTCTTATAAAATTTTATTATTGCAAAGATATAGTTATCCTACTGTCTTAGACATATATGATTATTTTATAGTATATTGTTTATGTTGTGGATGAATTTGAAGCACTTGATATTTAATTTAAGAAGTTTTATCATTTCATGTAATAATTCTACCTAAGTAAAGTTAGAGAAGAATTGGATTGGAAAAGAACAATTTTAGAAGAATTAAAGAACTACAAAACATGGCTTGGTACACAGTCTCCTATCGATGGTCATGTATGAAAGAAGTTGTTTTTTCAGCATACACTACTCGCCCCGTGTTATTTTTTTGTACGAAGAACACCGTGTTACACATAATCCTATATATATTGTGTTGGTGATGTTAATTTTTAGAGAATTTTTTGAAATACATGGCTAACTAAACGAACTTATGTATAAGGCTGTATAGTTCATTAAAAATTAGGGTTTCAAGTTTCTAAGCGCAGGAAGAGGCAGAAAAGAAGAGTTTTTTTTTTTTTTGATATTAATACCATCTGGCCAGACTTTATTGATAAGAAACAACCAAAATGAAGAAACTGTTCAGAACCACACAAAAAGCAAAACAGAAAGCAGAGGTGCCAAGAAAATTAAACGAACACGGCCAGAAAGCTAGATCATGAAGCGAGCTTGAAGACCAGCAAAGGACGGCGGTAACGGTGAGATCTTCAGCGGCTGATCATGATTCAAGGTCCCAGTAAATAGTAAGATCCGGTATCTCAAAAAGAAAACTAGTCTTCACGGTGGTTCACTGCGGTATACGCTCGCAATAATCACCGCAGCAGCTTCCGAAGGGACTTCTTCCATAAAAAACCTATCTTCAGACAAATGAATCCCAGCCCGAGCTATGAGATGTGCTGCTCGATTTGCCTCCCTTCGAACATGTAAGAAGTCGCAAGATAAGAAATTTTTTGCCATCTGTAATCCATCACTAATAATAGGACTAATCTTGGATTTATCAGATTGTCCCACCTTCAATTTCTTGATGACTGTCAGGTTGTCCCCCTCCAAATCGATGAACAAGGAGTCATATCCAAATTTTAGGGTAGCCACCGTTGCCAGTGCTTCACCAGCGAATGAATCTTGGACATAACGATGCTTGGTAATTCCACTACCTAGTACTTCGCCATTTGAACCTCGAACTAAGAAGCCCGATGTAGCAGTTTTAGTATTCGAATCATATGCAGAATCAAAGTTAATTTTAACCTTGTCATCACCAGGCGGCTGCCAAGTAACTTTATAAGTTGGAGCTCTGTTAACTGTAGACCCTTCCGACAGTAAAACCTGCGTCTCTAAAAGGTATGCCATTATAAATGAATGAAGCTCATGTACTGATTGATTGGTATTCTCATGGATAAACTTGTTTCTGTTAAACCACATTGCCCATATCGTAACACAAATCAAATTGCATTTGTCCTCGTTAAGTCTAGCCAAAGCATCCTCTAACCAAGTCTGTACCGAAACATGTGACACATTGACCCAAGAAAAATAAACTTTAGCGACGGAATTTACCGACGGAATTTGTACATATTTCGTCGGTAAGCTTATTTAGCGACGGAATTTATTCACGGAAAAAGGCGTCGGAGATATGGCCGTTGTTAAATTTAACGACGGACATTTTTCGTTGCTAAATTTACCGACGGAATTACCGACGGTAAAAATTTCCGTCGGTAAATTTGCCGACAGTTTTTTTATTTAGTCGGTAAACTTTTCTGTCAGAAAATTAGCAACGGAATTGTAATTCCGTCGGTAATTAGCGACGGAAAAAATTCCGTCGGTAAAATCCGATATATTTACCAACGGAATTTTTTTTCCGTCGGTAAATTTGCTGAAAATTATTTTTTAAAATTTATCTGCAAACTGTTTAGTTTCTCTAGAAGCCACTATAGAGAGAACTTCATTATTTTAAGTAAAAGAATTAAAATATTAAAATTCATACTAAAACAGAACTGAAAATAAAGAACGGAAATTATTTTTTCAAATAACAAACGTCAAACACCTTACATGCATCAGAAATTTATGAACACATCACAACTAAAATCACGTCTTGTCCTTTCAATCACTAACATTTATACCTTAAAGTTGTTTTCCAATAATAAAATACACAAATAAACGAAAGTAATAAATACCCAAATTAACTTTCATCTAATATATGAAAAAAAACACAAGACAGTAGTTGCAAAAATACCTCTACCGAAGGACACGATGACAATAGCCGGAGAAGATAACATCGTCGAGCAAAAAAGGAGTCCACAACAGAGAAATGAGCTCTAAGAAAACCGAAGAGAAGATGTAGAAAGAAGGAAGAAGAAGAAAGGAAAAAGAATATAGAAGTGAGAGGGAGATGTCGGGTGAGTTAATATTTAAAAAGAATTTACCGACGAAATTACCGACGGAAATTTTCGTTGGTAAATTTAAAAAATGTTTATACCACCAATAATTCCCGCCTTTTTACCGACGGAAAGAAAATTTCCGTCGCTAAATTAATTTACCAACGGAATTTTCCATAGGTAAATTCAAAATTTTGATTCGCCTAAAATTCCTCCATTTTAGCGATTTTAACGATATCGTCGCTAAATTCGTTGCTAATTTTGCCGCCATTTAATTCCTCAAATTTAGCGACAAATATTAGTACCGTCGCTAAATTACTCGATTGTAGCGACGGAAATATGCTTTCCGTCGCTAATTTCCAACGGTATATTTTCCGTCGGTAATTAATTACCGACGGCTATATTTTCCGTCGCTAATTTCCGTCCCTAATTTTTTCGCGATAAATTTCCTCTAAATTTAGCGACGAATATTATTTCTATCGATAAATCACTCAATTTTAGCGACGGAAAGCATATTTTCGTCGCTAATTGTCTACGAAAATGTTTCCGTTGCTAAATTTCCGTCACTAATTTGCATTTTTCTTGTAGTGTTGAAAATTTTGAGCATTGATTTTGATCAAATATCCACCATTCTTTGAAGATAAATGAGGAATTCAACATTTCGTTGAAAGACTTCAAGATTAAGACAACAAATTCTTTATCTTTTCTACTTTGTTGCTTTTATGTTAATATTCTTTGTGCAATTATGAACTAATTAATACATAGACTTAGGTAGGTAGAACCTAAGATATGATATCCTTCAATTTATTATTTGATTAATGAAAATTTAATTTTCTTGTAATTTATTTATACTTTTATGTTGATTAAATCAAAGGACTGAAAGTGGAATATCCAATACATGATTAATATATCGAGATGAGATGTATGTTTAGGTCACAGTATGAATAAAGAGGATTGAGCATGAATTATTCAAGAGAAAGCTACAAGATCTTCCTAAGTCAGGATAAAACTAATCAAGATAGTTCATAGAGCGAATTAAAGCCTTTTTAGGTTATCTAGATTCGAAAGAGATTATTAATTGACCTTTAAATAAGTACTGCATGTTTCGGGAGAGAATAGAGTGTAAATAAGGAACTCTTACTGGTTAAAGAAACTAGAATAATTCGTCAATCAAAAGTGAAAGTGAATATAATAATGTCCTAGGGGAACTTGGCCAAAATCTTGTTAATTTATATTTTGATATATTCTTGATTACTATTTTGAGTTAGTGTTCATATTTTTATTTTATTTTATTTTATATCCATCCACTAATAAAATTTTAATCTAGCTTATTAAGTTTATTGGTAATTGGTAGTTAATTGATAATCCTTATAGAATTGACCGATACTTGGTAGTGTCAATTGCATCTACAAAATGCACCTATGATAAAAATGATAGATCAAGTTTTTAACATTGTTGTTAAGGATTAGACGTTAATATTTGCAAGCTTGCAAACTAACTAGACTATATCTTCTTGTTTTTTGTTCTTTGATCTTTTATTTATTGAATTATATTTTATTCCTTCTTTTGTGCAACTCGTCTCTTATATGTAAAAGTTCTACAATCTTGGAAATCTTTTAGAGTTAGACCCTAAGATAGAGAGGACATTACATATGAGAAGAAAACTTCAATGGAGAATAAAAGTTAAAGTAAAGGTGGAGAGAATATAAGGTCACTGAAGGACTTTATTGCACTGAATGCCCAGGGCATCAGCTCAGTCATTGTGTGGTCCAGTGTTAAAGTCACTAACTTCAAGCTAAAGCCCTCACTCTTATCTATGATGCAGAAAAATTAGTTTGGAGATTCACCATTTGAAGATCCTAACCTGAATCCATTGATGCTTTTAAAGTATTGTAACACGTTGAAGCTAAATGACATGTCTCTTAATGCGGTCAAGCTTTTCTTATTCCTTTTCTCTCTAAGAGATAAAGCTAGAGCATGGCTATAAACCCTTCTAGTAGGATCAATCACTACTTAGGATTAATTCTTCCACACATTTTTGGCAAAATATTTTTCTCTAGTAAAGACTCTGAAGAAAAGGAATCATATCACCACACTATCTAGATGGAAGGCGAGCCTTTATATGAGGTATAAGAGATATACATGGAGTTCTTGAGGTCCTATCCCTATCATAATTTATATAAGTGCTTGATTGTTTAGGTCTTCTATAATGTGATGACCTATACACGAAGATCTTAGTGGATGTCATCACTAAGGGAGCTTTGATGAAAAAGACAATGGATGAAGCATATAATCTCATAAAGGATATGGCTTAAATCACTACCAATGATTAAGCAAGAGAGCCATTTTTAAGAAGATTTTACGTGATTTGGATACTTTGAATCCTCTTGCTGTTAAAGTGGATGCTTTGTCCCAAAAAATTTGATAATATGAATGTTAATGTTGTTGATGCTACTAACATGATTTATAGAATATATGGATATTTAGGAGATTTACCTATAGATTGCTAATTGGGAAGCCAAATTGTTAATAACACCTTTTAAAACAAATTAAACTTTTCTCAACAAGAAGAATGACCCATTTTCAAGCACTTATAGTCCTAGTCGGAGAAACTACTCCATTATATCTCATGAAAACAAGTTTAACCTTATACCTTATTGTTGGGACCCGTTTTCGGAACCCAACTCATAACGAACGAATCACAGCTTAACTAAAGTCGCTTCATATTTTTTTTTTCAATTACACAACATTCAGGGTAGTTCAAATTTCCAATTTGAAATTCGACAATTCCTCGATTCATTATATCTTTCATAATCAAAACATATCAATTAATTTATCAAAATCATATTATTCCTTTTCTTTTGCCAAATGACACTTAATACCCTTAATTTATCAAAAATTGGGCAGCACCTCCTCTAAAATCTCACTAGCCAAAAGTTTATCCAAAACCAACCATACACAAAACACTTCAATATCTCTAATCCATCACACAATTCCTGGACCTCCGTCCGAATCCCATCATACACATTCACAAACCTATATCTAAACATTTCCATAATTCTCAATCACATCTCAAGTCATAATCATAATTCACATTCATATATACTAACCATAATTTACTTACATAATTCAATCCCATAATCATATACAAACTTTAATGGCATTACAAGCCACAATACAACAATAATATAGGAATCCCAATGCAAATACAAGGATACAAAATCCTTCTTTTCGTTCACCGATCTTCTTCTCATTACCGTGGATGGGAATGAGGGGTGAGCTTACGCTCAATGGGTAACAATGCTTATAACCGAAAATAAGCAAAAACCATTGAAAAGTTCAATTGAAATCGATGCCACATATTTCCAAAGTCAATGTTTAGAACTGTTGAAAAGATCATAATTGCTTCGCTTTCGTCAAAATTTTAATTTGGAGCTTTGATAAAACTAAAACTCATCGTGATTAAACACAAAACCATAACTTTTCTTTGTAAACTCACATTTGAAATTCATGTAACATAACTCTTCCTAATTCATCACAAATCAGACAATTCGTAAACATTATAAATCATCATTCATTTCATAGCACATCACATGTCAAAATGCAAATGCACACATAACGGCTCGAGAGTTCCGTACACACACCGGAAATCGAAGTTTACCGTGAACACATCGAGTCCATTTTTGGATCTCGTAAGCCACAAGCGGGCAGCCGGGAGAAGGCTTTTATTTTCTTTTGTCTACGTGCACGAGACTAACACAACGTTCCTCTCTCGCCCAAACAAAGCACATATTCATTTTCACATGTTCACAATGCCATTCTCTAAGGCATATCGAAATCACAATCATATGATCTCATGACATGTCATTCTCAGGATATTCATAAAATTTCAATGCATTTTTCAAAAATCACCATAATTCACAATAACAATTTCTTTCGAGCATTTACAAGCAATAATGGAAGTAGTTGAAATCATTTAATCAATTGAGTTCAAATCGACTTTTATTTCTTATATTTGAAAACACAAGAAAGCTTAGTGGCAGTGTTATGGCTCATTTCTCAATCATAAACAAGGTACCCACCTCGATTCCATGCTAGGAACTTATCCAATGCTCCAATTTCTCCATTGCTTCCTTCTTTCTTCCAACATACTTTTTCCTAAACCATAAATACCCAAATTCAATATCATAAATATCATAATCCTCAAGATTAACTATAGGGAACCCACTTCCAACATATTTCCAAGCTATCTTAGTCATCAATTTACAAAAGCCCCAATTTCCAAAATTGGGCATAAACCCTAATTTATAATAATCCAAAATTAATCACCATCTTAGCATAATCATCACAAATAACTTTAAAATCCACAACTAATAATATTTTCCATGATTCTAAACCAAAAACTCAAGAAAAGCTCAAGACTTAAAAGTCGGCTCTTACCTCCATCTTCTCCATTTTTGGATTTTCTTAGCTCATCTTGGAGATCTCTTCATCTTCCACCTTTTTCCTCTTGGAGCATGCTCGAAATCCTCCTTGAAAGCTCACAAAATCGGAACTTAGTCTGCTGTCTCTCTTTTCCTCCATCGCCAAACCACTCTTCTCTTTTCTCTCTTCTTTCTTTTTTGTTCTATTCTGCTTTCTAAGTATCGGGCTTCTCCTTCAAACAACAGACAGCCCCTTATATTTATAATGCCATGTCATTTAATGAATGGCCAATGACTTAATTGCCCTTCCTTATAAGCCTACTAACTTAACCCTTTAAGTAAACTTCCAAATTGCCCTTCATTGATCTTCAAACCGACATCTTGTCTGATTATTTCGATCAAGTAAATTAAGCCATTTGATAAAACTTTCTTCTAGAGAAATGTTCTCCTATGTCTTACGAATACAACACCACAAGAATCGGATCGATTGGAGCTCTATAGCTCAAGATATCTCCAAAATACTGAAGTCTATTTTTCAGACCCGAGGCTGAACACTACACCTAACTTCCGACCCGTATTTGGAAGTCTTAGAGGCTCAATTGTCGATCAGCTTCTTCATAACATTTGTAGCCTTATGTCTCTAGTTTAATCAGAAACAAGAATCAACTCAATCCGAGCTCTAGCGAGTTCTAGCGACCTATAATACTGAGCACTGTTCGGCCGTTACAACATCAAGACTGAACACTACACTGAACTTCCGACCTATATTTGGAAGTGTTAGAGGCTAAATCATAGCTCGGCTCCTTCATAACATTTGTAGATATATGTCTCTAGTTTAATTAGAAACAAGAATCAACTCAATCTGAGATCTAGCGAGTTCTAGCGACCTATAATACTGAGCACTGTTCGGCCGTTACAACACCAAGACTGAACACCACACTGAACTTCCGACCTATATTTGGAAGTGTTAGAGGCTAAAGCATAGCTCGGCTCCTTCATAACATTTGTAGATATATGTCTCTAGTTTAATTAGAAACAAGAATCAACTCAATCCGAGCTATAGTGAGCTCTAGCGACCTATAATACTGAACACTGTTCGGCCATTGCAACACCAAGACTGAACACCACACTGAACTTCCGACCTATATTTGGAAGTGTTAGAGGCTAAATCATAGCTCGTCTCCTTCATAAAATTTGTATATATATGTCTCTAGTTTAATTAGAAACAAGAATCAACTCAATCCGAGTCATAGTGAGCTCTAGCGACCTATAATACTGAACACTATTCGGCCATTGCAACACCAAGACTGAACACCACACTGAACTTCCGACCTATATTTGGAAGTGTTAGAGGCTAAATCATAGCTCATCTCCTTCGTAATATTTATAGATATATGTCTCTAGTTTAATTAGAAACAAGAATCAATTCAATCCGAGCTCTATAGCTCAAGATATATCCAAAATACCAAACACTGTTCAAACTTTTACAACTGATCGGCTCATTATAATCCGAGCTATCTTTCTCCATTTAATGCAAAAACTGATATATCTAGCATGGAAAGATAGAAAAATGTCTTAGGAGTCCAACGCTTCAAGAATCGGGTCGATCGGATGTCGGACGAAGAAGTTATGGCCAAAACAAGGAAGAGAGGTCGGTCACTGCATTCGTGTCGGTCGCTCAGACCAAAGTTGGTCGCCGCACCAGTCGGTCTCCGCACCAGGTCGGTCGCTCGCACCAGGTCGGTCGCCCGCACCAGGTCGGTCTCCCGCACCAAGTCGGTCTCCCGCATCAGGTCGGTCGGCCTCAGGCGCTGCGCAGAGGTCGCTCGACCACTCGATCCGACCTCCAATTTCAAACGCTCATATCTTTTGACTCGAGCTCCAAATGACACGCGGTTTGTTTCGTTGGAAAGCTAAGAGATAGCTCTACCATTTTCAAGAAGTACTCACAAGCAAGCTCGGACTCTAAAGGGATCAAAAGTTTACACAACGATGACTAATTGATAATTTCTCAACAGTACCAAAACTTGCAAACATCATAACTTTTGATCCAGAGCTCCAAATTTAACAAACTTGGTGTCTATGGAAAGCTTAAAGAAAGATCTACAACTTTCATGAAGATCACCAACCCCAATTCTAACTATATAAAGGTCAAAAGTAGCCTCAAAGATCTGTCTGTGATCTGCTATTTAGACAGCCCCTGTACCCAACTCTAGCAACTCACATTAACACCTCCAAAACTAGCTCATACACATCATGGACAAGCTCTACAACTTGTCTACCACTCTCCATAAGACTAAATGATTCTATCCTATCTAAATCAGTCCAGAAATTGCAGTACAACACACATTCTCTAAATTGACCACATGAACACATCACCCGTAATTTCATACTAAACAATATTCAAACTTCACAATTTCACATCTTTCGGCCTCCACATCCAAATTGCGTATTATACATCAACAATAGCTCACATTCAAAATTCATCAACTCATCATCCCTACTTAAGTCCTCCATACACAATTCGTTAAACACATTCTACGTCAAGCATCAAGCCATTTCTCAAATCATCCATAAGCCACAAAATACAACTTTTGGGAATAAATTTAAAAGCAACCACATATCACACAAAGTTCATGTACAAGGTTCATATACATAACTTATGGCACATTTTCAAATCAATGCAAGGTCATACTTGAATTACAAAGCTTTAGTGGGCATTTCTAGCCCCAATAAATCGAAGTCTCAAAATTTGCAATTTCAAAGAAGTTACATAAATAGTAACTATACAGACTTACTTTTTCAATTATAAAGATGTTACCCATAATACAACATACACAAAAACCCATTTCACGCTTTAACCCCCAAATATCATTTAAATTTTCTCCAATTCACATTACCCAAATAAACATTTAACATCACTAATTCCTCATTTAATAATTCTGACGTCCAATTAAAGTTCGGGGTCCAACAATTCTCCCTCCTTAAAGAATTTCGTCCTCGAAATTCATATCACTTCTCGATTGGTTCCTCATTCTAGTTCAGATCACTCACAACTTCCAACTTCTTGTGACAATAATACCAATATCATCTAATTCCGAAACATACTCACGAATCACATTTCAAATCCGGGACATCTTTTGTCAGTAACACTATCTCATAAAACTCCATACGAACTAATTCATAACGGCTTGGCAAATTCTCCCTGCTCAACCATCATTATTAATTTCACATCTTTCTTATTGCAATTTCCATGCAGTCCTCCTTCTATTCAAACTCAAAAATTCAGATCTGTTTTCCAATCTCTCAATACGATTCATAATCTCTTGATCCTTAATTCAGGACGTACCAAGCGCCCCATATGTTATGCTTCCTTTTTGCTTTGGTTCCGATAGCCTCGATATCGATTTTCTGTTTTATACATTTGACAAAACACTCAGCATTGCTAGGAATTTCTCATTTATACACTCAAAATCTTTTTTCATATTCCATGCTCTCGATTCAATGATTGTCTCGACTTTTCGATCAGACTTGCATAAATACATCCAAGATGTTGCTTTACTCATCTTGTCTCCAAACTTTTAAAACAATCGTTAGCGTAGCAGCTCTTAAACATGTATCAACTCAAGAACTCATAGACCTTAGTTGGCTCTCATATATATATATATAATCACTTCATTATGCTTCATTAGATTTGAGCCAAATCTCTTATACAACACCAAAGGCATACAACAAACTTTCCAAATTCATGCGGTTTGATTTACATCGTAATCATTGTTCAAAATTCTCTTTCCTTCCATTAATCATATGCTTTATATATATATATATATATATGTATTTTCCTCACATATTCGACTAGTCTCTCAATTCCTCGAATACTTTTAATACATCATCGATCTTTGATCACTTGGTCCCAATATTATAGTGTTATCGGTCCCTTTGGTTAACACCACCAATTTTATCATATTCCATGTGCTTTTGATTAGTCCTCGCGATTCCTTAAATAACTCGATCCCTTATGGAGGTACATTATCACACCTTCTTTTCAAATTTTCGCTCCATCGCAGCTTACCTTTCCAAAGAAAATCATCTATACCATACTTTATCTTAGTTCTCGATTCATCTCATAACTTGACTCTAGGAATTAAAATGACTCCATAAGCCATATCGAAAATAGATCTCACATACCCACTCACATTATCGAGGTGGACTCTTAATAACTGGTCGCCACTTTTGAAAATTTATCCCTAATCCACCATTTACAAGAAACAAATCCAAAAGGAGTACAAGATCCACATCCCAACTCCTAGAGACCTATCATCTCATTTCAAACTTCCTCCCTCGCAGATCCGGTTCCTTTCTAAAACAACCCGATTGATCCATACCAGGGTCTTTGTCCTCCGGACCATGGATGAATTACAGATTCCATTGTTGAATCGAGGAAGAACTTATAATCCCACTACTAGTCCGAGAAAGACCGCCGTCTATAGTCATACACTAACTTATCGGCCTTCCGACCAATTCCACTTTGCTTGCATACTATCTTTCA
Source organism: Erythroxylum novogranatense (assembly GCA_029891385.1). Taxonomy (NCBI): domain Eukaryota; kingdom Viridiplantae; phylum Streptophyta; class Magnoliopsida; order Malpighiales; family Erythroxylaceae; genus Erythroxylum; species Erythroxylum novogranatense. The sequence continues at coordinate 26,454,627 of CM057224.1, read as the reverse complement.
TTTGATTCCCGTGAGTCATGTCATATTCGGATCGATTCAAATACTTACCTTCAACATAATTCCATTACCAAAGTCACCGACACATCCATAAATACTGAATTCTTGCCTAACATATCGACCACAAAATTATTATTCCCAATTAGTCATAATTTCCTTGCCTTATACTCTAACCAAATACCCTTCTTCAGATTGGCTCTCATAGTCCAAACATTTAACACAGTTCACCCATATAACGGATTCTATACTTATCCGTGTCTTCTTTAGGGTGAGAAATCGGTGTAGCCGATCCTTGCAAAACTCCTCGTATTCCGCTACGAGGTGGCACACTACTCCTTCAATGCAAACACTAAAGTTTAACGATATTCCTCACCAATTCAAACATCATGAAATTTTGACCTCAATTCCACTAATCTCTTCTTAATGCGAATCATTACCATCAAAAGGAACGCCGATAAGTACTCGATCGAGGTCTAAATCATCGACCGTTAAGGACGCCAACTTAACGATCCGAGACTTAAATTCTCAACTAAAGACATTCGACACTTCCAATGTAATGGCATTGAATCGAATCGCCATAATTGCCTCGCTTATCCACAACTTCCTTTTCTCATGTCAGAGTATCATCATTTTCCTATTAGATCTATCACCTCAAACTTTTATCAAGTTCTTATGCGTCTAATCCATACACACGCGCCCATGTAAGATCATAATACCGGCGCTCTGATACCATAAATGTTGGGACCGTTTTGAACCCAACTCATAACGAATCTAATCACGCCTTAACTAAAGTCGCTTCATATTTTTTTTCAATTACACAACATTCAGGGTAGTTCAAATTTCCAATTTGAAATTCGGCAATTCCTCGATTCATTATATCTTTCATAATCAAAACATATCAATTAATTTATCAAAATCATATTATTCCTTTTCTTTTGCCAAATGACACTTAATACCCTTAATTTATCAAAAATTGGGCAGCACCTCCTCTAAAATCTCACTAGCCAAAAGTTTATCCAAAACCAACCATACACAAAACACTTCAATATCTCTAATCCATCACACAATTCCTTGGACCTCCTGTCCGGAATCCCATCATACACATTCACAAACCTATATCTAAACATTTCCATAATTCTCAATCACATCTCAAGTCATAATCATAATTCACATTCATATATACTAACCATAATTTACTTACATAATTCAATCCCATAATCATATACAAACTTTAATGGCATTACAAGCCACAATACAACAACAATATAGGAATCCCAATGCAAATACAAGGATACAAAAATCCTTCTTTTTCTTTCACCCGATCTTCTTCTCATTACCTGTGGATGGGAATGAGGGGGGTGAGCTTACGCTCAATGGGTAACAAGCTTATAACCAAAATAAGCAAAAACCATTGAAAAGTTCGAATTGAAATCGATGCCACATATTTCCAAAGTCAATGTTTAGAACTGTTGAAAAGATCATAATTGCTCCGCTTTCAGTCAAAATTTTAATTTGGAGCTTTGATAAAACTAAAACTCATCGTGATTAAACACAAAACCATAACTTTTCTTTGTAAACTCACATTTGAAATTCATGTAACATAACTCTTCCTAATTCATCACAAATCGACAATTCGTAAACATTATAAATCATCATTCATTTCATAGCACATCACATGTCAAAATGCAATGCACATAACGGCTCGAGAGTTCAGACACACACCGAAACCGAAGTTTACCGTGAACACATCGAGTCTATTTTGGATCTCGTAAGCCACAAGCGGCAAGGAGAAGGCTTTTATTTTCTTTTGTCTACGTGCACAAGACTAACACAACGCTCTCTCTCGCCCAAACAAAGCACATATTCATTTTCACATGTTCACAATGCCATTCTCTAAGGCATATCGAAATCACAATCATATGATCTCATGACATGTCATTCTCAGGATATTCATAAAATTTCAATGCATTTTTCAAAAATCACCATAATTCACAATAACAATTTCTTTCGAGCATTTACAAGCAATAATGGAAGTAGTTGAAATCATTTAATCAATTGAGTTCCGAAAACTGACTTTTATTTCTTATATTTGAAAACACAAGAAAGCTTAGTGGCAGTGTTATGGCTCATTTCTCAATCATAAACAAGGTACCCACCTCGATTCCATGCTAGGAACTTATCCAATGCTCCAATTTCTCCATTGCTTCCTTCTTTCTTCCAACATACTTTTTCCTAAACCATAAATACCCAAATTCAATATCATAAATATCATAATCCTCAAGATTAACTATAGGGAACCCACTTCCAACATATTTCCAAGCTATCTTAGTCATCAATTTACAAAAGCCCCAATTTCCAAAATTGGGCATAAACCCTAATTTATAATAATCCAAAATTAATCACCATCTTAGCATAATCATCACAAATAACTTCAAAATCTACAACCCATAATATTTTCCATGATTCTAAACCAAAAACTCAAGAAAAGCTCAAGATTTAAAAGTCGGCTCTTACCTCCATCTTCTCCATTTTTGGATTTTCTTAGCTCATCTTGGAGATCTCTTCATCTTCCACCTTTTTCCCTCTTGGAGCATGCTCGAAATCCTCCTTGAAAGCTCACAAAAATCGGAACTTAGCTGCTGTCTCTCTTTTCCCTCCATCGCCGAAACCACTCTTCTCTTTTCTCTCTTCTTTCTTTCTTTTGTTCTATTCTTTTTCTAAGTATCGGGCTTCTCCTTCAAACAACAGACAGCCCCTTATATTTATAATGCCATGTCATTTAATGAATGGCCAATGACTTAATTGCCCTTCCTTATAAGCCTACTAACTTAACCCTTTAAGTAAACTTCCAAAATTGCCCCTTCATTGATCTTCAAAACTGACATCTTGTCTGATTATTTCGATCAAGTAAATTAAGCCATTTGATAAAACTTTCTTCTAGAGAAATGTTCTCCTATGTCTTACGAATACAACACCACAAGAATCGGATCGATTGGAGCTCTATAGCTCAAGATATCTCCAAAATACTGAAGTCTATTTTTCAGACCCGAGGCTGAACACTACACCTAACTTCCGACCCGTATTTGGAAGTCTTAGAGGCTCAATTGTCGATCAGCTTCTTCATAACATTTGTAGCCTTATGTCTCTAGTTTAATCAGAAATAAGAATCAACTCAATCCGAGCTCTAGCGAGTTCTAGCGACCTATAATACTGAGCACTGTTCGGCCGTTACAACATCAAGACTGAACACCACACTGAACTTCCGACCTATATTTGGAAGTGTTAGAGGCTAAATCATAGCTCGGCTCCTTCATAACATTTGTAGATATATGTCTCTAGTTTAATTAGAAACAAGAATCAACTCAATCCGAGATCTAGCGAGTTCTAGCGACCTATAATACTGAGCACTGTTCGGCCGTTACAACACCTAGACTGAACACCACACTGAACTTCCGACCTATATTTGGAAGTGTTAGAGGCTAAATCATAGCTCAGATCCTTCATAAAAGTTGTATATATATGTCTCTAGTTTAATTAGAAATAAGAATCAACTCAATCCGAGCTATAGTGAGCTCTAGCGACCTATAATACTGAACACTATTCGGCCATTGCAACACCAAGACTGAACACCACACTGAACTGCCGACCTATATTTGGAAGTATTAGAGGCTAAATCATAGCTCGGCTCCTTCATAACATTTGTAGATATATGTCTCTAGTTTAATGAGAAACAAGAATCAACTCAATCCGAGTCATATTGAGCTCTAGCGACCTATAATACTGAACACTGTTCGGCCATTGCAACACCAAGACTGAACACCACACTGAACTTCCGACCTATATTTGGAAGTGTTAGAGGCTAAATAATAGCTCAGCTCCTTCATAATATTTATAGATATATGTCTCTAGTTTAATTAGAAACAAGAATCAATTCAATCCGAGCTCTATAGCTCAAGATATATCCAAAATACCAAACACTGTTCAAACTTTTACAACTGATCGGCTCATTATAATCCGAGCTATATTTCTCCATTTAATGCAAAAACTGATATATCTAGCATGGAAAGATAGAAAAATGTCTTAGGAGTCCAACGCTTCAAGAATCGGGTCGATCGGATGTCGGACGAAGAAGTTATGGCCAAAACAAGGAAGAGAGGTCGATCGCCACTCAGTCGGTCTCCCGCACCAGGTCGGTCTCCCGCACCAGGTCGGTCGCCCGCACCAGGTCGGTCTCCCGCACCAAGTCGGTCTCCCGCACCAGGTCGGTCGGCCTTGTGCGCCCACGTAGGTCGCTCGACCACTCTAATCCGACCTCCGAATTTCAAACGTTCATATCTTTTGACTCCAAGCTCCAAATGACACGCGGTTTGTTTCGTTGGAAAGCTAAGAGATAGCTCTACCATTTTCAAGAAGTACTCACAAGCAAGCTCGGACTCTAAAGGGATCAAAATTTTACACAACGATGACTAATTGATAATTTCTCAACAGTACCAAAACTTGCAAACATCATAACTTTTGATCCAGAGCTCCAAATTTAACAAACTTGGTGTCTATAGAAAGCTTAAAGAAAGATCTACAACTTTCATGAAGATCAGCAACCCCAATTCTAACTATATAAAGGTCAAAAGTAGCCTCAAAGATCTGTCTGTGATCTGCTATTTAGATGCCCCTGCACTCCAACTCTAGCAACTCACATTAACACCTCCAAAACTAGCTCATACACATCATGGACAAGCTCTACAACTTGTCTACCACTCTCCATAAGACTAAATGATTCTATCCTATCTAAATCAGTCCAGAAATTGCAGTACAACACACATTCTCTAAATTGACCACATGAACACATCAGTCCAGAATTTCATACTAAACAATATTCAAACTTCACAATTTCACATCTTTCAGCCTCCACATCCGCAAATTGCGTATTATACATCAACAATAGCTCACATTCAAAATTCATCAACTCATCATCCCTACTTAAGTCCTCCATACACAATTCGTTAAACACATTCTACGTCAAGCATCAAGCCATTTCTCAAATCATCCATAAGCCACAAAATACAACTTTTGGGAATAAATTTAAAAGCAACCACATATCACACAAAGTCCATGTACAAGGTTCATATACATAACTTATGGCACATTTTCAAATCAATGCAAGGTCATACTTGAATTACAAAGCTTTAGTGGGCATTTCTAGCCCCAATAAATCGAAGTCTCAAAATTTGCAATTTCAAAGAAGTTACATAAATAGTAACTATACAGACTTACTTTTTCAATTATAAAGATGTTACCCATAATACAACATACACAAAAACCCATTTCACGCTTTAACCTCCAAATATCATTTAAATTTTCTCCAATTCACATTACCCAAATAAACATTTAACATCACTAATTCCTTATTTAATAATTCTGACGTCCAATTAAAGTTCGGGGTCCAACACTTATAATATCCAACCACTTAGTTTCCAAACTAGATAATTCATACCCTCCACATAAGTCAAGCTTAGAATTTCTTTTTAAAAACTTCCTTACTATTCAATATAAGCAAAGAAAAAATAATTCAAGGAGGAGAATAAGAATCTTAACTCTAAGGTAGACTCTATAGCTACCCACAACATGATATTAGAAACACAAAGTGCTTAACTCCACAAAAGAATTAAGAATCCTATAAAGCACTATGAGGCTATAATATTGAGCAGTGGTAAGTTATCAGATAAAGATGGAGAGAATGGTAAGAAAGAGAAACTAAGTGAGAAAAAGGGGGCTAGTAAGAAAAAAGACAAGAAAATTAAGTAGCAAATATGTTTCACCCAATGCATAAATTTAATTCCTAATTTGGGACCCACCTCGCCAAAACTCTAGCATCTTTAAGTTCAGAATAGCTTATATAAGTACAATTATTTTCAATTACTAAATCATTATATATTATTATAAGTACGATTATTTTTAATTACTAAATCATCATATATTGTACATGAACGTATATTAAACATAAAAAGGAAACTCATTATAATTGAGATTAATTTAAATTTTATTAATAAATATTATGTTATTGAAATGATTATGGAAACTTTGAATTTTATCTATTAAATACAAACAGTTAATGTTGGATAAGTTTTCATAGCACAAATTTTAAGACTTATTTATTATGAAAATTAGAGTTACTTCTTTTAGGATTTATCATCAAACACTTAATAAAATAACTCTATATATATATATATATTATGCACATATACATAATTATGCATTAAAAGATTACTACAATTTATGTTGTATCTTGAATTTTATATATTTATTCAAAATAATTTGTATTTATATTTTGTCTTATTTAAAATAATTAATATTATTTTTAATTTTTAAATTCATTTGCTTATTTTAAATGTAAATATGAATTATTACATTATAATAATTTATACTAAATAATTAACATAATTTTATTCTTCCTTAATTTATTAAAAAGATTTAATTAGTACATTGAAGAGATATTTAATCAAAATTATTTTTATAAATAGTAATTTCAAGTCACTATTTATATCATTACATTATGAACATTTTTGAAAAATTAAATACATATTGAATAAATAAAGAATCTCTAAAGGATTTATAAATGAATCTTAAGAAGTTCTACATCGGCGAGAGCTCCCCCTTTACATAATTATAATAATCAATGTTCAGCCATTTCTTTTTGTACAATGAGAAATTGCTGTAGCTAGTACCCTGCAATACGCTAATCTCTACTAATGGAAAAACCAATTTATGCATCCTTCATTTACCACTTAAGTAGCTCCCTTTTGTACAAGTTCAAAAAGTCTTCTAACTAGACAACTTTGAAGGTCTATGAAAACATATGCTTTAGCGCTAGAGCAACAAAATTCCTTTCAACGCCTTATCACACTTCATTTGTGGTGATGCCCTAGTTTGCAGCCAAATTTTTTCTATAAGGTTGATTTATGGTGAGTTTTCGACTTTGTAATTCCTTGCCTAAAAAAATTCTCCAGTTCCTTTCTTTCTAAGTGGCATATACCGTACTTTTAAAAGCAATTTTGTTGATTAGGTAGTCTTCCTTGCAAGTCTTGTTTCTTTGACTAATCCATTTAGTAGTTCCTGACTAATATAATTGTGGACTTGAGCAATTGTATACATTTTGGATCCTTTACCAAATGAAAGAGGAGAAGTTGCAATGGAAAAATAAATAATTAATATCTCATATTCTTATTGACAGAGAATGCAACAAGTTGATAGTTTGGTAGTAATCCTTGGCCTATCTAAAGTATTTAATCTCATTTTGATAACTAAATGAGGGGCGAAAGAGACTTTTGAAATTTCCTACTTGATCCACATAATTTTGTATTGTTTAATTTTGAGAGTTCAAGTTCTAATTAACTAATGACATGATCTATTTTTGTATATCCCCCAAGGGATTTCTCAATACTATAGAATTGAATCTTGCCTATAAGCATTGGGCTTATGATACGGGATATTCCCCAACATATTATATTAAAGTTTTTTAGTGTACACCCTTGATTGCCTCATAGAGCATCTTTTATTGTTGCTTCCTCAAATATTAGGATTCTAAGATTAGTGAGTTTGTTAATACTAGTCCTATGTTGTACCAATTATCAAACCAAATCAAGGCTAAAAAACCGTCAGCTTAAAGAAATGGAGCATGGTTCAAGAACTATTAACTTTTGGCTTGACATTTTAAAAATTGTTATTTTTCAAACAATATATATGGATTCATATTCATCCATAATGCGTATTTGCCAACTAGGATTCTCTAAGTCCTTTTGTCATTAAAACCTTATTTGTGGACCTGATGAAAATTATTCCCAATCCCCCTTCATCCTTCGGCAAGTAAAATTTATTCCATTTCACTTTGGCTATTGTTTTCCTAGAAAGGTATCCCGAAAATAAGAAACACATCATCATCTTCTTTATTATTTTGATCAAGTTCTTAGGAAGCACCACATATGAGTACCAATATCTATGTAAAAGCTATTAAAGACTGAATTGAAAAGTTGGAATCTTCTTGCAAAAGAGAGACATATTTCCACTAAGTACTAATTCTTCTTTATATCCTTTCAATTAGGGGTAGAAAGTCCCTATAAGTTGGTCGCTTAGAGTTGACATGAATATCTCAATAAGCGAATGGGGGCTTTATGATTTTAAGCCCTGTCATGTTAGAGAGCCAACTTGAAAGATGATTCGCTCTTGTAAAAATAAAGATTTCAATCTTATCCTTGTTAGTAGAAGGACCTTATATCTTCTTCAAAGTGCAGGTAATTCTCATTTGGGTTGTCACTAAGTTAAGATCAATCCTTAAGGAAATGAGTAAGTTATTAGCAAAAGATAAGTTATATATCCTCAGCTTTTTACATTTGTTGCAATATTTTAATCTCCATTCCTAACTTATAAACATGACCAATCAATGTAGTTAAGTACTTTAATCCTTGTAATAAACAGATATGGAGAGATTGGATCACCTTACCTCAAACCTTTTACATCATTGATTAATTTAGTTAGTTCCTTATTCACGAAGATACTATAGGAAAATTAATGTAATGTAATGCTTTATCCAAAAAATGTGTTTTGATAGAAAATTAAATGCCTTTAAGGTATGTAATTTAAAGTTCTCGTTGACAGATTTAAATGCTCCACAAAAGTCAATCTTGATTACAAAACTCTTGAATGAGTGCTTTCTATTATAGTTCTTAAAAGCTCTTAAAGAAGCCAAATATCATCTCCAATTTGTCTTCCTTAAATAAAATCTCCCATGACAAATTAATGAGTGGTTTTAATGCTTCTTTGAGGCTAGATGCAATGATCTTGTAAATTTTGATATAGCAAGATATAGGTCTGAAGTCCTTAAAAGAAGTTAGATTTGGTATCTTGGGAATGAGGCTTATAAAGGCATTATTAACTTCCTTTAACATCTTAACTTGATTGAAGAACTTTAGAATAGCTTCAATGCCTAAATGTTTAGTGTAAATCCATATATTTTTTGAGTGGTGATGCTGTCGTCTGCAACCAAATATAAAAGATTTTCATTCCCGTTAAAACAAATTAATGTAGTACCGGTAAGCGGATATCGTTCCCACGAGAAATTTTACGATTATGAAAATTGCAAATTCAAACGGCACAAATAATAAAAAGGGGGGTTTTCGTTACTTATTGAAATAAGAATGAAAGTCAAAAAGAAAGAAATCACAAATTAATAATTAAGTCTGAAAAACCGATAGGAAAAACACCTTGATTTTGGTCACCAATGTTACCATGCTATTATGGATCTTTGACAAAAATTGTAATTATTAAAGAACATTCATTGAGGGAATTTTCTATTAATTATATTGACTAGAAACATGTATCCTAGCAACCTTATTAAACAATTAATCTAGATACGATCATAGATTAAATTGAGTAATAGCATTAAGAACCAATGACAAGTGATAAACATGTACGACATGAAATCAATCAAGTGGATAATTTCTTAGAATTTTTCGACTCTAACGTAGAGGGGTTAATCCTAATTGCTATTTGTGGTTACCAAAATTGAACGTCAGATTTTGTTAACCTAGCGATTAAATCCATTAATCTCTAGTTGCGCACCTAGAAACTAATAAATCCAATTGAAAAGATTAATCTGAAATTATCCAATAAACGTTAACAATCATGAAAAAGATTCTGAACATCTCACCATAATAACATGGAACATGGATCCCTCAACCAAGACAAGAAAATTAGTTAATCATGCTTGAGTTAAAAAAAATAATAATAAAAGAAACAATCTCCATAACTAGTTTTTAGTGAAATTAACGTTAATGACAAGAAGAATTTTGCATAAATTTGCAATTAACTAAAATCACTAAATCTACGATTTAACTACTTGGTGTTTGTGCAGAAATTGAAAATCAGAAAAACAAGAAGTGAAGTGCGGCAGTTCCTAAGAGAAAAAAGAAAGAAGATTCGATGCTTTTCCTCTAACCCCCATACATGTATTTATAGTCATGGCAATTTCTCCAATTCCCTCTTTGACTTGAATATCCCCATATCTTGATTGGATTTTGTCTCAAATAGATAGTCTTCTAATTTAGGTGGGAAACTTCTTGAAAAGGACCCAAGAAGATCTTTGGCGATTTTGTTCTAATTGGATTCCAATTTTGAAAAATCTGCAGATTTGGGATTATGACCTTAGGCGTGCCCGCGCCTAATCTTTGAATTTCAACCAATCTGGATTTTCGCACTTCTTGCCATATTTTTCCTCTTTTTGATCCATTTCTGTCTTTTTGGCATTGAAAACCATCTACAAACATTTAACAACTAATTCCATAAATTTTTAAGTACCAATTTCACAAATCAATCAAAATTAAGTCCAAAACATATGCATTAAAAATGACTTATCATTGAGGAAATAATGGTTTATTCTAAGGGCTTTATTTGGTTTCAGCTCAAATAAAGCTTTTCCAAATCTTTAGTATTAAAGGGCTTGAGTAATATTACATCTTCTTTCCTTATAATATATTCATTAACAAGGGACCTTAATGCCTATAAGAAGAATAACACGTAGAGGAAATGTCTAAGTGAATTTATAGACTTTATGTGTTTCTTGTAGAATCTTAGCTTAAGAAAGACCCAAATTTCCATTTCTTTTATGGAAAATGTAATCGTACTAGTGCTTTTCTTAAGAAAAACCAATTATAAAAAAATTTGGAGTTCTTATCCCCATTGTAACATACCACTGCCATAGAGCATATGCTCGACATATCAAAGGATATTCAGGAACATACTCTACAAAAAGGCACGTTAAGACGGTCGCATTTCTAAATTTTTAAGGCATCACATATCAACTCATTACATATTTTAATCTTTTCAAATCAAAATCATTTTAAATCTTCATTTTTAATCATTCAATTCACATTCATATTCAATCACAATCATTTTGTCCCATTTCATTTACAAACATATACAGTCTTGAATGTCATTTTATTTCTAAAATTCACATGTGCATTATATAGTAGTCGAGAGATACAATTCTTGGTATATCATAACCAAGACATTTGCAAGTATAACTGATCTCAACACTAACTCATGTCCAAATGCAGAAGCTACTTCAACTAGACTAGCTAGATCTCCTCTAAACTTGAAAATCAACGTTGCAATTTTGATGAGTTTTACGAACTCAGTGAGTGAACCAATATCGATGTGCTCACTCAAAACAGAATATATACATCCCAAGTATATAACACTGTTCAATCAATATCTCACATCATTCAAAATCAAATCTCATAGATCACATCATTCAAAATTTAGTACCTAATCACAATTTACATCATATTTTAAAAAGTCCATTATGAATACAAACATTTCAGAATAATCCAATCATTTATTTCAATTATTCATATCATCAACATGTACACAAACATTGCATATCATTATATCTACTCCATTTAGTCATTATTTGGAATCAATCACATGACATATGTAATGATATAAATATGCAAATGCACATGAGACTCCACTTTTATTTTCGTTTTGTTGTGACCGAGCGCCGATTTAACTGTCCCGTATCCTTTGTGGATATCAAGCTCATTTCAGATACTATCTAGTACCTATTGTGGATATTAGGCTCATTAATCGTTGAGCATGTGGCTCTTTATGCACGTTTCCTGAACTTTAAGCTCCTTTTCACATTGGTTACTTAGGTCACAAATCCTTTATTTGATCATGTATATTTATGTGATGGAATGCATCATTTCACATAATATGCTATCAATAACTTTCATTTAGTGCGCACAATTATTTAGCATATTCATTGGATTTGAGTCCAGCATTCAACATACAGTTGAGAACACCTTTTCCATATTCACATTCATTTAGAAAGCATTTCCAATACAATCTTGAATATTAAACTCCTCGGACCAACAATGTCTAGAATTATCACAATCATATCAGTAAACATTAATCAAATCAATTCAATCATAGTGAGAAAATATCTAGGTTAACTCATAGTACGCTCCAAATAAGCTATTGCCTTGGTGACTTGACAATGTCTGGATGTTGATGATCTACTTATGCTTTTTTAATCATGCAATACAAGCATATATTTCATACATTACTAAGGTGATCAATCATAAGATTATTCAATCATACATATGTTTATATGTGTTAAGTTCGATGCATGCTCAATTGACTATTCCAGGTATGTATCCTTATTCACAAGTCTTGATCATTCATTCATCATAACTTGTATATATCTAGTTTGCAATTAGGTTTATGCTTTAAGTAAGTTTGGTTACCCTCACTTCATCAATCATACATTCATCAATCCTTTCCTAGCATTATATATTCATATAATTTCCCAATTCTCATTCAACCATATCTATTTCATTACTTATATCCTTTGGATTACAATTACATTCATAAGAACATCTTTATACTATTAACAACACATACTTCCCAAATTCATATACATTGATATCAAATAATCCATTCCCTAATTTATATCCTTAATTAATAACTTAAACTTATCAAACACTTTGTAACATCCCACCCCCTCCTGGAAGGGGTAAAATAGGAAATTTGTTGTAGGATGGGATTGATAAGGAATAATTAGTACTGTTCATGCATAATAGGATTGATACACAGTATCAATTGTGTACATGGAATTTCGGTATATGCATTCATGATAATTCCCGGTAATTGGGCCTAAAGCAATTTTATTGTGATTAACGTGGTTAATAGGTTTGGAAAAATATTCTGAGTGCGCTATTAAGCGTTATAGATTTTAAGGAATTTTCAGGAATTTTTTTGGAATTTTCTCCGGACCGGCAAAATCGCCGGTAACTGGCCTAAACATGTTTTGGGGTAGAAAAGGTGATTTTCGTGATTGAAAAATTATTTGGAGTGCACTGTTACATGTTTTATAATTTTGGGGAATTTTATTAATTCTCAGAAAAATAATTCGGGGAAATTCTCGGACCGGATAAATCGTCAAGTGGCGAACCGGTTGATTTTTCTACTGTTATTTGGAACTATTATTTTGGTGGGACCCAAAAGAGGACCCTTACATATTGTTGGAACCGAAATTTGGCTTGCATTATGGATAATTGTTGTATTTTTTTAAAAAAACATGGGAATGATGGTTGACTTTTCTTTATTTCCTTAATCAATTGCCAAGTGTCTTAAGCTTTTGTCTTCTTCCTCTTCTAAAGTTCTCGACTCTTCTAGTGGGAGGAATGAAAAGTTGAAGTTGTTGCTTTATTTATCCCATTCACGACTCTTTTAGCAAATAAATGAAACAATTGTTGCTTTTGGCTTCTCCTCCACGTAAACTCATCCCTTCTTTCTCTTCATTAATTGTCGAAAATCCTCCAACTTAGAGCTTTCTCTACACACTTCAACCTCCTACTTCCTTATTATGATGGTGCTTGTACATGTGGAATGAAGAGGAGAAGTTGATGTTAATTGAAGAGTGGAAGCTAAGTAGGTAAGTGTTTAAATTGAACTTTGAATGGTGTTTTCAATTATGCTTTGATTGTAGTTTATGAATCATGGTAGTTAGGAGCATCTAATGGGAATTGTGATGTTATTATTAAGTTTATTGATGCTTTATTTTGATGAGAATTATAGTATAAATTAATGGGTATCAATGTAAGGTATGTTAGGATAATGAATGGTAATGGTTAAGTTTGGTTTTAGCTTGATTTTGAATTCATATTGATGATTAATTGTGCATGGAAAGGGAAGAGGTTAGTGCTGCCAATTTTGGTAGGAATGCCTAGTGAATGTAGACATGATATAGGGACTGATTTTGTGTCCAATTAAGATGCTTATGGATGTAGGAAGGGTGTTGGAATGAAAGGAAGTGAATAGAGAAGTAGATGCTGGAAAATTAACTTTGACCTATTGCACTGATTTGACCATAACTTATTGTGAAGAAATGAAAATGAGGTAAGGTTAGTGGCCACTGAAACTTTGGAATGTTGGCTTCAATTTAGTGTGAAATAGGTGTTGTTGAATTCCAATGATAGAAGGGTCAATTTCTGTATGGAAAGTTACTGTTCCATTGCCTGTAAACAGTAACCGCAACCATGACATCTGAGTTTTGTTGATTTTTCAGAATTAATTGAGATGGAATTAGGGAAAATGGTCTTCATGGAAGTTGTAGCATATTGAATTATATTTCCATTGCTTCTGATCTTGTTATTTTTAGAATTGTATATTGGGAGATATGAATTGATTACTAATGACTGGTTTTGAGCATTTTGGATGAAACCTAGCTTAAGTGTGATTTTGTGAGTTTACTGATTGGAGGCAATTTTAACATTTTATGTGGACTGAATTGGTGTGAGTGAGCTTCTGAAAAGTTGTAGAGGAAGAGATTACCTTGAAATTGATATATGGTTTGTAATTTTTAGAAGTCAGAATTGGGAGTTATGATTTTGCAAAAATGAACCCTACATTAGGTTATGAATGGCTGATCATAACAGTAGCTTCCATAACAGTTTTGAAATTGTTAGAGATCGAGTTGGATGATGAGTGCTTCATGAAAATTGAAGTTTGAGATGTTATCTTTACAGGGATATAAAGTTCTGATTTTACTGACTTGTGTACAGGGAGATATGCTTGTTGTAAGGTTACTGCCCAAATTGAAGGATTGCAGGGACAGTAACATTAAATGAATTAATTGAATTTCTTAGAAATAGAATCTGATTTTGGATTGTTCATGAAAGTTGTTGAGGACAATGTGAACTTATTGAACATATTTTTGTGGTAATTTATTATTGAAGAATCAGTGAGTTATGAAATTGTCAATGTACTGCCCTGTGTTAATGGGAATTGAGTAGGCAGAAGGTTTGATGGGATATTTGACACCCTTAGGGTTGGAATTGATTTTTATGGTCTTGTTGAGTATTGTAGAGGGTTTCGTGATCTTTCCAATGAGATATAGTTGGTAATTTTCTGAATTGTGTGCAATGAGTTATTGGTGTTGAAAGTTGGCTTGAAATCAAGAAACTAAAGAAGGGAATAAGGGTTAGATATTAATTGTTTAATTTGACTTTTGGTTTCTTTTGTCAATAACTTTTCCGTCCGACGTCCGATTGACCTGATCCCAGAGGCATCGGATTCGTTGAATATTTAATTGCATTTATGAGAAAATGGGAATTTTAGGCGGAATTTGACGTAGCCCCGGGTAACGGAACGGTGAATCACTGTTTTATTTACTTGGAGACCTATAGAGGTCCGAATTGCGCACCGTCAGCGCCAATAGGTTTCTAAATTTTTGATGAAATTTTTATAATGGAAAGAAAAGGGGGATTATGGCCGGGAATTCATGAACATGCATATCTCATCAACATGAGCACAAATTTCATATTTAGTGACTCGTACTTTTTCTGATTCATATAGAGGCCTAATTGGAGCGTCGATTGACCGACGTCACAGAGACTTCCCGGCATTAGCTCGGAAGTAATAGGTGAGTACCCTAGTTGGTTTCTCAAATTTCTGATTGTTTACATGCTCAACGTGAATTACATGCAAAGATGAACTGTATGATTTCTGACATGTATAAGAGTGGATTATTGTATGTTTAATGATTTTACTGCATCTTGAATGACACCGACATCTTGATATCGGGCTTTATAGCCATCATCAACATCGCTATCTTGGGCTTTATAGCCATATCGTGGATTTACTGGTACACTGGGCTTTATAGCCAAATCGCACATTTATGAATCTTGACCGCACGCATAATTGCATGATCGGATAATGGGCGTGCCCCAGTTGCTATTTTATTGAAAAGAGCTTGAGCTCTCTGCTCAGATCGGTGGGCCTCGAGCCCGAGGGGAGAAATCCCTGACGCGTCCCCACTGAACACTGACTGAGCACTTGGGCACAATACTGAATAACTGGAAAGAGTCACATATGCATTGCATTCGCACAAATGACTGTTCTGTGACATATACCGCTTTCATAATGGTATGAATTACTGTGAATGGTTTCATATTCGTAAATTGTTACCGATCGCCATCGGTAATTGATTATTATCAGATTATGTTATACGCCATGTGCGTAATGCATGATTTGAGTGAACCATCGATGATGGTTTCTCACCGAAGTTCGCAAAACTCACCCAAAATTTGCATTTATTTTTCAGGTCTGAAGAATACCCGGTTGACACGGAGTATGTCTCTGTAGACGAGTAAAGGTTAGAGATCGGGATCGTTCAAGCGTCGCATTAGTGTCTTAGTAAATTGTGTTTCGTAATCATCGTATAACAAGGCTTTGTCTTTTCTTGAGCCATTGTGGTTTTAATGTTTTTGCATTGATGATTGTAAATTATTCTTGGATGACTGTAATAACTGAAACTGGTTTATATTGAACACGGGTTTTATTTACTTACGGTGTTTTCCGTGTTAACGTGAAAGCAATGGAAAAAAATATATATACTGAGTTTTAAATCGACTGATGTAGTACGCCACTCTCGCGGGACACGGACTCGGATATCACCAACGATATCGGGTTCTGGTCTTACGGGAGTGGGGTGTTACATTTAGGTGGTATCAGAGCCCAGTAGTACGTAATGTATCTGGGCACAGTTTGGAACATAAGTTGCATGCGTTTGAGTCGCGTCGTTGCAAACCGTGGTAACTGATCCCTAGTCAGAGTCGCACGAGGATAAATCCTACGGGTGCATAAGTGTCAAGTGACTAAGTGAGAGAAGAGTGAGACGGGATTAGAGTGTAAATCCCTAAAAGGGGATAATCAATTAGGAAAGGATAAAGGAAAAATGGATAAGAAGGTTGATATTGTACTGGGTTAGAAACCCTCATATGTGATAGTAGAATGACTGTGTTGGCCTAGACTAATTAAGAATTTCCGAATTAAATTGACAATATTATGGTGACAGAAAAAATGAAGATGTTGAGAACTTGGAGAGGTTCATTAGAGTTATGGGAAGCATATTGGTTATAGTAGATCTAAGTGAAATTAAAAGCTCGGGATGGTTAGGTAATTACAGTTCTGACTGTATATGTCATGAAAGGGGAAATATTGGAATTGAGTAAAATGTAGATGGTCCAATCGGGCATATTTTGATGCACTGTATTCGAGTTAGAGATCAGTAGATATTATAAGCAGAAGATAATAGTGAAATGGAAAGAAGCTCAATAGAGTGCTGTAACGGTTTATTGAGAACTGAAAGAACCGAAAAAGTAAGATGCCCAATGCCTATTAGAGTGAGATAAAAGTGTATGATAAATGAAGAATTTGTGAAATGGTTATGATTTGGACCGCATAAGCTTGAGATTGAAATGGTTATGTGATTATTGTGTTACGAGTTTGGAAATTCGTATGATAAAATCATAAAGGAAAAAAAAGCAGACAGATGATGATTTCTTGATGGTGTATCGAACTGCTAAATTAGGTGGATATGGACACAAAATGGTAAATGGATAGGCATATAGATAGAGATAAAATGGAGTGGTATCAACGATTTTGTCGGGTATTGGGGACTGTGACCACCCGATCATAGATTGTTTGAGGAAAATAGTAGATAAGTGGTAGAAAACAGTAAAATAATAATGATCATAAGTTGATAAGCCAAATTGAAGTCAAGTTGCACGTAACGGATAAGGGAATGAGTCATATAGTTTAATGATATGGTGAGAATGAAATAAAGATCTTGAAAAAATGAAACCACAATAGTGGTATATGAAGAGAGTTGTTGTATTTAAGTCGATGTACTGTTGGGGGATATTTATTGGATAGTAATATCGATTGTGACTAATGAAATATATGTTACAGACATATGGAAACCATAGAGGAAATGAGCGGTAAATGTTTAGAGTGATTATAAGTGTGAAGTTCTTAAGGGGTTAAAGTAAGACAAAAGTGGACTGAGTGTACCTGTATGAGAGGAACTGAAAAGTGATTCTGGTATAGATTACAGAATAAGTGTGAAAGAAAGTATTTAAGTGACTGTCATAAGGAACCTTTGTGAAAGGAATGTTCTGATATTTAAATTATGGCATAAAATTGTTCTAGTTGAGATTGTACGTATAGTGAAGAAGGATTGAAAAGCAATTAGGGATAATAATTGATTGATGAGACTTTCGTGAACCGTATAAAGATGGTATCAAAACGAACGGTCAAATGGATAGAAGTACGGACAAAATTAAAGGTGAAATTGGGACATAGCTCATATTGTTGAGGTTATACGACTTGTATGTACAGAAATGTAAAGTATCCAACATAAGTGAAATTTTAATTGGAGGTAATCCTATTGCAATGTGAAGTGAATCGATCTCCATTTATGATGCAAAACTGTTGAGGAATCCAAATTTGAAACGAAGAGTAAAAGAGTCCCAAACTGAAAAGTGAGATACTAAAATAAAATGGAAACTTTGGAGGTTTAAATATGGATGACAAGGTATTAACATATGTTGATATGAATGATAGGAAAACAGTTGAGAAGAGAAAATGAAAAGAGTAAATGAATGAAGACAAGATGTAACACCCCACACCCGTCAGACCCGAACTCGATATCGTTGGTGATATCCGAGTCCGTGTCCCACGAGAGTGGCGTACTACATCAGTCGATTTAAAATTCAGTATACATTTTTTTTCTTCATTTTTGTAGCCATTAACTCCACGTTCACACGGCAGACACAGTAAGTAAATAAAATCCGTATTCAATATACACAGTTTGATTATTACGATCATCCATCATAATTACAATCATCAATGCGGTAAAATATTACTATCACAATGGCTCAAGAAAATACAATGCCTTGTTATACGGTGATTGCGGAATACAATTTACTAAAACACTAATGCGGAACCTAACCGATCCCGACCTCTAACCTTTACTCGTCTACAGAGATATACTCCGTGTCAACGGGGTATTCTTCAGACTGAAAAATAGATGCAAATTTTGGGTGAGTTTTGCGAACTCGGTGAGAAACCATCATCGATGGTTCACTCAAATCATGCATTACGCACATGGCGTGAAAGATAGTACAAGAATAATCAATTACCGAAGAATCGGTAACAATTTTTACAAGAATATGAAATCATTACCATTATGAAAGCAGTATATGTCACAGAACAGTCATTTGTGCAAATGCAATGCATATGTGACTCTTTCCAATTATTCAGTATTGTGCCCAAGTGCTCAGTCAGTATTCAGTGGGGATGCGTCAGGGATTTCTCCCCTCGGGCTCGTGGCGGTCGATGCCAAGATATGAGAGCTCAAGCTCTTATCGGTAAAAATAGCAACTGGGGCACGTCCATTATCGATCATGCAATTATGCATGCGATGACAAGATCGATAAATGTACAGTGTTTGGCTATAAAGCCCAGTGTATCAGTGAATCAATGATATGGCTGTAAAGCCCAGTATAGCAGTGTTCAGTACGGTGGCTATAAAGCCCAGTCTACCAGTATCAGTAAAATCATACAATACATGCCAGTAATCATACAATTCACCTTTGCACGTAATTCACGTTAAGCATGTACACAACCAGAAATTTGAGAAACCAACTAGGTTACTCACCTATTACTTCCGAGCTAATGCCGGAAAGCCTCTGTGACGTCGGTCAATCGACGCTCCAATTGGACCTCTATATGAATCAGAAAAATTACGAGTCACTAAATATGAAATCATGCTCATGATGATGAGATATGCATGTTCATGAATTCCGGTCCTAATTCAATATTTTCCCATAATAAAATTCTATGAAAATTAGAAATCCATAGGCTGACGGTGCATAATTCGGACCTCTATAGGTCCCCAATTAAATAAAGCAGTGTTTACAAGTTCCGTCGATAGGGGCTACATCAAATTCTCGTCTAAAATTCCGCTTTCTCGAAAATGAAATTAAATATTCAACGAATCCGATGCCTCTGGAATCAGGTCAATCGGACGCCGACGGGAAAGAAATTGACAAAAGAACAATCGTACCATTTAATATCAAAATAATCAAAATAAAAATATATATATATATATATATATGGAAACACCTCATGGGCGAGACGCCGCCCTCGAGGCGGAATTATCTGCTTTGTCGCGAGGCGAGGCGTCGCCCTCGCGAGGCAGATACACCTCTCGCCGTCGCGAGGCGAGGCATCGCCTCGCGACCAGCCCCTTTGATCTCGCCCTGAGGCGAAACGTCGCCCTCGCGAGACGGCCCTTCTCCTTGCCCTCCTTCTTTCCAGATTTCAATTCCTAATTTCCAACTACTCTAACTTTTAACACACAAATCAGAAAAATGCCCACTATACCTCATTGGAAAGCTTATGAAAAGCTCTACAATTCTCTAGAAGACCATAAAAATCAATTCCAACCCTAAGGGTATCAAATAAGCCATCAAACCTTCTGCCTTCAAAATTTCCCTCAACACAGGGCAGTACATTTACAATTTCATAACTCACTGATTCCTTAGTAATAAATTACCACAAAAATATGGTCAATAAGTTCACAATGTCCTATACAACTTTCATGAACAACCCAAAATCAAATTCTATTGCAAACCAAGTCAATTAATTCATCTAATGTTACTGTCCCTGAAATCCTTCACTTTGGGCAGTAATCTTACAAGAAGCATAACTTCCAGTATATAAGTCAATAAAATCAGAACTTTATATCCTTGTAAAGATAACATCATAAACTTCATTTTTCATGAGCACTCAACACCCAATTCGATCTCTAACAATTTTAAAATTGTTATGGAAGTTTCTGTTATCATCAACCATTCATAACCTAATGTAGGATCAGTTTTTGAAAAATCATATCTCCCAATTCTGACTTCTAAAAATTACATACCAAATATCAATTTCAAGATAATCTCTTCCTCTACAACTTTTCAGAAGCTCACTCACACCAATTCAGTCCACATAAAATGTTAAAATTGCCTCAAATCAGTAAACTCACAAAATCACACTTAAACTAGGTTTCATCCAAAATGCTCAAAACCAGTCATTAGTAATCAATTCATATCTCCCAATATATAATTCTAAAAATAACAAGATCAGTAGCAATGGAAAGATAATCAAATATGCTACAACTTCCATGAAGACCATTCTCCTAATTCCATCTCAATTAATTCATAAAATCAACAAAACTCAGATATCATGGTTGCGGTTACTGTTCACAGGCAATGGAACAGTAACTTTCCATGCAAAATTTCACCCTTCTATCATTGAAATTCAACAACAACTATTTCACACTAAATTGAAGCCAACATCCCAAAGTTTCAGTGGCCACTAACCTTACCTCATTTGCATTTCTACACAATAAATTATGAATAAAACAATAACATCACTTATAATTCCAACTTTCCAGATTTAAGGTTAACCTTAGTTCAACCACTTCAATGCCTTTTCACATCACTAGACATCAAAATAAGTACAAATTAAATATCACTACAATCATACATATGTTAGGGTTAATACTGAAAATTGGCAGCCTTAAATTCCTCAATTCAAATACTCAAATAATTATCCCCATTCAATTCAAAATCAAACCATGTCATTACTTTCAATTCAGTCATCACTTAGCTTTATACCCATTACTTTAAATCATATAATCATCCCTTTAATGTCTACATGAACCTAATACATGCTTTAAATCCTTTTATTAACTACCACATACTATCATGACATTTAATTCCATATGCAACATCATTTAAAGATCAAACCTTAAGTGAATACTTACCAAATTAAAACCTCCTTCAAACCTTCAACAACCACTTTGTAACTTCTACACCAAGGTATCAACCTCCTTCCTTCTCAAGTATACACAAAGCTCATCTTCTAGCTTTGTTGAGAGTAAGAGATAAGAGCTTGAAATTATAAGGAAGATGAGAGAAGGAGAAAAATTTGATGGTCTTAAAGAAGAGGTAAGTTTGGATGAACATAAATCAAAAGCCTTAAAATCTCATCCTTACTTCCTTTAAACATGTACACGTCCGAGAGCCTTTGGGAGGAGCATTTAATGTTGCCTTTTCAATGGCAAATTCTCATTGGTTTCAAATTCAAAGAAAAGTCAAATTAAACTTATTTAATCCAGATCCAAAATTCTACCCAATTACTCCCAATGATCCTACTTTCGGTCCCAAAATAATATACCCAATAATACAAGTATCATTGGGTAGGAACTTTCGCTACCAAAATCAACCGGTTTGTCACTTGGCGATTTTATCCATCGGGACTTTCTGGAATTTCCCGAATTATTTTTCGAGAATTAAAGAAATTCCTAAAATTATAAAACAGTAATGATTGCACTCTAAATAATTTTTCAATCACGAAAATCACCCTTTCTACTCCAAAACAAGTTTAGGCGATTCATCGCGATTTTGCGGTCGGGAACTTTCTCCGGAAAATTCCAGAAAAATTCCTAAAAATTCCTTAAAATCGAAAACGCTTAATAGCGCACTCGGAATAATTTTTCAAAGCCCATAACCACGTTAATCACAATAAAATACCGTTAGGCCCAATTACCGGGAATGTCATGAATGCATTTATCGTAATTCCATGTACACAATTAATACTGTGTATCAATCCTATTATGCATGAACAGTAATGATTATTCCTTATCAATCCCATCCTATGTCAATTTTACTATTTTACCCTTCCAGGAGGGGGTGGGATGTTACAATTCTCCCCTCCTTATAAGAATTTCGTCCTCGAAATTCTCAGTCAACGATTTACTATGACAGTAATCATATGAGTCTATATATCCTATACACTTTTCCACTTAATGATTCACTTTTGGAGTGATCACAATAACCACTCTCAGTCTGTGGTTCAGTTACTGATTTGGCTAACTCGTTATTACTTAGTACAGTAAACGGATTTGACAAACTATCAGTTGGCGATCTCATGTTCTTAGCTATCTCACTTGCCATTTCTAGAATAGGTACTACCTTTGGTTCCGATATTGACTCAGTTTAGTATTTTCAAATCTATTCATTGATCACATTTTATCCTTCCAATACTTTTTCTCTAATGCCATATAGTCCAATTTCTGTTCCATTGAGTACGTTTCCATTTCTTTGGTACCTCCCTTAATCACGTTAGGGACGATTTACATTCCTTTGGTACCAATACAGTAACATTAATTCCAATTCACTATCAATAACAATGTACCTAATGCAGTCATTTATTATATGCCATTCACTTTATATTCAAATTCGATTCTCGTAAGACACTTTCACTGTTCTATAATGTTCACACACTTTATCCCGATATACAGTTTACTCTGTCTCATTTGTCCGATCCAATTCCACTTTAGCTAACCATACAGGCTTCCTAAGTCACTTCCCTTTGTTTCACTTATCACAGTCAATCTTTGACTCTCGTTAGGCACTATACAGTGTAACAGTATATATTCTCCAGTGAATCAAAACTCTATAACAAGAACATAATCAAACCTTTTTCTTATTAGACATTCAATCTATAAACTCTTGAGCCAAGAATCACTTCATTCTATACCTACAATTACTCAATTTCACTTTTCACATATGCTTACTAGAATGTCTCACTTTGACAGCTCATTTTCTTGCTCTAATACCTTTTTATCGGGTACACTTACTTCTTCTTCTTCTTTTGTTCACTATAGTTTTCCAACTCCATTCAGATATGCAAACTCATCATAAGATTTCTCCCCATTTACTTTCTGCACTCTTAACCTTTTGTATCACTATTTTTTTTTTTACAACTTCAATTTTCCAGAAACACTTCACAATTTCCCCTGATATGCTTGACATTCATTGAAAACCCCAATATCTGTAATTGATCTGTTCATTGCAGCATTATCGTATTTATACCCGTCTCTTTCCTCAAATTAACACGATGTATGCTTATGGGAATCTCAGTCTCAAGGCTTTCAATCATGAGAATGGCACTAATACCATTTATCACGGTCGATTCAATTCATTTCATACTCGTTCAACATATTGTCACAGTTCAATACTCGCTGCCCACTTTTCCAGTGTATGAATATCATCGGTATCAGATTCCTCAATTCATCCTATCGTTCTTTTTACTTTTCACTATTCAACACTTCCAAACACATTCTGTCTCTAATCACAGTTACTACCATTTGCTTACCTCGCATACTTCCCTATTAGGGTCTTATTGACTTTACCGTACATCTTTTACCCTTTTCATTGAGTCTACAATGAGTGTATCTACAATTTCTTTATGAAGGTGTCACTACATCACCTCATTGTCAGTTTCCCTTTTTGACCCTCTTGTCTCTATTCAGTTTCTCTTTTTCATTTTCTCTTCTCAACTGTTTTCATATCATTCATATCAACATATGTTGATACCTTGTCATCCATATTTAAACCTCCAAAAATTTTCCATTTTATTTTAGTATCACTCTTCTCAGTTCGGGACTCTTTTATTTTTCGTTTCAAATCTAGATTCCTCAACAGTTTTACATCATAACTGGAGATCGATTCACTTCACATTGCAATAGAATCACCTTAAATTAAAATCTCACTCATATGTAATTCTTTACATTTCTGTACATACAATGATGAGATAATCTCGTGATTATGAGCTATGACCCAATTTCACTTTTAATTTTGTCCACAAAAGTCTCATCAACCAATGATTATTCCTAATTGTGTTTCAATCCTTCTTCACTATACGTACAATCTCAATCAAGACACTCTTATGTCATCATTTAACAGATCAGAACATTCCTTTCGCGAAGGTTCCTTATGGCAGTCACTTAAACACTTTCTTTCACACTTATTCAGTAATTTATACCACAACATTTTATCCGGAAACCAATTTGTAACCCATACAATTCAAATTTCCTTAAGACTTCTTTCCGTTTATACTCATCCTCAACTAAATGACTGATACCAGAATCATTTTTCATTTCCACTCATATAGGCACACTTAATCTACTTGTGTCTTACTTTAATCCATTAAAAACTTCACACTTATTATCACTCTAAACATTTACCGCTCATTTCCTCTATGGTTTCCATATATCTGTAACATACATTTCATTAGTCACAATTCAACATTACCGTCAATAGATATCCCTAACGATAATTTGACTTAAATGCAATAGCTCTTTTCATATACCACTATTGTGGTTTCATTCTTTTCAAGATCTTAAACTGTATGTCTCATTCCCCTATCCGTTACGTGCAACTTGACCTTATAAGGTCATATCAATTTGGCTTATCAACTTATGATCATTATTCCTATTTTTCATTCCGTTTTCGCTACTTATCTTCTATTTTCCTCAAATAGTTTATGATCGGTGTTCACGGTCCCCAATACCGACAAAATCGTTGATACCACTCCATTTTATCTCTATCTATATGTCATCTCTTTACCATTTTTGTGTCCATATACACCTAATTCAGTATTTCCCGATACACCATCAGTAGAAATCATCTGTCTGTTTTTTTTTTTTTATATAAATGATCTTATCATACGAATTTTCAACTTCGAAGCACCATAATCACCTAACAATTTCAGTCCCAAACTTATGCGGTCCAAATCCTAACCATTTCACAAATTCTTGATTTATCAGACACTTTATCTCACTCAAATAGGCACTGAACATCACTTTTTCGATTCTTTCAGTTCTCAATAAACCATTACAGTACTCTCTTGAGCTTCTTTCCATTTCGCTATCATCTTCCGCTTATAATATCTACTGATCTCTAACTCGAATACAGTGAATCAAAATATGCCCGATTGAACCATCTACATTTTACTCACTTCCAATATTTCCCTTTCATGACATATACTGATTCGAAGCGTAATTACCTAACCATCCGGGCATTTAATTTCACTTAGATCTACTATAACCAATAAGCTTCCCATATCTCTAATGGACCTCTCCAAGTTCTCAACATTTGCATTTTCTCGTCACCATAATATTGTCAATTTAATTCAATTGAAGCCCCACGGTCATTCTGCTATCACTTATGAGGGTTTCTAACCCAAGACAATTTCAATCTTCTTATCCATTTTCCTTTATCCCTTCCTAATTGATTATCCCTTTAGGGATTTTCACTCTAATCGATCTCACTCTTCTCTCACTTAATCACTGACACTTATACACCCTTAGGCTTTATCCTCGTGCGACTCGACTAGGGATCGATTACCACGATGCAACGACGCGACTCAAATGCATGAAACCTATGTTCCAAATCGTGCCCGGATACATTACGTACTCATCGGGCTCGATACCACCTAAATGTAACACCTCACACCGTCGGACCGAACTCGATATCGTTGGTGATATCCGAGTCCGTCCCACGAGAGTGGCGTACTACATCGATCGATTTAAAATTCAGTATACATTTTTTTCTTCATTTTGTAGCCATTAACTCCACGTTCACACGGCGGAACGATAAGTAAATAAAATCCGTATTCAATATACACGCGATTTGATTATTACGGTCATCCGATCATAATTACAATCATCGATGCGGTAAAATATTACTATCACAATGGCTCAAGAAAATACAATGCCTTGTTATACGATGATTGCGGAATACAATTTACTAAAACACTAATGCGATACTTAACCGATCCCGACCTCTAACCTTTACTCGCTCTCGGTAGATATACTCCGTGTCAACCGGGTATTCTTGAGACTGAAAAATAGATGCAAATTTTGGGTGAGTTTTGCGAACTCGGTGAGAAACCATCATCGATGGTTCACTCAAATCATGCATTACGCACATGGCGTCTAAAGCATAATACAATAATAATCAATTACCGATGGCGATCGGTAACAATTTACGAGAATATGAAATCATTACCATTATGAAAGCGGTATATGTCACGAGCGGTCATTTGTGCAAATGCAATGCATATGTGACTCTTTCCAATTATTGAGATTGTGCCCAAGTGCTCGATCGGTGTTCGGTGGGGGACGCGTCAGATTTTCTCCCCTCGGGCTCGTGGCGGTCGATGCGATATGAGAGCTCAAGCTCTTATCAGTAAAAATAGCAACTTGGGGCACGTCCATTATCTGATCATGCAATTATGCATGCAGTACAGTATGCAGTAAATGTACAGTGTTTGGCTATAAAGCCCAGTGTATCAGTGAATCAATGATATGGCTGTAAAGCCCAGTATAGCAGTGTTCAGTACGGTGGCTATAAAGCCCAGTCTACCAGTATCAGTAAAATCATACAATACATGCCAGTAATCATACAATTCACCTTTGCACGTAATTCACGTTAAGCATGTACACAACCAGAAATTTGAGAAACCAACTAGGTTACTCACCTATTACTTCCGAGCTAATGCCGGAAAGCCTCTGTGACGTCGGTCAATCGGCGCTCCAATTGGACCTCTATATGAATCAGAAAAATTACGAGTCACTAAATATGAAATCTATGCTCATGATGATGAGATATGCATGTTCATGAATTCCCGGTCCTAATTCAATATTTTCCCATAATAAAATTCTATGAAAATTAGAAATCCATAGCGCCGACGGTGCGCAATTCGGACCTCTATAGGTCCCCAATTAAATAAAACAATGTTTACAAGTTAAAATCGATAGGGCTACATCAAATTCTCGTCTAAAATTCCGTTTTCTCGAAAATGAAATTAAATATTCAACGAATCCGATGCCTCTGGAATCAGGTCAATCGGACGTCAGACGGAAAGAAATTGACAAAGAACAATCGTACCATTTAATATAAAAATAATCAAAATAAAATAAATAAATATATATATATATATATGGAAACACACCTCATGAGGCGAGGCGCCGCCCTGAGGCGGAATTATCTGCTTTGTCGCGAGGCGAGGCGCCGCCATGAGGCAGATACACCTCGCTTCGTCGCGAGGCGAGGCATCGCCTCGCGACCAGCCCTGATCTCGCCTCATGAGGTAAACGTCGCCTCATGAGGCGGCCCTCTCCTTGCCCTCCTTCTTTCCGATTTCAATTCCTAATTTCCAACTACTCTAACTTTTAACACACAAATCAGAAAATGCCCACTATACCTCATTGGAAAGCTTATGAAAAGCTCTACAATTTCTAGAAGACCATAAAATCAATTCCAACCCTAAGGGTATCAAATAAGCCATCAAACCTTCTGCCTTCAAAATTTCCCTCAACACAGGGCAGTACATTTACAATTTCATAACTCACTGATTCCTTAGTAATAAATTACCACAAAATATGGTCAATAAGTTCACAATGTCCTATACAACTTTCATGAACAACCCAAAATCAAATTCTATTGCAAACCAAGTCAATTAATTCATCTAATGTTACTGTCCCTGAAATCCTTCACTTTGGGCAGTAATCTTACAAGAAGCATAACTTCCAGTATATAAGTCAATAAAATCAGAACTTTATATCCTTGTAAAGATAACATCATAAACTTCATTTTTCATGAGCACTCAACACCCAATTCGATCTCTAACAATTTTAAAATTGTTATGGAAGTTTCTGTTATCATCAACCATTCATAACCTAATGTAGGATCAGTTTTGAAAATCATATCTCCCAATTCTGACTTCTAAAATTACATACCAAATATCAATTTCAAGATAATCTCTTCCTCTACAACTTTTCAGAAGCTCACTCACACCAATTCAGTCCACATAAAATGTTAAAATTGCCTCAAATCAGTAAACTCACAAAATCACACTTAAACTAGGTTTCATCCAAAATGCTCAAAACCAGTCATTAGTAATCAATTCATATCTCCCAATATATAATTCTAAAAATAACAAGATCAGTAGCAATGGAAAGATAATCAAATATGCTACAACTTCCATGAAGACCATTCTCCCTAATTCCATCTCAATTAATTCATAAAAATCAACAAAACTCAGATATCATGGTTGCGGTTACTGTTCACAGGCAATGGAACAGTAACTTTCCATGCAAAATTTCACCCTTCTATCATTGAAATTCAACAACAACTATTTCACACTAAATTGAAGCCAACATCCCAAAGTTTCAGTGGCCACTAACCTTACCTCATTTGCATTTCTACACAATAAATTATGAATAAAACAATAACATCACTTATAATTCCAACTTTCCAGATTTAAGGTTAACCTTAGTTCAACCACTTCAATGCCTTTTCACATCACTAGACATCAAAATAAGTACAAATTAAATATCACTACAATCATACATATGTTAGGGTTAATACTGAAAAATTGGCAGCCTTAAATTCCTCAATTCAAATACTCAAATAATTATCCCCATTCAATTCAAAATCAAACCATGTCATTACTTTCAATTCAGTCATCACTTAGCTTTATACCCATTACTTTAAATCATATAATCATCCCTTTAATGTCTACATGAACCTAATACATGCTTTAAATCCTTTTATTAACTACCACATACTATCATGACATTTAATTCCATATGCAACATCATTTAAAGATCAAACCTTAAGTGAATACTTACCAAATTAAAACCTCCTTCAAACCTTCAACAACCACTTTGTAACTTCTACACCAAGGTATCAACCTCCTTCCCTTCTCAAGTATACACAAAGCTCATCTTCTAGCTTTGTTGAGAGTAAGAGATAAGAGCTTGAAATTATAAGGAAGATGAGAGAAGGAGAAAAATTTCGATGGTCTTAAAGAAGAGGTAAGTTTCGGATGAACATAAATCAAAAGCCTTAAAATCTCATCCTTACTTCCTTTAAACATGTACACGTCCGAGAGCCTTTGGGAGGAGCATTTAATGTTGCCTTTTCAATGGCAAATTCTCATTGGTTTCAAATTCAAAGAAAAGTCAAATTAAACTTATTTAATCCAGATCCAAAATTCTACTCCAATTACTCCCAATGATCCTACTTTCAGTCCCAAAATAATATACCCAATAATACAGTATCATTGGGTAGGAACTTTCGCTACCAAAAATCAACCGGTTTGTCACTTGGCGATTTTATCCGATCAAGGACTTTCCCGAATTTCCCAATTATTTTTCGAGAATTAAAGAAATTCCTAAAATTATAAAACAGTGTGAGGCACTCTAAATAATTTTCAATCACGAAAATCACCCTTTCTACTCCAAAACAAGTTTAGGCGATTCTGGCGATTTTGCGGTCAGGAACTTTCTCCGGAAAATTCCAGAAAATTCCTAAAAATCCCTTAAAATCGAAAACGCTTAATAGCGCACTCAGAATAATTTTTCAAAGCCCATAACCACGTTAATCACAATAAAATACCGTTAGGCCCAATTTACCGGAATGTCATGAATGCATTTTTGTAATTCTATGTACCAATTAATACTGTATCAATCCTATTATGCATGAACAGTAATGATTATTCCTTATCAATCCCATCCTATGTCAATTTTACTATTTTACCCTTCCAGGAGGGGGTGGGATGTTACACAAGAGGTTCAAAAGGGAAACTGACAATGAGGTGATGTAGTGACACCTTCATAAAGAAATTGCAGATACACTAATTATGGACTCAATGAAAAGGGTAAGAGATGTATGGTAAAGTCAATAAGACCCTAATAGGGATTTATGTGAGGTAAACAAATGGTAGTAACTGTGATTAGAGACATAATGTGTTTGGAAGTGTTGAGCGTTGAAAAGTGAAAAGAACGATAGGACTAATTGAGGAATCGACATCGATGATATACATACTTTGGAAGAGTGGGCGGTGAGTATTGAATCTGCGACAATATGTTGAACAGTATGAAATAAATTGAAGTGACCGTGATAAATGGTACTGGTGTCATGCTCGCGATTGAAAGCCTTGGAGGTATAGATTCCTATAAGGATACTTTGGGTTAATTTGAGGAAAGAGACCGGTGTAAATCGACAATCTTTGAAATGAGCGGACAATTACGCCTACTAAACTCAACTAGTGAGCAGATAATGCTGCAATGAACAAATCAATTACGAGATATTGGGATTTTCAATGACAATGAGTGTCAAGCAGATTATGGGTAATTGTGAAGTATTTCTGGAAAAGTTGAAATTGTAGATCTAGTGATAAGAATAGTTAAGAGTGCAGAAAGTAAAGTGGTAAATCTTTTGATGAGTTTGAATATATGAATGGAATTGGAAAAAAACAATAGTGAAAAATTCAAAGAAGTATGTGTACGATAAAGGTGTAGAACAAGAAAGTGAATAATCGAAGTTAGACATTCTAGAAGGATAAATAAAAGTGAATTAAGTAATGTGGGTTTAAAATGAAGTGATTATCGGCTCAAGTGCTTATAGGTTGAATGTTCAATAGGAAAAGGTTTGATTATGATCGTAATATAGAGTTACGATTTATTGGAGGAATATACTATTACATTTGTATAGTGTCTAACGAGAGTCAAAGATTGGTGTGATAAGTGAAACAAAGGGAAGTGGTGAGGAAGGCGCATGGTTAGCTAAAGTGGAAGCGGATCGGATAAATGAGACAGCGTAAAATGTATACCCGAATAAAGTGTGTGAACACTATAGAGCGATGAATTGTCTTACGAGATTGAATTTGAACATAGAGTAAATGGCATATAACAAATGACTGCATTAGGTACATTATTCTTGATTATAGTGAAGTGGAGTTAAATGTCACGATATTGGTACCAAAGGAATGTAAATCGTCACGACGTGATAAAGAGAGGTATCAAAGAAATGGAGATGTACTCGAGGAATACGAATTGGACTTTATGGCACTAGGGACAAAGGTATTAGAGGGATATAATGTGATGGTGAATAGATTTGGAAATACTGCATTGAGTCCTTATATCGAAACCAAAGGTAGTGACTATTCTAGAAATGGCAAATGAGATAGCTAAGAAAATGAGATCGCCAACTAATAGTCTTGTCGAATCAAATCTCTTGTCTTAGTGATAATGAATTAGCCAAATTAGTAAGCTGGACCACTGATGAGAATGGTTCTTGTGATCACTCAAAAGTGAATCATTAAGTGGAAAAGTATATGGGATATGTAGCATCATGTGATAACGGTCATAGTGAACCGTTGACTGAGAATTTCGAGGACGAAATTCTTATAAGGAGGGGAGAATTGTAACATCCCACCCCCTCCTGGAAGGGGTAAAATAGGAAATTTGTTGTAGGATGGGATTGATAAGGAATAATTAGTCTTGTTCATGCATAATAGGATTGATACAGTATCAATTGTGTACATGGAATTTGGTATATGCATTCATGATAATTCCCGGTAATTGGGCCTAAAGCAATTTTATTGTGATTAACGTGGTTAATGGGTTTGGAAAAATATTCTGAGTGCGCTATTAAGCGTTAAAGATTTTAAGGGATTTTCAGGAATTTTTTTGGAATTTTCTGGAGAAAATTCCTGACCGCAAAATCGCCGATGGCAGCCTAAACATGTTTTGGGGTAGAAAAGGTGATTTTCGTGATTGAAAAATTATTTGGAGTGCAATCGTTACATGTTTTATAATTTTGGGAATTTCATTAATTCTCGAGAAAAATAATTTGGAAATTCTCGGATCGGATAAATCGCCAAGTGGCGAACGGTTGATTTTTCTTGTTATTTGGAACTATTATTTTGGTGGGACCAAAAAGAGGACCCTTACATATTGTTGGAACCGAAATTTGGCTTGCATTATGGATAATTGTTGTATTTTTTTAAAAAAACATGGGAATGATGGTTGACTTTTCTTTATTTCCTTAATCAATTGCCAAGTGTCTTAAGCTTTTGTCTTCTTCCTCTTCTAAAGTTCTCGACTCTTCTAGTGGGAGGAATGAAAAGTTGAAGTTGTTGCTTTATTTATCCCATTCACGACTCTTTTAGCAAATAAATGAAACAATTGTTGCTTTTGGCTTCTCCTCCACGTAAACTCATCCCTTCTTTCTCTTCATTAATTGTCGAAAATCCTCCAACTTAGAGCTTTCTCTACACACTTCAACCTCCTACTTCCTTATTATGATGGTGCTTGTACATGTGGAATGAAGAGGAGAAGTTGATGTTAATTGAAGAGTGGAAGCTAAGTAGGTAAGTGTTTAAATTGAACTTTGAATGGTGTTTTCAATTATGCTTTGATTGTAGTTTATGAATCATGGTAGTTAGGAGCATCTAATGGGAATTGTGATGTTATTATTAAGTTTATTGATGCTTTATTTTGATGAGAATTATAGTATAAATTAATGGGTATCAATGTAAGGTATGTTAGGATAATGAATGGTAATGGTTAAGTTTGGTTTTAGCTTGATTTTGAATTCATATTGAAGATTAATTGTGCATGGAAAGGGAAGAGGTTAGTGCTGCCAATTTTTGGTAGGAATGCCTAGTGAATGTAGACATGATATAGGGACTGATTTTGTGTCCAATTAAGATGCTTATGGATGTAGGAAGGGTGTTGGAATGAAAGGAAGTGAATAGAGAAGTAGATGCTGGAAAATTAACTTTGACCTATTGCACTGATTTGACCATAACTTATTGTGAAGAAATGAAAATGAGGTAAGGTTAGTGGCCACTGAAACTTTGGAATGTTGGCTTCAATTTAGTGTGAAATAGGTGTTGTTGAATTCCAATGATAGAAGGGTCAATTTCTGTATGGAAAGTTACTGTTCCATTGCCTGTAAACAGTAACCGCAACCATGACATCTGAGTTTTGTTGATTTTTCAGAATTAATTGAGATGGAATTAGGGAAAATGGTCTTCATGGAAGTTGTAGCATATTGAATTATATTTCCATTGCTTCTGATCTTGTTATTTTTAGAATTGTATATTGGGAGATATGAATTGATTACTAATGACTGGTTTTGAGCATTTTGGATGAAACCTAGCTTAAGTGTGATTTTGTGAGTTTACTGATTGGAGGCAATTTTAACATTTTATGTGGACTGAATTGGTGTGAGTGAGCTTCTGAAAAGTTGTATAGGAAGAGATTACCTTGAAATTGATATATGGTTTGTAATTTTTAGAAGTCAGAATTGGGAGTTATGATTTTGCAAAAATGAACCCTACATTAGGTTATGAATGGCTGATCATAACAGTAGCTTCCATAACAGTTTTGAAATTGTTAGAGATCGAGTTGGATGATGAGTGCTTCATGAAAATTGAAGTTTGAGATGTTATCTTTACAGGGATATAAAGTTCTGATTTTACTGACTTGTGTACAGGGAGATATGCTTGTTGTAAGGTTACTGCCCAAATTGAAGGATTGCAGGGATAGTAACATTAAATGAATTAATTGAATTGCTTAGAAATAGAATCTGATTTTGGATTGTTCATGAAAGTTGTTGAGGACAATGTGAAATTATTGAAAATATTTTTGTGGTAATTTATTATTGAAGAATCAGTGAGTTATGAAATTGTCAATGTACTGCCCTGTGTTAATGGGAATTGAGTAGGCAGAAGGTTTGATGGGATATTTGACACCCTTAGGGTTGGAATTGATTTTTATGGTCTTGTTGAGTATTGTAGAGGGTTTCGTGATCTTTCCAATGAGATATAGTTGGTAATTTTCTGAATTGTGTGCAATGAGTTATTGGTGTTGAAAGTTGGCTTGAAATCAAGAAACTAAAGAAGGAATAAGGGTTAGATATTAATTGTTTAATTTGACTTTTGGTTTCTTTTGTCAATAACTTTTCCGTCCGACGTCCGATTGACCTGATCCCAGAGGCATCGGATTCGTTGAATATTTAATTGCATTTATGAGAAAATGAGAATTTTTAGACGGAATTTGATGTAGCCCTGTAGCGAACGGTGAATCTTTGTTTTATTTACTTGGGACCTATAGAGGTCCGAATTGCGCACCGTCGGCCGCCAATAGGTTTCTAAATTTTGATGAAATTTTATAATGGAAAAAAAGGGGATTATGGCGGGAATTCATGAACATGCATATCTCATCAACATGAGCACAAATTTCATATTTAGTGACTCGTACTTTTCTAATTCATATAGAGGCCTAATTGAGCGTCGATTGACCGACGTCACGAGACTTCCGGCATTAGCTCGAAGTAATAGGTGAGTAACCTAGTTGGTTTCTCAAATTTCTGATTGTTTACATGCTCAGCGTGAATTACATGCAAAGATGAACTGTATGATTTCGCATGTATAAGAGTGGATTATTGTATGTTTAATGATTTTCTTGTCTTGAATGACACCGACATCGATATATCGGGCTTTATAGCCATCATCTTTGAACATCGCTATATCTTGGGCTTTATAGCCATATCGTGATTTCTTGGTACACTTTGGGCTTTATAGCCAAATCGCACATTCTTGAATCTTGCTTCGCACGTATAATTGCATGATCGGATAATGGGCGTGCCCCAGTTGCTATTTTTATTGAAAAGAGCTTGAGCTCTCACTTTGTCTCGACCGCCTCGAGCCCGAGGGGAGAAATCACACGCGTCCCCCACCGAACACCGATCGAGCACTTGGGCACAATATGAATAAGCGAAAAGAGTCACATATCGTTGCATTCGCACAAATGACTGCTACGTGACATATCCGCTTTCATAATGGTATGAATTATCGTGAATGGTTTCATATTACTGTAAATTATTCCGATCGCCATGGTAATTGATTATTATTGTATTATGTTTGACGCCATGTGCATAATGCATGATTTGAGTGAACCATCGATGATGGTTTCTCACCGAGTTCATAAAACTCACCCAAAATTTGCATCTATTTTCAGGTCTGAAGAATACCCGGTTGACACGGAGTATGTCTCTCGTAGGCGAGTAAAGGTTAGAGATCGGGATCGTTCGCGTCTGCATTAGTGTCTTAGTAAATTGTGTTTCGCAATCACCGTATAACAAGGCTTTGTCTTTTCTTGAGCCATTGTGGTTTTAATGTTTCTTGCATTGGTGATTGTAAATTATTCTTGGATGGTGTAATAACTGGCTGGTTTATATTGAACACGAGTTTTATTTACTTACGGTGTTTTCCGTGTTAACGTGAAAGCAATGGAAAAAAAAATATATACTGAGTTTTAAATCGACTGATGTAGTACGCCACTCTCGCGGGACACGGACTCGGATATCACCAACGATATCGGGTTCTGGTCTTACGGGAGTGGGGTGTTACACACTTAATCACTTAATCAAACAACTTTCAAGGTTCATTTCAAGCCCCAATCATGTCTTAATGCACCAAAGTAAAGCAACTTACCCTTATATGGTTTAACCATCACACAAAACACATTTTTTCACTTCAAAGCATTGCCCACGATCGTGGGAAGGAGCTTATGTAGTTCCCACAGTCATGGGATAGGTAAATCGAAGGTACTCCTTCATTTTCCTTCAAAATTTTTCTAACTTCTAACATCTTCATGCCAAATTCAAACATTTTCATCATAGTCAATTAATTATACCTCATTTATACCTTAATTATACTTCAATTTCCTTATTAATTCATCTCTAATTCCAACTTAAAGACATTCAATTGATAGCTTATAAACTATTGTCTTTTATGCATTAAAAATCAAAACAACAACTTTCATTCACTATCATTCATGTAGTCTCAATTCTTTCCCATTTAAAAACACTACACTAGTACTTTTTCTTTAACATAAATTCACCTTTATTAAACTTCAAAATTTAATCTAATTCATCCATAAAACAATTGATATAACCTACATGTTGGACCCCATTTTCGGAATCCAACTATCCGGAATATCATAAGACGTGAGCATATTACCTTATAGGGTTATTTCAATGTAATCTCCTTAACCATCATCGGTTCATCTTCTTGCTCTAATACCAAAAGTGTTGGGCCTTAGACCAAAAGTGTTGGGCCCTAATTTTGAAGTCCACACAAATCAAATAGAGGAAATTCAAAAAGGCTTCTTATCAAACAGAGGAAATTCAAAAAGGCTTCTTTAGAAAAATCTTAGCTCT
This sequence comes from Erythroxylum novogranatense, assembly GCA_029891385.1. Lineage (NCBI taxonomy): Eukaryota > Viridiplantae > Streptophyta > Magnoliopsida > Malpighiales > Erythroxylaceae > Erythroxylum > Erythroxylum novogranatense. Next base: position 26,417,806 of record CM057224.1, on the reverse strand, counting down.
AAGGCTGTAATTTATTTTGAAATAAGAATAATCTCATTCGAGGCTCTATAGCTCAAGATATGATTAAAATACCAAAATATGTTAAGTAAAATAACCAATTCATGCTCTTCCAACCGATTCCCTCATTTTCTTTCCATCAATCTTTTTCAAATCAACTCCAAAGGATACAAATTTTTGTGTAGAGATAAATGAATGTGTTAGGAATCTAATGCTTTCAGAATTAAGTCATTTGGAGGTCAGATAACAAAGTTATGGCCAAAAGAATCAAACATGTTTAGAGTTGGAAAACCTTTCAGGTGCGATCACGAGGAGCAAAAGTGCTGTTGGACCCCAAACTTTTCTCAGATTTTAGAATTAGTAAATGAAATTAAATGTTGAATTGTGGTGAATATTTGAAAATGCATGAGGAAATATGATTTGTTTACTTGTAATGAATGAAAAGTATGAATATATGAGAATTTGATGAAATGAAAGAAGCATGAGAATTCAAGTATTTTCCATTGTGTATAATTGTATTACTTTGTAGGTTGTGTATGAAAATTTTGGAAGAGTGAAAAAGAATTGATTTTGGTTTTGATGGCTTTGAGATTTTGAGTAAATTCGTATGAGCTATGAAATTTATAGTGAATGAGTTGATTTAAATGGAATTGAAAAGCAAGAAATGAGTAGGGAAAGTGTGAGATTTTGTAACATCCCATCATCGATGGGAAGGGTAAAATGGTAATTTGGAATGGGTTATGAGTGTGTAAACGTATTTCGGCGTGGTCATGCCTAATATGGCCTCCATATATATATAAATTGTAATTTTTGTATATGCACATATTTGTACATGCATTCATGACATTTCTCGACATATGTGTTTATTGTGAAAAATATGTTATTAGTGCTTGAAAGATTGAATTGGAGTAATTTATGTATATTTTGCATTTTTAGGAAATTTTATAAATTTTTCTAGAAATTTTTCAGAATACTTTTCCGGACCGAAAAAATTGCCAAGTGGCAGACTGAATGGATTTTCGGTACTGGAAATGACTGTCCAATGGCACTGAAAAATTAGATACATGATTTTAGGATTTATTACTTTGAACCATTGGAATTTGGAGAAAAATTGGACTAGAAATTAAATTGTTTTGGAAAGGAAATAGATGAACCCTTAAAAACATGACAAGTGGCAAGTGACACATGTCACTTGCCTACTTAATCTTATGTTTAAGTGTTGTATAAATATCTTTCTAAGGCAAGCTATCCACGACACTTTGAAGTTAGAAAGTGAGAAAGGTGCTTTGTGAGATTTTTCTTCTCTCATCCGTCGGTCCTCCTCCTTCTTCTTCGTCTTTGGTCTTCTTCACTTGTTCTAGCTTATTTTCTACTCTTCTCTTCTACCTTAAGTGCTTCCTCTTCATGTGTCCAAGCTTAAGCCTCCTACATCCCTTAAAAATGGAGATGGTCGTGTATGTGAAGGGTGAAGTAGAGGATTTGGTGAGTTGGTGAAGCTTGAGAAGAATTGAAGCTTGATTAGGTAAGGTTATGTTTTAAGTTTTGTTCATTTAATGCATGAATTGTGATGTTTGTGCATCTAATTGCATGTGAATTGTGTTGGTTGAAATGGGTAGGATGTGTTCTTGATTGATTAAGGATGAATGTAAATGAATGAGTGAATATGTTTTGGATTGGTTTTGAAATGGTGTAAATGTTTTGGATTGGTTTTGTGATGCTAGATGAATGGAAATTTAGGGAAGACAATTGCGTGTGTGTGTGCTGCCATTTTATGGCTAGGTGATTAAGTGAGGTTTTGATGAAAGTTTGGTTGATTACTTGACTAATTGGGATGCTTATTGGCTTGGAAAAGGGTATGGAAGTGATAGCAATTGGTTTAGGTATAAAAGCTGGAAATTTAATTTTGTATAGATTTCAATGTTTTGGTCATAACATCTTCTATGGTTGAGCAATTGAAGTGATTGTTGGCTGAAATTAAACTTGAGAAGTTTGGTTATATTTTATGTGAAGGAAGTGATGCTAAATTGTGCCTTGAAGGAGCTTGAATTTGGCCTTGAAAGTGAGTTGTAGGTGTTGTATGAACAGTAATTCGAACCTTGTGTCCTGAAACTTTGATGATTTTTTTTAGGTTAATTTGGATTGAATTAGCTAATTTGTCTTCATGAAACTTGAATATGTTCTTGTTATCTTTCTATCGCCACTAAGTATGAAATTTTTCGATGTCTAGGTTGAGAGTTATGACCTGTTGACTTTTGGATGTTAATAGGCTTGGTACTAGAAAATGTGTTACATATATGTTTGGTGGTGACTGTAGATTGAAGCTAAAGTATGGACTGTTGTGATTCTACTTAGCTTAAGTGGTCTTATGGAAAGTTGTAAAGGAATGAAATAGCTTTAAAATAAGGTATAGTATGCAAATTTTGATTGTGTGGATTGTAAATTATGATTTTGTAAAGTTTTGATGTGGTTTAGGTTCTATGGTGACTTCACACTCTTAAACAGGGCAGCCACATTAATGGAGCTTTTGAGCTGGGTAGAGATGGAATTTGCTTCTAAGTCCTTCATGAGAATTGTAGTATGTTGTCTGATCTTTTCATGGGTTTAAAGTATGGATTTTTTTGGCCATTGAGTAGGGAATTATGATTTTTAGAAGATTGTATACTGTTCAAGGTGACACATGTGGGCATAAACTTTTCTTGAGAATTTTTTGTGTTTCTAGGTTGAATTTGCTCCTAAGTTATTCATGAAAGTTATAGAACATGTTTTGATCTTTCGTTTGACATAAATTTTGAAAATTTTGGCAAAAGGAATGGAAAGTTATAATTTTTGCAAAATGGTATACTGTTTTGGGAAACATTGTGCAGGCAGTAAATTTGGTTGCATTTTTGACACCATTAGAGATAAAATTAGTTTTTGTGTCCTTCATAAAACTTGTATAGCTCTCTTTTATCTTGAAATTGATACCAAGTTTGTCCAATTTGGAGTTCGGAGTAAGGAGTTATAACTTGTGAAAGTTGGGATGTCGGCAGAAGAAAGAATAAAGCTTCCAGTCGGTCACTTAGTCGACTACAACCTCCGACTAGTCGACTAGGACATGTATTTTTTCTGAACTGACTTCTCTCCACTCTTTTGTTTATAACTTTTCCGTCCGACATCCGATTGACCTAATTCTCGAGGCATCGGAGTCGTGAAATATTTAATTTCATTTCTATGTGACATTGAGAAATTTTAGAGATGAAAGTGATGGGGATTTATTAGGTCAAAGTGAGGGGATCGGGTAATGATTTTTCTGATCCGTCTTTTATTAATAATTAGACCTATAGAGGTCCAAATTGAGTGATTTTAGTATCTATAGCTTTCTAATTTTTAGAGGAAATTTTTTTGACAGGAAATTGTGGAATATTGCCGGGAATGTCACGAACATGCATTGTATACATTTTAATTGCTACATGTGCATTATTAAATAGTTCTGATTGTTCATTTGGTAATGGTTGTATATTTTGAATGTTATAGAGGCACATTTAGAACGTCAGCACACGAACATTGCCGAGACTTCCAGGCATTAGCTTCGGAAGCAAGTGATGAGTGACCTAGACGGTTCCTCAATTATTATGTGTTATAATTCTGTGTTTATACTTCTGTGGAGAATAATGGTGGGAATTGTGTTCTGATTATGGATTCCGGACAGAAGGTCCGATGTATCGGGAGATTATGACATAGAAGTGCAAATTGTCTGAGTATTTGGAACCTCCGTGTTTGAAATGTGAATAAATGTGATTATGATTTTAATGTGATTGTGAACTATTTGTTTGAATGTGATAATTTGGGATTGATTGTGATAGTGACACTGCATAATTGCGACTTATGTGTTTGATATGCATCTGATTGAATCTTACTGATTGAGTGAAAGGCAAAACGCCTTATATTTGTGTGATACCAATCATGTGGTACTTCTGAATGGGAAATTATGATATAACTGTGATGTGTTTGATACGGGTTGGACTACGGTCCAAGAATATGTGAAAGTGAGTGGAAGTGATTGCTGCATTACATGGCATGAGTGCATGACACATAATGGTTGTTGTAACCAGAGTCGCCACCGACCAGAGCTTTTAGCTCAACGAGTGAAAATGAGCTTTGAGCTCATAAGTGATTCAGAGCCTCAGGCTCAACGTTTAATGAGCCTTGTATCCACCAATGGATAAGGGACAGTTATTAATGAGCCCTACAAGGGACAATTGTTAATGAACCCTACAAGGGACAGTTATTAATGAGCCCTACATGGAACAGTTTAGGCACTTGATCACAGTAAAGTAATAAATGGAAAGTGGGTCTCATATGCATGTATCAAATAGGAAAATATGAATGTGGACTTCTGTAAATATGTGAATGTGAAATTTTGGTAAATGTGTTTTATGAGATAATGTTAGATGTATTCAAATTGTGTTATGTGACTGAGTGGACCATCAATGATGGTTAACTCACTGAGTTCGCAAAACTCACCCAAAATTTGTAATTATTTTTCAGGACTCAGAAAAATACCCCGTTAGACAACGGGTGTATAATGCGAGAAGAAGTCGGGATCAGTTCGCGTCTGTATTAGTGTCTCATAAAATTGTATTTCTTTTGAAGTTTTGTACAATCGTTTTGTAAAGTCAACGGACTGAAATAAATTGTATTTAGAAAAAGGACTCCCGTGTCCAATTTACTTATGAATGATTGTATGTTCATTGACTTCCGCTTCATGTATGTTTGTGTTTTTTTTTAAATTATACTGAGTTTAGACTGAGTGATGTAACACGCCACCTTTGTAAGGCACGGACTTGGATATCACCATCGATATCGGGTTCGGGTCAAGCGGGAGTGGGGTGTTATAGATTTTGGAGTATTAAAAAGTCTGAAATTTGTTTGGGATGAATAGTAACAGTGTTGGGTGTTTGATCTGAAACTTTCATGAATTTTTTCGGGTTGATCTAGAGGGATTTTGATAAAATGATCTTTATAAAAGTTATAGCTTTTGTTGATATCTTTCTATCTCTATAAAGTATGACATTTTTCGATATCGGGATTGAAAGTTATGGTCATTCGAATTTAAGTTTATTTTGTTTTGGTTTTGAAAATGCTCATAAGGGTAGGTTTGTGTGTACTGTACTTTGAGGCAAATGATGGACTGATATGGTTTGAATTAGATCAAGTAGCCTTATTGAAAGTTATAGAGGGATTTCATAGCTATACAATGATGTGTAATACGCCATTTGGGGATGTGGGAATTGAAATATATGAATTTTTGAAGTTTGGATGTTGTTTAGGGTGAATTTATGTGGCAGAATCTTTGATTGAAAATTTGACCTAGTTAGAGGTAGAAATTGCTTTTAAGTTCTTCACAAAAGTTGTATATTGTGTTTTTATCTTTCCATAGATATAAAGTATGACATTTTTGGACCATGGAACTGAAAGTTATGATTTTTCGAAGTTGTATTACTGTTTAGGGTGATTTTAATTGGATAGCAACTTTGATTGGGCTTCTGAATCCTTTAGAGGTCGATTTGGTTTTTGAGTTCTACATGGAAGTTGTAGAGCTTTCTTTCAGCTTTCCATTAATACCAAATTTGTAAAATTTGGAGCTCTGGATCAAGAGTTATGAATTTTGAAATTTTGGTAGTTTTTTAAAAAAAGAGGAAAGTGGCAGTTCGCAATTGCGAACGGTTCTGACGGCGCCCTCAAGAGGCCAACATGTTGTCGCTCATGAGTGTGCAAGTGTGTGCAGCGTCTCGTGGCATGAGCGTCAGATGTGATTTTGTGATTTTTCCCCAATCCGACCCTTTGCCATTCTTTTGCTTATAATTTTCCATCCGACATCCGATTCACCTAATTTTTAAAGCGTTGTATTCCGAAGACATTGATATACCTATCCATGAAAATTGTGGATTTTTGAGGTTAAATTGAAAAAGCTTGATTGAATCAAAGAGAGAGGATTAGTTAAAGAGTTTCAGTTGGACATTTTTCTGAACATGCTTAGGTATTTTTATGATATCTTGATCTATGGAGGTCCAATTGAGTTGATTCTTATTGAAACATAAACTAGAGACATGGAATTACAAGTTATATGAAATGATTGAAGTTCAATGCAGCCCCTAAGACTTTCAATTTCTGAATTGAAGTTAGGTATAGTGTTCAGTCTTGGATTAGTAAGAGATGAAAGTGTTTAGGCCATGACTTTTGCTCTAGCCATCCAAATGATGTGATCTTTGATTTGAATTAAACTAGAGAAATAGGGTTACAAATTCTCTGAAGAAATTGAGTTTCAATTTAGTCTTTAAGAATATCAATTTTTGGATGGAAGTAAATCGTAGGAAAATGTTTTGGCAGAAGAATAGTCTGAAAATGTTTGGAGTATAACTTTTGGAGTATTGAACCAAATTAAATGATTTTGGTGTCATTATAAAATTGAGATTATGAGGAATATTTCTCTAAAAGAAAGTTTTAGCAAATTCCTTCAATTTGATAATTAGAAAAATGTCCTAAGTTCATCATGATTTAATGATATTTTGAGACTTGGATATATTTTATGATTTTGAGGAATTAATTAGCATGTTAATGTGAGTAATTAACATGTTAATGTAAGTAAGATCATATGGCATAGGTTGATTGGATTAAATTGAATTAAAGTGTTAAAAATGCATGAGGGGCAAAATTGGAAGAATACTTAAGCTTTTAAGTTACAAAGCTTATAAGGGAGGGCAAATGAGTTATTACTCATTCATTAATGGCAAGTTGGTAAATAAGGAGTGTGGGCTTTCGTATAAGAAGAAGAGAAGCACGAAATTGAAGGAAAGAAAGGAACAAAAGGAAAGAAGAAATGAGAGAGTGAGTATTCGAATGGAGAAGAGGAGAAAGAAGAAAGAACTTTTAGGGTTTGATTTTTCTAAGTTTTTAAGAGGGTTTTCGAAGTTGATTTAACAGGGAAAAATGAAGAAGAGCACAAGAGCTTTAATTCAAGCCAAGAAACCTCTCTTTTGGTGAAGATTAAGGTAAGATTGGAATTTTGATTTGTTGAATTTTGACAAGATTTTGGTTTAAATAGCTTGAGAAAAGTATGGGATTAAGTTTACTAAGGTTAATTTTGGTGATTATATGTTATGAATTGCTCAATTTTGGATTTTTATTAATTAGGAAGTTTTGCCTTAGATGAAGGAAATTAAGAGAGGCAATGGAGAAAGAGAGGCTTTGAACAAGTTTCAATCAAGGATATGAGGTGGGTACCATGTTTATGATTTGAATTATAAGCCAATTATATGTTTTCAAAAAATCAAGAAGAAAAATTGTAGCACTCCACTCCCGCGAGACCCGAACCCGACATCGACGGTGATATCCGAGCCCGCGACCCTCGAGGGTGGTATGCTAGAGCAGTCAATGCAATGTAAAAACTTATTACGATATTTTTGTTTTTTTGAAAACCGTCGAGTGCGCGAAATTAAAAATAAACAATTCGGGCCCGTGATACGAAAACCCATTTCAGTCTTACACTTTATCAAAGATCACATGTCAAATAATATTTATCAATTAGGGCCCTCAATCAATTAAATACAATTTTTATGAATATAATTTTACATAAGTTAAGATAACACAAATCTGACGTGAACTGATCCCGACATAGAACATCGACTCTCTTGTAGTAATCATACTCTGGTTCACTAACGGGTACTCTTGATTCTGAAAAATAATTGCAATGTTGGGTGAGTTTGCGAACTCGGTGAAAACCATCATCGATAGTTCACCCAACTCATGCATTTACCAATCATATTAGCACACAGTAGCATTTCTGATAATACCACATATTATCACATTTCAGTTCCAATTTCATATACACATGCAATTTCAACATTCACATATTTCAGTCATTTACAGTCATATATATATATGCAATGCGCATGTGACACTGTTCCATTTTCATTTCGTTGTTGTGACCGTGCGCCTGAAACTGTCCCAGTAACGGGCACATTGCGTTGAGCCAGTGGCTCTGAAAACATTGGGCTTGAAGCCCTGATACATTGAGCCTGAGGCTCAATACGTGGACCCGAGGTCTGTGCATTGGAAATGAAAGCTCTCATATACGTTGGGCGTGATATGCCCTGATATGGTGGCTGCTCCGGTCACAACTGCCTTTTATCTGATCATACTTTTATGTTTATGCATGCAATGTACCTATTCCAATTTCCATTTACATGTCAACGCTATTTGCCAGTTCTTCGGACGTTCGGTCCGGTATTTTAATTATCTACATTTCCAATTTATTTCATCCTACTATATCACATTGACAATCCCATCCAATGTGTCGAAACAGACAATTAACACTTCAATATCAATTTTCCATTTCCTCGGACCTCTGGTCCGAGATCTCCAATGTAATATTCACAAATAGTTATACACAAGTAGCACTTCGTTATCTCATTCCAAATATTTCAGACACCTATGGTCCGAAATCAATCAAAATCAAACACATATAAACCCTCCATTATCTCCACATGGCAAAATTGCAAAATCTTAAACACATAAAGGTTGAGGAACCAAATAGGTTACTCACCTGTACTTCCGAGCTAACATCTGGAAGTCTCGAGAACGTCGATGAGATCGACGCCCAAATGTGCCTCTATAACAAAGAGAGGAATCCGATCACTAATTATCCAATCCGAACTAGTATAATGCACATGTAAGTGTATAATGCATGTTCATGAGATTTCCAGCCCTAAATCCAAATTTTTCCTGCAATAAAAATTCCATCAAAAATTAGAAAACTATAGCCACTGACAGCACTCAATTCGGACCTCGATCGGTCCAAAAATAAATAAAACAGTGACCATAGAACAATTTCCTGGGCCCACGTCAATTTCCCGTCTAAAAATTCCCAATTTCTCACAAAATGAAGTTCAATATTTCACAAATCCGATGCCTCAAGAATCAGGTCAATCGGACGTCGGACGGAAAAGAAATGGACAAAAGAATCACCAAATACCAAATAATCAAATAATAATAAATAATAATAAAATAAAAAAAAATCAGAGGCCTCGTCACTAGGGCGAGGCGTCGCCCTAGTGATTCTGGCTGATCCAGCCTCGTCACTAGGGCGACGCGTCGCCCTAGTGATGCTGGACAATCCGAGCCTCGTCACTAGGGCGAGGCGTCGCCCTAGTGACCGGGCGCAATTCCACTTCCCATTTCCCTTTTTTTTTTCCTGATTTCCCAATCCAACTTCCAACACTCATAATTCTCAGCACACAATTCAGAAAAATACAAATTATACCTTGTTGGAAAGATAAAGAAACCCTCTACAATTCTCAAGAAGACTATAAAAATCAATCCCACCCCTAAGGGTGCCAAAAATCCCTTCAAAGCTACTGCCAACTCAAATCCCATTAAAACAGAACAGTACATTGCAAATTCCATAACTCTTTGATTTTTCAGCCAAAAATTACCACATAAATATGCTCAATAAGTTCACAATGTCATCTACAACTTTCATGAACAACCCAAAATCAAATTCCATAACCAACTAGGTCAAACAATTCAACAAAGAATCTGTATACAGAAATTAACCAATCTGAATAGTACATTTCACATCAGTATATCTCTTAGCAAAAATGTCACTAAATTCACTACCTTATATCTCTGAAAAGATAAGATCTCAAACTTCAATTTTCTTGAAGAACTCAAAATCCAATTCAATTTCTAACAATTTCAAAACTGTCATGCAAGTTACTGCCATGATCAGCAGTTCAGAACCTAATGCAGGTTCAATGTTTACAAAATCATAACTCCCAAATATGACCTCTAAAAATTACATGCCATATATAATTTTCAAGATACTTTCTTCCTCTGAAACTTTGCAGAAGATCACTCACACCAATTCAATTCATATAATTTGCTAAAATTGCTTCCAATCCGCAAACTCACAAACTCGACAAGTAGGCTAGGTTTCATCACAAGGCATAAAACCAGTCAATAGAAATCAGTTCATATCTCCCAATATACAACTCGAAAATTAGAAAGATCAGTGGTAATGGAAAGCTAACTCAGTATTCTACAACTTCCATGAAAACCATTTTCCCAAATTCCATCTCAATTAATTTAGAAAAATCAACAAAGTAATCAGGTCATATATGTGGGTACTGTTCACAGACCCTACAAACAGTAACTTTCCATGCAAAGATTCACCCTTCTAACATTACAATTTAACATCACCTATTTCACGCAAATTTGAAGCCAACATCCCAATGTTTCATTAGGCACAAACCTTGCCTCATTTGCATAACCACACCATTAGTTATGATCAAAACAGTGCAATAGGTACAAATCCATTTTTTTCCAGCTCTATTTACTTCCTTTCATTTTAACACCTTTCCTACCTTCATAAGCATTAAATTTAATCACTCAATCAACCAATATATCATTCAATTAGCCCCTTAAGCACTTAGCCATAAACATGGAAGCAACACTCATTGCCTCATTCATACACCTCTTACACTACTCTTTAAGTATCACTTCACTTTTAATCATCTTAACAACTCTACTTACATTCATTAGGTTTTACCCTATCAATATATCAATCAACCATCAATTAAATAACCAATTTACATACCCATCTAGTCAAAGCAAAACTTCATGCAATTGATGCATAAGATGTCAAAATTATACAGGCAACAAACATAGAACATCCTCTTACCTATTTAAGCTTTAATCTTCTTCAACTTATCCAACTTTTCACAAACTTCCTACATGTCTCTAACCCCCCACGATCATCATCTTCTTCCCAACATCACTCAAAATCATCACCATGTAAAGGAGGTAGAACACTCAAGCTTGTATCCATGCTAGGAAGACACTTAAGGGAGAAGACAAGAGCAATTCTTTAGGAAGCTAATTAAAGAAACCAAATGGAAGAGATGGGAGAGAGGTTTCGGATGGGTGAGGGAAATGCCAAAAACAAAAGCTCTTTTCCTTCTTTTAAATGGAACATACGAGAATGAACATAAAAAAAAGTGGATGAGTCACCATAACACTTGGCAATTGGAGGAGACATAAGGAAAAGTCAAACAATCAATCTCTTATACTTTAATCAAATATCCAACTTATACACCCACATTTTCGGTTACTACATGGTTTAAGGGTCTACTTTTGTTGGGCCCGGGCCCCGTATGTCCAAAACCCCGAGGGCAGCCCCTCGGGCTGCACCGGCATTCAGCGCCCCAAATACCGCCGGACCCGATCCCAACATTTATACACAAAAACGATCAGTCGGTACACACATACATTTCTATAACATTCACAACTATCAGTTAAAGACCCCATAACCATGGGGATTTCATACCATTGCAAATTAAAGGAAATTCAACAAGTATTCTCAATTGTAGTGTAATACAATACAGAATATAAAATCCAAAAATTCATGAGTTATGCTCCATGTTAATATGCTCGGAGGGCCAACAAAATACGAACTTAATACAAAGCTCCTAATTTGTCTGAAGTTTCCGATGCCGCGCAAAGTCAACAATCGTCCTGATCTGCACCTGAGGAGGGGAAAGATAATGGGTTGAGCTACACAGCTCAGTGACTAATATAATTATAGCCATTGGCAATTAGCACAAATCCCAGCATATGAATGTATATTATATCTAGACAGTGATTCCAGCATTCACATACTACTCAAACAATTTATGCATTCAAGACAATTAATTCAATTCATAAATTATGTCACAAAGTATGCTTCACTATGATCAATTCACATATGCAATGCACATCACAATGGCTCGAGGGTTCCATGGAAACAAAAGGGAGAAACCGAAGTTTAACCCTGAACGAAATGAGTCCATTCGGAGCTCATAGGCCACAAGCGGGCAGCCGGGAGAAGGCTCTTGTCTACGTGCACGTGACGAACGAAATGGTTCCACTCTTGCCCAAACAAAAGCATAGATTCATGCTCAAAATCATTTTATCAATGATATGCTTTCATATGTCTCATTTATTCAAAATGCCGTGACCGAAGTCGAGGCATGACATGTTCAAAAATCATGATCTCATGCTTCTCATATGAAATCAAAAGTCATTTATTTATCACAATTAAACATGCATAACATATAACATATATTCATACATAGACAAGAAATTGCCTAATCACACAATAACTATAAATATATTACCCACCTCTAATCGCTCGAGTATCCAATTCACGGATGTCCTTCTTCTTACGATGAAATCGGGTCAGCTTGGTTTCCTAAATCAACCAAGTTGCCATTCAATTAATATTCATAGCAATATCCAAAGATTAGAAAGCTGAAATAAAACATTAAAATCCATAATCGATCTTCTCCTAAAACTTCGAACCCTTCAAGGCTAATTCCGAACTTCCTTTGTCATACTTCTTATAGTCTTTATTCTCTAGATCACAACGACTCCAAAATCACCTCAATTGGACATCTACACCAAAAGATATGCCCAAAATACCAAAAATCTCATTTTGAAAACAGGGGGGGCTCATGGCGTAACGGCCCTTCGTCATGGCGACCACAAGTGTGCGTCGCGGCGTGCACCCTACTCGCATGTCGCGGCGAACACAGGTTCGCTCGTCGCGACGAAGGCCGATTCTCTCGTCGCGGCGAATAAATATCACACGTCGCGACGACTCCTGCGCTCCACGCTTCGTGACGAATAATCGTAAAATTATTTACACGTCGCGACGTGGCTCCCTTCCTCACACGTCGCAACGCTAATCATACGTACGTCGCGACGTCTGCGTCGAAGAACCGACCCCCGAACTCCAATTTCTGCATATCTCATCTTAAATCCTCTTCTAAACTCAAATGCAACACAACCAAACTATAGATCCAGTCCTCTACAACATTTCTAACCCATTCTAAGCTTCAAATCTAACACAAACTCATCAACATAAGGAAATCTCTACATTTTCACCCAAAAACCCTAAAACCTTCGATTCTACTTAATCCACACGATCCTAAGGTTTAATCCAACCATAAATAAGATAGAAAGGACTTAGACTTACCGATTGAAGCTTTAAAATCGTCGAAACCACTGAAATCGCAAACTCTTTCTGCTTCTCTTCTTCCTCCTCTCGACGACGCTGCTTCTCCTCTTCTTCTTCTATTTTCCTTTCTCTTTTCCTTTCTTCTTTCTATTCTTTTCTTATTCTCTTCTTAAACCCTAAAGGCTTGGGCCCGTCCTAATAAGCCAAGGCCCAACACAATTTAGTCAATTTCTCAAGAACCCTTACACACTTTAAATCCTCTAACCCTCATAATATTCCCAAATAACTCCAATTAAAGCAAAACCACCTAATTGTCACAATTTCTCAATTTAATCAAACTAAGGCAAAATCACAAATATCACAATTCATGCTGAATAATATCATTAAAAAAAAGTTCGGGGTCTAACATTTCTCCCCTTCTTAAAAGAAATTTCGTCCTCGAAATTTACCTGAATCATTGAAGAGATGCGGATACTTCTCCCGCATAGCTTCCAATGGCTCCCAAGTAGCCTCTTCTACCGAATGGTTCCTCCAAAGGACTTTGACCAATCGAACCGCCTTGTTCACGAGAACCTTATCCTTGGTATCCAAAATCAGACCGAAGCTCCTCATAGCTCAAATCATCTCAAGAATCGAACCTCACTAGTCGAATAACATGAGAAGGATCCCACCTATACCTCCTCAACATAGACACATGGAACACATCATGAATCTGCGACAACTCCGAGGTAACGCCAACTCAGAGGCGTAGTGGTCCAATCCTCTCTAGGATCTCATAAGGACCCACATACCTTGGACTCAACTTACCTTTCTGTCAATCTCAATACTCCTTTCCAAGGAGATGTCTTAAGGAACACTTTCTCACCGACCTCATACTCCATCTCCTTTGGTGAGCATCAACATAACTCTTCATCCCGTCTGTGCGCCTTAAGTCTCGCTAACTAAATTGACTTTTCAACCGTCGTCTGAATCAACTCTGGTCCCTCTAATTGCCTCTCTCCTTCTTCATCCCAACAGATCGGAGTCCTACACCTCTGCCCATACAATGCCTCATACGGAGCCATCTGAATGCTCGAATGGTACGAATTGTTATAAGCAAATTCGACCAACGGCAAATGCTCATCCCATGCTCCTCGAAAATCCATCACATAAGCTCGAAGCATCCCCTCAAGAGTCCGAATAGTCCTCTCCGACTGACCATCCGTCTGAGGGTGAAAAGCCGTACTGAAATTCAACTTGGTCCCCAAAGCTTCCTGCAAACTGCCCCAAAATCTCGAAGTAAACCGAGGATCTCTATCCGACATAATCGAATCCGGAATCCCATGCAGTCTCACTATCTCATCAATATACTTCTTTGCTAACACATGCAAAGAATCAGTCTGTCGAATCGCCAAAAAGTGGGATGACTTGGTCAACCTATCCACAATCACCCAAATGGCATCATGCCTCCTACTGGTCCTGGGCAAACCCATCAAAAAGTCCATCGTCACTCGCTGCCACTTCCACTCCGGAATAGGCAACGGTCTCAATTTACCCGAAGGTGCCTGGTGTTCAGCCTTGACTTGCTGACACACTAGACACTTACTGACAAACTCTGCTATATCCCTCTTCATACCTTTCCACCAAAAGTGCTCTCTCAAATCCCGATACATCCGGTGCTACTGGATGCATGGCATAAGGCGATAGTGTGCCTCATCCATAATCTCATCCTTGATCTCCGCACATCCTAATACACAACCTACTCCCAACTGTCATCAATCCATCGTCCCTCACCTCTATATCAGAAATCTTACCATTCAATCTCATCCGAAGCTTGCTCAAGTCTGCATCCTGAGCCTGCAAATCCCTAACCTTTTCCTTCAGCATCGGTCTAACTCGAAAATTAGCCAGAAGACAATCCGGCTCTTCCTGCGTCAAGCTTATCCTAAGCTTAGCCATCTCTTCCAATAAAGGAAGATAAACCGATCGAACATGAGCAATCGACGACTTCCTGCTCAAGGCATCCGCCACAACATTGGCCTTGCCCGGATGATACTCAATCAGCAAATCATAATCCTTTAGTAGCTCCAACCACCTCTGCTGCCTCAAATTCAATTCCTTCTGACTCAACAAATACTTCAGACTCTTATGATCAGTAAAGATCCGAGTCTGAACTCTATACAAATAATGCCTCCAAATCTTCAAGGAAAATATCACCGCTGCTAACTCCAAATCGTGCGTCAGATAATTCAGCTCATAAGGCTTCAACTGCCTCGAAGCATATGCAATTACCCGATCTCCCTGCATCAAAACACATCCGAGACCCTTCCTCGAAGCATCACTGTACACCGAATAGCCCTCATCTCCAGAAGGCAAAACCAGAATCGGAGCACTCGTCAATCTGCGCTTAAGCTCCTCGAAGCTCCTATGACACTCCTCATTCCAGACAAACTTCTGGTTATTTCTCAACAACTTCGTCATCGGAGCGGATATCATCGAAAATCCCTCCACAAACCGTCTGTAGTAGCCTGCCAAACCCAGAAAACTCCTCACCTCTGCTACATTCTTCGGCGCCTCCCAATTTACTATAGCCTCTATCTTCTTCGGATCCACATGCACTCCCTGCTCGGAGATCACATGCCCAAGAAAGGAAACTTCTCTCAGCCAAAATTCGCATTCCTCGAATTTGGCATACAACTCATTACTCCTCAAAGTCTCCAAAGAAATCCTCAAATGCTCCTCATGCTCCCGATCACTCTTGGAATACACCAATATATCATCAATGAAGACAATGATAAATTGGTCCAAGAATGGCTTGAACACCCGATTCATCAAATCCATAAAAGCTGCCGGAGCATTTGTTAATCCGAAAGGCATCACCAAAAACTCAAAGTGCCCATAACGAGTCCTGAAAGCAGACTTTGGCACATCCGACTCCTTAATCCTCAACTGATGATAACCCGATCTCAAGTCTATCTTAGAGAAGACTCTCGCTCCTTGCAATTGATCAAACAAGTCATCAATGCGAGGAAGCGGATACCGATTTTTCACCGTAATCTGGTTCAACTTCCTGTAGTCCACACACATCCTCAAAGATCCATCCTTCTTCTTCACAAAAAGAACCGGAGCTCCCCAAGGCGAGGAACTCGGGCGAATATATCCCTTCTCTAACAACTCCTCTAACTGCTCCTTCAACACTTTCAATTTCGCCGGAGCCATCCTATAAGGCGGAATCGAAATCGGGGCTGAATCTGACAAAAGCTCGATCGGAAACTCGATCTCCCGAGCTGGCGGTAGTCCAGGCAATTCCTCGGGAAAGACATCCGAGAAATCCTCGACTCTTTGGAATATCCTCTAACTTCCCTCATGCGCCTCGAATCCATCACATAAGCCAAAACGCCTCACGCCCCGACCTCAACATCTTCTCTGCGGTCAAAGCCAAACAAATCTGAAGCGGACTTGCCTTTCTATCCCCGAAAACATTACTCTGCTGCCATCATCTAATTCAAACTCTCTCGTCTTACATTTATAATCCAATCGGGCATTGTACCTTTCCAAGGTATCCATACCCAAAATCACATCCAAGCCTCCCATCTTGGTGGCATCAAATCTACCACTAGAAGTGCTCCACCAATACAAATCTCACAATCTCTGAACACCGACTAACCACAATATATCTTGACCGATCGGAGTACTCACCAACAATGAGTATCCAACGGACTCACAGCCCTATCACACATAGGTCTACTCATTTGAAACAAACGAGTGAGTAGACCTCGGTCAATCAATACAAGCACATCATCGAAAACAATCGAGCCATACCAAGAATAACATCCGCGCGCCTCTGCATCCTCCGCGTCATAGCAAACACCACGGCCGGTGCTCGCCTCTCGGTCTTCCCGAAGACTCGCCCTCTTGGCGAGATCAGGCGCCTACTCTCATCACGATCCTTTGACCCATGGTCTCTGTCCTCCTAGAGCTGCATCGAGATCCTCTCTCCGGACGGTGAGGACACTCTCTAGCCTGTGTCCTTTCTCGCCCAGGTTAAGCATGCACCCATCAATGGTAACACTCTCCACCATGAAACCGACCACAGTGCTCACACTTAGGAACCGATGACTGTCCCCATCTCCCCTCCCTCGCCGCCCACCGTAGAAGCTTGGTGAGAAGCAGTGAGAAGTCCTCATCGGCCCTACGGCGGGCACCTTGCTCCTCTCCTCGGTCGAGTGGAAGCTCCTAGCACTCTGTCTCGGCATGGGAGTACTAGTGCTACCTCCTCTCGGGAGTCTCTCTGCCCTTCCTCTTCTTATTCACAAAGACTCTTGATATTCTCTATGTTCTCCACCAAGAGTCTGCCTCAACTAGCTGCTGAAAGTCATCAAATTTCTGCACAATCACCTTCTCTCGATGGCCAAATGTAGTCCCGACTCAAATCGGCGACATCCGGCGGCCTCGCTCAACATCAAATCTGAAGCATCCGGGACATTGCGTGAACCGGCGCTCATACTCAAAGAATCGTCATATCCTACGAGTGAGACTCAAAACTCCTCTCGCTTCTTTGGACATAAACCTCTGACAGATATTTCTTCTTAAACACAGCCACAAAATCCTGCCATGCCAACCCTACGGGCCTCATCCGATCGCTTCAAGACGGTCTCCCACCAGTGCAGAGCATCTCCCTGCAACAAGCTGGCAGCATATACAACTCTCTCGTCCTCCTCACAATCCATCTGATCCATCACCCGTTCTGTCCTCCGCAACCATGTCTCAGCTTCCTCAGGATCAGCTGTCCCAAAGAAGTCCACTGCTCCATACTTTCTCAGCTTGTCGAATTGTTTTCCCCTCTTGGCAGAATTTGGGAGAGAAGGCTGTGGCATCCGCCCATGCTTTGAACAAACGCCTGAGTAAAGGCCTGAAACATCCTCGGATCAAACTGGGGCACTTGCCCTGGCGGAATCGGCGATTCCTGAGTCGGCGAACGCATGGGCTCACTCTCTAGCCCCACAGAAGCCTCAACATGCATTGGGGCTACAGACTCATCGGTCCTCTCCTCCCTAGTCGGAGAGTCAGGTGCAGCAGACCCTTGCATAGCTCCTCGTGTCCTTCTACGAGGTGGCATCGTACTCCTTCAAATGGAAACACTAAGAATTAGCTATATGACAATCTACATGTATGCATGATATGCATGTCACGTAACAATGCAACAAGTAATCATATATCACACAATCCTATTATGCATTCTAAGCCAAGGACACCTAAACCTAGGCGCTCTGATACCAAACATGTTGGGCCGGCCCCAGATATCCAAACCCCGAGGGCCCTCGGTCTGCAACAACATTCAGCGCCTAAATACCGCGGACTGATCCCAACATTTATACACAAAACGATCGATCGGTACACACATACATTTCTATAACATTCACAACTATCGATTAAAGACCCCATAACCATGGGATTTCATACCATTGCAAATTAAAGGAAATTCAACAAGTATTCTCAATTGTAGTGTAATACAATATGAATATAAAATCCAAAATTCATGAGTTATGCTCCATGTTAATATGCTCGGAGGGCCAACAAAATACTGAACTTAATACAAAGCTCCTAATTTGTGCGAAGTTTCCGATGCCGTAAAGTCAACAATCGTCCGATCCGCTTTTGAGGAGGGAAAGATAATGGGTTGAGCTACACACCAAGTGACTAATATAATTATAGCCATTGGCAATTAGCACAAATCCCAAAGATATGAATGTATATTATATCTAGACAGTGATTCCAGCATTCACATACTACTCAAACAATTTATGCATTCAAGACAATTAATTCAATTCATAAATTATGTCACAAAGTATGCTTCACTATGATCAATTCACATATGCAATGCACATCACAATGGCTCGAGGTTCCATGGAAACAAAAGGGAGAAACGAAGTTTAACCTCGAGCGAAATGAGTCCATTCGAGCTCATAGGCCACAAGCGGGCAGCTGGAGAAGGCTCTTGTCTACGTGCACGTGATTTAACGAAATGGTTCCACTCTTGCCCAAACAAAAGCATAGATTCACGCCAAAATCATTTTATCAATGATATGCTTTCATATGTCTCATTTATTCAAAATGCCGTGATCAAGTCGAGGCATGACATGTTCAAAAATCATGATCTCATGCTTCTCATATGAAATCAAAAGTCATTTATTTATCACAATTAAACATGCATAACATATAACATATATTCATACATGACAAGAAATTGCCTAATCACACAATAACTATAAATATATTACCCACCTCTAATCGCCGAGTATCCAATTCACGGATGTCCTTCTTCTACGATGAAATCGGGTCACTTGGTTTCCTAAATCAACCAAGTTGCCATTCAATTAATATTCATAGCAATATCCAAAGATTAGAAAGCTGAAATAAAACATTAAAATCCATAATCGATCTTCTCCTAAAACTTGAACCCTTGAGGCTAATTCCGAACTTCCTTTGTCATACTTCTTATAGTCTTTATTCTCTAGATCACAACGACTCCAAAATCACCTCAATTGGACATCTACACCAAAAGATATGCCCAAAATACCAAAAATCTCATTTTGAAAAATAGGGGCTCGCCATGCGGTAACGGCCCTTCGTCATGGCGACCTGAAGTGTGCGTCGCGGCGTGCACCCTACTCGCACGTCGCGGCAAACACAGGTTCGCTCGTCGCGACGAAGGCCGATTCTCTCATCGCGGCGAATAAATATCACACGTCGCGACGACTCCTGCGCTCCACGCTTCGCGACGAATAATCGTAAAATTATTTACACGTCGCGACGTGGCTCCCTTCCTCACATGTCGCGGCGCTAATCATACGCACGTCGCGACGTCTGCGTCGAAGAACCGACCCCCGAACTCCAATTTCTGCATATCTCATCTTAAATCCTCTTCTAAACTCAAATGCAACACAACCAAACTATAGATCCAGTCCTCTACAACATTTCTAACCCATTCTAAGCTTCAAATCTAACACAAACTCATCAACATAAGGAAATCTCTACATTTTCACCCAAAAACCCTAAAACCTTCGATTCTACTTAATCCACACGATCCTAAGGTTTAATCCAACCATAAATAAGATAGAAAGGACTTAGACTTACCGATTGAAGCTTTAAAATCGTCGAAACCACTGAAATCGCAAACTCTTTCTGCTTCTCTTCTTCCTCCTCTCGACGGCGCTGCTTCTCCTCTTCTTCTTCTATTTTCCTTTCTCTTTTCCTTTCTTCTTTCTATTCTTTTCTTATTCTCTTCTTAAACCCTAAGGGCTTGGGCCCGTCCTAATCAGCCAAGGCCCAACACAATTTAGTCAATTTCTCAAGAACCCTTACACACTTTAAATCCTCTAACCCTCATAATATTCCCAAATAACTCCAATTAAAGCAAAACCACCTAATTATCACAATTTCTCAATTTAATCAAACTAAGGCAAAATCACAATTATCACAATTCATGCTGAATAATATCATTAAAAAAAAGTTCGGGGTCTAACAACTTTAGGGTCCCACCAAGAAAATGCAAGGGTGTTAAGATCAAATAACAGTAGAAATTCAACCGGTTCGCTACTTGGCGATTTTTTTCTATCCGAAATTTTAAATTTCACTAATCATTTTTTTGAAAATTACCTAAATTGCTCAAAATTGTAAAACATAAGACAGTCCACTCCCAATAATTTTTCAAACACGAAAACCACATTTTTCACAACAAAAACACATTTAGGCCATTTACCGGCGATTTTGCCGGTCCGGAAATTTTCTCCGGAAAATTCCAGAAAAATTCCTAAAAATTTCTAAAAATGTAAAACAATTTATGACGCACTCCAAATAATTTTCCAATTACGATTATCCCATAAATTTTACAAAAGGTCTCAATTTGAAACCTAAGCCGGAAAATGTCCTGAATGCATGTTTACCATGTGTAAGTGCAACAACCCATCAGTCATAGAGGCTATAAACTGTATGCGCATGTCGAGCTATAATTTAATACTCCTAGCCCGTCCCAATTTACCAAAATATCCTTCCCATAGGAGATGGGATGTTACAAAAATGTTTTCAAATTATTGTTTTCGAATGATTTGATAATATTGCTACAATGATTAAACTCATTATTTTCGAATGATTTGAAAAAAAATGCCAAGATTTTTGCATTACTTGTGTTTGAATGTTTGAGAATTTGTTATGTGCATCTGATTAAAATTGTGAAATTGTGAACTTCTGAATGGAAATGTGTTTGATATGGTATGGTTATGAAAACTAAGCTTTCAAAACGTGCCTTCGGGCAAATCAGTTTTGAAGTGTAAAAATATGTTATGTGAGTTTGGTTAGGTCCTATAAGATGTGAAGTGCACTTGTCAAAAAGGCTTCTCCCGCCTGCCCGCTAGTGGCATTGGAGCTCCGTTAAGGACTCCCATAAGTTCACGGCTACACAGGACCGCTATGTGGGAATGTGTAGTACGTTTTGTTTCTGGACCGACCTAAACTATTCTTATGTGTTTATGTGTTTTTGATTCTATTTATAAGTGTGATGCATACATGTTTTAAAAGTGTTCATGAATTATTTGATAAATTGAGAAATTTTGATAAAGAAGCATTTGATGATTTCCTACTGTGAAATTTCTATAAACTGGCGATAAGTTTTGGAAAAATGATTTTGCTTATTTTTCAGTTATAAACATGTTATCCACGGGCTGTAAAGCTCACCCTCCCTTTTATCCCCATCTCTAGGTATCGAGAAGGAGATCGGATGAAAAAAAGCCAAGACCTCCGTTCGTTTGTATATATGTTGTAGGGTTAAGTTAAATGGTTGTAAGAATAAGATTTTAGACTTTTGTCTAGAATTTTGGGGATTTTGTATCCTTTATGTATTCGGATTTTAATATTGATGTTGTAATATGGCTTGGAATGCCATTAAGGTTTATAATCATTTATTTCATAATGGTAATAAGTTATGTATTTGTGTATGAAATTGGAATGTAAACTTGTGTATGGATATGGTATGTGAATGGTATATGGATGAGATGAGATGATTGTGTTGATTGATCTGACTTATTGAAGTGCTATGGGTATGAATTTGATTAATTGTGTTTGGATTCCGGACAGAAGGTCCGATGATTGATTTTGAAATATAGAAGTGCTCTTCTTGTATGAATCTTGGGTATATAGACATGTGTGAATTTCGTTGGATAAGAAAGATAAGTTTGTTTTTACAGATGAGATATGAGATATGATTACATATGAAGAATCAAGTGAATTGAGGTCATGAAATTGATGAATGAAAATTAAATTGCTTTGAATGATGTTGTGAAAAAAAAGGATCTTACATGGGAGCATGTGTATAAGTCATATGCACGAGCAATTGTTAAGAGTTTGAATGGATATAATTGAATTAGTGAGAATGTGATAATTATGTGTATGTATTTTCATGAATTATTTGAAGAACCAAAGTGGTTGTTTGATTAAGGTGAAGAGTTATGATCGATCATAAGAATGTGTGGTATTTGAGATTAGAATTTGATGATGAATATACTTCTACAATTTGGTTGAATTGATTTCGAATATACATATGTGAGATGCAATAAAGGATGTTTGAAATATGAGACGAATGATAGAGATATATGTATAGAAGTTCAAAAGGTTGAATTGAATGGTATTTGGTCCATATTAAGGTTATCAAAAATTGGACCATTGACTTGTGCAAATATGTTAAGAAATGTTAAGAAATATTGATATGATATGATAGTGGCGTTATTGACATAAGAAGTGAAAAATTGTGAGTAAGTTGAGATATATGTATAATGAGGAATTAGTTAAGAAAGTGATTGACTAAATAAATGATTGAAAGACCAATTGAGTCTATTGATTAGGGTCATTGGGAAGAATTTATTTGCTGGAATGAATTACTTTGGAGATTGAGGAACATTACCTCCATTGTTTGATTACTCAAGTAAGAATTTCGAGGACGAAATTCTTTTAAGAGGGGGAGAGATGTTGGACCCCAAACTTTTCTAAGATTTTAGAATTAGTAAATGAAATTAAATGTTGAATTGTGGTGAATATTTGAAAATGCATGAGAAAATATGATATGTTTCCTTGTAATGAATGAAAAGTATGAATATATGGGAATTTGATGAAATGAAAGAAGCATGGGAATTCAAGGATTTTCCATTATGTATAATTGTGTTACTTTGTAGGTTGTGTATGAAAATTTTGGAAGAGTGAAAAAGAATTGATTTTGGTTTTGATGGCTTTGAGATTTTGAGTAAATTCGTATGAGCTATGAAATTTATAGTGAATGAGTTGATTTAAATGGAATTGAAAAACAAGAAATGAATAGTGAAACTGTGAGATTTTGGAGTATTAAAAAGTCTGAAATTTGTTTGGGATGAATAGTAATAGTGTTAGGTGTTTGATCTGAAACTTTTATAAAATTTTCCAGATAGATCTAGAGGGATTTTGATAAAATAATCTTCATGAAAGTTGTATCTTTTGTTGATATCTTTCTATCGTTATAAAATATGACATTTTTCAATATCAGGATTGAGAGTTATGTTCATTCGAATTTAAGTTTATTTTGTTTTGTTTTTGAAAATGCTCATAAGGGTAGGTTTGTGTATACTTTACTTTGAGGCAAATTCTGGACTGATATAGTTTTAATTGGATCAGGTAGCCTTATTAAAAGTTATAGAGGGATTTCATAGCTGTACAATGATGTGTAATATGCCATTTGTGGATGTGGGAATTGAAAGATATGAATTTTTGAAGTTTGGATGTTGTTTAGGGTGAATTTATGGGGCATAATTTTTGATTGAAACTTTGACCTAGTTATAGGTAGAAATTGCTTTTAAGTTCTTCATAAAAGTTGTAGATTGTGTTTTTATCTTTCCATGGATATAAAGTATGACATTTTTGGACAATGGAGTTGAAAGTTATGATTTTTAGAAGTTGTGTTACTGTTTAGGGTGACTTTAATTGGACAGTAACTTTGATTGGGATTTTGAATCCTTTAGAGGTCGATTTGGTTTTTGAGTTCTACATGGAAGTTGTAGAGCTTTCTTTCAGCTTTCCATTGATACCAAATTTGTAAAATTTGGAGCTCTGGATCAAGAGTTATAAATTTTGGAATTTTGGTAGTTTAAAAAAAGAGAGAGGAAAGTGGCAGTTCGCGATCGTGACTAGCTCACGATCGCGAACCGGTCGCAGGACGACGCCCTCAAGAGGGCGAGAACACTCACGATCGCGAGCGCGCACGTGCAGCTCACGTCTCGCGGTCGTATGTAATTTTTGTTATTTTTCCCCAATCCGACCCTTTTCCATTCTTTTGCTTATAATTTTTCCGTCCGACATCCGATTCACCTGATTTTTAAAGCGTTGTATTCCTAAGACATTGCTCTACCTATCCATGAAAATTATGGATATTTGAGATTAAATTGAAAAAGCTTGATTGAATCAAAGAGAGAGGATTAGTTAAAGAGTTTCAGTTGGACATTTTTCTGAACATGCTTAGGTATTTTGATGATATCTTGATCTGTGGAGATCCAATTGAGTTGATTCTTGTTGCAACATAAACTAGAGACATGGAATTACAAGTTATATGAAATGATTGAAGTTCAATGCAGCCCCTAAGACTTTCAATTTCTGAATTGAAGTTGGGTATAGTGTTCAGTCTTGGATTAGTAAGAGCTGAAAGTGTTTAGGCCATGACTTTTGCTCTAGTCATCCAAATGAGGTGATCTTTGATTTGGATTAAACTAGAGAAATAGGGTTACAAATGCTATGAAGAAATTGAGTTTCAATTTAGTCTTTAAGAATATCAATTTTTGGATGAAAATAAATCGTAGGAAAATGTTTTAGCATAAGAATAGTCTGAAAATGTTTGGAGTATAACTTTTGGAGTATTGAACCAAATTAAATAATTTTGGTGTCATTATAAAATTGAGACTATGAGGAACATTTCTCTAGAAGGAAGTTTTAGCAAATTCCTTCAATTTGATGATTAGAAAAATGTCCTAAGTTAATCATAATTTAATGATATTTTGAGACTTGGATATATTTTATGATTTTGAGGAATTAATTAGCATGTTAATGTGAGTAATTAACATGTTAATGTTAATTAAGATCATATGGCATAGGTTGATTGGATTAAATTGAATTAAAGTGTTAAAAATACATGAGGGGCAAAATTGGAAGAATACTTAAGCTTTTAAGTTACAAAGCTTATAAGGAAGGGCAAATTAGTCATTACTCAGTCATTAATGGCAACTTGATAAATAAGGAGTGTGGGCTTTCGTATAAGAAGAAGAGAAGCACGAAATTGAAGGAAAGAAAGGAACAAAAGGAAAGAAGAAATGAGAGAGTGAGTATTCGAATGGAGAAGAGGAGAAAGAAGAAAGAACTTTTAGGGTTTGATTTTTCTAAGTTTTTAAGAGGGTTTTCGAAGTTGATTCAACAGGGAAAAATGAAGAGGAGCACAAGAGCTTTAATTCAAGCCAAGAAACCTCTCTTTTGGTGAAGATTAAGGTAAGATTGGAAATTTGATTTGTTGAATTTTGACAAGATTTTGGTTTAAATAGCTTGAGAAAAGTATGAGATTAAGTTTACTAAGGTTAATTTTGGTGATCATATGTTATGAATTACTCAATTTTGGATTTTTATTAATTAGGGAATTTTGCCTTAGATGAAGGAAATTAAGAGAGGCAATGGAGAAAGAGAGGCTTTGAACAAGTTTCAATCAAGGATATGAGGTGGGTACCATGTTTATGATTTGAATTATAAGCCAATTGTATGTTTTCGAAAAATCAAGAAGAAAAATGTTTTCAAATTATTGTTTTCGAATGATTTGATAATATTGCTACAATGATTAAACTCATTATTTTCGAATGATTTGAAAAAAATTGCCAATATTTTTGCATTACTTATGTTTGAATGTTTGAGAATTTGTTATGTGCATCTGATTAAAATTGTGAAATTGTGAACTTCTGAATGGAAATGTGTTTGATATGGTATGATTATGAAAACTAAGCTTTTGAAACGTGCCTTCGGGCAAATCAGTTTTCAAGTGTGAAAATATGTTATGTGGGTTTGGTTAGGTCCTATAAGATGTCAAGTGCACTTATCCAAAAGGCTTCCCCCGCCTGCCCGCTAGTGGCATTGGAGCTCCGTTAAGGACTCTCATAAGTTCACGGCTACACAGGACCTCTATGCGAGAATGTGTAGTACATTTTATTTTTGGACTGACCCAAACTATTCTGATGTGTTTATGTGTTTTTGATTCTATTTATAAGTATGATGCATACATGTTTTAAAAGTGTTCATGAATTATTTGATAAATTGAGAAATTTTGAGAAAGAAGCATTTGATGATTTCCTATTGTGAAATTTCTATACCTTTGGAAAGCTAGAAAGATAATCTATAAATTTCAAGAGACATCTTTATGTAATTCAACCTAGATTAGCATAATTTTTACCCTAAAGTCAGAACACGAATTTTACCCTTATGAAAGATTTAAAAATGCAATAGAAATTCACTTCCTCTAATGTAATATCATTTTATAACAATTCAACTACCAATATTATTTCCTCATACTCTCTAATCTCTACACATTTAATTCATTACTTACAACTAATTCTCATTCTTCACAATTTCCTATCTTCTTTTTCCACAACACATCTCAGTTATATATAACAACAATTCGTATTCAAAAATTTATCATCTCAAATCGATAATT
The DNA here is from genome assembly GCA_029891385.1 of Erythroxylum novogranatense. Taxonomy (NCBI): domain Eukaryota; kingdom Viridiplantae; phylum Streptophyta; class Magnoliopsida; order Malpighiales; family Erythroxylaceae; genus Erythroxylum; species Erythroxylum novogranatense. The sequence continues at coordinate 26,391,038 of CM057224.1, read as the reverse complement.
TCCTCAAGTATACCTAATTTAAACTCATTCTCATCTATACACAAACTCATGTTTCATTAGCCTTAAAAGAAAAGAGTTTTACAAAGCTTTAATGAGCATTCTAAGCCACAATACATCATAATCCAAAAATACATAGTTTATATAAAGTAGAATTGCTCAAATTCCAACTACAACCTTTTTTTTCATAAATTACTCCAAACAAAACAAAACATGAAAATTCGAAGTGATGCCTTGACTCTCGGTCACTTATCTCTTGCTCCTCACTTAGAGATGGGAAGGAATGGGGGTGAGCTTAAAAGCTCATGGGTAACAAGTTTATAACTAGAAACAAGCAAAAACCCTTGAAATATTTATTTCCATTTTAAAATTCACATTGAAATCCATGTAACACATATTTTCCAAATTCATAACTTATCAAACAATTCATAAACATCATGAATCATGAATTCATCAAACTTGTCACAAATCATAAACACATAAGCACGTCAAAATGGTTTGGTAGATCCATAAATAGAACGAACTAACGCATTCCCACATAATGGTCTTGTGTAGTCGTAAACAGAACGAACTATCGCAATCCCACGTAGTGGTTTTGCTTAGTCGTGAACATGAGGGAGTCTGTAAAGGAGTTCCATGTCACTAGTGAACAGGCAGGAGAAGCCTTTAGCTAAAGTGCACTTGACATACAGAATGGACCAACCAAACTCATATAACATGTATTTCATAACTTATTAACTTGTTACCCAAAATGGCACTTTTTTTGAAAAATGATTTCATAAATATAGTATCCTTTCAAAAATCATTTTTATATTCTTTTCATAAATCATCAACACAATGTTCACATACTAAACACGAAGTACTTTCTCAAAGCATTTAAAGAACAATAATAGCATATTTAAAAAATAGTTAAAGTCATTTATTTCCATTTCTTGAAAGAAACATGTATGGCTTATTTACTTAATTATAAACATATACCCCACCTTGAATTCCTTACTTAAGAACTTGCTTAAAAGTGACTCTACTCTTGTTCCTTTTGCCTTTCTTGATTTTCTTGAATCTTCACCAAATGAAGAGTTTCTTCACTCAAATGGAACTCTACTCTTCCTCTTTCTTTTTCCCTTCTTGCACAATCTCAAAATCTCTCTTAAAACTAAGAAAGATGGAATCCTAATTGTTTTTCCTTCTTTTCTCTTAAACCACTGAAACACTCTTCCTCTATTTCTTATTTTTGGTATCCCCTTCCTTCTCTCCTTTTAATTTCATTTTTTCTTCCTCTTAAATGCAAGATCACATTTTCATCTTCCAATCCTACCCTTAATGAGTGTGCCATGTCTATTTCAGCCTTCCTTATATGCCTTATGGTTTTTTATCCTTAAATGAACTACCAAAAGTACCCTTATACAATCTTATTACCTTAACACTTTAATTCAATTAATCTATGTCATATAATCTTCCTAACATGAACATAATAATTAACTCCACAAAATAATTCTATAAAGACCTCATAATTAATTTAAATCATGCTTAACTAGAGAAAAAATTTGGGGGCCAACACTACGGTTTTAATATATCAAGAATAAGATAGAAAAGTATCCAAGTTCATGTATCAATTTCTAGCACACTTCATCATTAATATCATATAGAATCCATCTCAATTCAATCATCATAAACTCTCTATTATAACATATCATAAGAATAATCTTTTACTTACTTTTCTATCTCAAATTCCAGCTCAATTCATCAAGTTAACCTAGCTCTCCATGCATGCAAAATCATCACCAATTCAAGGTATCAATAGGTTGGTTTTCAACAAGGTAAAATGATGATAGCTATCTTTGAGTAGATTTTTATGTGGATCTTGAGCGACTATGAACAAAATGAAAGCAAGATACATAAGCTATCAAGGTTTCGGTGGTAAGAGTAATGGAAAAAAGAAAAATGAACAAAGCTGAATTGTTCTTACAGAAACTTGACACATTAGGCGCTAGGTGTCACCTTGTTACTATTACATATGTTCCTAAGCATGTAAGCTATTTATCCACTCCATAAGCTGCCAAATGTCACCTAGTTACTAGTCCATTTTTCACTCAGTGATCAATGGTCAATTAATCTCTATGCCAAATGTCACTCATTTTATAGGCTTTGTCATCCTAATTTTTCATGTATCCACTTGTCTTAGCACTTGACATTTTACCTAGACTAAATATATATTTTAATTTATCAATTTCTCAATTGTAATAATAAATTTCAAGTTACCAATTATAGTCCATCAATTCTTGCCATTAGAAATCCAAAGTACAAGACATTGGAAAAACACATTCATGTTACATTCATTTTAATTTCATACCTGGGACTATGTCAATTGAGTGCAATTTGTCTAAATCACAATTCATGTGCGTATGCTAATATTATGCATATGAATACAATCATAAAATCATTTAACAAATATACCAAATTCATTCTACCTGATGTTACTCATGTGACTCAATAGTCTAACACTTTAGATCCTTTAATAATTTAAGAGTGGGCTATCACACCCATCTTTAAATAGATTATTAATCTTTGCTTTAAAATAGAAAATTTTACTTCTATAGGTCGAATGTAGTTATGCAAATATGTTTTTTATTCATTTTTTAATGATATCATCAGGTATCTTTTATATATTATATTGAGCCTAAATCAAATTTTCTTTAACGTTAATAACTTCCTAATGAGTGTTGCTAAAGCTCTTATGATTGAGAGTGTCAAGCTTCTCTTTCACCATTTATAATTTCCTCATATAGATATAAGATTGCTTACCCTAAATTTCAGAACTTATTCCTTTTAGGATAACTTCTTCAAACCCTTCAACTTTAACTAGAACATTATTAAAGTGAAAGTGATCTTTCTTATAATATACCAAGGTTAGGTTATATATTTCAATAGAAGTACGGTTTGGAAAAAGAGGATAATTGAATAAGGCTTGCTCCACGAGAATATGGTTAACTAGTAATCATTTATAATGGATCTGTCAAGTTTCTTTATTATACACCATTTACCAGTTTGGTTGTTGCCCCATCTAAGAAGTGTCCTTCCATTTTTAGATCAATTACCTTAATATGGTTTACAAAAATCCTAAAACCACCATTAAAGTTCCTTAAGATTATATTCCCATTTACTTCAAATGGATAAAGAGTGATATTAAATCCTTAGTAATTAGTTATGGAGCATCCATGTTATCATGAATTTCCTTCAACTTATTCCATAGAGAATTCATTAAGAAAGCTAAGCTAAAATTGTATACAAATGTAACATGAAAATTGATTTTCTCTTTCAAGATTCTTTTTGATACATAAATGGATAAGTTAGTATGTGATGATATTTTGCAAAATCTCTATTATATTATGATCATGAGTAACAACTATTTTACCTTTATAGTGAAAATTATGATTAGAGATGATTGATTAAGGTTTGCTCAAGAAATCCAGCTTCTTCTAATTTTCCTCTTTAATCTTAGTTTCCAGAAGACCTATAAGCAAAGTTTTGATATGTTATAATTCATATCAAAATACTTATTATTTATTAGGGCTTTAACATTATATAAAAGGATTGATATAAAAAGGGTAAGAATTTTTAAAGCTTTTAGCTATTTTTCCTATTTGACTTCCTTCTAATATAAACTTTGAAATCATTACCTACACTGCTTTCCTACTTCTTCCTTGTTTATATTCCTATTATTCACATTTTATGATATATTTGCAGTTAAGGTCTCCTTTTTAGTCTCTGAACTATTCAGTTAAGCTCTAACATCCTTATCCATTATTGTGGCTAAAAGTTCAACACATTTTGTCAGCTTATCCTAGTTCTAACTAAGCTCTTTATGTATAAAAACTTCTTCTCTAACAAAATCAATTTTCATAAGTTTATAGTAATCACCTCTCTGAAATTTCTTGCCTACTTCCATTTTTTACCTTGATAAGATAAGTTAGGCCTCCATTGATAAAATACTTTAATAAAATCCTTAATTAGCTTATCATTTTCTCTTATCCTCATAATTGGGATTGTTTGTTGTAGGTCTTGAAGATATTAACCACTATACATATTATGGCATAACTCAATAGTTTCATACCTTCTGTGACCCATGCAAATTAGTTTCCTAATATAGCTTGGAAAATGGCCTCTGCCCTTAGTAAACCATAGTCTAAAAACATATTGTGTATATTGATCTATAAAGGAACTTGCTTCTACTTCAAATTATCCAAATGGATGTTTGGCTTCCATTTACAGAGGAATAATCATAATTCCAAAGAACTACCTCTAAAATTTTTGGAGCATCAAATTTAAAATCAAACTTAAGCAGAAAGAGATTTTCTTCATTCATAACATTTATTTTAAGCCCAAAATTTTCCATTGGTATGTATGCTAAGTGCTCAATAATAGATAGGTTAGATGCTTGACCACAAAGAAACAAACTAAAATTGATGTCCATTTTGATGCTCCATCTTTTAGAATTTCCAGTGGGGGAGCTATTACGTTGTTTCTGTAAGGTTTCAATCATGCATCTTGTACATAATATATATCAAATATACATATCAGAAAATAAAATATAACCTCAAAAATTAGATCTACTCATGCATATAGATATAGAAAACCAAAACAAGAAATGTAAGATGTTTATATACATTTTTGAAGATCTCCTTCTTTCTATAATCTTCTCTGCATTAGGTTGTCATAAACCACAATGATCAATGCTGACCATCTTTAATGAAAGTCCACAAGAAGATAGAAGGATGAAACCTGATTAGGAGATGGCTAAAATTCTTTCTTTATGATAGCAAAGACAAAAACTCATGTGATAGTTACAGCGAAAAACGTCTGTGTGTGTAAGAAAGAACCTTTCTTTCTCTTGTGTCTTACACAAGATACACAAAAATGATGATTATTTTGCCCTCTTTGGCCTGCCATAACCCCCATCATTAATGGGAAGTTATGGGAAGTTAATGGTTATGAATAACATGCATTAATAAAAGTTATGGGAAATTAATGAACATGAATAGCATGCATTAATGGAAGTTTTGGAAAGTTAATAACCAAATTGGCAGCCAACAACACTTATTTTTAGTCTATTCCTTGCAACATTTTCTACCACAATCACATCGTGATACAATCCCAAAACACTCTCTCATATCTTAAATTACCATTCAGGACCATTTTACTCATGTTTCGAATCTCCTATGTATGTGACTCATTAGGTTCCTGATTATGTTGGCCACTTGAATTAACATTTAATTCAAGTCAAGAGCAGTATCTAGCAACACGTCATGACCACCAATTGATCGAAAAGTTAGTGATTTGACTATGAACCCTTCCACACGTAATGTTGCTATGTAATTCATCATTTCACCATCTGTACCCACTTGGTTCAGAGTATGGTCAAAGTGTCAACTCCCACTAGACTGACTACGTCACATCTAGTTCAAGTGATATTAGATTTTGTTATAAGGATCTCATTACTCTATGTATCATTGAAGACTCTTTTCATGACACATATCTACTTTAGCCAGAGACTTTCGTGTAATGACCCTGACAAGAGGCCGTGGGTATCATCTCCTTCTATCAAGAGTGGTGAATCCTTTATTGGCTACTTAATTACCTTCGAATATCTCAAGCTGTACCTAATCACCACCGTATGAGTAACCTTTGAAAGGCATCGATGAATGGAGTCAAAGCACATGATCAGTATCGGAGATATCCTTGAGCACCTTAAGTCAAAAGATACTTGCACCATTGCTATAATGAGACTATAATTAACACTGGAATAGAATATCTATATGATTATCTCATAGTAGGTCAATCCAATGTACTTACTACCCTTATTAAGCATCCAAATGTTAACTTTAAACAACTCATGTCTACATCTTATGAGATCTACTACATGATCCAATCAAGGAGTAACATGTGATAGACTATCCAGATTAATGATATCCCATCTCATTAATTCTATGATTAGGGAAAGTTTAGACGCTAACATAATTACACATGATAGAAATCTCATTATCATGATCTCATTATGATTTCCTCCATGCTATGTTTTGTATCAAAGGCTTCACTAAATCAATTTAAGATCAACATCAAATATGTAAATGTATGGACATCAAAATAATGAAAAATGCCTTTATTAATCTAAAATGATTTGTACAGTAAGTGCTAAAGGTGATTGCCTTTAGAGCACTTCTATAACAAACTCCCATCTATACTAAAATCAATTGCCTTGATATCTAATACCATAGATGTGTACATGTGACATAAAACTCTTTCAAAAATAGGCTTAGTCAACAAATCAATTATATTCTGATCAGTGGGAACTCTCTCTATCTTGACATCATTTCTACCAATGATTTCTTTAATCAAATGGTAGTGCTTGAGTACATGTTTAGACTTTTGATGAGACCTCGGTTCCTTTGCTTACATTATAGCCCCATTGTTGTCACAATATAACTGCACCAGGTCAACGATACTTAGAACCATACCAAGTTCCATGATGAACTTTGTGATCCAAACCGTTTCCTTTACTGCTTCTAAAGCTACAATGTACTTTGCCTCTGTCATCGAATCAATAATCGTCTCTTATTTGAAACTTTTTTTAACTAACTACACCATCATTCATTGTGAATAAGTATCTGGACTGGGATCTAGAGTCATCCCTATCGGATTAGAAACTGGCACCAGTATACCCACTTACCACAAGATCACCTTCTCCATATACCAATAATACATCTTTAGTTCTTCTTAAATACTTAAAGATATTCTTAACAACCACCTAATGACCCTCACCAAGGTCTGACTAGTATCTGTTTGTAACACTTAGAGCATACGATACATTGGGTCTAGTACATAATATAGCGTACATGATTAATCCTATAGTCGAAGCATAAGGAATCAAACTCATGCGAATTCTCTCATCTTGTGTCTTTAGACACATATATTTAAAGAGTGTAATCCCATGTACCATGGGAAGATAACTACTCTTGGACTACTCCATGTTAAACCCCTTTAACATCTTGTCTATATATGTAGACGGAGAAAGACTAAGTAACCTCTTAGATCTATCTCTATAGATCCTTATCCCTAAAATATAAATCACTTCTCCAAGGCCTTTCATAGAGAACTTCTTAGTTAACCAAATTTTGACTTATTGCAAAGTAAGACATCATTTCCTATTAGCAATATCTTATCTATATACAATATAAGGAACACGATTGCACTCCCACTAACCTTCTTATACACACACGACTCATCCAAATTTTGTGAGAAATCAAACACTTTAATTGTCTTATCAAATTGAATATTCCAACTTCTAGATGCTTGATTCAATCCATAAATGGATTTCTGAAGCTTGCATACCTTTTCTCCATTCATAGATATGAAACCATTAGGTTGTGTCACATCCATGGTTAGGTTTCCATTAAGGAACATCAACTTCACATCTATTTGTCATATCTCATAATCATAATGTGTGGCAATTGTTGGAACCCGACCCGGAGACCGGACCCCAACTGTTGGATCCGAGACCCAACTGCGTCTTGCTCTCTTGCTTTGATACCACAGATGTTGGAACCCGACCCGGAGACCGGACCCCAACTGTTGGATCCGAGACCCAACTACGTCTTGCTCTCTTGCTTTGATACCACAGATGTTGGTCCCCGTTACCGGAATCCAACTCTTGAACCGGAAGATATGAAACTTAATCATCTTGCCTTGTAGGGTTCATTTTATTTAACCCAAATTTCAAATTGATTTCTCTTGTAAATCATAGCCTTATGACTCTTGTTTAATTTAAGACAATAATCGCTTCAATCGTAGTTCTACAACTCAAGATATCGACAAAATACCAACATGTGTTCATATCTCGATCATGCTCACTCGATTGACCCTTTACTTGCTTTCATGCCAACTCGTTCAATTTAACTCCAAATGACACAAATTCTTATGGGTAGGTACCTACATGTCTCATGAATCCATGGCTCAAAAATCCCTTCATTTGGAGGTCTGATGAGGAAGTTATGATCAAAAGAACCCGCTATGTTCATATTTTGAAAAGCACAGGCTGTGTGAAATTTATACTGTCAATCACACAGTCTGTGTAACCCACTGCTACTGCGTCTTTGCACCAGAAAGTTACACGGGCTGTGTAATTTTTTGCCAACACGCCTCCTGCACCAGAAAGTTACACAGTCTGTGTGAAAATTCACACAGGCTGTGTAATTTTCTGTCAACACGCCTCCTGCACCAGAAAGTTACACAGTCTGTGTGAAAATTCACACAGGCTGTGTAATTTTCTGCCAACACCCACATTTTACACTCTAAACCCTCTTCAATCCAAACACCTACATACAAACTTAAATCCTCCATATCCCACAACACATTATCAACCTAATTATCCCAATGGATCTTCAATGGCAACAACACACTCCTAAGCTTCTAAACTTTCTCAACTTCCAACTTCTAACCACTTGACACTAGCATCTTTCAAAGCTCATAACTTCTCATTCCTAGCTCCAATTGAAGCAAATCATACACCATTTTAAAGATCTAATCTTAAGCTACAATTTCCAAGAAGATCTCTCCATCTAATTCAAACTCTAATAGAGTCTAAAACCAATTGGAAGTTGTTGCACAATTTTTGGGAAAATTGGACAGCACCTCCCCTATTTTATTCCTAACCCAAATCTTCAATCTAAGGCTATAACCTGCATAACCATCAATCGACCTCATTCAACATGTTTCAATTCTAAGGTATCTCCTAATACCATTTAAAGCAACAACCACACTCTTAATCATCTAAACATATCCAAACTATAACAATGATGCAATTGTCTTAAACATACATGGATTTCTCAAAATACATTAAAACTTAGCATTCTTGCATTCATATGAAATCATAAGTTATTACAAAGCTTTAGAGGGCATTTCAAGCCACTCCATCATATCCCAAAAATACAAGCTTGCCAAAAACTTCATTTGCTCAAAATGCATCTAAAGCATTGATTTACAAAAGTTAACTTGAAAATACATCAAAAACACAATCTTGGAGTGTTGGAACCCCTCCCCGGTGATTCGCGGGCCCGACGTCCTACATGACATCTAGACGCGCATCTCACAAGGGAGGAATTCCTTACCACGAAAGAAATCTCAAATCGAACTTATTTTAACGTCATCGGAACAAAACCTGGTAAATTCGCCCTAATTATCCTCCAATAAAATTTATCTGCTTAGGGCCCATAACTAAATCCGATTCCTAAGCTAAAATGCAAAACCATATCTCTGGGTTAATTAGAATTAGAAATCGCCTCAATCGGATCTCTATAGCTCACAAAATCGCCCGAAAACAGAAATACATTCAAAATCGTCACGTAATTGACTCTCATCAATATTACCCGTGAATTCCGACCCAAAACCTGACACTCTCATTTTACTAAAAAGGGGTATAAAATTTTCTTTAGAACTCAATGCTCGAAAACTGAGTGAATCCGAGGCCAAACGAAAAAGTTACAAGCAAAAGAGTGAGAGGACATTCAGATATTAGACGAGGGCACGTCTAACAGGTTTAGAGACTAGACGTGGCCACGTCTAAGGATGAAGTCTAGATTTGTAGGAAAATTTCAGAATTTGCAAACATCATAACTTTTGCTCCCGAAGTCTAAAATTCGTAAATTTGGTATCAATAAAAAGGTAAAAGGGAGCCCTACAACTTCCTAGAAGGATTTAAAAACTACTTTAGCCGTTAAGAGGGTCAAACTTTGCTTTAAAGTTTCAGCCCAAATTCAAATCCTCCTACACCATGCCAAAAGTTTGAGGATTCATATCTTTTAGCTCACAAGTCAAAAAATGACACATTTTACCTCATTGGAAAGATAAAAAGATTCTCTACAAGTTTCATGAAGGGTGCAAAAATCGAAACAATCATTTAGAGGGGTAAAAACACAGCCAAAGGTTCAGCCTAAAAACTAGCCAATGAAACAGTAATTTGACAGAATGAACAGTAACTATCAACTTCCAAACCTCATAACTTTTTCTTCCTAACTCCAATCATTGCAAATCATACCTCATTTTAAAGATAGAAGGATAATCTACATTTTTCATGAAGAAAGCAAAAACCAGATCAGCCTCTAAGAGGGTAAAAAAGTCTTCCAAAGTTGCTGCAAAATTTCAGTCCCTCCTGTACAGTAGCTGAAACCTTTCAGCTCTCATAACTTTTTCATCTTAAACTCAAATGTGACAAACTTTATGTCATTGGAAAGATCTAAACATATTCTACATTCTTCAAGAAGACATCTCATTTAAATTCAAACTCTACTAAGGTCAAAACATCAATTGAAGGTTCTGCCCATTTTTAAAAAAAATGGACAGCACCTCCCCTAAAAGTTTAACTAGCCAAAATTTTCAATTTTCTCTCCATTACCTGCATAAAACTCAAGCTTCCAAACTTTTACAACTTAACTCAAACCAAATATCTCAAACTCCAATGACAGTAACACACTCCTAGGCATCTATCCATTTCAAACGTAAAGAAAATACAAGCTCACCCTTACTTTTATCAATTTCAATCATACATTCATACATTCTTAGAAATCATATACAAGATACCTTTTAAACTCAAAACTCTTACTTTTACTTGGAAACAAGTTAATACAAAGCCTCAAGGGCATTCTAGCCCGAATACATCGAAAGAAACAAAATCCAAAATACAAAGAGAACCATTATTCCACAATACAACCTAAAGCTTTGTTTTCTCAATTATCACTTCAAAAGCAAAATGCATCGTAGTATTTCCTCAATCTCGATGCAATGACTCGGTTTCTCGCTTGACACCTGTGGAGGAGAAATGGGGTGTGAGCTCGACGGCTCAGTGGGTAACAACTTAATAATCAGGGAATAAGCAAAAACCATCATTCTTTCCTTCATTTCCAAAATAATGTCACATTAATGAAAACATTCTTACTTTTCAAATCTTTTCACAAAATTTATCCCATCAAACAATTTACATACTTAACACATCACAAAACAACCAAACATTTCACAAAACACAAACAAAGTGGTTCGGTGGATCCAAAGAACGCATTACACATTTTCATGAAGCGTCATGTAGCCGTGACGAATAGGAGTCATTGAAAGGAACTCCACGGCCACTAGCGGGCAGGCGGGAGAAGCCTATGGGTAGACAGGTGCACCTGACTCAGATGAGACCACCACAAACCCAAAGAAAGCACATAATTCACATAATTTGAAACCATTAGCCGAAACTGGCCTTTACAAATTCACTTTCGCATAACTGAGCCAAACTGGCAAATCTTTTTCCGAATCATAAATTCTCGTCTTTTTCACATAACAAAGCAGTATTCAAATCATTTCAACATGAATTCACAATCAAAGCGTCTCACATACAAGTTAAACATATCGCAAGGAATAATTCATACACAAAGTCGAAGTCATTGGAAAGCATTTATTATAAAAATTCATTAAGCCTATAACTCAATTATTAAGGAATCACCTACCTTAAATTCCTTTAGCTCTAGGATTGATTAATTTGCCTCTCCTCAACTTCCAATGGCCTCTCTAAACCTTCATTAAGCATAATAATCCCATAAGCATAAGAGATAGCAAAATTCATAATCCTTAGGAAAAGGAAACATGAATTAACACCTACCCAACTTTACCCATAACTTAACTAAGCTTTTAGCATCAATACCCATCCATAAAACCATAAATTTCGAAATTTTTCTTACCTTAGGAGGTGACCCACGAAATTTTTTTCTTGCTTTTCTTGGAAGATTCATCCTTCCTTTCCACTTTCTTCTTGAACAAAACTCTTAAACTCTCCTTTCTAAGCATAGAAACCTAAGCTCCAACTCTTTTCTTCTTCTTCTTCTTCTTCTTCTTCTTCTTCTTATCTCCACCGAAACCCTTCCCCCCTTCTCTTTTTCTATGAAATTTCGTATGTCTCTTTAGAAGACTTAGGAAAAATCTTGCTTTTATCTAAAAACCTATGACCAAACGATGTAGTTTCACCAAACTCTTCCTTATTCATGCAATTTTCGTTTGTTTTTCCCTCACCATACGGCTATGTCACCAAACACTTCATTTCTTCTTCATTTAGTTCAATACTCCTTCCTTTAATGACATGTAAAATGGGCTAAAGGCCCATCTTATAAACCTTAAGCCTTAACAACAAACTAAGTAACTTTCTAAATTAATCCTACACCAACTTATGCCTTTAATTATACCAACTTATCAAAATTCTAAATTTAACTAAATCCTTTCAATTAAATTCTATTAATCCCAAATTAATTCTAACTAAAAAGGAAATTATCAATCTAAACCTCAAAATAAAAATAAATCATGCTTAATGCGAATCGGGGCCCAACATGGAGTATGCCTTGAGCTCATTCTTCGTGATCCCGATCTTCACCTGGAGATGGGACGGGAAGGTGGGGGTGAGCTTTCGCTCGTGGGTAACACGTTTATATTTATGGAAATAAGCAAAATTCGTTGAGTTACTTATGATTCAAGCAAATTCTCAAAAAAATCTAACCTTATAAGACATGCATCAATCATCAATCACACACTTCTCAATATTTGCAACAATCATGGAATGTTTATCATCGTTCATACAAGTAAACACAAACACAACACAATTGGCTCGGTAAGTCCATATTCATGGCACTACATAATCTCATAAATGATCTTATGTAGGCAAAATCTTGAGGAGCCCTGAAAGGAACATCCTTGCCACAATCGGGCAGGCGGGCGAAGCCTTATCATGGTCGACGTGCACGTGACATTTCTTGGGGACTATACCTTACCCACATAACATATACTTCATGCATTCAAAACATCATGTTGCCCAATTAGCATAGTCTTGAAATCTCATTTTCATGCACATGTCATAATTCTCAATTCATCAATCTCATTTTCAAATCAATCATCAAAACCATGCTCATTCATCTCAAGTCAACTCAATCATTATAACAATTACATAACAATTAACATTCATGGCTAAACTTCTTACATGAGTATAATCATAAAACAATTCACAAGCATTTATAGCATCATTAAGAATCACTCAAAAGTAGTTGGAAAACAATTAATTACATTGGTTAAATATCATTTATAGCTTATAAACATAAAGATAAAAGTGAAACCCACCTTATATCCTTGCTTAAACTTGCCTAAGGAAGTTCCCCTTCTTGTTCTTCTCCTCTTTCTTGTCCTTCTTCAACCATAACAAGAAAATAACCCCATATCAATCTCACTTCAATTTAGAAACCATGTTACACCTTTCATGAAATCAACTTTAGAATCACTATACCCATTCCATCCTTAGTCTTTCTAACCAAAAACCCAACTAAATCTCACACTTAAAAAAAAGGCTTACCTTAAATCTTCAACAACACCAAGAGTTTCTTGGTTCAAGATGAAGCTCTAGCCTTCCTCTTCACTTTTAACTCTTGGACTTTCTTCAAAATCTTACCCAAACTCTTGGAAAATCAAGACCTAGGCCAAGCTTCTTTCTTTTCTCCTTCTTTCTCCCTCATTGCGAAAATCCTCTCCTCCCTCTCTATTTTCGTATTCTTCCTCTCTTCCTCTACTAAATCACTTATTTCCTCTTCCTTTTATACTTCTTTATTACTTACTTAAGCCCAAGCCCAAGTCCATTTCATTCCTTCTTCTTTCCTTCTTCCTTCCTTCTTCATTTTTAAACCACTCAAGCCCACTTCTTCTGTTAGCCCCAAATTTTTTTAGGATTAATCATGATTAGATTAAATTGTTTAAGTTAGATTAGCATTAATTAAGGTGTCATAAATTAATATATGATAGCATTAATGAGTTAGGTGAAGAATTTATGAAGTTAAATATGTTAGTTGGACTTAGGTGAGTTAGGTGTAATTAATGTATTAATTGGGCTTTGGGTCCAAATGAAGTAAGAAAGAAGAGAGGAATTTAATGCAATGGGCTTGAAGGAAAAGAGTTAGTGGGCTTGAGTAAGTAAGGAGGAGAAATGAAAAGAAGAAGAAGAAAGAAGAAGGAAGTAAGTTGGGCTTAGGCTTATTGGGCTTAAGTAATTTAGAAAGGAGTATATAAGGAAGGAGATAAGTGATTTTGTAGGAAAAGAAGATAGAAACGAAATTTGGAGGAGAGGAAAGAAGAGTGTCGTGAAAGGAGGAGGAAAAGGAGAAAGAAGAGGCTTGTTAGGGTTTGGCATTTCCATGAAAGTGAGTGGGTTTTAAAGAAAGTCCAAGAAGAAAAGTGTGGAGGAGAGTCTAAGCTTTACTTTGAACCAAGAAACCACTTGGTTGGTTAAGGATTTAAGGTAAGTTCTTGGTTTAAGGTTAAGTTTTGTTTGGGCTTTGGTTAGAAAGATGAAGAATAAGATGGGTCTAGTGATTCTCTTATGAATTTCATGATTTAGATTTTAGGTATTTCAATTTCTAAACCCTATGTTGATATGGGGTTATTTTCTTGTTATGCTTGAAGGAGGACAAGAAAGAGGAGAAGAACAAGGAGAGGAACTTCCTTAGGCAAGTTTAAGCAAGGATAAAAGGTGGGTTTCATATTTATCTTTATGTATATAAGCTACAAATGTAAATAAATGCATGACATTAATGAGCTTTGATCACTTGGTTGTTGTATTAAATGTGTGTGATGGAATGATGAATGTGAGTGTATTAAATGCTTGATGATGATTGAAACTGTCATGAAGAAACTTGTTGAATGAATATAATGAAAGGCATGAACGATGTATGAAAAGATGATTTCAAAGAAACAATGAATTGGATAAGAACAGTCCAATTTCCTTGTATGATTCATGATTGCTATGTTATGTGGGTAAGGTATTGTCCTAAGAACTGTCACGTGCACGTTGACCATGAAGCCTTCGCCCGGCTGCCCGATTGTGACAAAGGATGATCCAACATTTTGGACTCCTAAAGATTTGCCCATATAGACTCATGAAATGAGACTATATGGTTTCCAAAAATAAGGACTTACCGATCCATTTGATGTGTTTCATATGTGATTACATGAAAATGCAAGAATGATGAATGTTTGAATTGTGAGAAATTATGTTTGAGTATTAATGAACATTGCATGATGCATGTATTATGATTGTATTGAAAGATTGCTAAAAGTATGAATAACTAATAGGACTGCTTGATATATAAATATAAATGTGTTACCCACGGAGCGAAAGCTCACCCCTAAAAATTTTCCAGGAAATGAGCAGGATCCCGAGGAGCAAGCTTAAAGGCATTTACTCCAAGATTTTCTTTTGATTTTGTATTTGAAATGATTTTTGTAAAACAATGCTTTAGTTGCATTTTGAGAAGATATTATATTTTGAAACTTCATTGTAATTGGGCTTGAAATGCCCACTAAAGCATTGTATGAATATGACATGATTTGATGAAGATGGACTGAATGAATTATGAAAGCAAAAATGTTCAGTTTTAATGTATTTTGAGAAATCCATGTATGTTTAAGACAATTGAATCATTGTTATAGTTTGGATATGATAGATGATTAAGAGTGTGGCTGTTGCTTCGAATGGTGTTTGAAGATACCTTAGGGTTTAATCATGTTATATGAGGTTGTATGATGAGTTTTATGCAGGTGGAAGTCTTAGAATTGAAAATTTGGTAGTTGCATTTTAAGGGGGATGTGCTGTCAAATTTTCCTAAAATTTGACAAGATTAGCCTCAATATTAGACCCTCTTCGGTATGAATTAGATCAATGAGTCTTCATGAAGATTGTAGTAGAGTTTAGAGTTTTCAAGGTATATAGTTTGCTAAATTTGGAGTTTGAGTCAAAAGATATGATCCTTACTAGAAAAGTAGAAGATAGAAATCAGAAGATAGAAAAGCGAAGATAGAAATCAGAAGATAGAAAAGCGAAGGAAGGAAAGCGTAAGATAGAAATCGGAAGATAGAAAAGGAAGGAAGGAAAGCGAAGATAGAAATCAAGATAGAAAAGGAAGGAAGGAAAGCGGAAGATAGAAATCAAAAGATAGAAAAGGAAGGAAAGAAAGCGTAAGATAGAAATCGAAGATAGAAAAGCGAAGGAAGGAAAGCAGAAGATAGAAATCAGAAGATAGAAAAGCAGAAGGAAGGAAAGCAGAAGATAGAAATCAGAAGATAGAAAATCAGAAGGAAGGAAAGCAGAAGATAGAAATCAGAAGATAGAAATCAGAAGGAAGGAAATCAGAAGATAAAAAGCAGAAGGAAGGAAATCAGAAGATAGAAAAGCAGGAGGAAGGAAATCAGAAGATAAAAATTAGAAGGAAGGAAACCAGATGATAGAAATCAGACGATAGAAAACCAGATGATAGAAATCAGACGATAGAAAACCAGATGATAGAAATCAGACGATAGAAAACCAGATGATAGAAATCAGACGATGGAAAAGTAGGACGCTGCAGAATGTAGGAGATAGAATCAGCCTTTGTAGTCTTCATAAGAGTTGTAGATCTAGATGTCTACTTTCATATGGTGAAAGAACAAAAACATTTGGAGCTATAGATTAAAAGTTATAGCAATCGCGCCAAAAGAGTTTTGATTCAATTTCTGAAGTGAGCATGGTCCGTTGTTTTGGGAATATTTCCCTCATACGACCTCCAAATGAGGTGGGGCTTGAACCATTGGATTTATAAGACACATATATTTCACTCCATAAAATCCGGTATCAATTGGAGTTAAATTGAGAAAGTTTGTTCTAAAACAAGTGAAAGGTCAGTTAAGAGGGCATGTTTCGGGTATGAACTCTCTTAGGTTTTTGGAGTGTATCTTGAGTATATGACTCCGATTAAGGTGATTCTTGTTTCAGGGAGAACTTGAGACATAAAGCTACAAATTATGTGAATAAGTCAACCCATGATTTTAGTGTATACATAGTGTGTGCTTGCCACGAAAGTGGAGTTACAATTAAGAATCCTGCAAGATTATAAGCGCAAGGTTTCAGGACAACGAAAGTTGGGCTCCGAAAATGGGTTCCGACGTCTATGGTACTATAGTAAGAGTAAGAGTGTCAAGTTTAAGGTCTCAGCAAGGCAAGTGTCTCGGGGATGGGCTCCACTCGGGCTCACATCCCGGGACAGTCGGGCTCCCGGGTTCGGGGTCTGACATCTGTGGTATCAGAGCGAAACCGAGTTTAGGGTTTCCTAGGAGCCTTAGTGGGATGTCTAAGGGTCAAGTCAGCATGCATTTTCCTACATGAATTATGTGAAGTATGTGCACTGTTTTAAATGCATAACATGCAACATTGTTTTCAAATGAGTGAATTGAATTTGTTTTATGTGAACTAAAGATTTTCACTGATTTTTTTAAATTGAAGGAGTAATGCCGCCTCGAAAGAGAACTCGAGGAGCTCATTCTCGGCCCAGCTCTCAGCGTGGAAGTACGGATGAGTCGTATGTTCCGCAGGATGCAGGGACCATTCCTGTTTTCGATTCCGATGCACCAAGTGTGCAACATGAGCCGCCTCCACCTCCTCCTCCTCAAGTGAACCCTATGGATCCCCAGTTCTTCGAGGCATTCGCCAAAGCTTTCACATATGCCATGGGCCAAGGAAGACAGACTCAAGTACCAGCCCAGAGAGAGAAGAGAGGCAAGATGATAAGCTCCAAAGTATGGAGCAATTGACTTCACGGGACCACTAATCCCGAGGAAGTCAAGCATGGTCAAGAGGACCGAGAGGGTCCTAAATCGATGAAGTGCAATGATGATGAGAAGCTCGATTATGCAATCGACCATCGCAAGGGGATGCACTGACTGGTGGGAGTCGGTCTCATGATCGGAAGTACCTCCGATCGACATGGAGGAATTCTAGAGGCCTTTCGGAGGAAGTAATTCTCGATGGTCTACATGCGAGGATAAGGCCAGAAATTTTGAATCTCGCTCGAGAGGAGTTGAGTGTGGCGATCTGAATTGAAGTTCACTCGTTATCACGATATGCAGCCAATATCGTGGCAATCAAGAAGACAAATGCCGGAAATTTGAGGTGGATTGCACCTAGGGATCTCGAGAAAAGTGGTGATCCACAACTTCCGTGATTACCAAGAATGGTGGATCTTTGCTCTTCAAGCTAAGAAATTTGAGAACATCCGGTGAAGTGACTAAGAAGAGGAAGAAGAGAGAGTTCTCGAAAAGGCATGAGTGCTCCAGACTGCTAGGAGCATTAGAACTCGATATCGCAGAGTGGTGTGGGTAGCGATGGCCCCACTAAGAGTAAGCGACCTAGGGCTACTACAAGGCAAGATTCCGGTCGGCAAGTCCGGGATGGACAGGTAGGGAATCCCGTGTGATCACTTGTGGGAGATTTCACAAGGGAATGTCTGCTGAAGATAGGAGCATGTTTTGGTTTGTGGCCAAAGGGGCACCGAATCAAGGATTGCCCCAGCGGTCGAGCAGGAAGGGTCTCGATCTCAGCCCCAAGAAGAGCGTAAGCAGTGGCATCTCGGCGAAGATGGTGTGGGCGATTCAGAACTGCAAGGAAGGCATATCCGCAGGAAACCTAGAGGGCAGAGTCAGCACCACTCGAGTCTTTGCCATGACCAGGGAAGAAGCCTGCGGCGCTCCGGAAGTAGTGACGGGTATGACTATGCTATTCGACTCTCTG
Organism: Erythroxylum novogranatense; assembly: GCA_029891385.1. Taxonomy (NCBI): domain Eukaryota; kingdom Viridiplantae; phylum Streptophyta; class Magnoliopsida; order Malpighiales; family Erythroxylaceae; genus Erythroxylum; species Erythroxylum novogranatense. Next base: position 26,372,389 of record CM057224.1, on the reverse strand, counting down.
TTTATGTGTTGATTGATCTGGCTCCACCCATTCATTTGTATCTCGCAAGTATGAATATGCATGTTGTGTGTCCCGAGGTTATGGACAATTTTCTGGTTGTTAGTACTCCTTTAGGGGTAAGGTGGTGATTAGTATGATCTATAAGAATTGTGAGCTCGAGATCGACGGTCTAGAGGCGGTAGTAGATCTACTACCTCTAGACCTTCAAGGTTGGATGTCATTTGGGGATGGATGTCATGAGAAGTATAAATAAGCTAGATTGTAGTTTGAAAGAAGTAGAGTTTGATCCGGCAATGATCGAAAGTGGTTTTCAAGGGGACAAGAAACCGCCGGGCCGAGGATCATTTCGCTATGTTAGCTGACAATATGATGAGCCAAGGGTGTGAGGCCTTTTTGGCGCATGTAGTGGATTCAGAAGTGAATGTGGGCAGATTAGAAGATTATCAGGTTGTGAGGGAGTTTCCTGATGTATTCCCGGAAGAATTACGTGGTTGCCGCGGTGAGGGAAATTGAGTTCGAAATTGACTTGATTCCTGAAACCGCGCCAATCTCCATACCACCTTATAGAATGGCTCCAGTTGAATTGAGAGAACTCAAGGAGCAATTGCAGGAATTGTTGGAGAAGCAGTTCATCAGGCCGAAGTTCTTCACCTTGGGAGCTTGGTCTGTTTGTTAAGAAGAAGGATGGAACGTGGAGGATGTGCATAGACTATAGAAGGCTTAACAAGATGACGATTCAGAACAAGTATCCGTTGCCACGGATAGATGATTTATTTGATCAGCTACAGGGAGCAAGGGTCTTTTCGAAGATTGACTTAAGATCAGGATATCATCAACTCCAAATCAGGGACTCTGATGTAAGTAAGACAGCTTTCAGGACCCGTTATGGGCACTATGAATTTTGGGTCATGCCCTTCGGATTGACCAATGCCCCAGCTGCCTTCATGGATCCGATGAATAGGGTGTTTAATGAATTCTTAGATCAGTTTGTCATTGTGTTCATTGATGACATTCTGGTCTATTCTAAGGATGAAGGAGAGCATGAACAAAGATCTCGTGATTGTATTGCAGAGATTGAGAGAGCGGGAGTCAGATGCCAAATTCAGTAAGTGTGAGTTTTGGCTGCATGAAGTAGTTTTCCTTGGACATGTGATTTCCAGCAAAGGGATTCATGTTGATCCGAGGAAAGTAGAAGCTGTGGTGAATTGGCAAGAGCCTAAGACAGTGAAAGAGGTAAGAAGCTTCCTAGGCTTGGCAGGTTATTATAGGAGATTTGTAGAAGGATTTTCAATGATAGCTGCCCCTATGACTAAACTGTTAAGAAAGAATCGTGGTTCATATGGAGTGAGGAATGTCGAAGAGCTTTGAGGAGCTCAAAACAGATTGACAAGTGCTCCAAGATTGGTTTTGCCTAATGGAGACCAGGGTATACGTGTCTGATGATGCTTCGAGGAAGGGTTTAGGATGTGTGCTGATGCAGAATGACAAAGTGATAGCTTATGCTTCACGGCAGTTGAAGCCATATGAGTTGAATTATCCGACTCATGACTTGGAGTTAGCGGTAATTTTGCCTAAAGATTTGGAGACACTACTTGTATGGGGTTGCATAAGGGTCTTCACGGACCACAAAAGTCTTAAGTACATTATGAGTCGAAAGAGTTGAACTTAAAGCGAGACGATGGTTGGAGTTGCACCAAGGACTATGACCGATGATAGAGTATCATCCAGCAAGGCGAATGATGGCGGATGCTTTGAAAGGTGAAGTCATCCATAGCTTATGTGCAATCGGTTTACTTGCCTCTGTTGGAACAGATGGCCAAGTTAAAGATCAGTTTAAAGCAGAATGAATCAGATGGTGTTATTGCTCAATTCAGAGTGAGACCTATCTTTAGGGAGAAGGTCAAGGAGTTGCAGGAGCAGGATACAAAATTAAGTAAGTTGAGAGATGAAATTCAACATGGTAAGCAGTCAGAAATGCAAGTAAGGGATGTTGGGCTAATGGTAGTCGAAAACAGGTTGTGTATTCCGAATGATAAAGTAGCTAAGGATGAAATCATGGATGAGGCACACAATGTGCATTATTCCATGCACCCAGGCAGCACCAGAATGTATAGAGATTTGAAGGAACATTTCTGGTGGAAAGGCATGAAGAGGGACGTAGCTGAATATGTGAGCAGATGTTTAGTGTGTCAGCAGGTCAAGGCTGAACACTAGGCACCTTCAGGCATGCTAAGGCCATTGTCCATTCCTGAATGGAAGTGACAAAGGATCACGATGGATTTTCTGATGGATTTGCCTAGGACCAACAAGAAGCATGATGCCATTTGGGTTATAGTTGATCGGTTAACCAAGTCAGCCCATTTTCTGGCAGTCAAGCAAACAGATTCATTGCAAGTCTTAGCCAGGAAGTATATTGATGAAGTGGTAAGGTTGCATGGAGTTCCGGATTCTATAATATCCAACAGGGATCCACGATTCACATCGAGATTTTGGGGAAGTCTGTAGGAGGCATTAGGAACTAGGCTGAATTTCAGTACGGCGTTTCATCCTCAGACGGATGGTCAGTCTGAGAGGACAATCCAGACTCTATAGGGGATGCTTAGAGCATGTGTCATGGACTTCAGAGGAGCATGGGATGATCATTTGCCGTTGGTCGAATTTGCTTACAACAATTGCACCATTCGAGCATCTGATGGCTCCTTATGAAGCCCTTTATGGCAGAAGATGCAGGACTCCGATATGCTGGGATGAGGAAGGTGAGAGGAAGCTAGTGGGACCAGAGTTGGTCCAGATGACAGTTGAGAAAGTGGAGGTAATCAAACAGCGACTTAAGGCTGCCCAGGACAGAATGAAAAGCTATGCCGATGCTAACAGAAAAGAAATGGAATATGCAGTGAGTGACAAGGTGTTCCTCAAGACGTCTCCATGGAAGGGAGTTATAAGATTCGGTAAGAAGGGGAAGTTAAGCCCTCGGTATGTGGGTCCGTATGAAGTATTGGAGAGGATTGGGCCGTTGGCCTATAGGTTAGCATTGCCGTCAGAATTGTCGCAGATTCATGATGTGTTCCATGTCTCGATGCTGAGGAGGTACAGATCAGATCCTTCTCACATCATTCAGACCTCAGAAGTTCAGCTGAGCGATGATTTGAGTTATGAAGAAAGACCTGTGGCAATTCTGGATAGCAAGGATAAGATCCTCAGGAACAAGACAATCAAGCTAGTCAAGGTCCTGTGGAGGAATCATGCAGTTGAAGAGGCGACGTGGGAACCTTTGGATGCAATGAAGGAGAAGTATCCACACCTCTTCAATGACTCAGGTAAGAATTTCGAGGACGAAATTTCTTAAGGGGGGGAGAAATGTTAGCCCCAAAATTTTTTAGGATTAATCATGATTAGATTAAATTGATTAAGTTAGATTAGCATTAATTAAGGTGTCATAAATTAATATATGATAGCATTAATGAGTTAGGTGAAGAATTTATGAAGTTAAATATGTTAGTTGGACTTAGGTGAGTTAGGTGTAATTAATGTATTAATTGGGCTTTGGGTCCAAATGAAGTAAGAAAGAAGAGAGGAATTTAATGCAATGGGCTTGAAGGAAAAGAGTTAGTGGGCTTGAGTAAGTAAGGAGGAGAAATGAAAAAAAAGAAGAAGAAAGAAGAAGGAAGTAAGTTGGGCTTAGGCTTATTGGGCTTAAGTAATTTAGAAAGGAGTATATAAGGAAGGAGATAAGTGATTTTTGTAGGAAAAGAAGATAGAAACGAAATTTGGAGGGAGAGGAAAGAAGAGTGTCGTGAAAGGAGGGAGGAAAAGGAGAAAGAAGAGACTTGTTAGGGTTTGGCATTTCCATGAAAGTGAGTGGGTTTTTGAAGAAAGTCCAAGAAGAAAAAGTGTGGAGGAGAGTCTAAGCTTTACTTTGAACCAAGAAACCACTTAGTTGGTTAAGGATTTAAGGTAAGTTCTTGGTTTAAGATTAAGTTTTTGTTTGGGCTTTTGGTTAGAAAGATGAAGAATAAGATGGGTCTAGTGATTCTCTTATGAATTTCATGATTTAGATTTTTAGGTATTTCAATTTCTAAACCCTATGTTGATATGGGGTTATTTTCTTGTTATGCTTGAAGGAGGACAAGAAAGAGGAGAAGAACAAGGAGAGGAACTTCCTTAGGCAAGTTTAAGCAAGGATAAAAGGTGGGTTTCATATTTATCTTTATGTATATAAGCTACAAATGTAAATAAATGCATGACATTAATGAGCTTTGATCACTTGGTTGTTGTATTAAATGTGTGTGATGGAATGATGAATGTGAGTGTATTAAATGCTTGATGATGATTGAAACTGTCATGAAGAAACTTGTTGAATGAATATAATGAAAGGCACGAACGATGTATGAAAAGATGATTTCAAAGAAACAATGAATTGGATAAGAACAGTCCAATTTCCTTGTATGATTCATGATTGCTATGTTATGTGGGTAAGGTATTGTCCTAAGAACTGTCACGTGCACGTTGACCATGAAGCCTTCGCCCGGCTGCCCGATTGTGGCATAGGATGATCCAACATTTTGGACTCCTAAAGATTTGCACATATAGACTCATGAAATGAGACTATATGGTTTCCAAGAATAAGGACTTACCGAGCCATTTGATGTGTTTCATATGTGATTACATGAAAATGCAAGAATGATGAATGTTTGAATTGTGAGAAATTATGTTTGAGTATTGATGAACATTGCATGATGCATGTATTATGATTGTATTGAAAGATTGCTAAAAGTATGAATAACTAATAGGACTGCTTGATATATAAATATAAATGTGTTACCCACGGAGCGAAAGCTCACCCCCTAAAAAATTTTCCAGGAAATGAGCAGGATCTCGAGGAGCAAGCTTAAAGGCATTTACTCCAAGATTTTCTTTTGATTTTGTATTTGAAATGATTTTTGTAAAACAATGCTTTAGTTGCATTTTGAGAAGATATTATATTTTGAAACTTCATTGTAATTGGGCTTGAAATGCCCACTAAAGCATTGTATGAATATGACATGATTTGATGAAGATGGACTGAATGAATTATGAAAGCAAAAATGTTCAGTTTTAATGTATTTTGAGAAATCCATGTATGTTTAAGACAATTGAATCATTGTTATAGTTTGGATATGATAGATGATTAAGCGTGTGGCTGTTGCTTCGAATGGTGTTTGAAGATACCTTAGGGTTTAATCATGTTATATGAGGTTGTATGATGAGTTTTATGTAGGTGGAAGTCTTAGAATTGAAAATTTGGTAGTTGCATTTTAAGGGGATGTGCTGTCAAATTTTCCTAAAATTTGATGATGCTTAGCCTCAATATTAGACCCTCTTGGTATGAATTAGATCAATGAGTCTTCATGAAGATTGTAGTAGGAGTTTAGAGTTTTCAAGGTATATCGTTTGCTAAATTTGGAGTTCGAGTCAAAAGATATGATCCTTACTAGAAAAGCGAAGATAGAAATCAGAAGATAGAAAAGGAAGGAAGGAAGCGGAAGATAGAAATCAAGATAGAAAAGGAAGGAAGGAAAGCGTAAGATAGAAATCGGAAGATAGAAAAGCGAATGAAAGAAAGCGTAAGATAGAAATCGAGAAGATAGAAAAGGTATGAAGGAAAAGCGAAGATAGAAATCGGAAGATAGAAAAGCGAAGGAAGGAAAGCGGAAGATAGAAATCAGAAGATAGAAAAGGAAGGAAGGAAAGAAGAAGATAGAAATCAAGATAGAAAAGCGAAGGAAGGAAAGAAGAAGATAGAAATCGGAAGATAGAAAAGGAAGGAAGGAAAGCAAAAGATAGAAATCAGAAGATAGAAAAGGAAGGAAGGAAAGCGAAGATAGAAATCAAGATAGAAAAGGAAGGAAGGAAAGCGTAAGATAGAAATCAAGATAGAAAAGCAGAAGGAAGGAAAGCAGAAGATAGAAATTAGAAGATAGAAAAGCAGAAGGAAGGAAAGCAGAAGATAGAAATCAGAAGGAAGGAAATCAGAAGATAAAAAGCAGAATGAAGGAAATCAGAAGATAGAAAAGCAGAAGGAAGGAAATCAGAAGATAAAAATCAGAAGGAAGGAAACCAGATGATAGAAATCAGACGATAGAAAACCAGATGATAGAAATCAGACGATAGAAAACCAGATGATAGAAATCAGACGATAGAAAACCAGATGATAGAAATCAGATGATGGAAAAATAGGACGTTGCAGAATGTAGGAGATAGAATTAGCCTTTATAGTCTTCATAAGAGTTTTAGATCTAGATGTCTACTTTCATATGGTGAAAGAACAAAAACATTTGGAGCTATAGATTAAAAGTTATAGCAATCGCGCCAAAAGAGTTTCGATTCGATTTCGGAAGTGAGCATGGTCCGTTGTTTTGGGCATATTTCCCTCATACGACCTCCAAATGAGGTGAGGCTTGAACCATTGGATTTATAAGACACATATCTTTCACTCAATAAAATCCGGTATCAATTGGAGTTAAATTGAGAAAGTTTGTTCTAAAACAAGTGAAAGTTCAGTTAAGAGGGCATGTTTCGGGTATGAACTCTCTTAGGTTTTTGGAGTGTATCTTGAGTATATGACTCCGATTAAGGTGATTCTTGTTTCAGGGAGAACTTGAGACATAAAGCTACAAATTATATGAATAAGTCAACCCATGATTTTAGTGTATACATGGTGTGTGCTTGCCACGAAGGTGGAGTTACAATTAAGAATCCTGCAAGATTATAAGCGCAAGGTTTCAGGACAACGAAAGTTGGGCTCAAAACAGTTCCACGCCTATGGTACTATAGTAAGAGTAAGAGTGTCAAGTTTAAGGTCTCAGCAAGGCAAGTGTCTCGGGGATGGGCTCCACTCGGGCTCACATCCCGGGACAGTCGGGCTCCCGGGATCGGGGTCTGACATCTTCATTTAAGCCCATTTCATATTTATATCCTCTCTTCTTTCCTATTTCATTTGGACCCAAAACCCAATTAACGCATTAGTTACATCTAACTCATTTAAGTTCACTAATACATTTACTAACATCAATTCTTAACACCTAACTCATTTAATGCTATCACATGTTAATTAATCTCAATTCAATTTATGCTAACTTAACTCACTTAATTAATCTAATCATACTTAACTTTTTAAAAAAAAATTTGGGGCTAACAACAATGGTTAAAAGTATCCTAATGGATTTAAGCATAGCTATTGAGCTAAATATTTTGTCATAATCAATACCTTGCCCTTGAAGATAACCTTTAGCTACAAGCTTAGCTTTATGGGTAACTATATTACCTTCCATGTTAGTTTTCTTCTTAAAAACTCATTTGCATCCTATGGGTTTTATCCTTATGGTGCGTTAACCAAATTCAATACTTGTTTTCATACGTGGAATCCATTTTAGATTTCATAGCTTGAAGCTAATTTGTTAGATTCTAAACTCTTCAAATCCTCTTCATAGGTAGAAGGCTCATCATCTTCTACGAGCAATATATCATTAAGTTCACTTATGAGAAATCTATATCTCTCTAGAACATGACATATCCTACCTGACCTATAAACTTCTTGTGTGTCAAAAGGTTGAACTATTGTTTCATCTTCATGAATAATAGTCTCGGGTCCAGGCAGTTGATCTGCATCTGTTTGAGCATTTTGAACTTCCAAAAGTTCAATTTTGCTCCTACTATCTTCTCTTAAAAGAAACTCTTTCTCTAAAAAGATAGCATGTTTTGAAAAAGACACATTTTGTTCTAAAACTTGGTAGAATTGATATCCTATAGTTTTCTTAGGATATCCTATAAATAGACACTTTTCATTTTTAACTTTAAGTTTATTTGACTGAATCCGATTCACATAAGCAGGACAACCCCAATCTTTTATGTGAAAAAGATAGGGTTTCTTGTTAGTCCATATTTCATATGGAGCAATATCAACTGACTTGGATGGGACTCTGTTTAATATATAAACAAAAGTTTCGAGTGCATACTGTTAGAGTAGTGCCCTGAAGGCAATCGCCTTTAGCGCATTTTGTACAAAGTTGTGTACATACTTTATGAATAAATAAAGAAAGGCATATTTCATTAACTTGCTGATCATTATTTATGAATGGATATTGATCTATAAGCAAATTAATGAAGTCCATGATATATGACATAGCATGAAGGAAATTGTGATGTGATCATAATACTGAGATTCTTATCATGTGCAATTATGTCAAGATCTAAATTATCCCTAGTCATAGGATTCCGAGACCGGACATCGGTAATCCGGAGAGACTAGTACATCTCAAGCTCCTTGATTTGATTAAGCGATGGATCTCGGAAGTCGTAAATATGAGATATTTAGGGTTGAGATGTGGATGCTTACTAGAGGTAGTAAGTACATTGGATGACCTGCTATGAGATCATCACATGGATGTCCTATTCTAATGTCAGTGATAATCTCATCATAGCAATGATGCAAGTATCCTTAGACTTGAGGTGCTCAAGGATATCTTGGATACTGATTCTGTGCTTTGACTCCATTCCTTGTTGCCTTACAGAGGTCGCTCATAGGGTGGTGATTGGGTACAGCTTGAGGTATTCAAAGATAATTGAGTAGCCAATAGAGGATTCACCACTTCTGTGATAGCAGAAGATGATGCCCATGGCCTCTTGTCAGGGTCATTACTTGGAAGTCTCTGGCTGGAGCATATATGTCATGAATGTCATGAAGAATGTCTTCATTGACATATAAAGTAATGAGTCTCAGGACGAGAACTGAAATTACTTGGACTAGATTTGATGTAGTCAGTCTAGTAAGAGTTGACACATTACCCATACTCATAACCAAGTGGGGTATAGCATGGTGAAAGGACGAATTGCACGGTAATTGTCTATGGAAAGGTTCGTGATATGGTTCATGATGAATACATGTTCATTCGCCAAACCAATTACTTTTCAGTCAATTGGGGGTCATGATGTGTTGCTAGATACCGCTCATGACTTGCTTGGATTAAGTGTTAATCTAAGTGGCCAACATAACTGGGAACCTAATGGGTCACACGCATAAGAGTGTCTCGGAGAATTCGTAAAATAGTTTTGGACAGAGTTCCAATATATAGAGAGCAAAAGGATTAAATGGATCCCAATGAGATCGAGATATGTCCCGATGAGATCGCGACATCGATATTGCTGAAAAACGTTTCCGGGGGTTTTTCCCATACCGGGATCCGGTAGGCCGGTAGGACCGACCCCAGTGTGACTGGACCACCTCAGCATTAATATATATATATATTATTAATTAATTAAAGAATTAATATATATATATATATATATATATGTTGCAACGTGGAAGCATGAAGGAGAAGACAAGTTTAACTTTATATATATATATATATATATATATATAAAGTGGCTAACGTGGAAGCATCTCCCACTTTAGCATTTAATATGTCTTTAAGTGTTAAAGACACATGGAAAATGAGAAGAGAGGATGATGGTCGTTGCTTTTGAATAAAAGTAAGAAGAAAGGGTTTTTATCTCTTTAAGCTCACATCTTCGTTGGTTTTTGGGTGGAAGATAAAAGGAGTTTTATCTTTCAAGCTACAACCATCGATCATCAAGCTTCTCATCCTCCTCTTCATCTTTTCTTTAGCTCTCCAAGAACAATTTAAGATCTAGCATTCTTCAACTTGTTCTAGCTATTTTCGGGTCAAAGGGTTTATCCCGGTTAGGTTCTCCAATCTCTGCGTGGATACTGTTAGATACGGTCTCTTTTGGCCGTTATGGTTTGAGTTTGTTGTATAGACACATGGATCCTGGCTTTCGGGAAGGTCCCGGAACAAAAAATTTTGTTTTCCGCACTATGGGCATGTGATGCTCACACAGGGATTTTCCTACAGTGGTATCAGAGACACTTGTGTCGTATATAACGAAGAAACCATGACTAGGTCGGAGTTGCCTATTACTTGTGATGATGATGCATGTTGATTGTGTGAATTTCGAATTCAGTGTAGAAATATTGTTTTCAAAATTTTCTTGCCCAGATATGTTCACAAGATGTTGTTGCATATGTATGTGGAAGCTCAGAATTTATCAATGTGATTTGATATGGTTTTGCTAATTTATTCCCCAATGTTCTGGTTGTTGTCTTTGTGCACATTCAATGAACAGGCATGCTTATAAATTCGAGAATAAATTGTAGAAAAATTGTTTTTCGGATTTTCTTTCACCAACATGTCTCTAAGATGTTTATGAATGTCTATGAGAATGGAAAATTGTTTTCTAGGTGATTTACTATTTATTTGAGAATTTATTGTGTGCTGCTGGGAATAACTGTGTTGAGGAACACGGATTCTACATTGGCTTTGTTACTGAGGTTGGATGAGTTTTTGTTGGAACTAAATCCTGAAAAAATTCATGGAACATTTTGTGAACATGTTGTAACCTCTGTAATTTTATCATAATTTATTGAAATTGTTTCAATGAGTTTTTCAAGCAAAACACAGAGCTTGGCAGTTTTGAGAAAGTTGTTGAAGCTGTTTGTTTGAAATGATAAATTATGTATTTCTCAATTCCAATGCCTTGGATCATTTTTAATGTGATTAAAAATGTGTTATATTGATTTTGTATGCTTTCCAAATTTAATTTCTTGAAATTGAGTTTCCAAATATTTTTTGGATGTCAAATGTGTCACATTAGCGTCTCGTTAGTGCATTTCGTTGTCTTGATTATTTTGGCCGTCACAAATTTTATGACCAGTGCCGAAGTAATCTTGATAAAGTTTAGACTACCTAGAGATACTTAGGGTGATAGTTTGATATTCTTAAATTATTTAGAGATCTGAATGAATAAGAGTGTATTCATCAATTTCAAGTTTTTCATGTATAGTTTGACTATATATGGTAAGCATGGAACAATGAAAGTGTTTCATTGGTACATCATAATAAAGGATATTACACTTGATATTGTGAATTGGAACTGCACGGATTGAGAAATTAGCTGATTAGATAGCAATTCCACATGGATAAGTCGACTAATAAAGATACAAGTCGACTTGTCCGTGCACTGTAGACGCATAAGTTGACTTGCATAATGGTACAAGTCGACTTGTTCGTGCACAGCTGCATAAGTCGACTTACACATGCATAAGTCGACTTACACACTAGCATAAGTCGACTTACACAAAGGTATAAGTCGACTTATACATACACAAGTCGACTTACAACATGCAAAGGTGGGATGATGGATGATATTAGGTATAGACTCAATGTGATTGATGAAATGCCCTAAATCATTCCATATAGTCATGGTGACTATAATCCTACGGCTTGGAGGAGAAGAAGATGAGACCTGAAAACCCTCACACATCATATGAAAACTAACGCCTTCCATTAATATGGGGAGAACCAGAGTTCTTATAGAGTTGGGTTGTTGGGTAAACCCAAGCTCACTCTATACGGATATGTTCGAACCATGAAAATAAGATTTTCGGATTAATGGGTCGGTTTTCACTAGAAGCGTTGATTTGTTGAGTAAACTCAAGGTCAACGTGGACAGAGGCAAAATTGGGTAGTGTACATCAGATGTACGCGCATCAAGAGTTGATAACCCAATGTGTGTGCATACATCACGAGTTGATAGCACTAGTCGATAGTTGCATCTATGGAGCAAATGGTATGACCGATACCTGCCGATAGATCTAAGGTGGCTTGTTGGGTAAACCCAAGGTCATTTTAGTAATGTCGGATATCTATGATGCAATTGGTATGACCGATACCTACCGATTGACCTAAGGTGGCTTGTTGGGTAAACCCAAGGTCATTTTAGTAATGTCGGATATCGACCCACTAGGACATTTTGTCATAATATTTCTTGGATTCGTACTGAGGGTTATGGATTCTTTGAAACTAGTGGGAGCCATATGCATGTCATGCAAGTCCTTATGATCATGCATGTAATTCTATTCTAACATTCTTTCTCTCTTTTCCCTATAGGTTATTGAAGATGACTTCCAGTGTGAACTTGCGCTCACTTATGGACTCTAACAAATTAACTGGACCTAACTTTCTAGATTGGCTGAGAAATCTGAGAAATATTCTCAGGTCAGAGGAACTGGGATATGTCTTAGATGTTCCACTTCCTGATCCACCTGCTGCTGATGCTTCTGATGAGGATCAGAAAGCATATCGTAAGCATCTTAAAGACAGTGACATGGCTACCTGCATTATGCTTGCCTCGATGTCACAGAGTGCGCAGCGGCGTGAGTCTATGGATGCTAATACCATAGTGTTTCATCTTAGGGAACTGTTTGATGAGCAAGCTCGGTCTGAAAGATTCGATACCTCGAGGCTACTCTTCACTACTAAGATGACTCCAGGTTCATCTGCAGTGCAGTATGCATTGAAGATGAATGGGTATATTGAGAGGTTGGTTGTCTTAGGTTTTGTTATGGATTATGAATTAAGTGTTGACTTAATTCTGGTTGGATTGTCTGATAGTTATTCACAGTTTGCGTTAAACTATCGGATGAACCAAATATCCACGACAATCCCTGAGTTGATCAATCTACTCAAGACAGCAGAGCAATCTATTAAGAAGGATAGCAAGCAAGTGCTTATGGTGGCATCCTCTTTTTCTGGTTCAAAGAAAAAGAAGCTGAAGAAGAAAAGGTCTAAGAAACCGAAAGGAAGTGCAGCCAAGAAGAAAACCAAAGAGACGCACTAAAGGAACTTGCTTCCATTGTGGCAAGACCGCCACTAGGCTTAAAGCAGCTATAAAGTCTATCTGGAAGAATTGAAGTAAGAAGGCATCGATGCCTCGACTTCTTCGTATGTTTGTCATTGAGGTTATCTGTTTCGACCATAACATATGGGTATTAGATACCGGTTGTGGCTCACACATATGCAATGATGTGCGGGCCTCGGGGACGATGAGATGACTCATGAAGGAGAAATAGACTGCGTATGGGAAATGGAGCAAGAGTTCTTTGCATTAACCGTAGGCACTTATTTCTTGTCACTCCCATCGGGCTTGTAATTAAATTGGATGAATGTTATTTTGTACTGTATTAACAAAGAACATATTATCATTTCTTGTTTAAATAGATTTGGTTTTCATGTGACTTTTAGTAACAATGGTTGTTCTATCAGTTTGAATGGAATGCTCTATGGTACTGGTACATTATGCAATGAAATTTACATATTAGATATGTCACATCCAATTATGAATGTCAATGACACGAAAAGACATAAACGAGATAATTTAAAATCAACTTACTTATGGCATTGTCGCCTTGACCATATAAATGAGAGACGCATAGCTAAGCTCCATAAGAGTGGAAGTTTAGGGTCTTTTGATTATGAATCATATGACACAAGTGAATCTTGTTTATTAGGCAAGATGACTAAATTACCCTTTAAGGGAAAGGGTGAACGAGCAACTGGAGTATTAGACCTAATACATTCAGATGTATGTGGTCCGATGTCCATCCATGCCAGAAGTGGTTGTCTTTACTTCATTACCTTTATCGATGATTATTCTCGATATGGGTACTTGTATCGATGAGATACAAATCAAGCATTTGAAAAGTTCAAACAATTGAAATGAAGTAGAAAACCAACTTGGAAAAGTATCAAGACATTACGATCGATCGTGGTGGGAATACTTAGACCAAGAGTTTTGGATTATCTCATAGATAATGGATTTTATCTCAATGGACTCCTCCTTACACACCACAAAGATAATGGTGTGGCAGAAAGGAGAAATCGAACCTTGTTAGACATGGTACGATCAATGATGGGCTTTGCAAAGTTACCAAAATCCTTTTGGGGTATGCACTGAGACAATTTGCTTACTTGCTAAGCAGAGTTCCATCAAAGACAGTTGATGTTACTCCATATGAGATGTGGACTAACAAAAGACCCTATCTTACTCATTTGAAAGTTTGGGGTTGTCCTACTTATGTGAAGCGGACACGATCGAGATAAACTTGATGCAAAATCGACAAGTGTTTGTTCGTAGGATATCCTAAAAACAAAGGAATATCAATTCTACCATCTTTGAGGAACAAAAGGTGTTTGTTTCAAGCATGCTATCTTTTAGAGAAAGAGTTTCTTTTACAAGAAGGCGGTGGGAGCAAAATTGAACTTGAAGAAGTTCGGGATGCTCAATGCATACGCATCACCGCTGAACTCAAAGCTGTGACTCATACAGATAAAGTAATAGTTCAATCTTCTACAACACACGAAGTTCAGTAGGTCACGAGGATACGCCTGCTTCTGAGAGATATGGATTTTCGTGAATGAGCAGGATGACGATTGCTCATAGAAGATGATGAGCCTACTACCTATGAAGAGGTTACAAGAGTTCGAGTCCGAGAAATGGCTTCATGCCATGCAGTGAAATGGATTCCATGTATGAAAACCAAGTATGGACTTTGGTTGAGGCACTCAAGGAATCAAACCCATAGGGTGCAAATGGGTTTTCAAAAGAAAACCGACATGGATGGTAATGTAATTACGTCAAACAAGGCTTGTGGCTAAAGGCTTTCGTCAAAGACAAGGAGTTGACTACGACGAGACCTTGACCCAAAGAGCAATGCTTAAATCCATTAGAATACTCTAGCCATTGCCACTCATTATGATTATGAGATATGGCAAATGAATGTGAAGACAACTTTCCTAAATGGAAATCTGGCTGAGGATGTGTATATGACACAACCTGAGGGCTTCACCTCCTATGATGGCGAAAAGGTATGCAAGCTTCAGAAATCCATCTATGGATTGAAACAAGCATCCAGGAGTTGGAATATCCGTTTTGATGAGGTAATCAAAGAGTTTGATTTCTCACAAAATCCGGATGAACACTGTGTGTATAAGAAGGTTAATGGGACTGCAATCGTATTCTTTGTGCTGTATATAGATGACATATTATTGCTAGGAAATGATGTCTCGATGCTACAATCAGTCAAGATTTGGTTGTCCAAACAATTTGCCATGAAAGAACTTGGTGAAGCAACTTATATCCTTGGTATAAAGATTTATAGAGATAGATCAAAAAGGTTGCTTGGTCTTTCACAATCAACGTACATAGACAAGATGCTAAAAAGGTTTAGCATGGAGCAATCCAAGAGAGGGTACCTTCCCGTGATTCATAGGATAACACTCTCGAAATCTATGTATCCTAAGACACAAGATGAGAGGATGCGCATGAATATGATCCCGTATGCATCTGCGGTAGGATCTATCATGTACGCTATGCTATGTACGAGACCCGATGTATCATATGCTTTAAGTGTTACGAGCAGATACCAATCGGATCCTGGTTTGGGTCTTTGGTGGTGTCAATAATATCCTCAAGTACTGCGAAGGACTAAGGATATTTTCTTGATATCTGAGATAGAGATCTCAAAGTGGCGGGTATCAGATGCCGTTTTCAATCGATAAGGATGATTCCAAATCCCAATCAGGTTATATATTCACACCGAATGGCGGGCGATTAGTTGGAAGAGTTTCAAACAAGAGACGCATCGCCGATTCAACGACCGAGGCAGAGTACATTGCCGCTCGAAGATGCAAAGGAAGCGGTTTGGATCAAGAAGTTCATTCTTGAACTTGGTGTGGTTCCTAATGTGATGGGCCCATCTGATTGTATTATGAAAACAATGGGGCTATTCATGCAGCGAAAGAACCAAGGTCTCATCAACGATCCAAACACGTACTCTGCAGATATCATCGATCGAGGAGATCATAGGACGAGGTGATGTCGGATCGAGAGAATTCCCACCGAGCGAATATTGTTGATCCGCTGACAAAGCCATTATCACAAAAGAGTTTTGATTCTCATGTACTCGCCTATGGTATTAGATATCAAGGCGATTGGCTTTAGGTCAAGTGGGAGATTGTTAGAGTAGTGCCCTGAAGGCAATCGTCTTTAGCGCATTTTGTACAAAGTTGTATACATACTTTATGAATAAATAAAGAAAGGCATATTTCATTAACTTGCTGATCATTATTTATGAATGGATATTGATCTATAAGCAAATTAATAAAGTCCATGATATATGACATAACATGAAGGAAATTGTGATGTGATCATACTACTGAGATTCCTATCATGTGCAATTATGTCAGTATCTAAATTATCCCTAGTCATAGGATTACTGAGACTGGACATCGGTAATCCGGAGAGACTAGTACATCTCAAGCTCTTTGATTTGATTAAGCAGTGGATCTCAAAAGCTGTAAATATGAGATATTTAGGGTTGAGATGTGGATGCTTACTAGAGGTAGTAAGTACATTGGATGACCTGCTATGAGATCATCACATGGATGTCCTATTCTAATGTCAATGATAATCTCATCATAACAATGGTGCAAGTATCCTTAGACTTGAGGTGCTCAAGGATATCTTGGATACTGATTCTGTGCTTTGACTCCATTCTTTGTTGCCTTACAGAGGTCGCTCATAGGGTGGTGATTGGGTACAGCTTGAGGTATTCGAAGATAATTGAGTAGCCAATAGAGGATTCACCACTTCTATGATAGCAGAAGATGATACCCATGGCCTCTTGTCAGGGTCATTACTTGGAAGTCTCTGGCCGGAGCATATATGTCATGAAGAATGTCTTCATTGACATATAAAGTAATGAGTCACAGGACGAGAACTGAAATCACTTGGACTAGATTTGACGTAGTCAATCTAGTAAGAGTTGACACATTACCCATACTCATAACCAAGTGGGGTATAGCATGGTGAAAGGACGAATTGCACGGTAATTGTCTATGGAAAAGTTCGTGATATGGTTCATGATGAATACATGTTCATTCGTCAAACCAATTACTTTCTGGTCAATTGGGGGTCATGATGTGTTGCTAGATACCGCTCATGACTTGCTTAGATTAAGTGTTAATCTAAGTGGCCAACATAACCGAGAACCTAATGGGTCACATGCATAAGAGTGTCTCGGAGAATTCGTAAAATAGTTTTGGACAGAGTTCCAATATATGGAGAGCAAAAGGATTAAATGGATCCCGATGAGTTCGAGATATGTCCCGATGAGATCGCGACATCGATATTGCTGAAAAACGTTTAGGGGTTTTTCCATACGGGACGGTAGGCGGTAGGACCGACCCCAGTTTGACTGGACCACCTCAGCATTAATATATATATATATATATATTATTAATTAATTAAAGAATTAATATATATATATATATATATATATATATATATATATATATATGTTGCAACGTGGAAGTATGAAGAAGAAGACAAGTTTAACTATATATATATATATATAAAGTGGCTAACGTGGAAGCATCTCCCACTTTAGCATTTAATATGTCTTTAAGTGTTAAAGACACATGGCAAATGAGAAGAGAGGATGATGGCCGTTGCTTTTGAATAAAAGTAAGAAGAAAGGGTTTTTATCTCTTTAAGCTCTCATCTTCGTTGGTTTTTGGGTGGAAGATAAAAGGAGTTTTATCTTTCAAGCTACAACCATCGATCATCAAGTTTCTTATCCTCCTCTTCATCTTTTCTTTAGCTCTCCAATAACAAGGTAAGATCTAGCAGTCTTCAACTTGTTCTAGCTATTCCCGGGTCAAAGGGTTTGTCCCGGTTAGGTTCTCCGATCTCTGCGTGGATACCGTTAGAGACGGTCTCCTTTGGCTGTTATGGTTTGAGTTTGTTGTATAGACACATGGATCCTGGCTTTCGGGAAGGTCCCGGAACAAAAATTTTTGTTTTTCGCACTGTGGGCATGTGATGCTCACACCGGGATTTTCCTACACATACCCCCAAAAGGATTTTAGTAAATCCACTAAACCCATCATATACCTCACCATGTCTAACAAAGTTTAGTTTCTCCTCTTAGCCACACCATTGTGTTGTGACATGTAAGATGGAGTCCACTGGAACAATATTCTATTATCCCTGAGATAATCCAAAAGCTCTTGGCTTAAGTATTCACCACCTCGCTCTAATCAAAGTGATTTAATACTTCTCCTAAGTTGTGTATCAACTTCATTTCTGAATTTTTTGAACCTTTCAAAGGCTTCAAACTTGTATCTCTTAAGATACATATACTTATATCGACAATGATCATCAATAAAGGTAATAAAATATACGAAACTACCTTTGGCATGTATAGACATCAGATCACATACATCAATATATATTAGTTCTAAAAGTCATCAGATGCCTTCTTCTACTTCAAGTACTCTAGATAGGCTTTATAGTTTCTCTTTTAGTAGCCATCTTGCCACAGTAGAAGTAAGTTCCCTTCGAGGCAATCTTCTTTGCTTTCTTGACACCTCTCTTAAGCCCTGCAGACTTCTTCTTCTTTTGGCTCTTTTTCTTCAAACTAGAAGAGTCCACCAACATCACAACCATGTCCTTGTAGGCAAATAGCTCAACTGTCCTAAGCATGTTGACCAACTCGGGAATTCTGCTGGATATATTGTTTAGTCGATAAGCACAAATTATGAGTAATTATTAGTTAAATGTAACATCCCATTCCCGTATTAAAGGTTGGAACCCAGATTTCAATAATGGAGAAAATAGCAATGTGAGAGTTAGAAAAATTTGCATCTCATGCTTATGCATAATGTTAGCATACATGCTTTTGAATTTGAATTTCTGTACACATGGAAATAATTGTACATGCATTTATTAACATTCTGGGTAAAATTGAATTGTAATGGGATATGTGGAAAATTGTGGTCACAGTGATAAAATAATTTTAGATGGTGTATTGACAATTTAGAATGGTCTATGACTGTATTAAATGGATTTTGGATAGTGAATGATAAAATTTTATGTAAGTGGAATGAAGAAGAGAAGCTAGAAAGGTTAGCACTATTGTGAAACTTTGTAGATTAAATTATATTGATCTAGGCTGATTTTGACAAAATTGTCTCATGAAAGTTGTAGATCTTTCTTTTAGCTTTACATTGATATAAATTTTATAATTTTTGAAATTCTAGATCAAAAGTTATGAAGATTTGAAGTATGAGATTCGGTGAAAATAGAAATGCATCGTCGTGCATAAGCATGACGCTGACTTTGGAGATAATAGGCAATTTGCAACGTCGTGCTTGAATAGAGAAAATGAGGCTTTTTGAGTTAAATGGATTTGCACCATCGTGCATAAGCACAACGGTGACTTTGGTGAAAAATGGCAGTTTGCACCTCGTGTTTAAGCACGATCATGCATTTGAGGTTTCTCCCTATACTGAATAATCTTGCTTCTTTTGATCATATCTCCTTCTATAACATCCAAACGACTTGATTCTTAAACCATTGGGTTCATAAGACATTGCTCTACCTCTCCACAAAAAATCATAACAATCTAAAATCAATTGAGAGATTTAGAGTAAAAGATGTAAGTCAAGTATGACAGTGTATGTTGTCCAACATTTTTGTCCTTATCTGCCACACCCATGACTTGTTTCTCTCACGCTCGTGACTTCTGCACACCTGTGACTTTCTTCACTCATGCCTATGAGTTAATTTGAGGACTCATGTTTATTTGTCACATCAAGTCACTGTGCTCTCCAATAGTAGTTGTAACTTTCTGCACCCAAGAGTAGTGGTACAAGCTGAACCATCTTGCTTCTTTCGATAATAACTTCTCCTCTAGACCTCAAAATGACTTGATTCTTGCACCAATAGATTTATAACACATTTTTTTATATCTCCACAAAAATTGGTATCATTCTGAATTGATTTGAAAAATATTGATCAAATGAAAGTGTGGAATCTGTTGGAACAGTATAAATGGGAATATTTTACTGAACACACTTCAATATTTTGATTATATTTGGATCTGTAGGATTCCAAATATAATGATTTTTAATTTGGAATAAACTAGATTCATAGGGATACAAATCATCTGAAGAATTTGATTTGTAATTCAGTCTCTAAGAATTTAAATTTCTGGATTGAAATCAATCATAATATACTGTTTTAGACAAGAGCAGTCCGAAAATATTTGAAGTATATCTTTCAAATTACTGAACTAAATTGAATGATTTTGGTGTCAATGGATACATAAGACATAGGGGAAC
This sequence comes from Erythroxylum novogranatense, assembly GCA_029891385.1. Taxonomy (NCBI): domain Eukaryota; kingdom Viridiplantae; phylum Streptophyta; class Magnoliopsida; order Malpighiales; family Erythroxylaceae; genus Erythroxylum; species Erythroxylum novogranatense. Next base: position 26,352,329 of record CM057224.1, on the reverse strand, counting down.
ATGTTTCTAGGGGAAAGTGTTACAAAATGACTTCAGTATCGGGGTCAGAAAGGACATCCAAAGTTGACCCAAAATGATGTTTTTATGGAAAAATCTGATAGTGATTCAAGGAGTTATGACTTGTGTTTTCAGTGGTTTTATTAAGTCATAAACTTAAGTATAAATTATACTTAAGTGAGTTTTAATATGCGGAAGTGGATAAGAGGCTAAGAAATGGGCAGGTCTCCAAACTTTAAAGCTAAGTTTTAATAACCTTGAAAGACAAACTGTTGTCCTTGTCTTTATCCTTCTTGAAGCTTCTTTCCCTAGTTTTTCTCAAACATAGAGTTTCTCATCAAATCTACACCATAATAAAATCTTGATTTTTCCTATCCACTACCACTCTTACTTTGTTATTTCTTTCTTCTACCCCAAGAAAGACCGAATCCCCTGTCAACTTTCAAGATGTTGTACGTGGTTCCATGAGGAATTATGGTTCACGTGATTTTTGCAGATGTTAGAGCTTTAAACAAGTAAGCTTGTTATGCTTCTGTATTTTTGTATGAACTGAAGCATGCCTCATGAGTTCACTATAAAATGGTTAAGAAATAGTGATATTCATATTTGTTGGAAAATCAGTGTGGAGATTTTGAGTGTGCCGTACATGTTGATTTTTCAGAATTGATGATCAAAATGTTATAAGAGGTTGTAGGAATGATTTTTTAAGTTGAAAGATCAACTAAAATGTGTATATGATGAGAACAGAAAAATTTGGAGAAATGGATATATGAATGCTCTATCGTGTTAATGTTTTCACTATATATATATATGTAAGTTTTGGAGTGCTTTTAGAGATGATTGAAAATGAATTTAGAGTTAAGAGATAGGAGTATGGTGATGTCTAGAGATGAGAAAGAGTGATTAAAATGATAGTTAGAGGAAGAAAATGAAGTGAATGTAAAAATATGAAAATTTAGAAAAATGAAAGTGAAGAAGAGCAAAAAACGTGAGAGTGATTTTCTGTTTTTGATGATTATAAAAAAATGATAGATTTTGATTTGATTGTGATATGTTGAGCTTAAATGAAATAGTAATGAAGAGAAAATATTAAGTTTTAAGCAGAAAGTTGATAGTGATATATATGTGTATAAAGACTCTGTTTTTCCTCTTCACTAGTCACATTGGGGTATATATTAGAAAATTAATGGATGAGTTTTTTATATCAAATTTCCAAAGGATGGAGGTTGTGATTTAAAGAAATGATGAGTGATTAAGTTATGAAGTTGATAAAGTACCCGAGATTGTCATTGAGCATGCATTGTACATAGTCCATATACACAGGTGTGCATGAATAAATGCTTATAATTGTACCATTATTAATGTGAGTGCAACGTGTATCTTAGGTAAATGGTTTTTGCAGGTTAAAAGTCTGCATTCAGGCATTTCTAGAATTTGGAAGCAAATGCTAATTTGAAGCATACTATGAGTAGACCTAGATGGTCTCATTTCATTGTTTATTTTGGTTGAATTTTTGTATTGATTGACTACTTAATGCTTATATGAATGTGATTGAATGTGTTGAATTCCAGAAAGAAGGTCCAATGACTGTGAAATGTGGATGAGATATTGAAGTGCTACTTGTATGTGAATATGACGAACTAAAAGTTTCATGATATGATTGATTTAAAATGTGAGATGCATTCCATACATGAATGCATGATCAGATAATGGGAGTTGTGATCAGAGTAGCCACCGATCAGAGCTTAAAGCTCAAAGTGTGAAAAGAGTCTCGAGCTCAAAAAATGATTAAGAGCCTAAGGCTCACTATGTAAAATGAGCCCTGTATCCTCATCAGATAAGGGACAGTTAGTAATGAGCCTATTATCTAATGGATATGGGACAGTTTAGGCACTCAGTCAAAACAAAGTAATAAATAGAAAGTGGGTCTCATGTGCACTGCATATGCTTAATACGAATGATTAAAGTGTATTGAGTGTGAAATGTGAAATGATGTGAATGTGAAATATGTGTTATATGATTGAGTGAGCCATCGATGATGGTCACTCATTGACTTCGCAAAACTCACCCAAAATTTGCAAATATTTTTCAAGATCAGAAGAATACCTTGTTAGACAAACGGGAGTATACCTATAGTATATAAATAAAGGATAGAGGTCGGGATTAGTTCTCGTCTGCATTATACTTCTTTTGATTGACTAAGGTTAAGGTCAATATTTAATTTACCATAAGTGCACAACATAGCTGTAGATAGTGTAAACAAGTATGGATCGATCCCATGAAGACGGTAAGTACTAGTAGTTACATTTTTTCTATTATCTAACCTAGAATCAATTTTTTGGTTTTTAATTAAAAATTAAACTAAGATTGTAACCAAAAATGAACACAGAACAAAGGAATTTACTTAGAAAAATCAATATCAAATAATAGTGTCCTCAAGAATATTAATAACTAATTCGTCAGTTGATTAATAGAAATCTTTCTGGTTAAAAGCCCTAGGATTGTATTATCGATTTGTGAATTCTACTATTAGGTTTGAACCTAATCCAAAAGATTTAAGTCAAGCTATCTTTAGGTTTGCATACAACTCCATTCAATTATAGTAGATCTATTCATACCAAAGGATTTCTCAATCCCAATTATATAAAATCAAATTATGTACTAATATTTCATATATATTAGAACAAGAATAAAACACATAATTGAATCATAATAGATCAATCAATATAATTGCATTAAATAAAAGATTAAAACATATTATTATCACAAACTAGGTTTCATCACACCTAGACATTAAACACGTTTAGTTACTTGTATAAAATGAAATCAAAGATAATTATACAGAAATAATAATGGAAAACAAAGAAATCATAATTCTAAATCTCCCTTTCTCTTCTACTGAATCTTTTTTTAAGCATGAATTTGATTTTGTTATCCAATGGATCTCTTGACGTATTCTTTGTGTTTTCCTTATCCGTTGATCAAAATAGTCACCTCTCTAGGTTTTTACCTCTCAAAACTGCTTAATAATTTGGCTTTCCTAATTTGCCTCTACTTACGTCCTTTTATAGTAAAAATTAGGATTTCTGGGATATGCACAATCACTTACAAGGTGTGTGAGAGACTGTGTATAATCAAAAATACCTAAATTTGCAATTTCACAAAGGCACAAAGACTTACAAAGGCAACATACACGGCTGTGTATCTTAAGATACACAGACATATAACTCCACATGACCATAACTCAAATTCTTCAATCTTCACACATTTATAAAGACTTACACAATCACTGTATATGGTCTTGTAGGTCTTTAGTTGTTTCAAATCTTCATTCGATGCCACAATTTCATCCAAATTCTTCTCCTTTTATTCCATGAAGGCAATTATAACCTACAAATGCACTTAGAGCAAATTAAGTACCAAATATATAATAAAACTATGAAACATCAAGCAAAACATATTAAATATGGGTATATAATTGTAGTCAAATATGTTTTTTGCAAACATCCTCATACTTAAACTATTTCTTGTCCTTAAGCAAATCATAATCTAAATTATTAATTTTGCAACATAGCCTTTATTATTTGTGACGTGTCCATCTATATTCTACATCATCATATCATATTATCCAACTACGTATAATTATAATCAAATTGTCCTAAACTAACTTCATAAGTCAATATCACTAGTAATCAAATCAATAATCTTTTCAATTAAAAACATAATTTTATACCCTTACCAAGGTTTTGTAAACGATCTAGAAGGGGGGTTGAATAGATCTTTAAAGCTTTTTGAAAAAATCTACAATAAAATCAGAAGTTAATTCACACAAAAACAATTTAATTAAGTTTAAATGAAAAGAGTAGGGAAGAAGAGCAAACACTGTTTTTATAGAGATTCGATGCTAAGACCTACATCCTCTACCTAAGCTCTCACTTAGGATTTGGAAAACCACTTTATTACACATTTTTTAGTTTAGTGTGAACTCTTACAATACCACTTGATTTCCAGCTCAAGCTACCTTTACAATCGATTTGTTTTCCGGCACAAATCCTACCTCAGAAGTGAATTTTCACTAATCACTCAAATTGCAAGAGAAAATGAGATAAAGATGAAAGAACAATGCTCAATACAAAAGTGAAACAAGCTAAGAGCAATAATGAGCAAATTTGGAGTAACAAAGGAGTTTTTTGCTTATGAAACTTCGATACTTTTCTCCCTTAATCATCCACTCTTTATACTAATAAGAAAATAGTCGTTGGAAGCCTTTCTAGCCGTTGCATGATTTCATATGGCCGTTCCTTAACTTCCTCCTTTCCATTTGTAAATGATTCGTATAAATCTTGTCCAGCTCTACCTGTTAGTCGACTAGTCGAGTTGTGTTAACATATTTCACTGCAGGCTTGACTTTGCTCCTCGATAAGTCGACTAGTGACATGATAGTCAACTAGTGTTACTATTATAATGATTTGTAGTCGACTTGCAACATATCAGTCGACTTGTTTTAACTCCCATCTGATAATCCTTAATTCTTAGTCTACTTGTTGATTCCAACGGATACATTTAATCAAATCTTCCCATAATCTTCATTTTTAATGTCTAAATCATGTTGAATATGTCTACTTCTTGATTCTTCAATGATTTACAATGTCTTCTAGATTTCTTTTAATCCAACACACGTGTAATAAATTTCTTAACCAATTCTATGCATGTTATTATTATCAAAACATAAGTAGGGTTTAATTTGTCAACCACCCATGGTCCAACAATCTCCCCCTTTTTGATAATGACAAAATACTTCGAAATTGTTTAAGAATTGAAAACAAGAAAATATTGATCAAGGTTTTATGCCTTGTCATTTTGGTTAGAAAGCTCCCCCTCAATCATATAAATCATTAATAATAACCTTGTAAAAACAAGTTTATAAAAGTAAGCGGAAATCAAGATAGTCTCAGATATTTTAACACACTCCCCCTTAATCACGTGACTAAAGATTAATAATTTCAATTTCCAATATGACTCCCCATTTTTTTCATAATCAAAAGAAAAATACAGCAATTTGAATAAGAGATATAGGAAACAAAAAAATCAGTAATAACACACACAAATATGGAGAGAAGAAGTAATTTCAAAGTCATTACAAAACAAAACAGGACAATAAAAATCCGTAATAAGAAAACAAGCCAGCAAACATATGAAGTTCTAAGAAGCACTCAAGTACATAATACGACAATAAAAACACACATACTAGAAAGAGCACAAGAAAATAATGTCGGTCAAGGTAAAATGCAAGATATCATGATGAAGAATCATCATGCCTACAACCTAACTTATCAAATATCTTCTTGATATTCTTCTCCAAACGGGTAAGCATACTGTGTTGATCCTCAATATTTTTCTCTATACTCATGAGCATATCTAGTTGATCATCATGGCATTCATTCATCTCTGCCAGCTAATCTCGAATCGCCTGAAGGTCAGCTTGAGAAACTTCACTCCGCTGCATGTTACTGGGTCTGGAACTACTAGGGCGATCAGTTGCCCTCTTTGAACGTTGCCTCTTAGGTGCTTGCTCACTCTCCAATGTTAGACCTAGCTTCTCCACATGATAGGAATAAACCCATCCTTTCTCCACTGTTTTGACCAGTTTCATGCTGCAGAGATTATATGGAGTGAATCTCCAACTCTGAGGATAGGGATAATGATCATAGGCCTTGAGATTACATTTTTGGAGCTTGGCCATGTGAGTGATCATTGCTCCTTAGGGCATGCCTTTATGCTTTATAGTTTTGCCCTTAAGTTCACCCCTTAGCAAATTGGCTTTCTTTCTCATCATTTGTATGATCAAGCTTGGAAAATTTATTTTCAGTCCTTCTTCCAAGTGCCAAAGAATCTCCTTATCCAAGTTTGTGATAGGATTGTTGCTTGCCTTCTTGGGATATACCACACGATTGATAGCATAATGTAGTAGTCTATAGTTTAAAGGTAAATCCATTGCCTCAAAAGGTGGTGAATGATCTGAACATAATCTTGCAAGCAAATCATCACCTTTGGCTTCAGTGTAATCGAAATTATCCTTAGCCTCCTCATCCGTCTCACCATCCTCATGCCTTAAGATATCCATATCTAGCAAAGAGGCATTAGGCCTAACTCCACCTTTAGGCAATTGAAATCCTCTAGACAAATAATCTTCACAGATAAACATTTCTGTGCCTTGAATATGTGATTTCAAGTGCATTCCCGTATCTACATTGCTTTCAACTACCACGAGATTAGCATAGAATTCCCTTACCATATCCTCATAGATGTCATCGGTATAACCCAAGAAATAACGCAACCCATAATTCGTGATTTCAGAAAACAGAACCTTGTATTCACTATGGTCTAATTCAGTCCAATCAAATCTCATAGAGGGTATTAGTACCTCATGTTTGAGCACCGTATGATATAGGGTCTGAGCATCGCGGGATATAAACCTTACTTCCACTTCTTCATTTTCTCTTTCACTACCGCCTCTAGAAGAAGACCCACAGACCCTTGGACCTCGTGGAGGAGTGGTAACCTTCTTCCCTTTTCCACTAGTCTTGCGTGGATCCATTGAAAGATTGGAGAAGGATATAAGGAAGAAGAAGTGAAATTCGAATGTTAGGGTTTAAGGAATGACAGAAGAGGATTTTGAGAGAAGGATGACAATTTGACGAATTAATCAATGGGTATAGTGAAGGTGAGGATCGATTGATAGTGGGTATGGAGTTTTCGAAAAGAAAAAAAATCAGGGGAGAGTAGTCGACTGGTAGGGAGGATTTTCAAGGAAGAGCCTATTCGGATGATTTGGGGAAAAAGATGTTTTAAAGGGTTCCAGAAGTCTTATAGTCATTGATGTGAGAGTAGTCGACTAATAAAATTAAAAGGATAAGTGGGGGTTATCTAAGGGAAAACTAGTCGACTGGTTGTGAGATGTTAGTCGATTGGTTTTGAAAAAATAGGTGAGTTATTCGACTATAACGATGAAAAGCTGAACCAACTTGAACAATTCCTCTCCCTTAGTCGACTTAGACTCCAAGTAGTCGACTGGAATATTACAAAACTCCAAATCAAATCCTAAGTCTAGACATGATGATATAATCTTCAGATGGAGTGCACATTTACCTCAAATTTTGACCATTTTGATGTACTAGTGTAACATCCCACTCCCGCGAGAACCGAACCCGACATCTACAGTGATATCCGAGCCCGTGACCCGCGAGGGTGGTATGCTAGAGCAGTCAAAGCAGTCAATTATCCGGTAAAACATTTTTTTCTTTTGAAAACATTTGAGTGCGCAGAAATCAATAAACCATTTGGGCTCGCGATGCAGAAACATTTTCAATCAAAACACTATTTCAATAATCAATTCATGATACCCTATTAGTCAGTTGGGGCCCTCTATTATAACAATACAATTCTGCGAAAACACAAATTTACACATCAATCAGAAAGACTCAAATGCAGACATAAAACTGATCCCGACCTGAACTCTGACTTGCTTGTTGTAGGCATACTCCCGTTTTTCTAACGGGGTACTCTTCGATTCCTGAAAAATATTTGCAATGTTGGGTGAGTTTGCGAACTCAATGAGAAACCATCATCGATGGTTCACTCAAATCATGCATTACGCATATTGCGTACAGCATATTTCAGTAATATACAATTAGCATACAATAATTTGCAACATCATGTAACAATTTACAATAAATCATATAACAATTTACAGTAAATCGTGTCATCACGTAATCAGTAATTGTCACAAATTAGTCATTCATGTGAATGCAATGCATATGCGACTCCTTTCCAATTATTCAGTGTTGTGCCCAAGCGCCAACAAGTCGGTGTTCGATGGGGACGCGTCAAGGATTTTCTCCCCGGGCTCGAGGCTTGGCCAAGATCTGATGTTAGAGCTCGAGGCTCATTTCAGTGATAATCGCGACTTGGGTCACAACGTCCATTATCTGATCATGCATTTATGCATGTAATGCAATGTTCAGTAATTTACAATGTATGGCTATAAAAGCCCGGTATTGCAATTCCCAGTGTCATACAGTAGTCCAATCCAGTACAGTAATAGCATGAAATTCGATCCCATACATTTCAGTAATCATGTAGTTCACCTTTGCATGTAGTCATATAGAGCATTTAAGCAATCAGGAATTTGAGAAACCAACTAGGTTACTCACCTGAACTTCCGAGCTATCTGCCTGGAAGTCTCAGCACTGTCTGTGGAATATCGATCCATCGGAACCTTTATAACAGTCAAATAGATCCCAATTACTAAAATGCACAATCAAGACAATTCAATAATGCACATGTCTTAAATAGAAATGTACTATGCCTATTCATGATTTTCCCGGTGCTATTCTCCCAAATTCACTTTCTTTTGCCAATTATAATTTTTTGTTCAATTGCTCACAAATGGCTCGATTTCCAATGCAACACATAATATGGAACTCCCCAATTTCAATTCTAATCATGCCACACTCGCTAAGGTACTATCTCAACATCAATATCACTATTTTCTAGATCAAATTCATCTATTATGCTCAGTTTCTATAACCCCAATTATCATGAACAATCCTTAGGTTGAAATAAAATCATTTTCTTAACTTTCTTTCACTGATTGAGATCTCAAAAACTTGAATTCAACTCTCATTCTTTTTTTTTATTGTAGACCTCGATCTCTAGTTCATAACGAATCAAACATCACCTCAATTGGAAGTCTACACAATTAGTTATGTCCCAAAAACTAAATTAAAACTATTCATAAACTGGCCCTCGCCGCGGCGTCCCCAATGTTCCTCGCCGCGGCATTCGAAGTGAGCTCGCCGCGGCGAGAACGTTTATTTCATTCTCGCTGTCGTGGCAGCAGCACCGCGACGTCATGGATCTACGGTTCGTCTTCCCCGATTGATTTTTCGCCCAATCTCTTTCTAAAATCAGTCAAAACTCATCTACACACTCACAATCTTTCATATTAAACCCCCATGAATGCATTTAACACAATAATAAACAACATTAAACCATTTAACTTACCAATCGAAGCTCAAATCTCTCCAAATCACGCAACCCTAATATCTGAAACATTTAACCTTTTTCACCCACAGCTTTCACCCTTCACACCCAACTATCCTCATCTTCCTCATGCGTCAAGCTAGATGCGCACAGAGAGAGAAAACCACAAGCAACAATCATGGGTGGAGGAAAAATCAAAATCTTCGAAGGGGAGGGAGAAACGGTCACCCTAGGAAGGAAAAGCTTTTCTTTCCTCTCCTCTTAACCTTAGGTATTTAAGGGCTAAACACTTAACTCTCTTTCTCTTTTCAATTTATTTCCAGTACAATTTGTCCCCAAATTTCAATAGCTCGACATAAACAATTCTTAAAAATCATATTTCCAATTTTTCATCGCCATTGGACAATTATTCTAACACTATGCAATCAATGTTCGACACTTTCGGAAAATGTCCTATCAGGACATTTTCCCTAATTAATCCGAAACTTTTCCTAAAGTTCACTTTGTCACTTTGCGATCACTCTAGTACAGTTCCAATTCCACTATTCACACCCAATTATTCCATAATTCCCAATATATCATAATCCAATCTAATTATATCACAAATTCACAATTCAAAATCATTTACAAAATCAAATGCCGGGAAAATTCCATGAATGCATGTACCTACATGTGTATGTGTCAATTGACTCAGTCCTTTACAATCAGAGGCCATATGCAGGTTCATATCGGACTATGCAATGCAACAAATTAGCCTGTACCAATTGACTCATTTACCCTTCCCATCAGGGTCGGGATGTTACAACTAGTGTATGCAGCAAATAAAAATCAACCAAATGAATTTAAATCACACATACCAAGTTTCAATTTGATGTTTACAAACACATCTTCCTTAAGGGATTTAGTAAATATATCAGCTAATTGGTCACTAGAAGATACATGCTTTAAACAAACGTCACCTTTCAAGCAATGATCACGTATAAAATGATGTCTAATTTCTATATGCTTTGTTCTACTATGCAAAATTGGATTTTTACTCAAACAAATTGCACTGGTATTATCACAATAAATAGGAATATTTTTAACCACAATACCATAATCAAGCAATTGATGTTTAATCCAAAGAACTTGAGCACATGCACTTCCAGCTGCTACATATTCAGATTCAACAGTGGAAATAGCTACACTAACTTGCTTTTTACTTGCCCAAGAGATCAAAGATGATCCTAAGAAATGACATAAACCACTACTGCTTTTTCTATCTATCCTATAGCCACTATGATCAGCATCACTAAAAGCATATAAATCAAAAGATTCACAACTGGGGTACCACAAACCATGATTAACAGTTCTACTCAAATATCTAAAAATTCTTTTACAGACACTTAAATGAGAGATTTTAGGACAAGATTGAAATCTCGCACAAAGACACGTGGCAAACATAATATCAGATCTAGAAGCAGTTAAATACAAAAGAGAGCCGATCATACCTTTATAGAGTTTTTGATCAACATCTTCTTCATGTTCATATTTCTCCAAGACCACATTTTTTGCCATTGGTATTGCTGCCACTTTGCATCCTTCCATTTTGAGCTTCTTTAGAAGCTCCTTGGTATACTTTGATTGGTGAATGAGGATGCCATTTTTTAGTTGCTTGATTTGCAATCCAAGAAAGAACTTGAGTTCTCCCATCATGCTCATTTCAAATTCACTTTGCATTAAGTCACTAAATTCTTTGCACAAAAATTCATTAGTAGCACCAAACACAATATCATCAACATATATTTGACAAATAAGCATATCTTGATCAACATGTTTAATGAACAAAGTATTATCAATCTTACCACGAACATACCCATGTTAAGTTAGAAAAGTACTTAATCTTTCATACCAAGCTCTAGGTGCTTGCTTTAACCTATAGAGTGCCTTCTTGAGTTTGTAGACATAATCCGGATGTTCATGATCTTCAAATCCTGGTGGTTGTTTGACATAAACTTCCTCTTGAATATATCCATTAAGGAATGCACTCTTGACGTCCATTTGATTTAATTTGATCCTTTTATGAGACGCAAAAGCGCATAACAATCTAATTGCCTCTAACTGAGCCACAGGCGCATATGTCTCATTATAATCAAGGCCTTCTTCTTGATAAAATCCTTGAGTTACTAACCTTGATTTGTTCTTGGTTGCTTCACCGTTCTCATCATACTTTATCCTATTTACCCACTTAACTCCAATGATAGTTTTGTCTTTTGGTGGAGCTACCAAATCCCATACATTGTTCCGCTTGAATTGATTAAGCTCTTCTTGCATAGCTAATAGCCAATTTTCATCTTCAAGAGCCTCTTTTATATTTTTGGGTTCAACTAATGAGATAAAGGCTAAATTGCTCATTTGCTCATAGACATTTCTCCTAGTCCTTAAACCATCATCCAAGCTACCAATGACTTGCTCCATAGGATGATTCTTTGCTTTCGCCTAGGCTTTAATGTTGGGAACATGATCTTTATCATCTAAGTTAATTTCTTCAGTCTTGGATTCGATTTCTTCATTTTCTAAATTTCCTGCATCATCATCAAAACAAACCTTTCTCGGAGGTGAAATCATATCATCGAATTTAACATGAATGCTTTCTTCAACACACTTAGTTCTATTATTATAGACTCTAAATGCCTTACTAGTTAGAGAATAGCCAATAAACACACTAATATCAAATTTTGAATCAAATTTTCCTAAATTGTTCTTCCCATTATTATGAATAAAAACTTCGCAACCGAAAGGATGAAAATACGAAATGTTGGGTCTCTTACCTTTCCATAGCTCGTATGGTGTCTTATTTTTATCTCGTCTAAGATGCACTCTATTGATGACGTAGCAAGCGGTATTAATTGCTTCTGCCCAAAAAGACTTTGGAAGATTGTACTAATTCAACATTGTTCGACTCATTTCTTCAAGTGAGCGATTCTTCCTTTCTACTACACCGTTTTGTTGTGGAGTTCTTAGTGTTGAGAAGTTGTGCTCTATTTCATATTTGTCGCAGAGCCTTTCAAATGGTTCACACTCAAATTCACCTCCATGATCAGTTCTAATAGCAACGATTGTCAGATCCTTTTTATTTTGAACCAACCTACACTACTTAGTGAACTCGTTAAAAGCATCACTTTTATTTGCAAGAAATCTCACCCAAGTGAATCTTGAAAAATCATCCACAATAACGAGAACATATAATTTTCCACTTAGACTAGCATGCCTAGATGGTCCAATTAAATCCATATGAACAAGTTCAAGAATGCGAGATGAACAAATTTCTTTCTTTGGTTTGAATGATTCCTTAACATGTTTGCCTTTCAAGCAAGATTCACACAAATGATCTTTAACAAATTTTATTTTAGGCAAACCTCTCACAATGTCATTTTTAGAAAGCTTACAAATTAAAGGCAATGGAGCATGTCCTAGTTTTCTATGCCACAAAAATGCATTTTCTTCTAATGTCACCAAACACTTTTCATTAAAAGAACTATCATTATGTAAATCAACAATATATGTATTTCCATGCCTCAAACCAATGAAAGCAACATGATCGTCCTTCTTAACTAAGCAATGAGATGATTCAAATGACACATTAAAATTCATATCACACAATTGAGAAACACTAAGCAAATTATGTTTCAAGCCATCAACAAGTAAGACATTGTCAATGGTAGGCAAAGGTTCCTTACCCACTTTACCGATACCAATGACTTTACCTTTGTTGTTGTCTCCAAATGTGACATATCCATGGTTCTTTGGTCTGAGTTTCGCAAATAGGCTCTTGTCTCCACTCATGTGCCTTGAACATCCGCTATCAATATACCAAGTGCTTGGTGGTTTTTCATCCTTTGCTTGTACCTGCAACAGAAATGTCCTTTGTTCTTATAGGTACCCAAGCCATTTTGGGTCTATTTTGGTTAGTCATATAAACCATATTAGGAGGAGTTGTGCCTTTTAACACCCAGATTTTCTTAACCTTAACACATCTCCTGATACTTTTGCATGCAATTTCTATATGACCATCTTTCAAGCATCTAGCACATTGAGCAACTTTTCCATCCTTAGTGAATTTAGAAATCAAGGAACAATCTCTATGAAAGGGATCATATCCTAATCCATGTTTAGAAATTGAATATTTTTGTAAAGATAGCATCTTTTCAAACTTTTCATTTCCATTAGTAAATTTTCCAACCACATAGGAAAATTCCTTTCTAATTCTATCAAGCTCACAAATAAGATATTCCTTTTCAGCAAGGCATGCAGAATGATCTCCCTTAGGACAATCCAAATCATCAATAGTCTCATGTAAAGAACTATTTTCAAAAACTAACTCCCTTATTTTCTTTCTCAATTTCTTGTTGATCTCAATAGCTTCTTCAAAATCGATTTGTAAAGCATTAAAAGAATCTCTAAGATCTTGGTCAATAAAAGTTACCTCATTTTCATCATCACTTGTTGATGAGCTATTTGCCATAAGCGCTAAGTTGTTTTCATCATTGCTTTGGTATGCATCTTCATCATCACTCCAAGTGGCTACTAGACTAGCTTTCTTTTTCCCTTTGTCATATTTGTCATTTTTCTGGAAATTTGAAGTGGAAGATGAGCTTTTGAATTCTTTAGCATGATGTCCCCTTTTTCCACATTTCCAACATTCTTCATTGCTCTTTTTTTCTTCAAAGCCCTTAGATCTTCTTTCGATTGTGTACTTCTTTCTTTATCCATTTCTTCCACCATTTAATTCTTTCCTCCTATTTTTGAGTAGTTCTTTGAACTTTCTTAAATTTCTGGCATACATCGCTATTTCTTCGTCTTCTTCTTCTTCATCTATTTCTTCGTCACTTTCATCAAGAGAAGAAGCATTAGCTTTTAAAGCAATGGACTTTTGTAACTTACCTCTTCCTCCTCTTGATTTTAGAATGATCTCATAGTTGATAAGAGATCCCACCAGGGCATTGAATTCCAACTGATTGAGATCCTTAGATTCCATAATAGCAGTGACTTGAGAGTCTCATTCTTTCGGTAGTGATCGTAGAATCTTTTTCACCTTTTCGCTATCCATCATATGCTTTCCGAGGTTTCCTAATCCATTTATGATTTCTGCAAAACGATCAAGCATAGTGGAAATAGACTCACCTTCCTTCATGACAAACATTTCATAGTCATGGAGCAGCATGTTGATCTTTGTCTCTCGAACTTGGTTGGTTCCTTCATGAGTGATACGAAGTCTTTCCCACATTTCTTTAGCACTCGTACATGAGTTCACTCGATTTCTTTCCTCAACCGTGAGAGCACAATAAATCAGCTTCATAGCTTTTGCGTTTATGTATGCTTGCTTCCAATCATTGTCGTCATATTCCAGCTCTATTTTCATCTCGCCATTTTCTTTCAATGGAGCTTGTGGACCGAAGATGATAATCTTCCAGTATTCTACTCCTTCGCTTATAATATGATACTTCATAGGATTTTTCCAAGAAGAGTAGTTAGTACCATTAAATAAAGGAGGGTGATTATTGGTGTTACCTTCTTCCGCTAAGTTATTGCGTGCCATCTCTGGATACTTCTACTCTGATACCAATTGTAAACGATCTAGAAGGGGGGTTGAATAGATCTTTAAAGCTTTTTGTAAAAATCTACAATAAAATCAGAAGTTAATTCACACAAAAGCAATTTAAATAAGTTTAAATGAAAAGAGTAGGGAAGAAGAGCAAACACTGTTTTTATAGAGGTTCGGTGCTAAGACCTACGTCCTCTACCTAAGCTCTCACTTAGGATTTAACAAACCACTTTACTACACACTTTTTAGTTTAGTGTGAACTCTTACAATACCACTTGATTTCCGGCTCAAGCTACCTTTACAATCGATTTGTTTTCCGGCACAAATCCTACCTCACAAGTGACTTTTCACTAATCACTCAAATTGCAAGAGAAAATGAGATAAAGATGAAAGAACAATGCTCAATACAAAAGTGAAACAAGCTAAGAGCAATAATGAGCAAATTTGGAGTAACAAAGGAGTCTTTTGCTTATGAAACTTCGGTACTTTTCTTCCTTAATCATCCACTCTTTATACTAATAAGAAAATAGTCGTTGGAATCCTTTCTAGTCGTTGCATGATTTCATATGGTCGTTCCTTAACTTCCTCCTTTCTATTTGTAAATGATTCGTATAAATCTTGTCCAGCTCTACCTGTTAGTCGACTAGTCGAGTTGTGTCAACATATTTCACTGCAGGCTTGACTTTGCTCCTCGATAAGTCGACTAGTGACATGATAGTCGACTATTGTTACTATTCCAATGATTTGTAGTCGACTTGCAACATATCAGTCGACTTGTTTTAACTCCCATCTGATGATCCTTAATTCTTAGTCGACTTGTGTCATACTTAGTCGACTTGTTGTTGATTCCAACGGATACATTTAATCAAATCTTCCCATAATCTTCATTTTTAATGTCTAAATCATGTTGAATATGTTTCCTTCTTGATTCTTCAATGATTTACAATGTCTTCTAGATTTCTTTCAATCCAACACACCTGCAATAAATTTCTTAACCAATTCTATGCATTTTATTATTATCAAAACATAAGTAGGATTTAATTTGTCAACCACCCATGGTCCAACAGGTTTTAATCACTGCGGCCAAGTGTTTAAGGTGAAAGTGTAAGAAATCTTAAATCAATACATATTTGAACTCTCAACCATAAACTTGTAGTGTTATCACATCTCTAGAAACAAAAATCAAAAGGTCTTTATAAGGTTGTAATGGAGTTTAGGGAAGGTATGATTAATATAATAAAAATGTGATAAATTTAAAAGAAATTTACCATAAGGGACATTACACAAAACTTGTTCACAATATACATGTCCTTTCATTATAAATTTATTGGTACTAGACATTTTTTTCTTTTTCTATGCTCGTAAATTTTTTTATTCTCTAAAAAAATTTTAATCAATTTTTCTAGGGATGGCAATCTTGACCATGTAGGGCCATAGCTCCGGCTCATGGCCCGAAGGGAATATGCAAAACGATATCGTTGTATTAATTTTTTAAAAAAAGTGTAGATAGTCAGCCCGTGGTCGGGCCGAGGCCACAGGCCACGCAACTCAACCCATTGCTATCCCTAATATTTTCAAGCATTCATCATGTACTATTAAAGAAATATTAGACCTTTCAAATTTTCAAGTTTCAACCATTCGAGTAATGTACATAACATTTAGGGTTCAAAAAAATAAAAAAGCTTAAAAGAAAAATAGGATAAAGGTTAATAATTGTTATATAATCGATAAAAAAGACTAAGGCTCAAAGTTGGTTACTCTTAAGGGATAAAATAAGGTAGGGTAATTATCAAAGAAATGAACTTAAACAATTGTTGAATCTAAGTGTCTTTTCAATGCTTCTAATTTAACACATGTGATCTCAATATGTATAATAAAAAGCAAGTTCTAGAATTGTTCAACTATATATGGCAATATACATGATCAAAAGCTCACATAAAAATGGTTATATTCGTGTGTAAATAATATATAATTTGCATTTAAATTGCCTATCTCAATGAATACTAAAAATATGACTTAGAAAAGCTAGTTTATTCTAACTATCATCTTTCGCATACTAATTCGA
The DNA here is from genome assembly GCA_029891385.1 of Erythroxylum novogranatense. Classification (NCBI taxonomy): domain Eukaryota; kingdom Viridiplantae; phylum Streptophyta; class Magnoliopsida; order Malpighiales; family Erythroxylaceae; genus Erythroxylum; species Erythroxylum novogranatense. The sequence goes on along the minus strand of CM057224.1, from coordinate 26,335,638 downwards.
CTTAATAATTAATAATGAAATAAAGAATTGATGGACATATTTCAAATAATTCAAGATATTAGTTAATAAGATTTAATAACCAATATTATAATAAACTTAAGAAAATAATTAACTCCTTCCCATACTTAAAATTGTACATCCAAGATTATAATAAACTTAAGAAAATAATTAACTCCTTATCTACACTTAAAATTGTACATTGTCCCTAATGTACACAATATAAACACATAAAAATCAAAAGGAAGAAATGGAGTTTGGTAATTCTTTGAGCAATAAGAATTTTTATTTCTAATTTTGATGAATTTGGAACTGTCTATCCGATCTTAGATACAAACATCCATGCAAAATATAAAGAAAAAGGATAAAAACAAAAGAAAATTAAATTAACAAAAATAATTAATAAAATTGAAATAACATCAACACTAATGTGCAGATAAAAAGAAAGAATAATAAGAAAGATGTACAATTAAAGAGAGAAAGAAAAGATACAAAATATAAGCATTACCCTCAATTATGTTGTGAAGCAAGCCTATCCAACGATGGAGGGTCCTCGGATCGATGGTCCTCAGAAGGTGGAGGAGCTACTAATGAACTAACCTCACTAAACGATAGAGTTAGAAAATAATGCCCTGATAGCTTGCCATTAACAACGATAACTCTCCCATCTATGCAACAATTATCTTGAGCTTTGATATCTGCTCTACAAGCTTCACCTACTATCTCTTCAACCGAGCTATCGTTAGCTGGTCCAAGTGAGACTTCCGCACTCTTGGTACATTTGGGCTATCCTCCTTTGGTGCAATGCCTCCCATTTGGGACGGTTGTAAATATAGCTACAGTGGCTCCTTCCTAGGTCCTCCCAACACTGCTGGCTATTAGGATACCTAATTAGGTAGTAGATATCCCTTGTGGATCCTCGTCATCTACTAATCATATCTATACTTTTCATGACTTCCAAATTAAATGCAATCATAGTACTAACTCACCATATTGGGGGAAGTTTGTTGAAGATCCTTATCCGTCATGCCAGTCTCGACACGTAAGGTGTTACACAAATTGTTTCGACCTTCCTTTCCTTACCCTCATGCCTAACACATTAGGCAAGCATGAGCCCCAGGTAAATCGACATCCTCTTACTCATGTTTCACAGTGACTTCCTAATTGAAATGCAACTTTGCGCAGACTTACACGGTCAGTTACACGAGCGTGTATCTAGCCATGTAAGTATACACTAGCGTGTCTAAAGAGCGTGTAACTCTCTGAAAACATGTGCAACTTGAAAATTAAATGAAAAACCTTAAAAATTTTGCACTTTAGAGTTATAAACCTTTAACACACATACCTAATATTATAATTATACACAATCTTGTGAAGATGCTTAATGTTCTATCTAAAACACATTGGAACTTAAATAACTCTTATTCTAATAATCAAAATAAGAATAAAATAACATGGAATTTAAAATAAAATCTAAACTAATTCATGAGTTGCCTCTCATGTAATGCTTGTTTAACGTTTTTAGCTTGACGTACCTTTCATGCTTACCATCATTTAGGATCTATTATTAGTTGCTTACTTCCATATATTTTCCTTATAGTGGTTTGTAGCCTGTAAGTAAGTTACATATTACAAGAAAATAGTAAGGACATAATTTATCAAATTAATAAATCCAATTAATTGCAATAATGCCTTCTTCAGTGACAAATTATTAATAAATTACGGGATAACAAAACTCCCTGAATCGTTGATTAGTTTAAGCAATTTTTCTTCCAAGAAGTAGGAACCATCCATATTCAAGGTGACTACCAATGATTCATTACTAGTTCCCTCAAGTGGCTCCTCCTCTTGTTCTTCTTCATCCATCTTTGTCCACTGTTCTGCTTCCTCTTCCTTGGCAAAGACTTCATCCTCAACTTCTTCAATTATCTTTTACCACTTCTCTACTTCCTCTTATTGGATAGAGGCTTCCTTTTCCTCATATTCTTCTTTTACTTCCTTTTTCATATATTCTTCTTACTCTTCTAAAACGATAGTTACCTCCTCATCTTTTTAAAATTTAAGTTCATTTATGAGCCAACCCTTATCTCTTCTTCATTATAAGACATTAGTAAGCTTAGATAGTATATGATATTAAACTTGATATATTCAGGTGAAAAAAAAACTCTCTTCGAATTCACATTGGCGAGCTACACTTTTTGTAGCACCCCCTTACCATAGGATATGTACCGGGACGCCCGTAGGTCATTCCGATACACACCCTACGATAAGGGTGCGCTACGAACAAACACTAATACTCCACATGGCATCCAAATATCATAAAGCATTTATATGAAATTTACTAATGTTTGGAACCATCAATTTTTTTTCCTTTTTCATAACCTCAAGCAGTAAATAATACAACTGATAGTTTCTGTACATTACTCCAGAAGAAAATCAAACAAAAAGCTAACTAGGTCATCCTCAAAAGTGCGGTGGACCGACACTGTGACATGACTTCTCTTGCCAACTCAATCTACACGGCAGGAAATGTCCCTCTGGAGCTGCAAGTCTAATCTCTCGGTCCTGAAAAATGATTTGCAATTTTGGGTGAGTTTGCGAACTCAGTGAGGAACCATCATCGATGGTTCACCCAATTCATGCATATACACAGAATTCACATAGTTATATCACTCAAACACATTCAGAAGTACCACATGATTATCATGTTATCAGTCAAAGCAACCAATTCAAATGCACATGAAATGTGTATGAGACGCTTTTCCAATTTAATTCATTGTTGTGACTGAGCGCCTGAAACTGTCCCTTAAAGGGCGCATTAATCGGTGAGCCATAGGCTCTAAATCACTATGGACTCAAGGCCCAATCACGTTGAGCTTAAAGCTCTCGTTGGCTGCTCTGGTCACAACTGCCAATGACTGTTCATGCAATTATGTATGAATGCAATATCCAAATCCACACCATAACCGATTCCCATTTAACATATGCCCATAAGTCATTTCCAAGTAATCACATATATCACTTCGATATCTCATACCAAATATTTCAGACACCCATGGTCCGAAATCAATCAAAATCAAACACACATGTTCCCATCCATTATCTCCACATGGCATAAGTGCGAGATATTAAACACATAAAAATTGAGAAACCATCTAGGTTACTCACCGAATAACTTCCGAGCTAATGCCGGGAAATCTCTGCGATGTCCGTGGATCTACGGTCCAACTGAGCCTCTATAGCCAACACAATAGGTTCGCATTACTAACTGTATAGTTCGAATGACCAAATAATGCACATGAAATAATTAAAACGTGTATAATGCATGTTCATGGCATTCCCGGCCTTAATCCAAAATTTTCCCAGAATAAAATTCTATCGAAAATTAGAAATCCATAGGCGCTGCACTTCGGACCTCTATAGGTCCCCAATTAAATCAAACAGTGTTTGCATGTTCCGTCAATAGGGGCTACGTCAAATTCCCGTCTAAAAATTCCCGTTTTCACAGAAAATGAAATTAAATATTCAACGAATCCGATGCCTCTGGAATCAGGTCAATCGGACGTCGGACGGGAAAGAAATTGACAAAAGAATAAACGGACCATTTAATGCCAAATAATAATCACAAATAATAAAAATAAATATATATATATATATATACTGATGCGCTGCCTCGCGAGGCGAATTCGCCTCACATCGTCGCGAGGGCGAGGCGTCGCCCTCGCGACCAGCCTCCTAAATCTCGCCCTCGCGAGGCGAAACGTCGCCCTCGCGAGACGGCGAGTTTCCACTGCTGCCTTGCCCTTTTTTTCCAGATTTCAATCTTAATTTCCAATTACTCTAACTTTTAGCACACAAATCAGAAAAATACCCACTATACCTCATTGGAAAGCTTATGAAAAGCTCTACAACTCTCAAGAAGACCATAAAATCAATTCAACCTCTAGGGTGTCAAAATCCCATCCAAGATACTGCTTACTCAAAACTCATAAATATAGGACAGTAACTCACAAATGCAAGGACTCACTGATTAGTTAGCTAAAATTCCTACATAAATATGCTCAATAAGATCACAATGTCAGCTACAATTGACATGAACAACCCACAATCAAATTCCATTACTAAACAAGTCAATTAATTCACTCAATGTTACTGTCCCTGAAACCATGCAATTTGAACAGTAAACTTATAACAAACATATCTCCCTGTAGACAAGTCAGAAAATCCAAACTTTACATCCCTAAAAGATAAATCCTCAAACTTCAAGTTTCATGAAGAACTCAAACTCCAATTCGATTTCTAACAATTCCAAATCTGTTATGCAAGTTTCTGACCTAATCAACACTTAAAACCACAATGTAGGTTCAGCTTTTGAAATTCCATATCTCCCACATCTGATTTCCAAAAATTACATGCCATACACCAATTTCAAGATCAATATATCATCTAGAACTCTTCAGTAGATCCCTAAAACCAGTTCAGTTCACAAAAATTACTAAAATTGCTCCAAAACAGAATGTACTCCAAATCTGCTAATCCAACTAGGTTTCCCTCAATACATAAAAACAGTCAGTAGTTATCAAGTCATATCTCCTAATACACAGCTCGAAAAATAGCAAGATTAGTTGAAATGGAAAGCTAACTCAATATGCTACAACTTTCATGAAGACCATTTTCCTAAATGCCATATCAATTAATTTATAAAAATCAACAAAATAATCAGGTCATTGTGTCAGTTACTGTTCACAGGCAATAAAACAGTAACTTTCCATGTAACTTTTCGACCTTATAACATTTCAATTCAACAACACCTATTTCACACTAAATTGAAGCCAACATCTCAAAGTTTCATTGGGAACAAACCTTACCTCATTTGCACACCTACACAATTAGTTATGATTAAAACATTACAATAGGTCAAAATGAAATTTCCAGCTTTTCAACTACTACCTATCTCCTATCACTTCTTACATCACTTACACATCACTAAGTATTCATGTCTACCACTAATTCAACCACAAACTAATCACAACATTTACTGATATAATACACACAAAGTTGGCAGCACCTACACAAATGATCTTCCTAAGTTTTCCATTCCAACCTTACAAACTCAATCCAAAACCAAACCAAAACCAATGAAAACTATTGTCATTCATGCATCCATACATAAGCATACATTTACACCCATTCAAACCTACCCTTATCATCATGAAATAAATGCATAAGTGCTTCCCATAATTGCTTCTAACTACCAAAGACATAAAAACAACCATTAAGACTCACCTTACACAAGTTCAAGCCCTCCACTCTCCAAAGCTTTAAACCTCTCCACCCTTCCTACTTTGATACCTCACCCACGGCAATCATAAACATAACCAAGATCATCATCAACTCAAGGATCTAGCTAGGTTTGTATGGGAAGAAAAACAAGCAAGGAACCAAGGCAACCCTTCTTGAATGAAGAAAATTCAAAGGAGAAGAAGGAACATCCCAAAGGAGAAGAAGCAAGTTTGGATGGAAGAGAAAAGTAGCTTTCCAAATGCTTTCCAAAACCAATTCTTTAAGTATAATAAAGAGGAAAGGTCGTGGGTGTTGATGAAAAATCGATGGTGGTGTAGGTAGATAAGACAAAATCATTTAATTCAAGAAGCCACTTGGCTTTTAAAATGGAAAAAAGACAAATTTGAATTTAATTAACATAAGTTAATCATAAGCTTTAATCTAATTATATCTTAATCCCAATTATGCTAATAGTCCAAAACAATTTCCATAATTATTTATTCACTAACCTAATGCCTTTATACAGCCCCCTTTTCAGTACAGAAAAGGCCCACTCGATCGGTCATTTGGAATTTTCCGGTAAAGCACGAACCGAAAAATTCCAGAAAAATTCTCATAAATTTCTAAAAATGTAAAACCATTTATGGTGCACTCAGAAAAATTTTCCAAATACGCTTAGCCCATAATTTTCATTAAAAAAAATCCCAATTTGAAACCTAAGCCGGAAAATGTCATGAATGCATGTATACTATGTGCATATACAACTAATCGTGAATCATAGAGGCTAAATGTTGTATGTGCATGCCGCGATATAATTCAATATTCTTAACCTTTCCCAATTTACCAAAATACCCTTTCCTATAGGAGATGGGATATTACAATTCTCCTCCTAACAAAAATTTAGTCCTCGAAATTCTTACAGTTGATCGAAAAGATGAGGATCTTGTCTCCTCATATGCTCCTCGGTCTCCCAAGTAGCCTCCTCAGTCGAGTGGTTCCTCCAAAGAACCTTCACCAGTGGAATACTCTTATTCCTCAACTGTTTTACCTGTGTCCCGACAATCTGTATCGGCTCCTCCACATAACTCAGATTACTAGAGACCTCAATCTCACGAGGCAGAGTAGCACGTGTCGGGTCCGACCGATATCTCGGAGCATACTCACATGGAAGACGTCATGCAACTGAGACATCTCACTCGGCAATGCTAACCTATAGGCCAAAGGTCCTATCCTCTCAATGATCTCATATGGACCAATGTATCTAGGGCTTAGCTTACCCTTTTTTCCAAATCTCAGTACACCACGCCATGGAGACACCCGTAAGAACACTCTGTCGCCCACAGCATACTCCATCTCCCTCTATCTTGATCCACATAACTTTTCTCATCTATCTGAGCCGCCTTTACGCGACTCAGAATCGATTCACCTTATCAGCAGTATCTGAATCACTCGGGACCCTCAATCATCTGACGCCTCTTCATTCCAATACAAAGGCGATCTACACGGCCGCCCATACGATTCCTCATATGGTGCCATTCCAATGCTCTTTGTGATAATGGTTGTTGTATGCAAACTCAATCAAGGCTGATCTCGATCCCATGCTCCTCGAACTCCAATACACATGCTCAAGCATATCCTCAGCAGTCTTAATAGTCCTCTCACTCGCCCATCATGTTCGAGGATGAAACGTTGTACTAAAGTTGACTAGTACCCATAGCAGATCGCAAACTCGCCAAAACCTCAAGTAAATCTGGGATCCCGTCCGATACTATGACCTTTGGGACCCCATGCGGTCTCACTATCTCCGCCACATACTTACGGGCCAATGATCCATGGTATTGTTCTCCTCATGGCAAGAAATGGGCGATTTAGTCAACGGTCCACTATGACCCAGATAGCATCATCTTTGCCTCGGCGTCTAGGCAAACCCATAATGAAATCCATAGTAATTGTTCCCATTTCCACTGGAATGGGCAACGAATGAAACTTCCCTTTGGAGCACGGTGCTCACCTTAACTTTTGGCACGTCAAACATCCGGATACAAACTCCGCTACTGTTTCTTCAAGCCAGGCCACGAAATGTTGCTTAAGAGTGTTATACATCTTGGTAGTACCGGGATGCATAGCATAGGAGCCATATGTGCCTCCTCTAGAATCTCTCGCCTCAAATTATCTACATCAGCACACTGAGTCTTTGTCCCAACCATAAGGTCTCATCCTCAACTCAAACTCGGATCTCGAATCGACTTTTACTTTCTCAATCGGTCTCACCATGCGGGATCCCGATCCGAACCCTCTGATCTGTCCGGTAGCATCGGTCTCGGTCTCAAAGTAGCTAATAAGACTCCATCTGCTCCAGATTCATCTGAACATTCAAAGCCCTCAACTGAATCAAATTAGGCAACCTCATTGCTCGAATTTGAGCTATACTAGTATGTGACTTCCGACTCAAAGCATACTGCTACCACATTGGCTTTCCGGGGTGATACTCGATAGTACAATCATAATCCTTCAACAACTCAAGCCACCTCCTCGCCTCAAATTCAACTCTCTCGACTCAATAGGTATCTCAAACTCTTATAGTGCAGTGAAGATCCGGAAGGTCTCACCATACGGTAATGCCTCCAAATCTTGAGCAAACACAACAATGACTAATTCCAAATCATGAGCAGGATAGTTTACCTCGTGAGACCTCAACTGTCTTGAGGCATAAGCAATGACTCTACCGTGCTGCATCAGAACACACCCCAATCCCTGATGCGACGCATCACTGGATACCACAAATCCTCCAGTCCCAGATGGAATAGCCAACACCGGTGCATTAGTCAACCGATGTTTGAGCTCCTCAAAGCTCTTCTGACACTCCTCGGTCCACTGAATGGCACATTCTTCCTCAGAAGCTTTGTCAGAGGGGCTGAGATCAATGAGAACCCCTCGACAAACCTCCGGTAATAACCAGCCAATCCGAGGAAACTCCGAATCTCAGGCACATTCCTAGGAGCCTCCCACCTCAGCACTGCCTCAACCTTGCTCGAATCCACCTGAATACCCTCTCCCGTCACTATATGTCCCAAAAAGATCACCTGATCCAGCCAAAATTCACATTTACTGAATTTGGCATATAGCTATCTCTCCTCATAAATCGCAACACAATCCTCAAATGCTCACTATGCTCCTGTCTGTCTCTCGAATACACTAGAATGTCATCAATAAAAACAATAACAAACTGGTCCAGGTAGGGCTGAAATACCTTATTCATCAAGGCCATGAAGGCTGCCGGGGCATTAGTCAACCCAAACGGCATCACTAGAAACTCGAAATGCCCATACCTGCTCCTAAACGCACTCTTAGGCACATCGGCCTCTGCAATCTTCAACTGATAGTAACCAGATCGCAGATCTAATTTGGTGAATACCTGAGCCCCCTGCAACTGATCAAATAAATCATCGATCCTAGGCAGTGGATACTTATTCTTCACTGTCACCCGATTCACCGCACATAATCGATGCCTGACCTCAAAGTCCCATCCTTTTCTTTACAAACAAAGCGGAGCTCCCATGGTGAGACACTAGGTGCGATAATGCCCTTCTCCAATAACTCCTGAATCGAGCCTTGACTCCCTCGCCCACAGTGCCATCCTATATGGAGGTATAGATATAGGAGCGATGCACTGAGCGAGGTCAATGGTAAACTCTGTCTCCCGATCCGGCGGCAAACCCGGTAACTCATCAGGAAACACATCTGGAAATTCCCTAACCACGGGAATATCCTGAAGCCTCTGCTCAACTCTGGTGTCAACCACATGAGCCAGATATGCCTCACATCCTCCCTGCATCAGTCTCAGGGCACTAAGGAAAGAGATCATCCGGGCTGGTACTGCCTGACTAACTCCTCTGAACACTGCTCTAGGCTGACCAGGAGACTCCAAAACAACCTCCTTGGTATAGCAGTCCATAATAGCCCTATGGGCAGTAAGCCAGTCCATCCCCAGAATCACATCGATCTCCCTCAGAGGCAACACTATAAGGTCTGCCCTCAACACTGCTTGATCAATCTGGATCGAGCATCCCCTGCAGACCTCTCCCAATGCAGTAGTCATACCTAGAGGTGTACTCACCTCTAACCCATACCGTAACATCTCCCTATCCACATGCAATCTACATGCCATATGAGGTGCAATAAAAGAATGCGTGGATCCAGGATCCAGCAATGCAAATGCCTCAATATCAAAGATGAGAAGCATACCAGCTACAACATCAGGGGAATCCTGGGCCTCTTGCCTCGTCATGGCATGTACTCTGGCCTGGGACTGTGGTCGGCTGCCCCGACCCTCAGTCCTCACAAAGGACCCCTCGGCTCTACCACGGCCTCTACCTCGGCCCCTCTGCACTGATCCACGCCCGAATCCACCCACTCTACTCTGCTGTACCGTCGTACTACTCCCAGCTCGGCTACTACCCATAGACTGAGCTCCCAAAGTAGCTGGGCAATCCCGAATCTGGTGATCCATGGAGCCGCATTTAAGGCAAGCTCCAGTCAACCGCCAACACTCTCCAAAGTGTCTCTTCTCACAATACTCACAAAATGGGAGAATCTGCCCAAAGCCTCTGCCACTGCCACCGCCACTGCCAGTCTGTGCAAACCTCCCTCTCTGTCCCGGTCCCGACTGTCTGGATCCTCCTGAAGATCTAAAAGTCCTGCTCTGGCGCCTGCTAAAGCTCCTACCAGAGCTACCCTGACTGTCACTAACTCTCTTTCCTCTGGACCCCTGACCCATCTACTGCTCTCTCGTCTCACTAATCGCTCTCTACAAAGAAGCAGACTCAACTCTATAAAGAGCCCATATCGAGCAGGCGGTCCGCGCGGATCTCCAAATTCAACCCCATCTCAAACCTTGACACCTATCGCCTCGGTGGAAACTACGATGGCAGATACCCCATCAACTCATTAAACCTCACCTCGTACTCGCCCTTTGTCATCCTACCGCCTCAATTCCAAGAATTCTGCATCTTCATTTCCAGATACACCTTGGGCATATAGTTATCTCGAAAGTCCTCAAAAAGTCCGCCCGTATCGATAAGCAAGGCTGGTAGTACTACCCGAGCAGTCTTCCACCATGTATAATTTGGGCCTGCAGAAGAGATCTTGCATAATCGAACCTCTCATCGAGTTCATGATCCATCTGATCGAGAACTCTCTCGGTCCTCTCCACCAACTCTCGGCCTCGGTGAGTGCATCTTGCCATAGAAGTCGACATTTTACCTTACGCAAAGAAATCATATCTCCTCTCCGTCGAGCAGGGACTCTAGGAGGTAACTCCTCAGATCGAGGCACCGATGACTCTCTGCTAGCTCCAACAGATCCCTGGTCAGCTGACTGATCAATCTGATTACCTAAAACAGATGACCTATAACAAAACAAGAACTCTGATCAGTTTCTACATTTCTCACAATAATTCAAGCCTAATTATGTCCTAGTCCCAACAGATGTCAAACCATGCTCTGATACCACCTAATGTAGCACCCCCTTATCATAGGATATGTACCGGGACGCCCGTAGGTCATTCCGATACACACCCTACGATAAGAGTGCGCTACGAACAAACACTAATACTCCACATGGCATCCAAATATCATAAAGCATTTATATGAAATTTACTAATGTTTGGAACCATTAATTTTTTTTTCCTTTTTCATAACCTCAAGCAGTAAATAATACAACTGATAGTTTCTGTACATTACTCCAGAAGAAAATCAAACAAAAAGCTAACTAGGTCATCCCTCAAAAAGTGCCAGCTGACCGACCTGTGTGACATGACTTCTCTTGCCAACTCAATCTACACGGCAGGAAAAGTCCCTCCTGGGTCGCAAGTCTAATCTCTCGGTCTGAAAATGATTTGCAATTTTGGGTGAGTTTGCGAACTCAGTGAGGAACCATCATCGATGGTTCACCCAATTCATGCATATACACAGAATTCACATAGTTATATCACTCAAACACATTCAGAAGTACCACATGATTATCATGTTATCAGTCAAAGCAACCAATTCAAATGCACATGAAATGTGTATGAGACGCTTTTCCAATTTAATTCATTGTTGTGACTGAGCGCCTGAAACTGTCCCTTAAAGGGCGCATTAATCGGTGAGCCATAGGCTCTAAATCACTATGGACTCAAGGCCCAATAACGTTGAGCTTAAAGCTCTCGTTGGTCGCTCGTCACTGGCGCCAATGATTTGTTCATGCAATTATGTATGAATGCAATATCCAAATCCACACCATAACCGATTCCTATTTAACATATGCCCATAAGTCATTTCAAGTAATCACATATATCACTTCGATATCTCATACAAAATATTTGGACACCCATGGTCCGAAATCAATCAAAATCAAACACACATGTTCCCATCCATTATCTCCACATGGCATAAGTGCGAGATATTAAACACATAAAATTGAGAAACCATCTAGGTTACTCACCGAATAACTTCGAGCTAATGCCGGAAGTCTCTGCGATGTCCGTGGATCTACGGTCCAACTGAGCCTCTATAGCCAACACAATAGGTTCGCATTACTAACTGTATAGTTCGAATGACCAAATAATGCACATGGAATAATTAAAACGTGTATAATGCATGTTCATGGCATTCCCGGCCTTAATCCAAAATTTTCCCAGAATAAAATTCTATCGAAAATTAGAAATCCATAAGCGCCGACGGTATGCGTGCCGGACCTCTATAGGTCCCCAATTAAATCAAGCAGTGTTTGCATGTTCCGTCGATAGGGCTACGTCAAATTCCGTCTAAAATTCCGTTTTCACAGAAAATGAAATTAAATATTCAACGAATCCGATGCCTCTGGAATCAGGTCAATCGGACGTCGGACGGGAAAGAAATTGACAAAAGAATAAACGGACCATTTAATGCCAAATAATAATCACAAATAATAAAATAAATAAATATATATATATATATCTTGATCTGTTGCCTCATGGGCGAGACGCCGCCCTCGCGAGGCGAATTCGCCTCACATCGTCGCGAGGGCGAGGCGTCGCCTCGCGACCAGCCTCCTAAATCTCGCCCTCGCGAGGCTAAACGTCGCCCTCGCGAGACGGCGAGTTTCCACTGCTGCCTTTTTTTTTTTTTCCAGATTTCAATCTTAATTTCCAATTACTCTAACTTTTAGCACACAAATCAGAAAAATACCCACTATACCTCATTGGAAAGCTTATGAAAAGCTCTACAACTCTCAAGAAGACCATAAAAATCAATTCAACCTCTAAGGGTGTCAAAAATCCCATCCAAGATACTGCTTACTCAAAACTCATAAATATAGGACAGTAACTCACAAATGCAAGGACTCACTGATTAGTTAGCTAAAATTTCCTACATAAATATGCTCAATAAGATCACAATGTCAGCTACAATTGACATGAACAACCCACAATCAAATTCCATTACTAAACAAGTCAATTAATTCACTCAATGTTACTGTCCCTGAAACCATGCAATTTGAACAGTAAACTTATAACAAACATATCTCCCTGTAGACAAGTCAGAAAAATCCAAACTTTACATCCCTAAAAAGATAAATCCTCAAACTTCAAGTTTCATGAAGAACTCAAACTCCAATTCGATTTCTAACAATTCCAAATCTGTTATGCAAGTTTCTGACCTAATCAACACTTAAAACCACAATGTAGGTTCAGCTTTTGAAATTCCATATCTCCCACATCTGATTTCCAAAAATTACATGCCATACACCAATTTCAAGATCAATATATCATCTAGAACTCTTCAGTAGATCCCTAAAACCAGTTCAGTTCACAAAAATTACTAAAATTGCTCCAAAACAGAATGTACTCCAAATCTGCTAATCCAACTAGGTTTCCCTCAATACATAAAAACAGTCAGTAGTTATCAAGTCATATCTCCTAATACACAGCTCGAAAAATAGCAATATTAGTTGCAATGGAAAGCTAACTCAATATGCTACAACTTTAATGAAGACCATTTTCCTAAATGCCATATCAATTAATTTATAAAAATCAACAAAATAATCAGGTCATTGTGTCGGTTACTGTTCACAGGCAATAAAACAGTAACTTTCCATGTAACTTTTCGACCTTATAACATTTCAATTCAACAACACCTATTTCACACTAAATTGAAGCCAACATCTCAAAGTTTCATTGGGAACAAACCTTACCTCATTTGCACACCTACACAATTAGTTATGATTAAAACATTACAATAGGTCAAAATGAAATTTCCAGCTTTTCAACTACTACCTATCTCCTATCACTTCTTACATCACTTACACATCACTAAGTATTCATGTCTACCACTAATTCAACCACAAACTAATCACAACATTTACTGATATAATACACAAAAGTTGGCAGCACCTACACAAATGATCTTCCTAAGTTTTTCCATTCCAACCTTACAAACTCAATCCAAAACCAAACCAAAACCAATGAAAACTATTGTCATTCATGCATCCATACATAAGCATACATTTACACCCATTCAAACCTACCCTTATCATCATAAAATAAATGCATAAGTGCTTCCCATAATTGCTTCTAACTACCAAAGACATAAAAACAACCATTAAGACTCACCTTACACAAGTTCAAGCCCTCCACTCTCCGAAGCTTTAAACCTCTCCACCCTTCCTACTTTGATACCTCACCCACGGCAATCATAAACATAACCAAGATCATCATCAACTCAAGGATCTAGCTAGGTTTGTATGGGAAGAAAAACAAGCAAGGAACCAAGGCAACCCTTCTTGAATGAAGAAAATTCAAAGGAGAAGAAGGAACATCCCAAAGGAGAAGAAGCAAGTTTCGGATGGAAGAGAAAAGTAGCTTTCCAAATGCTTTCCAAAACCAATTCTTTAAGTATAATAAAGAGGAAAGGTCGTGGGTGTTGATGAAAAATCGATGGTGGTGTAGGTAGATAAGACAAAATCATTTAATTCAAGAAGCCACTTGGCTTTTAAAATGGAAAAAAGACAAATTTGAATTTAATTAACATAAGTTAATCATAAGCTTTAATCTAATTATATCTTAATCCCAATTATGCTAATAGTCCAAAACAATTTCCATAATTATTTATTCACTAACCTAATGCCTTTATGCAGCCCCTTTTCAGCATGAGAAAAGGCCCACTCGATCGGTCATTTGGAATTTTCCGATTAAAGCACGAACCCAAAAATTCGAAAAATTCTCATAAATTCCTAAAATGTAAAACCATTTATGGTGCACTCAGAAAAATTTTCCAAATACGCTTAGCCCATAATTTTCATAAAAAAAATCCCAATTTGAAACCTAAGCCGGAAAATGTCATGAATGCATGTATACTATGTGCATATACAACTAATCGTGAATCATAGAGGCTAAATGCTGTATGTGCATGCCGCGATATAATTCAATATTCTTAACCTTTCCCAATTTACCAAAATACCCTTTCCTATAGGAGATGGGATATTACACTTTTAATAAGGCATTCCATTATTTTATATGTAATACTTTCTTCTTGTCGTTGTTTTTATGAACATTCAGTTGGAGCATAGTCATTCTATCCATAAGTGTAAGGTTTGATTCGCTCTGAATTATAAGTATTAGTGTATAAATTATTTAGAAGTCATTTTTGCATGCTTGGTTGCTTCTACATATAAATTGATGCCTGACATCATGATTGTAATGATTAGTACCAAAAATGTTGCAACACGACATAGATATCGGTTGATCTTTCGAAAACATATCAGGAAACCTCTCTCTTCAATATGATGTTACAAATAGTGATGATATATCATAGCTCTCATGAAAATACTGCATGCTCTATCCTTCGATTGTGAGTTGTGACTATAGCGATGAATCTCAAATCCTATCAATAAACCATGAGCATATTGTCAATGAATAGAAGTTTCAAAAAATAAACAAATAGACAAGTCAAAAATTAAAAAAATAATTACAAAGACTAATGGTTAGATTAATAAAAGTTAGGCTTTCATAATATTACTATTCTCGGCAACAATATCAAAAACTTTATTGTCTAGGGCTAAAGTCAATATTAAATTATCACAAGTGCATGGCGTAGCTATAGCTAGCATAAGCAAGTACTGGTTCATCCCACAATATGGTAAGTACTAATAGTTACCCTTTTCTATTGTCTAACCTAGAGTCAGATTGTTGGTTTTTAATTACAAATTAAACTAACATTGAAACCGAAAATGAACACAAGACAAAGGAATTTACTTAGAAAAATTGATATCAAATAATGGTGTCTAGGTGATAAATTTCCTACGAATTATTAAATAATTAGCCTTTTATCATGAAATTATATTATTGATTATTGCATCCTAAAATTCATATCTTATGTTAATATCTCTTTCAAGACTATTAACAACTAATCCATTAGTTGATTAACATAAATCTTTCTAATTAAAACTCCTAGCATTTTATTATCGATTTCTAAATTTTGCTATTAGGTTTAACCCTAATATAGAGGATTTATGCCAACCTATCTCTAGGTTTGCTTACAACTCATTCAAATTATGGTAAATTTATTCATACAAGAGAATTTCTCATTCTCAATTATATGAAATTAAATCATACACCGATATTCGGATATATTATAATAAGAATAAAATGTATAATTGAATCGCAATAGATTAATCAATATAATTACATTGAATAAAAGATTAGAACATATTGTTATCATAAATTAGGGCTCATCACACCTAGACACTAAATACCTTTAGTCACTCATAGAAAATGATATCAAAGATAAACATGCAAAAAACTGATAGAAAACAAAGAAATCAAAATTTTAAATCTCCTTTTCTCTTTTATTGAATCTTGTTGCAAGTATGGACTTGATGTTGTTATCTAATGGATCTCTTAACGTAGTCTTTGTGTTTTCTCATCCCCTGATCAAAATCGTCGCCTTTTTGGGTGTTTTACGTCTCAAAATTGCTTAATAATTGGGAACTCCTAATTTGTCTCTGTTTACGTCCTTTTATGGTCAAAATTAAAGTTTCTGGGATATACACGATCATTTACATCGGCCTGTAAGAGACTATTTATAATTAAAACACCTAAATTTGCAATTTCACACAGGCATAAAGACTTACATGAGCAACATACACAGTCGTGTATCTCAACATACACAAGCATGTAACTTTACACTACCAAAACTTAAATTCTTCAATCTTTACATGTTTCAGAGACTTACATAGTTACTATACACAATCATGTAGGTCTTTAGTTGCTTCAAATCTTTGTTCCATGCTATGATTCATCTGAATTCTTCTCCTTTTGCTCCATAAAGCTACTTATAACCTCCAAAAGCACAATAAAACTATGAAATATCATGCAAAACATGTTAAATATGGGTGTATAATTGTAATCAAATATGCATTTATCAACACTTGTATAAAATAAACAAACACAGAAATGATAAAAGAAAGTAAAAAAAGAGAGACAAATTTGATTTATAATGATTTGACCAACAATCATTGGCTTACGTCTACTCCGCAAGCTTCATTTGAAATTTTACTCACTTTTCCTTTAAGGGATAAAGAGCAACCCCCTATACGTCATCTTCGTCATAGAAAAAAAGAATCCTTACAACTATCTTACTTTACCATAGGTGAAGAGTAACCTTTCATAAATCTTGTTCTAGTTTAAAAACTCTTATAAGTCACATCAAGCAATTTACAAAATCAGAACAAGTATACCACTCAAAACCTCCTCTTACTCACACTAGTGAATAAAGGCTCAATATGTTTTATATAATGCGAGCATGCATTCTTTAGCCTCAAGGCTTTTAGCACTTCTCTAATATACTCAACTTTCTTACAATTCATCTATGATCTACTCATACTCAAAACAATCTAAATAGTCATTAAAAATAAAAACTAACCACTGTAATAACTAGCAACAATAGCATTGGTTAGGCAATGTGGCCAAAAACTAACAAAATATGTTTTCAAAAGACATTGTTGGTTAACTACACTATCATGTTGTTCGATTGGTCTACCAAAACTCTAACACTAGTTGCTTAAATCATCATATTGGCCGACCAAACTTCTTGAAACAAGTTTTTCAAACTTTTGTAGTTCTTTCAAAACTAAAACATATTATTTTGACAAAAACTTGATTCAAAAATATTTTAAAAGTTCTCCTTAAGTTAATTCAAAGATCAAGAAGTTTTCTTTAAAGATTAAAATAAACTCTCTCTTATGTATCATATATGCAAATGATCATATAATGATTAAGTTACTACTTAATTGAAATGAATAAGATAAGGTTACAAAAAATAAGGATGTTACTTTTGTCCCGACCCGCCTGCGCAATTTTAACTTAGGTTGACTGATCCAAAGATAAAACACGGGTTAAAAGTGATTGATCCGATCGGCCTACAGGTTAAGTACGGGCTGGCCCGTGACCCCACCATTACTTTAAAAGCGACGTTATTTTTTTAGAAACGATATCATTTTTTATGTGTTTTTTTAAAATATTAAGTAGGTCGGGTTGGCAATGAGCAATGTTCCGGTTAGCAACGAAGTTCATATCACTTATTATGTACCTATTCTATTTCATGTGCATTTATCTATTTAATTTTTGTTGTTTCATTTATTAGATATATAAATGATCATAACCCAGGTAATTACAGAATAATGAACAGGTAATCTGTTCCCAAAAAATCGCAGACCAAAATCTTTATTCTTGGGTAAGGCCTTTAAGCGATTCCCTCTCTTTGTTGTATTAATTTCAAGTTGGGTGGTCCTGTTAACAAAATTTTCGCTGGATTTGAATATCCTGTAATTGTTTTGTGCAGTATAAGATTTAGCTTCAAATGGTGCTTCGTTTTGCCTCCATATTTTTCTTCCTTCTGATTTCCGTGTGCTTCCCGGTCAGGTAAACAGTGATTTTAAAGTGTTTTTTCTCATTTCCTGTTCCGATAACTAAGTTTTGCTCGGTTTCGGAAAAAATTTGCTATAATGAATTTGGAAAGAAAAGATTTGCTGCCTTTTGACGATCATGTAATATATGAAGTCATTGTTTTGAAAAATTTCGTTGGTCCTCCCACTTCTTTCTCTCTAACCCTTCCGTTTTCTGAAACATTTAATCATATTCTTATTGATGTTGAGCAGTCATAGATGTCTACATAATGCAAAATTTAAACTTCCCCAATTTTTGTTTTTAGTTACATCTTTTTCAGCAGGATTTTTAGAAATTTCTGTTGGTTGATATTATAGTTTTTGGTTTGGAAAATTGTGCTACTAGTAAGAGGTTAATCTAGCTTAAAGAACTTAATGGTGGGTTAGGGGTTTTATCTTGTATTATGATTTGGGATGATGATGGATTGATGTGTGTTTTGTTGACTGATTGTGATTTCATTCAAGAAGAGTCCTTCAATCAAATCTGTTGATATTTTCTTTTCTGCTATGGTGATGCTCTGTGAATGTAGGTCTTTAACCAGTGGCAATGCAGGGAAAGAAAGAACCTTGGCTATGATAAAGCCAGATGGTGTGTCAGGTAATCACACTGAAAAGATAAAGGAGGCTATTTTGGAGTCTGGTTTTGGCATTGCCAAGGAAATAGTCACTTCATTTAATGAAGATAGTGCTTCAAGATTTTATGCTGAACACTCTTTGAAAAAGTTCTTTGTGAGTCTCATCAAGTACATTACAAGGTATTTTCTCAATTATATATCAGTGCCTTTAATCTACTGAAATTTGAAATTATGGTTTCAGCACTTACACTAGTTGCTTTAATTTCTCAGTTTTTGTCATAACTTTGGGACCTATGTTCTAACAAACCATAGAGAACTTTATGGTCTTGAAAAGGTTTCTCACCAATTCATGTTATGAGCTTAGCTAATATAAGTCAGTTCTGACTTTTTTGCATTAATATCAGCTATGAACATCAAGTTGTCAATTATTTCAACGTATAATTTTCTTGTAACAGTGGTCTACACTCTCAACGAATAATGGTATGAATTTTGCTTGTGGCCTAGTAGAGCTTCTCAAAGGCTCATTTTGTTATCCTGAAAGGCTAGTACTAAAAGCCTTATGAAAATTTGTTTGATCATGTTGATGGGTGTATCTCAATTGCTATGTGCCGTTCATGTATCAAGTTTCTAGTGCAAATCTGATTATCCCACTGCTTTAGCTTATGAACTACGGGTTTTGTACAACAGGTATTATTCTCCTTTCCTCTGACAAATAGCTTTTATCAGGGGCCAAGTTCTAGTTATGGTATTGGAGAAGGAAAATGCTGTTGCTGACTGGCGTTCTTTAATGGGACCGACTGATGCACAAGAAGCTAAGATTTCTCATCCTAACAGGTTATTTTTATTCCGTATTTTGTGGTGGTTTTGTTTTGTATAGCTTGTGGGTCCACTGTTTTGTATAGGTCTCTTGCCTTTTACATTCAAGTTAAGTTCTGATAGCTTTACAATGATTTTTTTGTCCATCCAAGTCTCATTGAAATCCCTATTAACCACTTCTTTTTTCAGCATCAGAGCAATGTGTGGGCTCAACATAGAACAGAATTGTGTTCATGGTTCAGACTCCCTTCAATCAGCTCGAAGGGAGATAGCATTTTTCTTTGGAGATATGTCCTCGGGTAGTGTCAATTTTTCAATCTTAAATTATATATCTGGGTTAATTGTAGGATATATACGTACTCAAGTTCTTCCTTTCCTTTTGGTCACTGAACTCTTGTGCCGTGACATTACCATGGGGCCTTGGTTCTAATTTGCCTCTTTGTCATGCAAAATAATTTTGGTTGCTCGTATTCACCTTTGATAGGGGAAGAAGTTGAATTTCATGATGAACTCTGATCCACTAGTCCTCCAGAAATGCATAGCTGTGATGTGGTCATCTGTTATTCAGATTTCGGCCTTTCCGCTTCTGCTTCGCTGAGTTGAGGAGTTTAAGAAGTGAGTACAAGGGAAGTATTTGGATGATAATATTGGGTACATGCAATGTTGTAGTCATACAAGGTGCCTTGTATTATTATCCCATAAACCTGTTTATGATTTTGACCTCAACAGAGCATTCTATAGGTTTTGAGGAACATGCCAAACCGTTTCCTGTTGATGCGTATATTTGCTGGCTTAGTTTGTCCTTGCAACTTCAAGAAGACAGCATTACCTCTTCCATATAAAAGCATTGGTCCATTAGATTGCTTTTGATGAGAATACTAATTTTAAAATTGGGGAGGGTTGTCCTTGTCGGGTGTTTAATTTTAGAGTTTGAGCAGAATATGTACTTGATTCATAGAAGTTTGGCCATGCCGGCTTTCTTGCATGCAAGAATCAACTTCAAAGCCTGATTGTTTCGAGTTTCCACTCGTGTTATTTGACTTAGCTTAGATATCAGACGAAGTGTGAGCTGTATTTGTTTATTCATTTTCCTTTGGACGAAAGGGTCATATTTTCTAATAGTGTAGATAAATTCTATGAGCATCAATTCTGCTAATTACAGCCAGATACAGGCAGACTCGTGTATACACATAGTAACTAGTAACTCCACTAAATACTGTAATAACCTCCCTAAAATATCAATCCTAAGCCACTATTTGGCATAGAGGCAGCAAACAAAGTTGTGGGTTAGATAAATTTTATTTCAACAGGTGTAGATTTTTCACAATATTACCATGATTAGCTTACACCTTGTCTCATTACTTAGCAATTTCCAGCCAACCCATTTTATTAGTTAAAAACTTAAAATTGCAGATTTACGATGTGCTTAAGCACTAACTTGGAAACACGATAATCATCAGTCACATGTTTTACATAATTAAGTTTAATGATATCTTTCCTACGGTTAACAGCTGGGTTAAGACGGCTCATGCATTGGGCAATGCCATTAAGTGTCAACTTCTACTTTCATTGAAGATGGTCTCTTTCATCTGTAGTCATGGAGTTAAGGTTTAGAGAAGCAAAAATGAAGAATATGTATGTGATAGTAATCAAAATGTAATACAGCAACAAGGTCCTAGTTAGGGGCCAGAAATGAGGGGTTTACTCATTGTCTTTGAGAGACAAGCTGCAAAATTTTAATGTGTTTAACGTGAGTAGGAGGATGATTATGCACTGAAATCCTGATGTTTTCGGGGGCACTGGTGGCAGATGAACCATTTTCTTAGTCTAAATTCAATACAATTTGTTTATTAATCTGCCAGAGATCCATTGAAACGCGAGCTAGTCAAATTTGAAGCATGATGGTCACCACTCTTCTTCCTGAATGATAAAGTGGCACATCATATAAGGTCTTTAGTTTATGTTGGCCGAAGTGTGTTAACATTCCATAATTAGCAAGCTTTGCAGATATAGCATGGTTCGTGAACCGTTAGACATCTAGTAGATGCGAGAACTCACATGACTGTAGTCTTTTTTCGCTTTCTCATCTTGGTAGGATCAATTTTGCCTAGTTACTTGCATCTCGAGGTGGAGCATTTAAAATTTAATGCAAAAGTTCAAAACTTTCAGGGTTTAAGCACCATAGTGACGAGCTAGGTGATGATATATGTACAAAAGATATATACTTTGTGTCATTTTAGCCGTTTTCTTTAAATTATGAAAGCAGTATGGCCATTTTAATGCGACTGAATGACATCCACAGAATGTTTAATCGATGAAACGTCTGGAGGAGCTCTGGAACTATAAACCGTAGAACATCCTACACGTAGCTCATTGTGTTCCAAAACTTTTGCTTAAATCTTTGTGGCGATCAATGCGGGATACTTGCATATAATATAATACTACGTCTGAAAGCGATCTAAAAGGAGGTTGAATAGATCGTTTAATCTTTTCTTCAAAGATTTACAAAAATTAATAAGTTAATACGCAAACAATCAAATAAATTAAACAAAGAGAGTAGGGAAGAATGATAAACACTATTTTTATAGAGGTTCGGTACTAAGACCTACGTCCTCTACCTAAGCTCCCACTTAAGATTTGACAAACCACTATATTGTATACTTTTTAGTTCAATGTGAACTTTTACAACCACTTGAATTCTGGCTCAAGCAACACTTCACAACCCGATTTGATTTCCGGCACAAATCCAACCTCACCGGTGATTTTCCTCTAATCACTAAGCTTATAAAAAGATGATAGAAAACTGAAGTAAAGCTCAAGATAGCTAGATACACTTGAATGTGCTAAGAGAATTGAGAGCAATAATATGAGAAATATGAACTATGATCATTATGCTTTGCTATTTTCGGCACAACATTGATCTCTTGGTGTTCATCTATTTATTTTCAGGCTTCTTGATCAATATAAACGTTGGAAATCCTCTTGTAGGCGTTGAAGATCTCTTATGAACGTTGAAAAAGATTATCTTCCCGTTTTAGAATCATTTGCTGTGATGCTAGTCGACTGGAAGAGATGATAGTCGACTGGTCGACTTGTGCTAGTCGATTGGAACCAGTATTAGTCGACTGGAACAAACATTTTTGTTGATTATAGTCGACTGGAAATGTTTGTAGTCAACTGAAGCTAACGAAAATAATCTCCGCTCTTCGAATAGTCGATTGGAATAATTGTAGTCGATTGGAAATGTTTGTAGTCGATTGGAATGAGCCCCACTTATCAGATATATTAATTTTCAGTCGACTGGAAATGTTTGTAGTCGACTGGAAATTCTCCAACGGATAAATTTGCAGATAATCTTCGATCTTTCAATATCTCTATCCATAATTTTCACTAAGATCATCTTTTGGACGTTGTCTATCTTCTCTTGATCATAGAAGATTATTACTGACTTGATTTCTTGATATTTTATCTCTTTGACATTTGTAGATTGAATTTTGAACATTGTCTATCACTTGCATCCTTGAAAATTATCACTTGAAATTGCATTGGTCTTTTAATTAAAATCCTGAAATAATTTCTTAACCAATTCTATATATTTTATAATTATCAAAACATAAAGGAATTTTTATTTGTCAACCACCATTGGTCCAACAACGTCAAAGTCACACGAGCAACAGAAAGACTGTTTATGTGTGCAGCATGTAAAGCATGATTAATCTTTGAATCATGTAATCACAATAGTTTAGATTAATCTTTGAATCGTACTTCTAAATGCCGCAACTCATTATGCCTTTCCATATCTAACTAAGGAAGCAGGGGAAAGAAGGGAACACTATTTTAGCTACGCTAGTAATTAAACCAATACCTATACTGATTAATCATGGATATTACGTTGAAAAGGAAAATAGTGAGTTGGGACGCGTGTGACTGGAAATGGAATGAGAATGCCTCTGCCCTTGGATTTTAGTTATGGCTGTTGAGGTTTCAGAGAAATGGACACTCAGGAGGAGAAGAATCCTGGAAGAAAAGTCCACTCGACCCCTTTGGGACACGTGTTTGTCCAACAAGAAATCACAGGGTTGAGTTTGTCGTGACACCTAGACAACTTTAATGACCCAACACCATTTGTAGTAGTGCTTCTTCCCTACAAATCCATACTCATAGGCAGCAAAGATTGGAACTTTTGTTGCTCGAGACAAATAAAAGTTTCAGCATTTTTCAATGATTTAGTTTATTATTATGAAGGGAGAAAGAAGCTTGTCAGGATTTTATTGGGGTAATTAGGAATTAGTTGTACCAGAAGTATCTTGGAATTCTCTTAAAAGTCTGAATCAATTTTAAACAAGAAGTTGTTCAAAGTCTTTAACTTCTTATAGTTGCTTAAACGTAAATGTGCATGGGATGGTCTGCATGTCCAAGCGAACAAGGGTACATGGATTTCCTGTCTTAATTACCTTAATCTGTAAGTTTTATTCTCATTATTATTCAGTATGGTCCATTTACAGGTTATGCCCTACCCACTATTTTTGGTTGCCCATCTACCCGACTCTTCTTCTCTGTGATGGCCAGAGAGTATTGAGTGGTTTTTGGTTGTTAAAACAACCTCTTCGGGTCCTGTCCTCGCCTAGCACAAATTGAGCACACCATCGAGCTTGCTTCAGGAAGAGGATAGACAATCAAATCTTCAACAAATCTTTCCGATCTACGGTGGAGGCAATGACTGGAGGTATATACGGTAGTCATTGCCTCCACCGTGGATCTGAAAGTTTGTTGAAGATCTGATTTTCTATCCTCTTCCTAAAGCAAGCTCGATGGTGTGCTCTATTGATGCTTAGCGAGGACAGGACCCAAAAAGGTTGTTTTAACAACCAAAAACCACTCAAGTCTTCTCTGGCCATCACAAAGAAGAATAGTCTGGTAGCTAGGCAATGGTAAATCATGAATTATTATGGGTCTCGAAATATATATAACGAGCATATATTTTTGTTTCTCAATTTGCAGCTACTAATATTCAATGTGAAATTCCCGAATTAAGAGGTGACAACAATAAGGTTTGGAAGGAGAGAATTCTGCTTCATTTAGGCTGGATGGATATAGACTATGCTATTCGAAAAACAGAACCTCCAAGTACGACTGAGACCATCACTCCAGAAGCTATTGCTCTTTATGACAGATGAGAGAGATCTAACTGCCTCTCCGTAAAGTTCATAAAGACCAAAATTTCTGCTGGCATTTGTAGTTCAGTTGACCAGCATAGTAATGTGAAAGATCTATTAAAGGCCATTGATGAGCAATTTGCTACATCCGACAAGGCCCTAGCCAGCACTTTAATTATGTAGTTGTCATCGTTAAGGCTCACTGGAATCAAAGGGGTACGTGATCATATAATGTGTATGAGGGACATAGCGGCTCAGTTGAAAGTGTTGGAATGTACCATATCGAAATCTTTCCTAGTGCATTACATTCTGTGCATTTTACCTCAACAATACGGTCCCTTTAAGATATCCTACAACACACATAAGGATAAGTGGTCAATCAACGAATTGTTGACCATGTGTGTACAGGAGGAGGAGCGATTGTTGATGGAAGATGGTGAAAGGGTCAATTTGACCGTTTCTTTTGGAAAGAAGAGGCAGGACGATGCCAAGAGTAAGGGAAAGGGCAAAGTTGCGCCTCAAGCCGATATAAAGAAGCCGTCAAAGTGTTTCTTCTGTAAAAAGAGGGGACACATAAAGAAAGACTACACCAAATGGAAGGACTGACTCGTGAAGAAAGGTACTCATATTTCATTTGTTTGTTATGAGTCTAATATGGTTAATGTTCATCATAACACATGGTGGATTGATTCTGGTTCTACAATCCATGTTTCGAATACCTTACATGGAATGCAAAACCTAAGGAAGCCGGTGGGAAGTGAACAAGTCATATATTCAGGCAGCAAGACGAGTTCACATGTGAAAGCCATCGGGACTTGTAGTTTGGTTTTGAGTAGTGGTTTTGTGTTGTATTTGGATAAGACCTTTTATGTACCAAATTTCTCTCGAAATTTGATTTCTGTATCTAGACTTGTACCATTTGGTTTTTTCTTTAACTTTTTAGATTCTGGTTTCAGTTTATCTTATGAATCGAAAGTTATTGGTTGTGGTACATTATCTGATGGTCTTTATTCCCTACAGTTACAACATAATGATGCATTTAATTCGATGCATGTCACTGCTGGATTAAAACGGTGTGTTGTGAATGAAGAATCCTCTATGTTGTGGCACCGTAGATTAGGACACATCTCCATTAAGAGAATTAAGCGATTAGTAAATGACGAAGTACTTAGTAGTTTAGATTTTGCTGATTTTGAGACTTACATAGGATGTATTAAGGGAAAAAAAACTAACAAGTCTAAAAAGGGTGCCAAGAGGATTACAAACATATTAGAAATCATACATACAGATATTTGTTGTCCAGATCTGGATGCAAATAGTCCGAAATATTTTATCACCTTCATTGACGACTATTCACGATATATGTATCTCTACTTACTTCGTTCTAAAGACGAAGCTTTGGATGCCTTTAAAATTTTTAAGGCTGAAGTGGAGAATCAATGTGAAAAACTGATTAAAATCGTGAGGTCAGATCGAGGTGGAGAGTACTATGGT
Source organism: Erythroxylum novogranatense (assembly GCA_029891385.1). Taxonomy (NCBI): domain Eukaryota; kingdom Viridiplantae; phylum Streptophyta; class Magnoliopsida; order Malpighiales; family Erythroxylaceae; genus Erythroxylum; species Erythroxylum novogranatense. The sequence goes on along the minus strand of CM057224.1, from coordinate 26,309,357 downwards.
AGATACACTGAAAATGGACAAGCACCTGGTCCCTTTGCGAAGTTTCTTAAGAAACATGAGATTGTTGCCCAGTACACCATGCCTGGTTCTCCGGATCAGAATGGTGTGGCAGAAAGAAGAAACAGAACTTTAATGGACATGGTGAGAAGTATGAGGAGTAATACAAAATTTCCTCAATTCCTGTGGACAGAAGCTCTAAAGATGGCTGTGTATATATTAAATCGGGTTCCAACCAAAGCTGTCTCAAAGACACCTTTTGAGATGTTTAAGGGTTGGAAACCGAGTCTGAGGCATATACACGTTTGGGGATGCCCGTCTGAAGTGAGAATTTACAACCCACAGGAAAAGAAACTAGACCCAAGGACCATTAGTGGGTATTTCATTGGATATGCTGAAAGGTCTAAAGGGTATAGGTTCTATTATCCATCTCACAGCACTAGAATCGTGGAATCAAGAAATGCAAAATTTCTTGAGAATGACTTGATCAGTGGGAGTGGTCATTTTCAAGACATAACGTCTGAAAGCGGACATGATGAAGCTCAACCCTCTGGTTCAAAGGATCAATTGATTGTCATTCACACCCCTCAAAGTCAAATGGGTGTGGGACAATCAGTTACTGAAGTTCCACGAGCCGTTACCACTAATCCAGTTGTAAATGAGGAACAACCAGAAATTGTTGAGCAACCAGTTGAACAACAGGTTGAGCAACAAGTTCCTCCTGAGGATAGTAATACATCATTAAGGAGATCTACTAGGATTAGACGGTCAGCAATACCTAGTGATTACATAGTGTATCTACAAGAGTCAGATTACAACGTTGGAGTAAAATGATCTCAAACGCGTTTTCAAGCCATGAGTTCTAAGTTATCGGACTTGTGGTACAATGCTATGAAGGATGAGATGAATTCTATGGCGTCTAATCAAGTCTAGGATCTTGTTGAGTTGCCACATTGTGTGAAACCCATTGGATGTCGATAAGTATTTAAGACAAAGAAAGACTCACGTGGCAACATTGAGAGATATAAAGCAAGACTTGTTATTAAAGGATTCACTCAGCGGGAAGGAATCGACTACACGGAGACATTTTCTCCTGTATCCAAGAAAGATTCACTTCGTGTAATCATGACATTAATAGCTCATTTTGATCTTGAGTTACATCAAATGGATGTGAAAACGGCGTTCTTCAATGGTGAACTAGAGGAAGAGATTTACATGAAACAACTTGAAGGATTCTCCTCTAGTGATGGTGAGCATTTAGTCTGTAAGCTTAATAAATCCATATATGGGTTGAAACAAGCCTCCCGATAGTGGTATTTAAAATTTCATGAGGTTATCACTTCATTCGGTTTTGAAGAGAATCTCATAGATCAGTGTTTATTCCAAAAGGTCAGTGGGAGTAAGACTTGTTTTCTTGTGTTATACGTGGATGACATTTTGCTTGCAACTAATGATAAGGGTTTGCTATATGAGGTGAAGCAATTTCTCTCAAAGAATTTTGATATGAAAGATATGGGTGAGGCATCTTATGTCATTGGTACTAAGATTCATAGAGAAAGATCTCGAGGCATTTTGGGTTTGTCTCAAGAGACCTATATCAACAAAATTTTAGAGAGATTTCGGATGAAAGATTGTGCACCAAGTGTAGCTCCCATTGTGAAGGGTGATAGATTCAGTTTGAATCAATGCCCGAAAAATGACTTTGAGCGGGAAAACATGAAGAACATTCTATATGTTTCAGCTGTAGGAAGCCTTATGTATGCTTAGGTCTGCACTCGACTTGACATTGCATATGCTGTTAGAATGTTAGGAAGATATCAGAGTAATCTAGGTATTGATCACTAGAAAGCTGCAAAGAAGGTTTTGAGATATCTGCAGGGTACAAAGGACTATATGCTCTTTTACAGACGAACTGAGAACTTGGAAGTAATTGAATACTCCGATTCAGATTTTGTTGGCTGCATTGATTCAAGAAAATCAACATCCGGTTATATTTTCATGCTAGCCTGTGGAGCTGTATCTTGGAGGAGTGCCAAGCAGACCCTGATTGCTACTTCCACTATAGAGGCTGAGTTTGTCTCATGTTTCGAGGCCACCTTGCATGGTGTATGGTTGAAGAGTTTCTTATTTGGGCTCAGAATTGTTGATTCAATTTCTAAGTCATTAAAGTTATATTGCGACAATGCTGCTGCGGTCTTTATGGCTAAAAATAACAAGAGTGGAAGTCGAAGCAAGCATATCGACATTAAGTATTTAGCCATAAGATAACGTGTTAAGGAAAAGAAAGTTGTCGTAGAGCACATTAGCACTGAGTTGATGATTGCGGATCCTTTAACTAAAGGCATGCCACTTAAGCAATTTAAGGATCACGTAGTACATATGCGACTTGGTTCTACAATGTGATTTATTGTATATTTGTTGATTCAATGAAACTCTTATTCAGTTTGATATTTTCTCATAAATGATGTGTACACATATTTATTGGTTTGAGAAATGCCATTTAATTTGGACCTCAAATAAACATATGGTTTATTCATTAAGTTGACGGGCAAGTAATGAGAAATTTTTGTATATGTAATACATGGAAGATACTACTTACTATAAGAAGACCTATCGCCATGATTCATATATTTGTTTTCTTATTATGTGTTGTGGTTTTGGGTTAAATGGACCAAGTGGGATAATGTAAGTTTTATTCTCATTATTATTCAGTATGGTCCATTTAAAAGGTTATGTCCTACCTACTATTTTTGGTTGCCCATCTACCCAACTCTTCTTCTCTGTGATGGCCAGAGAGTATTGAGTGGTTTTTGGTTGTTAAAACAACCTCTTCAGGTCCTGTCCTCTCTTAGCACAAATTGAGCACACCATCGAGCTTACTTCAAGAAGATGATAGACAATCAAATCTTCAACAAATCTTTCCGATCTACGGTGGAGGCAATGGCTATAGGTATATTGGTTTCGGTTATACTTTCCGCTGCTTTACTTAACATATATATACGGTTTATATGTTATTTAATGCATGTATCTTGACGTAAATAATTTTGTATGAGATGCATGCCTACTGCTTGGTTCACGTTTACATTATCAACAAATAAGAGTGCTCTAGCTGATTAAACATAAAAAGGTTTTATCACAATTTAAACAGATAATTTTTCTATTGAACAGGAAAGGCGTGTCTCTTGATCCACTTGGAGGAGTGGATTAAGTTGAGCACGATTAACATGAAGCCTATCCTGAGGAATTAATTGCAAACCGTTAACAGACAGTGTGTGTAAAGTTTCAGATGATAACTCTTGTCTTGTCACTGTTTAGTGCTTTACAACTGGGAGCAGGTAAGAGTAATGAGCTGATTTGGTCGACCAGGGGAACATGCCCATGCGGACTACTTTCTATTTCATTCTCTATCACTTCTTGTCCTTATTAATTTCTTAATATGATGCCAATCTTTAAGGTTTAAATGATGCCAAGTTTGCATTCTTACTGACTCTCCCTTGTTACTCCTTTAATAAAAACAAAAAAATAGAAAAAGAAACCATTGAATCAATTGTTAAAACCAATTTGGAATTAACATAAAAATTCAGAAAAAAGTAGACTCTCTACTTGCAAGATGCATGCACCTCACATTAACTAGGCAATTTGCAAACTGCGCCGATATTGCAGTTGACAGTAAGCTAAACAGTGCACAAGTTTCATAATTTCTAGATCAGCACACGACGATGAAGGGTTATAATCTAAGCAAGTAATCGATTTAACCCATCTTCAGTGAATACATCTGAGTTGAAAATTAAGGCAGAGCGGAACATAGACCATTAAGAACATAGAGTATGTTCCGCAATTGAAAGAATGATGCAGAACAATCTTCTGTTTGTAACAGAAACATCTAATTCTTAACTTGAACACAAACTTGCAGGTATATAATGACTGTCCTCATCGTAGAGGCAACGTGAATATGCTGGTGGCAAGTTCTTAATTAGTTAACAGTATCTTCATAATTAAAACCTCGTGTCATCTTCATAGTCGTTGGATTGCAAATGTATAGAGATTGAGTCGTAGTGTTTGTAACTTAGAAATTTGTCCTCCGATATCACGTGGGCAAAAACGTGCCACGAGAGCAGATCTCATAGAATGTTGAAAAAGAATGTCCATTAATGTTCCTCGTCCATGCAACTAAAATCAATGAAGAAGAACCTAAGTGATTAATAGATGATTAAAATATATAATGTGTTTTATATATGGTGATGGGTATATATTGAAGCCTTCAACAGAAAGAAAGATATATACAATGGTGGTAAACAGGGTGAGGGGAATGCAAATCGTCTAAAGATTTGACAATGGGCTGTATGTGTTTGGGAACTTGAACCAGTAGAAATTATATCTGCTCAAGGTTCGGTCATGAAATTCATCAAAAGCTCGTCTTTTTGTTTTGATACTTTCCAAGTTTCAGTTTTTGATTAAGCTTCTGAAGACATCAGGCTTTTGTTACTCACCTTTCCACAACCAACCTTCTCCACCTCTCCACAACACAGCCTCACCTCCTTTGCATTTTCCCATTCAACTATCGTGGTCCCTTTATCCCAAAAGCAAAAAGCTGGCACTAATATACACCTCAGGATGAAGGCAAGTTTCTTAACGCAGGAAGAGCTTTGCTTCTCAGTTCAGTTTATGAAGGTTAATGGACAAGTAGAAATATATGGGGTTCTGACATATTTGCTAAACTGCCTGTTTGCAGTTCTTCGGTTGGATGCAAAACAAGCTTAATGGAAAGCAAGGGGATAGGAAACAGAATGTTGTTCCAGCTGCTCGTAAGCTCTCTTCCATTTTCCTTGAATGCTTTTTGTGCAAATCCAGGGCCTTACTCTTCTGTAGGAGGTTCTCAAATCTAGAGTCTCTTTCAGGTGATCTAAGAAAGAACGTCTTTTCCTCTAGAAAACCAAGGACAATATTAGTCAGCTTATGTGAGAAGTAGGCAATAAAAGTGGCAGTGGTTAGTGTTTCATTATTTTGATTACTTTTGGTACAGGCCATCTTAAAAATACAATTATATGATAAATTACATCTTTCTGGATCCAAGTTGATATTGATTTGAAGAAGTAGTAAAGATCAATGAAATGAAATGCATAATTGCAGACAGATTCCACTTACATAGTCAGTCAGAATTTTTGTCAGATATCCTTGAAATGGAAGCTGATCTAGTTTCTTTGGTTCTAATGTGAAAACAAAAAGCTAGAACTTGGAATTTGATTTGATTTCAAAATCAGTTAAAACAAAATGGGAAAAGAAAGCAACCGAAGATAAAGGGTCAGTGACGTTATATGGATCTATCGATTTAATGATGTTGGTACTTCCAAAAACTTACATTTGCTAACTGGTTTTTCGATGCCGTACAGGCCATATGAAACAAGAGTCACGAGAAGAATTTAGTGATTGGCCTCAGGGGTTGCTAGCTATAGGAACTTTTGGCAACAATGATCTTAAAGACAACGTTGAAATCCAGCGAGAAAATGAACAAGTTAATCACGAACAATCTTCTCCATCGACCGCAGATGAATTAGAAGACTACACGCCTGAAGAAATTGGAAAGCTTCAGAAAGAACTGACAAAGCTATTGTCGAAAAAGCCAACCTCTGAAAGGGAAAAGGAAATTGAGAACCTCCCACTCGACAGATTTCTTAATTGCCCTTCAACCTTGGATGTTAGTCGAAGAATAAGTAACATTGATAACAACGAAACAGACGACAGAGAAGATGACATTGAGCGAACCATCAGTGTCATACTTGGTAGATGCAAAGACATTCGAGAAAATAAAAAGAAAGCAATTGGAAAGAAATCTATCTCTTTCCTACTTAAGAGGATGTTCGTGTGCAGAAATGGATTTTCACCTCAGCCAAGTTTAAGAGATACACTTCAAGAATCAAGAATGGAGAAGGTACTTTATAGTAACACATACCGGTTAAAAGGTCCCATGTATTCTTCCTACAACATGCATATAATATTATACAGGAGATGTTCATGTCATTTGTTTCTAGAACTGCCAATATGCTATTCTGGTACACACAAGAAATCTGCATTAAAATTGAATTCCAATATAGAGGATGGTTATACAATTCTGCTTTACTACTGAAACACAAGACTAGACGTTAGTATAGGCTAAGTATTACATGATTGTTCCTAGTTTTTGCTTTAGTCAGGAGCTCCAACTCTTACATTTTTGTACTGATATTTGCAGCTTTTGAGAACATTGCTTCACAAGAAGGTCAACCCTCAAAGTACTCCTAGATCTGCTTCCATGAAAAAATATCTGGAGAACAGACATTCCTCAAGGGAGGAAAATGAAGAAAAAAGGCGACATACCAACAGTGATGGATGTAAATGGGTGAAAACGGATTCTGAATGTAGGTGTTACAAATACATCTTGCATTTCTTTTATTGGATGTTGTTGCCATGCATTAATTTGGGATCTGGTTCTTCTTCTCCTGTTGCAGACATTGTTTTAGAGATTTAGATTGGCCTCTTAACTGTTCTCTCAGCATTTGCATTAGTCCAAGGTATGTTGCAGTCACTTCTCAAAAACAGAAACTCAGAAAGAAAAATTGCCAAATCTGTTTTTCTGATTCTAACAGAATTTTCAGATTCAAAATATTGGTTTAAGAAGTCAAGAAACTGCGGTCGTGATCAATCTCGAACAGAATAACAAGTAGTCAAGCACTGGTGGCTCATCACATATATAGATATGGACAAGTATGTCTCAGAATATATGTAGTTGATTTTTGCATGGTTGCAAACATATGTTGCAACCCATGTTAACGAGTTGTCGTCCAAGGATTTCTGTGGTCTGTACTGGCAAAAACTGGACATTCTCCACACTTTTTTAATCCTTTTTTTTTACCACACTTTTCTTCCATCTCTTTTTCTTTTTTAACTGGAATTGTCTGTGTCCAAACCAACTGTGCACGTTTTGTTCTCTATATCTACGTTTGCTCTTTGCATTTTATACTATTTGGGCGTGAATAATATTCGTTCGACTTTGCATACATCATCTCAATCGTCTCATTGACTACCAAAGTAAAACGATAACACTTGGTGCTTAAAATTCTGAAGCTTATGGTTGATAAGATAAATTTAATCGAAATTGGAAGCTTTATTGAACAATTTGATCCTTACAGATCGATTTCCCAACTTTAAAAAGTTTCAATTTGGGCTATTGTTTACAAGAATTTCTCCTTCAATCTCAAAATGACGTCGGAGAATTATCCCTTGATTACTCCGTCTTAACCGAGGTTCATTATAAACAAATTCATGATTGATCTGATTGCTCCCACTTGGATCAGTCATTATAGAGAACCTTTATGTGGAATTGCTCCCACTTGGTTGAAGTTCCCCATCTTGATTCGTCATACCAGAATCATTCTGATAAAGCGACTCATATATTAATAGGTCTGTACCAATTTCGCCTTGCTTTGGAAAATCATTCTCTAAGAATGTTACATCTCGTTATTCAAATTCAGTTATACCTCCATTACTTTGTTCACTAATGAACACATATCCTTTTGAGTGTTCCGAGTATCTAATAAAAATACTTTTCCTCCCTCTTGGGCCTAATTTTTCATGTTTATGAGAGAGATCGTGAACAAATGCTACACACCCTCAAGGTCTGAGACATGACATATCAGGTCTCCTACCAGTCCATAACTGATATGGTGTGTTAGTAACGGATTTTGTAGGCACATGATTAAGTATATAGGTGGCTGTTAGCAATGCATCACCCCAAAAGGTGATAGGTAAATTTGCTTGGGTCATCATAGACCTAATCATTTCTAATAGTGTCCTATTTCGTCTTTTAGCGACACCATTTTATTGTGGGGTCCTAGGAATTGTTAATTGTCTTTCTATTCCTTTCTCATCACATAAAGCTTTGAACTTGTCTGACAAGTACTCGTCCTCGATCAATTTGTAAAGCTTTGATTTTCTTATCTAATTGATTCTCAACTAAGTTCATGTATTTTATGAAGCAATCGAATGCCTCCGATTTATGAGAAATCAAATAGACATGACCATACCGAGTATAGTCATCTATAAAAGTGATGAAATAAATTGCCCAACGTCTAGCTCTTACATTCATTGGACCACAAATGTCAGAATGAATTAATTGCAATGGATACAATGCTCGTGTTTCCTTTCCAAATGGCTTTCGTGTCATTTTACCAGCTAAACAATGCTCACATGTAGGTAGATCTACTTGACTTAGATTACCTAACAGTCATTCTTTAGCCAATCGACTTATTCGATTTTGACTAATATGGCATAGTCTAGCGTGCCACAAAATTGCATCATTGTTGAAATTACTAGATGTGAATAATGAGTAATTAATATTATTATTTCCCTTTAACACATCCAGCACAATAAAACCATCTAATAAAAAACCATGACCATAATTAATAGATCTAAGATACAAATCCATTCCACCACTGTGGAAATTTTCATTAAAACCAAGTTTAACTAACATCAATACAGATAAAAGATTCCTACGAATCTGTGGAGCATATAAGACTTCATATAGGATAAGAGGTCGCCCTCCACGCATGTCCAATTTACATGTGCCAATTCCTTGTACAACAACTTTGGAATTGTCACATGCATAAAGCCATCGACTTCCATGTGGGAGTTTACGAAATTCAATGAAGGCATCACGATCCTTTGCTACATGGTTGGTTGCTCCTAAGTCTGCAATCCACAAAGGATGTGATTCAGTTAGAAAAGCAGAACAAGAAACATTTACAGAACAAATGTTTGTATATAAAATTGTACCTTTTTAGGCTCGGTACAATCTCGAGCAAAGTGGCCCTTGTTACCAAAATTATAGCACTTTACATATTTCATGTTCTTCTTCTTGAAAGGACGTTTTCCCTTTCCACGTTGATTCCATTTTGCCTTCTTGGATTCCTGAGGAGAGTGGTTAAATTTCTTATTCTTCTTCCACTTATATCCATCATGATGCTTGCGTTTCTTGTTTATAGCTCCATGTGAGCTAGAACTGACTGCATATGCCCCAGAAGACATTTTTTAGGCTTCAAGACGCTCTTCCTCCAAGATGAGATGCCTTGTAGCATCTTCCATTGTCTTGATGTTTTCATTATGAGTTAGGTACATCTTCATATGCTCCCAACTTTGAGGCAATGAACGAATCACATCTTGCACTTATTGTTCATCAGACAATTCATGACCAACATCACGTAACTCACTTACCATGTTGGACATTTTTTTCAAATGCTTTTGCATTGAATCATCTGGGCGCTTCTTATAAGTGTCAAACTTAATGGTAAGTGACCTCACTTTGGTCACTGAAGCACCTCCAAAACGAGCAGTTTCAACGTGATGCGAGCTAATGAGTTTCAAACTTACGGAACTCATGCATGATATCATTATCCATGCTACTTAGCAACATGATGCGAGCTAAAGAGTTTTTTTTTCCATAAGTCATACGCATCACGATCCCTTCTATGTTGGGTTGTTCTCAGGAACATTCATGGTTAAGTTTAATGGTTCTAGAGCCTCTTGCTCTTTTAGCACATATTGGATTTTCATACTCCAGATCTCGTAATTGTCACCATTGAATTTCTCACCCCGATTGAGTTCAGCAACTATATTCTTCGAAGCAGTAACCATTATCGAAACACTAAGTTTCTATAATAAGAAAGAAATATATACACGTTAATGTCACATTAATCGTTCATAGAGCAAATAATTCGATTACAATTGCTTATGAAATCAAAAGTCCACAAATGTGTTCAATCATCATTCATACAACAATCGAATCCTAATTACTTTACCCTAGACGAATTCTTATATAAAATTCATGTAAACATATTACATAAATATTAAGACCTAGTTCTTATAAAAAAACAACCTATTGTATACCTATGAACAATCTATAGGTAACGAACCCTACGCGAAAACGAGTTAGCGTGAAACATTTTGCGAAGCTCGATTTACAATAGATCTAACTATTTCCATTAGAAGACCTATAGGATACAAAGTCCTAATTAACTCTCTTCTACGCATCCTTTTCATAAATGTCATCACTAACAAATTATAAGTCTTCTCAGGCATATTATTCCAAAGCATTTGTAATAGTTCGCCTTAAGGTTGAGGCAATGTCGCAAGCAAAGTCATGTACTTTACTTCAACATCCGTGTAAGCTAGACAACCTCCAAAATATAACGCTTGCATCATGTTGTTGACTGCAATAACATGTTGTGTTAGACCATCTCCAGGCATTAGACGCATGTTGACTAACTGCACATACATGCTGTAAATTCGTCTCTTTTGTGCCTCACATCGAATAAGCTTATGTGTTTGCTTAATAATAGGCATTGTCCTTAAAAACAAATTTTCAGGAATCATAAGAGTATACAAAAATAACAAAAAAATTTTCTAACACATAGCAAAGTTATGCTCATATATAGAACTAATTTAATTTATTATTTTGTTATGTTTGTTTACCAACAATTTATTGAACTAATCAAAATATGCTTTTAATATCTAATCAATTAGAAACTTATTTCTAATTTAACTTATAATTGAACTAATCAATTATCTTGGTTTAATTAAAAACTCATTTATAATAAAACTCATGTCTAATGTTAACTAAACAAATTAGTACTTATTCAATTAGAAAATAAACCAACAAAATTAGTTTATTTCTAAGGTTATTTTAACTAAACAAATTAGTTAATTTTTAAAAAACTTTGCTAATTAATTAGAAACTTATTTCTAATATTCAAATATGAATAATTCAATAAGAATTAAAAATTATTTCTAAGTTAAAGTATAATTGAACTAATCAATTTATTTATTTTAATTAGAAACTAATTTCTAATGAAACCTTTTCTTTTTTAATTTTAATTAAACAAATTAGTATAATTTAATTAGTTAATATAAATTAGAAAACTAATTTCTAATTCTTTATATTACATGTATAATTCGTTATAACCATTAGCGTTATACCACAAAGATATATATACATATACATATACATACATATACATACATATACATATATATACATATACATATATATATATATAGATACATATATATATATATACATATATATATATATAGATACATATATATATATATATATACATATATACATACATATATATGTATATATGTATATACATATATTACACACATCTCCAGATATATATATATATATATATATACACACACATCTCCTCTGACAAAACCATTAGTAGTTTTTGTCTTATTATACATGTATTACATGTTATATAATAAGTGAAGAAGCAACGTGCCTCTTCCTCCTATGTGCACATGTATTATTGTTGGGACCCGATCCGGAAACCGGATCCCAACCGAAAAACGGAACGAACGAAGGAAACGGAATCAAATGGAAACGGAAATTTCACATCAAAATTTCGAATCGAAAACAAATAGCGGAAGCCAATAGCAAAAACAAACTCTAATCACAAAGCAAGCGGAAGCAAAACAAATGCAAATCGATACTTAACAAATGTCCGACATCCGAGAATAATAAGGAACACAGGAACACAATCGCGTTGGAAAACCTAGACTATCCGAATCCGGTATAAAATTTTTTTTCTTTTCTTCCAAATTTCTTATACACTTTAATCATCTTTCATACAAAACATAAATCTCATCCGAAAACATCTCGTTTTTATTTATTTTTCTTTTTCAACCTATCTAACGAAAATTCGGCAGCATAACGACTGCATCTATCCTATCCCAAAAATTCCTGCAAAAGTAAAATACACTTCTAATATCACAAAATCCAGAATCACACAAAGTCATCGGACTCCCCGTCCGGAATCCAAATATCGGCAGAAACACACATCTATACCTAACACTCCAATAATTCTCAAACATCATCAAAAACATCCATATCTCAATTCACTCATATACAACCCACAGTTTACTTGCATCATCATAATCATACAAAATTCCATATAAAATCTCATACTCTCATACAATAATTCATAATCTTCATACATTCAGAAATACATGCTCGAAATACATTAAAATCACTTACTTAACGATAATTCACACCATTTACAAAATATTCCAATTCTCAATTCATAATGCAATGCAAACGATGCAAAAACGAACCAAACGTCTTCACATTCTTTCATCCGATCTCCTGCTCGAAACCTGGAGATGGGGATGAAAGGGGGGGTGAGCTCGAAAGCTCGTAGATAACACATTTATAAATCGACAAATAAGTAGAAATCATTTTTTTTCACAAGCTTTTTGCCAAAAGGGCTTATTTTTCAAACTTTGTAACTTTTCAAAACGGTTTCCTCAAACCTTTCAATTTTTCAAACTTTTCATAACAAATTTCACTTTTTCTTTTCTCAATTTTAAGCATGAATGCAGAATACAGAAACAAATAAAAAACACGTAACATATCAAAATGGTCTGGTTTGGTCCAAACAGAACGTACTGCACATTCCCGCATAGCGGTCCTGTGCAGTCGTGAACAGAACGTACTACACTTTCTCGCATAGCGGTCCAGTGTAGCCGTGAAGGGAGTCCGAAATCGGAGTTCCGTGCCACTAGCGGGCAGCCGGGCAAAGGCTATAACGAGTAGAGACAGTGCACTGACTCACCAAAGGACCTAACCGAACCCATATAACACGTAAGCGAAAACAGAGATTCAAATTGCCCGAAGGCACTTTTCAAAATCTTGTCTTTCTAACTTTATTTCATCGAACTTAAACAAACTCGCTATTCACACATATCATACAAGTCAAGAAGTTCAATCAATCAATAATTTCAACAATTTGCACAATTTATCAATGCTCAGAAATTCTAATGATTTAGCAAATCATTTGGAACAATGCATTTAAGCTTTTAATAATTTTCAGAAATCATTCGGAAATCATAATTTCAAAATTTTAATAAATTCTTATTTTCAAACATTTACAAAACAATAATTTATCACAAATCCAAACTTTTTCTTTCTTTCATTTTTGAAAATTCGTATATTGCCTATAAATCAAAATATAAATATGCTACCTACCTCGAAATGATGCTAGGAACTCGTCCCGATCATCAATTTGACCAACGCTTCCTTTATTCTTCCAATTTAACATTGACCTAAGCCATAATATCCAAATTCCACATCATAAATTGCATAATTCCCAAAATTAACTATCGAAAATTCATAATCATCATATTTCCAAGCTTTCTAAAACCAGAATTTCTAAAATCTCCAATTTCAAAATTTGACCTAAACCAATACACTCAAATTCAATCTCATAAATAACTTAATTTTTAAAATTAATCTCACAATTCATCAATTCACATTAATTCCAAAATATCTAAATCCTCAATTTCAAAAATCCCCAAATCTTAAAATTGGCCTAAACCAATTTATCCAAATTCAATACCATAAAATACAATTTCTTCAAAATTAACTTCATATTCCACAAACCCATATCATTATCTATTAATCTACACCAAAATTTCACAAAATTCTTAATCACAAGATTAAGCCTAAACCTTAATCAAATTTCCATCCAAAATTAAACACAACCTAAGGCATATATATCAAAATCAACTTCATAAATCACAAACCCAAGTCCTTATCCATGTTCCAAAACTAAAAATTCATCAAAATCTTAAAGCTAAAAAATTTCTCTTACCTCATTTCTCCTCCAATTTTTGAATTTCTTGGTTCATGAAGATGTTCTCTTCATTCCCCATCCTTTTCCTTCTTGGAAAAATCCCAAAAGCCTTAAGAATCAAGTAGAAAAGTAGAAACTTACCTTTCTCCCTCTTCTATTCTCCATAACCGAATTCTTCTCCACTCTTCTTTCTTGTTATTTTCTTCTTCTTTTCTTCTGAATTTTCAGCCACTTTCGTGGCTTTATTATGCCCAAAACGACACCTCCTTTTGTGTGCCATTAAATGATGGTTAATTGACCATTTTGCCCTCCATTCAAAGCTTAAAGTCATGCTTACTTGCGGGTTGATTCGCACTATCAATTTGAAGGAATTTGTTAAAACTTCCTTCTAGAGAAATGTTCCTCTCAAACATACGAATCCAACGCCACTGACCACGCTCGATTCGGATCACTACATCAAAAGTTATGCGCAAAACAGTTCGGGTATATCCATATTCTAACACATTTTCCATGTACGATTATTTCCGTCCAAAAGTTTACATTCTTAATCCCAGAATTGAGACTCAATTTCTTCATAACAATTGTAGCCTTATGTCTCTAGTTTAATTCAAAATAAAAATTGCCTCATTTTGATTCCCAGATCAGAAGTTATGCTCAAAATACTCTCAGGTGTTCCCAATCCAAAAATTACACTCTAATCCGAACTTCCATTCATAATTCGAAGAACTTAGGGGCAAAATTGACATTTCATTTCTTCATATGATTTGTAGCCCCTTGTCTTATCTTTATTTCTCCTCAAGAATTGCTTCGATCGGATCTCTACAGATCCCGAATTTCACAAACTACTGAACTATGTTTGAAAAATTTCCCGACTCACTTTGATTAAATTAATCACCATTAATTTAATCTCATAAAATTACAAATTTCCCATGAGGATGTAGGGAATTGTCTTAGGAAGCCAACGCCGCAAGAATCAACTCAATCGGATGTCGGACTGGAAAGATATAAGCAAAATAGTGAACAAAGGTCGGATTTGGAGGGAATAACAAGCAAGAAGAATCAAAACGGCGTCGTTTTGGAGAAACAAAAACGGCGCCGTATGGGGCAAAACGCCCGCGCGCTGGACGCGGCGAGGGCGAGGTCACCGTAGCGACGCGAGCCGGTCGCCGTAGCGACGGGGATACTCATTTTCCTTTTTTTTTTTTAAACCTACTTAAAATCCGAAACTTCCAAAATTCATAACTCTTAATCCCGAACTCCAATTTTGACAAACTTAGTCTCTATAGAAAGCTAAAAGGAATCTCTACATCTTCCATGAAGGACATAAAAATCAATTCGACTCCTAAGGGAGTCCATTTTCCGGTCAAAGATACTATCCTCTAATAATCATGCTAAAACCACAATATAAACTTGTAAAAATCATAACTTATTATTCCGAGATCGAAAAATTGTATACTTTATATCGAAAGAAAAATCAAAACAAACCCTTCAATTTTCATGAAAAACATCAAAGCTTAATTAACCTCTAACTAGGTTAATTTCTCAGTCAAAGATTCAGTCATAATAAAAGTCAAAAGTCAACCCTATCACACATAAACTTTGACTGATCATAACTTCCACTCCCGATATCGAAAAATTGCAAACTTTATGGCTACAGAAAGCTCTTAACATAATCTACAAGTTTCATATTGAACATTTTCTCAAATTAAGCCTAAATCAAAAGTCAAATCTCAAAGGCCAAAAAGTCAACATTTTTACAATTTTTCATCTTCTCACACTTTCTCTCTTTATTTCTTGATTTTCAACTTAATTTCAATCAACTCATCCACTTAAACTTGTATAATCCATACAAATCTATTCAAATTTCAAAATCATCAAACTTCATCAATTCTTTTTCTCATCAATTTCTTAAAACATAATCACATCTAATACAAACTTCCCATACGAACTTACTTATTTCATACTTTTTATATTTTTAAAAATTCACTTAAAGATCGGGGTCCAACAATTATTGAATGATTATTCCAGAAGAAGCCTCATCTTCTTCTCTGCTGCGTTTCGGTTTCTGCATTTAAAAAAAACTTTTCTATCTTCCATGTTCTATAACCTATCAACCTTCGGCGTTCTTAACCGTCCACACCGGAGAAGTCATCAGCCTTGGACCATAAACTTACATATGGAAGAGGTTTGAAACTAGAAGAGTAATGAGAATCCAAATACGCAGATGTAATTTACAGACACAAACCCTCAAGACAAATATCTCTTATCTAGTTCAATAAATACCAGTCATATGGATCCAATAAACTATAAAATAAAATTCACAGATGCAAACTTAAGATCGGTAGACAACGAGGGAGTTCAAAATATTTTTTTAGAAACCATATAAAAACTTGGTAAATAAGAACAGTCACAAATGGTTTTGGAAAAATATAGTATCATATTCACAAACAAAAAATCATCAATACCAACATAATCATCTTCCCAAACGCATGCATGTAACATAAACAAATATTTAACCATGCTCTGATACCAATGTTAGAATCAAATGAACAGATCATATATCATAGGATCGATTGTATATACATGAAAAAACAAATCATACATACTTGATGAGTTGTTATATGCCACTGATTAAAGAACGTAGAACTAGTGTTTTTCTTTCCTGCAAAACCAAATGCCCAGCGTTTGTTCCATATACAAAATTACACACAGTAAGTTATCCTCACTTTTAAACGTTGTCATAGTCTTGCCTTTATATATCAGCGATGAATAACCACCATTAGTGGTTATTCTTCCAAGATGACGTTTAGACCCATCATGGGTGTAAAACGACATCACTTAGGTTTATAGCTTCCTCAAATCCTTCAAATTTAACTAGATAGGGATAGGAGTGTGGTTTGAAGTTAAAGGATCTATGAAATTTGCTTTCTTTTATGAAAAAAGCTTAAACCAAATATCATTGACCAATGCCCTATCAAGCTTTTCCTTATAAACAAGTTGTTATTTTGCTTGTTACTTCAAGTAAAAGCCTAAACTTCTTGCTTTAAATCAATTACTCGTAGTTGATCCACACATTATTTGAAATTATTATTATAATTTCTAAGGCTACAGTAGGCTTCTGCTTCTAAATGATATAAAGTGGAATTGAAGTCTTTAATGATTATATAAGGTCCCGTAAGTGAATTCTAAAGGTTTAGTAAACTAGACCACAAGATAATTCTTTGAAAGGCTAAACTGAAGCCATAAACAAAGGTGGAGAAGATGGTAAAATTTTCTTGAAAAAAATGTAGTTTGTATGTATGAGTTGCTCATTAAAGACCAATTCCTTAGCTTCCACATAATTAATGTTATAAGCAACCACAATTCTATCATTAGAATTTTGTAACTTTATCTTACTTTTCAAAAGAGTTATAACATGAGGCTTGATCCTTCTTACAAATTCCCTTAAAGCATTAAGCTTATTAGGGCAATTTAGACTACTCACATTCCATATAACTATTGGCATGTTGATTTAGCTTTACACTTGGAGCATTTTCTCTTGCTTTTATGTATCTTTATATTTGTCACTTTTACAAATTGATTCTCTTCTATCTCCTTTTCTACCAAGATAATATCATTGTCAGCATTTGAAGGACACTCCAATGGAGAGTCTTTAGGAGGACAAGTAGTTTTTCAATGGAAAAGCTCTCTTTCCTAGTGAAAATAGCTTTGGAATGTTTAGAGGATTCCATTTATGCTTCTATCTTAACATTAGTTTCAATTGATCCTTTTATTTCCATAATAAGTTTAGGGGTTATGTTTTCGTCTTAGGGATGGTTATTTATATCCATTAGCTCATAATAATCCCCTCTTTTAAATAGTCTCCCTGTAGGTTTCCATACTTTCTCTTGCATCCTAAAAAAAGGTTTTCAACGTTAGGAAAATAAAACACTGTCCTCAAATATGTTCTTGTTCGACCTTAATCATATATTGAGTGTAATGTTAGGTAGTTCCTTAGTAATACCCACACTAACACAAATTATGTTAGGTATTTCCTTAGTAATATCCACACTAACACAAATTCTAACATGTCTAACCCTCTTTCTTTTGGTTGTGTTGTCATCCATACATAGTGGTTACAGTTTTCCTATATAGTTGGCTAGTAAACTTAGACCTTGAGTAATCCAATACTATAGAGGTATGTTATGAATATTTATCCAGGTATGAATGTAATTAATTTTGATATTTTTAGCCTTATTCAAGGCTTCCAATTTTGTAGGAAGATTGGAGAGGAAGCAATATGTCATAGTCCTTTTTTAACTATCTTATTAGCTTCTTCTTGAGATAACAAGACAAATAAGAGCAAATTTCTTCAACCAATAGCACCTCTGTGAGTCCTCTAGTCTTCCATTGACTATTTTCCCATCGTTGTATGATAAGAAAAGGGGGCGTTGGTCCATGAAGAAGCCAACAAGAGTAAACTGCAAACTGTAAGCTCTAGCTTGTAGGGTCTTTATATTAGAAGCAACTATAATGTTCCCATCTTGTAGTTTAGGAGAACAATATTGTAGAGTATGGTCAACCTGGTCACCCAAAACCTACTTCCAACTCCTAATAAGAGTAGCTTTGTTCTCTTGGGGTGGAACTATAGCTAATGAGAAAGGAGGCTTAGAGTGAGATGTTCAAAGTTGGACATTATAGGAGTGTAGAGGAGGAAAAGCCCCTATCTAAGTAGTCTACATAATAGAAATTTTAACTAGATTTTTTTGGGAGAAAATTAAAAAGGCAATAGCTGAAGGTAGAAAGGCGAGAGAGCTATACGAGGAGAAGCACCAAACCACCCTTCTAGAAACAAAAAAAAGGCCAGAAGACAGTAATGGAAGTAGACAAATGGAAGAGAGGATTCAATGATAGAGTAAGAGCATGTTTGGTTGAGGGTTTTCATAATGGAATAGGATGGAACGTAACACACTTCCATCATTTGGAAGGAAGTTTTATAATAGAATGGAATGAAATGAAAGGAGATGGAAGTAGAGGGTTTCATATTACATTTTGCTCCATCCTAAACAATCAAAATAGAAACTTCTGATACGGGAGTTTAGGATAGAACGTAAACAAATAAATATGTACTACTTAATATACCCTTAATAATTTTGCATAATATCAATTATTTCTCCTTACCCTAATAACAACCAACATAATACATCCATTGTGATGGGCGTTAGCAGTCACTGTAGAAAAGGAAGAGTAAGTTGCCATTATAGCTGGGGAAGAGCAAGTCACTGCCTGTTGGACCCCAAACTTTTAGTGGAAATTAGAAATATGAAAATGAAAATTTGATAAGAGTTTTTATATATGAATGGAGTTATAGATATTTTTGCCTTAAGGAAATTAATGAGAAAAGATTTGTTTGATTTGATAACTTTGGGTTTCAAATAGATTTGTATGGGTTATGAAAGTTCAAGTGGATGAGTGGATTGAAATGGAAGTTGAAATCAAGAAATAGAAAGTGAAAGTGTAAAATTTTGAAGAAATTATAAAGTAAAGACAATTCGTTTGGTTATGCATGTGGTGTTTTAAGTTAGATTATTGTAAGAATAAGATTTCAGTCATATGTGGAGAATGGTGGAGTTTTGTATCTTTTGTACTTGGACATGAATACTGATGTTGTAATATGGCTTGGAATGCCATTTAATTTTATAAACATTTATCTTATGATGTTAATGAGACATGGATTTATATATGGATATGAAAGATCAATTGTGCATGAATATCAATTGTGTATAGATTTGTGTGTATTGTGTTTGAGAGGAATTAGTTGAAGAGTTTGTGGTGATGTGTTGATATGTGAAGTTGATGTGTTGGAATGGTATTTAGAAACTTCAATGGCAAATCTGTACTGATCTAGATATATTTGGCCAAAGTGGTCTTAATAAAAGTTGTAGCTCATGTTTCCAGCTTTCTAACGCCATAAAGTATGCAATTTTTCGATATTGGGGCAAGAAGTTATGATAAATTGAAGTTTGGATATTGCTTAGGTGATTTCTATCAGGGCAGCAATTTCGATTGAAAAATTAACTTAGCTAGAGGTTGAAGTTGCTTTGGAGTCCTTCATGAACATTGTAGAGCTTGTTTTATCTTTCTATTGATATAAAGCATGAAAATATTGGATAAGAGAGTAGAAAGAGTGATCTTGGTATGAGTTGTGATAAGGAAAGATTTAGAGACAAGATTGGTAGTGATCTGAAAAATGTTCACTGAATATGCTTCAGTCTTTTAGCCACAACGTTTTCTCTAGTAATCCAAACGAGATGATTCTTAATTTGGATTAAACTAGAGATATATGGCTACATTTTGTAAGAAGAAACCGAATTTCAATTATGTGCCTAAGAGTCTCAAATATTGTCATGAAGTGAATAATTTGGTGCAGTGTTGGTGCAGGAATGAAAGTCTTATCTTCTGACTTTAGGGGAAATTTTGGGATTGATAAAGATAGATTTTGGCAAAATTTCCTTCTGAAAAGTTGTAGATATTTCTTTTATCTTTCCAACGGTATAAAGTTTGTAAATTTTGGACATCTGAGTGATAAGTTATGACCTTTACAAGTGGAGACATTCTGGAGCAAAAGTAAGACAAAGTTCTGTTCACTCAACTTAAATGCGTGATGGCGTCACTTAAATGCATGATGACGTCACTTCGTCTATAATGACGTCATCTTCGTCTGTGATGACGTCATCTTCATTTATGCTGACATCATCGTCTGCTTTTGTGTTTTTGACCCCTCTTCCTTCTTTTGGCCATAACTTTTTGCACAGACCTCCGATCGACCTTATTTTCGAAGCGATAGATTTCTAAGAGATTTTCTATCTTTCCACACTTGATTTATCAGATATTCTTTTAAATTGAAAAAGGTGGTTTGAAACAAGGTATGGCGATTGGTTGATAAAGTCTGAATATATTTTACTAATTTTAGAATATCTGGAGCTGTAGAGCTCGGAACGAGGCGATTCTTGTTTTAAATTAAACTAGAGACATGGGGCTACAAATGTTATGAAGGAGCCGATCGACAATTAAGATTCTAAGTCTTTCAATTTCTGAAGTGAAGCTCGGTGTAGTGTTCAGCCTCGGGTCTGAAGAACATACTTCAGTATTTTAGAGATATCTTGAGCTATAGAGCTCCAATCGATCCGATTCTTGAAGCATTGGATTCGTAAGACATAGAGGAACATTTATATAGAAGAAAGTTTTGTCAAATGACTTCATTTACCTGATCGAAATAATCAGACAATATGTCAATTTTAAAGACCAATGGAGGGGCAATTTTGGAAGGTTACTTAAAGGATTAAGTGTATAGGCTTAAATGGAGGGGCTTATGGGTCATTCCTCAATCATTAAATGTCATGGCACTATAAAAGCAAGTGAGATGTTGTTTTTATCAAAGGAACCACGACATTTGAACAAAGAAAAGAACAAAAAAAAGAAGAGAGAAGGGAGAGCAAGCTTTCGAATCAGTGAAGGAGAAAGAAAAGAGAGAGAGCTAGGGCTCGATTTTTCTACCACTTGAAGAGAGATTTTAATGTCATTCCAAGAGAGAAAAAGGTGGAGGATGAAGAGAGCTTCATCTTGAACCAAGAAAATCTGAAAATGGAGGAGAAATGAGGTAAGAGAAATTTTTAAGATTTGAGTTTCTCTTGAAGTTTTGGTTTAGAATCATGGAAAATGAAATGGGTTTGTGGAGTATGAAGTTAATTTTGTTGATTGCTAAGTATTATGGGTTAAATTTTGGATGGAAATTAATTAGGGTTTATGCCCAAATTTGGAATTTGGGGATTTTGGAAATTTGTGATTTAGAAAGCTTGAATATATGAGGGATTAGTGTTTCTAAGTTCAATTTGAGGATTAAGTTAATTATGATATTGAATTTGTGTGGAATTGCTTTAGGTAAAGTTAAATTGGAAGAAAGAAGGAATCAATGGACAAATTGGAGCGAGGAACAAGTTTCTAGCATCGATTCGAGGTGGGTAATGTGTTTATAATTTGAATTTATAAGCCACTACTGCTTTCTTTAAATAAAGGGATTTTCTGATTTCAATTGCATCATAAAAGTTGCATCATTGTATGAATGATTTGAAAAATCATTTTTGATTCAATACATAGACTTTGGATTAATTGCAACATACATTGTGTTATGCCTCGAAAGATTTCATGGCATTGTGTATATTCGTAAAAGAGTATTCGATTAATTGATTTGAGCATGATATGTGCTTTTGTGTGGGGCAAGAGAGAACCTATTTTGTTAAGTCACGTGCACGTTGACCCCCTTAGCCTTCTCCTGGCTGCCTGCTTGAGGCTTACGAGATTTGAAAAATGGACTCGTCGTGTTTACGGTAAACTTCGGTTTCCGTCGTGTGTATGGAACTCTCGAGCCATTTGTGTGCATTGCATATGTGATATGACATTGCATCTATAAATTGTCAAGTTGATGCATTCATGTTTTGTAATCTATAGATTTATGGTGAAAGTCAGAAGAATCATCGTTTAGAAGCTGCGAGTTTACTACAAGAAGAAAAGAACTTTTAAAAGCGTGTTTTACGGATTTCAAAGAAATGTTTTTCTAAGACCAGAGAAGGAAAAAGATTTCAAGGGTTTTGATTATCCATTCGTTTTATAAACATATTATCCACGAGCTTTGTGCTCACCCCCCCTTTCATCCCCATCTCTAGGTTTTCGAGCGGGAGATCGGATGAAAGAATGTCAAGACGTGTTATTCGATTTTGTATCGTTTGTATTTTATGAAAAATGGGATTTTGATCGGTTTGTATAAGACTGGTTTTGTCAATTATTGTATTACAAGTATTATTATGGGATTGTATTATGAATTCTAGACATGTGTATTGATTTAAGTTATGAATGGGATCTAGATATAGAGATGATTGATTATTGGGTTTGGATTGATTTGATTTATGCATTTTGTATAAAGATTTGGATTATGACCTTATGTATAATGATTATGGTTTGTATTTTGAATTGAGGAATTAATAGGAATTGGATTTGTATAACGTGTGTTGGATATGGACATGTAGATATAGGATTGCGTTTGTTGTGTTGGATTCCGGACGGGGAGTTCGATGATACTGGTTATATTGTGAGAAATATAGAAGTGTATTTTGAACACTTGGCAGGTTTTGGGTTTAATAGAAGGCAGCTGTTATGCTGTCAAAATTTTGGTGAAATGGGTATACGAATGATAATTGAGATTTATTTGAGTGCATAAGAAAAGGATTATGAATTGAGAAATTGATTAAGAAAGGTGGAAGAAATGAAAAAGAAAGGAATGAGAAAAGAAAAAAAAGAAAAAGAAGAAAAAAAATTTATACCAGTTTCGGATTGGATCAGTCTTAGGGTTTCCAACGCAACGAGACAGTGATTCCTAAAATATTTGTTCATGGATGTCGGCTTCGTTTTGTTTCGTATCGGATATTGGTTTCGATTCGACTTGTATTCGATTCGTTTTGATTCGATACCTTTGTATTTGTTTCGCGTTTGCTTTCGCATGTTGTGATTCGATTTATTCGATTTGAATCTGTTTTGTTTCCTTCATTTTCCGGTTGGGATCCGGTTTTCGGATCGGGTCCCAACAGTTATAGTATCAGAGCACCAGTAATATGATCTTACATGGGCGCATGTGTATAAGTGATAAACATGAGAATTTGATAAGAGTTAGTGAATGGATATGGTTGAATTAGTGAGAACATGATATTGGTGTGAATGACCTATCATGAATTTGGATTGTGAGAATGTTTTGATAAAGGTGTCAGGATTATAATTGAATTGAGAAATGTGAAAATGGAGTTTAAACTTAGAGTTTTATGATGCAATTTGATGAAATAATTTCAGATATACATGTGTGAGATGTAATATAGGATATTTGAAAGATGAGTTGAATGATAGAGATATAGATATATGTGAAAGTTCAAAAGGATTAAATTGAATGGTATGGGTCCATATTAAGGTTATTAAGAATTGGACCATCGACTTGTGTAAATCTGTTAAGAAATATTGATATGATATGATATTGGTGGTATTTGATACAAGAAGTGATAAATTGTGAGTAAGTTGAGAAATATGTATGATGAGAAATTAGTTCAGAAAGTGATTGAATATGATTATTTGAAGAGATTAGTTGAGAGAATAAGTCATTTGGTGACTCTTCAGATAGGAATTTCGAGGGCGAAATTCTTTTAAGAGGGGGAGAATTGTTGGACCCCAAACTTTTAGTGGAAATTAGAAATAGGAAAATGAAAATTTGATAAGAGTTTTTGTATATGAATGGAGTTATAGATATTTTTGCCTTAAGGAAATTGATGAGAAAAGATTTGTTTGATTTGATAACTTTGGGTTTCAAATAGATTTGTATGGGTTATGAAAGTTCAAGTGGATGAGTGGATTGAAATAGAAGTTGAAATCAAGAAATAGAAAGTGAAAGAGTAAAATTTTGAAGAAATTAGAAAGTAAAGACAATTCGTTTGGTTATGCATGTGGTGTTTTAAGTTAGATTATTGTAAGAATAAGATTTCAGTCATATGTGGAGAATGATGGAGTTTTGTATCTTTTGTACTTGGACTTAAATACTGATGTTGTAATATGGCTTGGAATGCCATTTAATTTTATAAACATTTATCTTATGATGTTAATGAGACATGGATTTATATATGGATATGAAAGATCAATTGTGTATGAATATCAATTGTGTATAGATTTGTGTGTATTGTGTTTGAGAGGAATTAGTTGAAGAGTTTGTGGTGATGTGTTGATATGTGAAGTTGATGTGTTGGAATGGTGTTTAGAAACTTCAATGGCAAATCTGTACTGATCTAGATATATTTGGCCAAAGTGGTCTTAATGAAAGTTGTAGCTCATGTTTCCAGCTTTCTAACTCCATAAAGTATGCAATTTTTCGATATCGGGGCAAGAAGTTATGATAAATTGAAGTTTGGATATTGCTTAGGTGATTTCTATCAAGGCAGCAACTTCGATTGAAAAATTAACTTAGCTAGAGGTTGAAGTTGTTTTGGAGTCCTTCATGAACATTGTAGAGCTTCTTTTATCTTTCTATTGATATAAAGCATGAAAATATTGGACAAGAGAGTAGAATGAGTGATCTTGGTATGAGTTGTGATAAGGAAAGATTTAGAGACAAGATTGGTAGTGATCTGAAAAATGTTCACTGAATATACTTCAGTCTTTTAGCCACAACGTTTTCTCTAGTAATCCAAACAAGATGATTCTTAATTTGGATTAAACTAGAGATATATGACTACATTTTGTAAGAAGACACCGAATTTCAATTATGTGCCTAAGAGTCTCAAATATTGTCATGAAGTGAAGAATTGGGTGCAGTGTTGGTGCAGGAATGAAAGTCTTATCTTTTGACTTTAGGGGAAATTTTGGGATTGATAAAGATATATTTTGGCAAAATTTCCTTCTGGAAAGATGTAGATATTTCTTTTATCTTTACAACGGTATAAAGTTTGTAAATTTTGGACATCTGAGTGATAAGTTATGACCTTTATAAGTGGAGACATTATGGAGCAAAAGTAAGACAAAGTTACTGTTCACTCAACTTAAATGCGTGATGGCGTCACTTAAATGCGTGATGACATCACTTAAATGCGTGATGATGTTACTTACGTCGTGATAACGTCATCTTAAATCTATCTTGACATCATCGTCTGCTTTTGTGTTTTTGACCCCTCTTCCTTCTTTTGGCCATAACTTTTTACACAGACCTCCGATCGATCTCATTTTCGAAGCGATGGATTTCTAAGAGATTTTCTATCTTTCCACACTTGATTTATCAGATTTTCTTTTAAATTGTAAACGGTGGTTTGAAACATAGTATGGCGATCGGTTGATAAAGTCTAAATATATTTTACTAATTTTGGAATATCTGGAGCTGTAGAGCTCGGAACGAGGCGATTCTTGTTTTAAATTAAACTAGAGACATGGGGCTACAAATGTTATGAAGGAGCCGATCGACAATTAAGATTCTAAGACTTTCAATTTCTGGAGTGAAGCTCGGTGTAGTGTTCGGCCTGGGGTCTGAAGAACATACTTCAGTATTTTGGAGATATCTTGAGTTATAGAGCTCCAATCGATCCGATTCTTGAAGCATTGGATTCGTAAGACATAGAGGAACATTTATATAGAAGAAAGTTTTGTCAAATGGCTTCATTTACCTGATCGAAATAATCAGACAAGATGTCAATTTTAAAGACCAATGGAGGGGCAATTTTGGAAGGTTACTTAAAGGGTTAAGTGTATAGGCTTAAATGGAGGGGCTTATGGGTCATTCCTCATTCGTTAAATGTCATGGCACTATAAAAGCAAGTGAGATGTTGTTTTTATCAAAGGAAGCACGACATTTGAACAAAGAAAAGAACAAAAGAAAGAAGAGAGAAGGGAGAGCAAGCTTTCGAATGAGTGAAGGAGAAAGAAAAGAGAGAGAGCTAGGGCTCGATTTTTCTACCACTTGAAGAGAGATTTTAATGTCATTCCAAGAGAGAAAAAGGTGGAGGATGAAGAGAGCTTCATCTTGAACCAAGAAAATCTGAAAATGGAGGAGAAATGAGGTAAGAGAAATTTTTAAGATTTGAGTTTCTCTTGAAGTTTTGGTTTAGAATCATGAAAAATGGAATGGGTTTGTGGAGTATGAAGTTAATTTTGTTGATTGCTAAGTATTATGGGTTAAATTTTGGATGGAAATTAATTAGGGTTTATGCCCAAATTTGGAATTTGGGGATTTTGGAAATTTGTGATTTAGAAAGCTTGAATATATGAGGGATTAGTGTTTCTAAGTTCAATTTGAGGATTAAGTTAATTATGATATTGAATTTGTGTGGAATTGCTTTAGGTAAAGTTAAATTGGAAGAAAGAAGGAATCAATGGACAAATTGGAGCGAGGAACAAGTTTCTAGCATCGATTCGAGGTGGGTAATGTGTTTATAATTTGAATTTATAAGCCACTACTGCTTTCTTTAAATAAAGAGATTTTCTGATTTCAATTGCATCATAAATGTTGCATCATTGTATGAATGATTTGAAAAATCATTTTTGATTCAATACATGGACTTTGGATGAATTGCAACATACATTGTGTTATGCCTCGAAAGATTTCATGGCATTGTGTATATTCGTAAAAGAGTATTCGATTAATTGATTTGAGCATGATATGTGCTTTTGTGTGGGCAAGAGAGAACCTATTTCGTTAAGTCACGTACTCGTTGACCCCCTTAGCCTTCTCCTGGCTGCCTACTTGAGGCTTACGAGATCCGAAAAATAGACTCGTCGTGTTTACGGTAAACTTCAGTTTTCGTCGTATTTATGGAACTCTCGAGCCATTTGTGTGCATTGCATATGTGATATGACATTGCATCTATAAATTGTCAAGTTGATGCATTCATGTTTTGTAATCTATTGATTTATGGTGAAAGCCTAAGAATCATCGTCTCAAACTGCGAGTTTGACTTCTGAAGAAAAGAACTTTTAAAAGCGTGCTTTACGGATTTCAAAGAAATGTTTTTCTAAGACCAGAGAAGGAAAAAGATTTCAAGGGTTTTGATTATCCATTCGTTTTATAAACATATTATCCACGAGCTTTGTGCTCACCCCCCCCTTTCATCCCCATCTCCAGGTTTTCGAGCGGGAGATCGGATGAAAGAATGTCAAGACGTGTTATTCGATTTTGTATCGTTTGTATTTTATGAAAAATGGGATTTTGGTATCGGTTTGTATAAGACTGGTTTTGTCAATTATTGTATTACAAGTATTATTATGGGATTGTATTATGAATTCTGGACATGTGTATTGATTTAAGTTATGAATGGGATCTAGATATAGAGATGATTGATTATTGGGTTTGGATTGATTTGATTTATGCATTTTGTATAAAGATTTGGATTATGACCTTATGTATAATGATTATGGTTTGTATTTTGAATTGAGGAATTAATAGGAATTGGATTTGTATAACGTGTGTTGGATATGGACATGTAGATATAGGATTGCGTTTGTTGTGTTGGATTAGGACGGGAGTCCGATGATCTGGTTATATTGTGAGAAATATAGAAGTGTATTTTGAACACTTGGCAGGTTTTGGGTTTAATAGAAGGCAGCTGTTATGCTGTCAAAATTTTGGTGAAATGGGTATACGAATGAGAATTGAGATTTATTTGAGTGCATAAGAAAAGGATTATGAATTGAGAAATTGATTAAGGAAGGTGGAAGAAATGAAAAAGAAAGGAATGAGAAAAGAAAAAAAAAAAGAAAAAGAAGAAAAAAAATTTATACCAGTTTCGGATTGGATCAGTCTTAGGGTTTCCAACGCAACGAGACAGTGATTCCTAAAATATTTGTTCACGGATGTCGGCTCCGTTTTGTTACGTATCGGAAATTGGTTTCGATTCGATTCGTTTTGATTCGATACCTTTGTATTTGTTTCACGTTTGCTTCCGCATGTTGTGATTCGATTTATTCGATTTGAATCCGCTTTGTTTCCTTCGTTTTCCTTCGT
This sequence comes from Erythroxylum novogranatense, assembly GCA_029891385.1. Lineage (NCBI taxonomy): Eukaryota > Viridiplantae > Streptophyta > Magnoliopsida > Malpighiales > Erythroxylaceae > Erythroxylum > Erythroxylum novogranatense. The sequence continues at coordinate 26,281,139 of CM057224.1, read as the reverse complement.
TTTTCAGTTGGGATCCGGTTTCCAGATCGAGTCCCAACACCGCCCAACAGTGGAGGAGCATCTTCGATGGTTAGATCATAGGTAACAACAAATCCTTTTTTCTTTGCTTTGCAAGTCATTTTAACCCTCTTCACCAGAAACACCTTCAATGTTATCTCTTCCTCTTTGTCGAAACCTTTTTTTCCCTATTTTTGTTCATTCTCAATTTTTTTTAACAATATATGTTCGTTGCTTTTTAGATGATTTATTTTTAAATAGTCGTTTATGTGTTTTGGGTGATGACACCAAAGTTTTATTATTAGATGCATTTTGTTTTGGGCGAGAAGCTTGTAGTTTATTTGTTTTTGTTCACTTTACATATGGGTTCATACATATAGGTTTACCCATTGTTCACTTTACACTAAAGTGAACGTTATCTGTTTTGGCTCACTTTACATATGGGTTGAGCTGCTAAAAATGTCAATTATTTAATTTGAAAAGCACATACATATAGGTCAATACTGTTGTATACTCTTGCAGGTGCATTCAACATAATGTAATACAATGATCCACTCATTTTACCGTATCTCACTCATTTTATATGTTGTGTTGTGGATGTTTTTCAATCATCGTTGTCTTCTTTGTTTCTGTTTTCCTATTACTTTGCTTGACATTTCAGTGGGGGAATGATTCAGATGAAGCTTCCCTTATGTTGTTTCTTGTTGCTTTTATAACACAATATATAAATGGACATATTTATGTCATATTTTTTATATTTTGATTTTCACAATCTAAAAAATACTCCTAATTTTATTTTTTAGACATGAATGGTGAAGGTAATCAAATGAATAATCAAAAACAAATATTGATTCATATACATCAATTAATGCTTGTTCATGTTGCTTGTCTTATGATCTATTGGTGGGTGTTATGTAAGAGACGTGCGAAAGAATTTTATTTCATTTCAATGGGATAAATATAATTCTATTTCATTTCAATGGGATCGCAATCAAGGGGGAGTATCATGCAAATAATTTTATTTCATTTCAATGGGAGAAATATAATTAGAATGCAGTCTAAACCATTTGTCGAATTATGTGATTTATTAGCTGGAAAAGGTGTGTTTCAACCCACTGTAAATGCAACTATTGAAGAACAAGTAGCGAAGTTTCTATACATATTAGGGTATAACGTTACCAATCGGGAGATTGCGTTCTTTTAGAATCGATCTGGGGAAAGGATTATCCAACACAAAACATGTTGTGTGCTTGTTCTTTTGATATGTAGTTCACGTATATATTGGCTGGGTGGGAAGGAGCAATATCTGATTCATGGATTATAGAAAGTGCATTAACCAGGCAATTCTCACTTAAAATTCCTCAAGGTAAAAATAGAGCTCAAATCTTATTACCTAATAAATGCCATAACTTACATTTTGACATAGTTTTATTCATGATAGGAAAATACTATCTTATTGATGTTGGATTCATGTTGAGAAGTGGACTTATTACACCGTATAGAGGGGAATAATAACAATTGAAAGAATATTCAAGGAATCCTCCACGAAATGTTTATGAATTACTTAATCATCGACATTCATCATTTTGTAATGTTATCGAAAGGGCATTTGGTGTGTTGGAAAAAGATTCCCAATTATAGCATCCACCACATAACCATCATATGACATTCAGACTCAAAAAAAGATTATCATGGTTTGTGTCATTCTGTATAATTTCTTAATTGGTGCAGATCTAGATAATTCATTTCTTAATGAAGAGTACGATAGGGAAAATGATAACCAAGATGGGTATGAAAATGACGAAGAAGAAAATGCATATAATGGAGAAATTATAAGAGATAGCATGGCTACTCATCTGTGGGCTGATGACATTTTAGGATAGATATTACCGCATCATAATAAATTTATGTTTTCCATGATTTTATATTTCTTTAAAAATATGTATTGGCTACTTGTATCTAAATATGACGTTATTTATTAGTGTTGTTAATGTTTTCACATGCAATTGTGTCTTTGTAATGCTTATTCATTATTCTTATGTTATATTATTTGGAAATATTTGAAGCTTCAATATTGTGTATGCTTTTGATATAAATTTCAGATATTGTAGTTAAATTTATAACATGCAAAATGTCACCCAAAGAGAGCCGTGCTTTTGGAATCAAGCTATGGATGATGCTTTAGTTGATGCATACTTGCACCAGCATCGACAAGGCAATTGTATTGCGGGACTTTCACAATGCATGCACTTAATACAACTGAAGCTGAACTAAAGGAAAAGTTTCCAGATAAAGGAATCGATAAGGAAAAAATAAAAAATCAAAAAAAAAATATTAAGAACAAATGGAACAACTGTTTTCATTTATTTTCAAATGGAGGTAGTGGATTTGCATGGAATCCATTAACAAATATATGGACTGCTCAGCTAGAATTGTGGGAGACCTTGATCCAGGTGTGAAGTATGGGAGACCTTGATCCAGGTGAACCTGTTTATTATTTTGTTGGAAGAAAATATGATATATGTTGTGATTTGGTTGATTTATTAACTTATTTTTGTAACAGACTAAACCAAAAGTTACTAAGTGGAGACAAAAGCCTTTTCATAACTACGAGAAGATGGTAGAGATTTACGGATGTGATAGAGCAACTTGGTGAGCATGTTGAAACAACATAGGAGATAAAAAAAGTCTCCACATTTTTGTCGATAGTGGGTTTTCCAACACCATGGATGAAAATGATGACATATTGACTCACAATGACTTATGTTTTGAAAACAATGTGACGAGAGATGGTGATTGCACTGAATCTCTAATAGGAATGCCAACTCATTCATAAAATGCAAACCCAAGAACATCACGAAAAAGGAAAAACAAAGCAGATGATGGTGAAGATGTAATCAAAGATGGCCTTCAGACAGTTGCAGAAGATATTATAAAATCTACTTCACTGTTAGTTAAATCGCTTCCCCGTTCAGAAGAAGAACTATATAATCATTTGGTAGAGTTGGGATTGGAAGGATCAAAATTGTATGAAAGTTATCTTTTCTTTGTTCATAGGCCTGATGAAGTTTGGGCATTACTTTGTGCACCAGTAAATATTCGGAAGAACACGTTGGAGTTTATCATGTCTTCTTAGGAATAGATGGCAGTGTAGTATGTGTTGATGACTTAGTATCAGGTCATTTGTTAGATTTTTTTTAATATTTTGTGGATGAATTAATCATGAAACCATGTAATTGAGGGAACCAAATGAAACTAAATTTTTGTTTATATTGACATTGACCTTTTATAATATTTTCAATGCAGATAAATGATGTTGCGCATGTTTTAGTGTTGCATATTTTTTAATGTTACCCTTTATTTCATATAAAACTCTCAATCACACTTGTGACTTAGATCCTTTGTTTCGTATAAAACTCTCAGTTATAACTGTGATTTAGATAAGTCACGGATGTGACTCTATCACTACTGAACTCTCTTTTTACAAATGCATCATTATATGCTAAACATATTCAAATTTCAAAACACAAGGCATATGATAAACCATGAAGGTTTCGGATGGCTTTATTTAACATGAGGACCACTTTCAAAAGATTTATAAAGAAACCAATCCTTTGTGTAAAATTTGGATTCGCGATAATTCAAACTCAAATTAGTGCTCTTTTTTCTCATTATCATGATTATACAATATATAAGCCATTATTTAATAACCACAATATAACAACCCAAAGATGCAATCGACCAAGGTTTATGCCACGAAAACATACAAACCCATGTTTCATATGTAGCAAATTTCACTAACATTCTTCAATATTAAAAAATAAATAACCTCATACATGATATCTTTGACCTTGGGTGCATGCACCCAATGTGAAACAAAGGCAAACAATGTAGAACTCATAATTTCTCTATAATGCATGGTGATATGGTATCGGGGAGGCAATTAATCATGAAAGGTGATATGGTCTCGGGGAGGCAATTAATCATGAAAGAAAAAACAATGTGTTACTAAGAAATCATAACTGTAACCAAGTCATAATATTATATTAAATAGAATTAATACATGAAATAGAATAGAATAATATTTAATATAATAAATTTTATTAAATAATTAATAATAATATTTTATATTATTAATAATAAATTATATATAAATTAATAATAAAATAAAATAAATTATTAATGAAAACTAGAAAATATATATAAATTATTCTTTAATTGTTTGTATATATTTCTATATAAATATAAATAAATTATTTTAAATATAAATCACTTAGAATAAAATAAAATAAATAAAATAATTAATAATAATATTTTATATAATTAATAATAAATTGTAGATAATTTAATAATAAAATTTTAATTATTTTAAAATATAAAATATAAAAATTATTTATCAGGGTTGTGACTTGGCAATCGTGACTTTTTAATTGGGCATAATTTTATTATATTATATTTTATTATATTCCGTTGATTAATATCCAATTAAGTAGAGGGGTGAAGGGCAAGCAGAAGATACAGTGCTAAGTGAAGTCAATGCAGGGTAAAAAGCAGTTTGACTAGTTTTTAAATATTATTATTTAAAATAAAGATTTGAATTGACATAATTTTTAAATTAAATTTAATTCGCTCTTTTAAATTTGAGGATAACTTCAGATAAATTCGAGGAAGCTTGCACCATAATTTTCATTCGTAGCGGCATCCTTCGCCGCCAAGCTTTCCACTGCACAACTCATGATCAAAAGAAGATCTATCCCAGCTGTAGGATTCAGAATCATTCATTAGAGTGATCGTTGAACACGTGCTTATATATATTAATTCAATTTTGGATAAAAATAAAAGACCAAACATTATAAAAGAAAATGAGTCCATGTGTTTGTGGCACGTGATATTAACCACGGCCTTACAAAAACCACAAGAAAAGGCACCGTCAGAGACGTCAGGCCAGTTCCATGTGCACTGGCATCCTCTGAATTTTTAATCTCTCTTTTTTATTATAATGCAAAAGAAACGTGCTTGATAGAAACAGTACAACTTTGTGAAGTATTCAAAGACAAAGACAAATCGAACAAGACACAATTCCTTTGGACATCAAGTCAAGTTCAAAGAACGTGTTAAAGAAACCAAACTCCCATAAATATTCAACACCCCTCATACTTCATTTCTTCAACTTCTGTATCTGTGAGAGTGGTTCAATCCAAGAGAGTTGAGTATGACGAATTCCCTTCACAAGGAGAAATCTAACTTTGCTCAGACATGCAATCTTTTGAGTCAGTATTTGAAGGGCAGAGGCGGCCTTGGTGATATTGGACAACTTGGTATCAGTGGAAAGATTGAAGCCAAAGGTAATAACATATCATCGGTCAATCTCTCTACCAAGCTTTCTAACGATCATAATGCTATTGTTTTTGGAGATCAAGAAAGCTTCTGTGCTGAATGTTTGGAGAAAATGATGATGGTTTTTCTTTAAGCTTGAGGATATACATACAGTTCCTGCGATTTCTGCTTGCAGGATAATAGAACCACATGTTTCTCATCATTCATCTGTCCTTTGTTTCAGGTCCTGAAACGTCTAGAAACAACAATGAATTTGTTGCCAATTTGGATAATTCCATGGCTGACAACGCATCAGTTACAAAACCCATGGATCTGTTTCCACAGTTTACAGGTTTTTCTTCTCCAATTACTGCTGAAGACACCACTAGCAGAGTCGATTTATGTAAACCATCCACAGTCGATTCTGTAACTGCCCAGATGACAATATTCTACGGGGGACAAGTGATTGTGTTCAATGATTTTCCTTCTGATAAGGCCAAGGAGATCGTGGCTTTAGCAGGTAGCTCTAATGGCTTTGCTTCTACATCTGTTAAGGATCAAAGCAACTCTACCAATTCTGCTGTTCCTGAGTCCACAAATAATGCTCAAGACCGACTTCAGTTACGACCTCAAGCTAATGGTTCAGGTAAGTGTTGTCTTGATAACATCATCTGAATTCCGGCTTTCTCCTGTAGGGCATGATCATGTTGATTACTGGGTTTATCTTTGTTGGTGCAGATTTGCCAATACCTAGAAGAGCTTCGCTTTACAGGTTCTTGGAGAAAAGGAAACACAGGTAAACAAATTTGCACATAATGTGTAGCTGTTCATATCAGAGATTGTTTTAGTTTTCAAGCAAACTATCATAAGTCAGATGATTAACTCTTTTTAAGTTGTTGGCTCATCCTACAGAATCTCTGCAAAAGCTCCATACCAAATACACATTCCAAATCCAGTAGATGGCAGTAAGTCATGGCTTGAGTCAGAAGGTAAAACATCAAAACAACTTGAACTCGAATCGTAGACAGATGTAATTGCTTTACTTAGGATACACATGTTAGTTCAGTTCAGTTCGGAATCCTGACTATTCTTGCTAGGCCTTCTTGTACTTCCTGTAATTAATTACGCTCCTCCATTTCCGAGGATGTATGAAACATTTTCTCCAAGTGTTTGTATATGCTTGATTAATTCATAACTGTTCTTCGTTTTTAAGCTTTGCCTTGTCATGACCAAATAATAACTTCAACGATCAGTTAACATTCTGTTTCTTTTCTTCACTCAGATCTGAAAGAAATACTTAATAGTTTTACAATTTCCTTGAAATGATCCCTACTTAATCAAAGACTAACAATAAAACAATTCGCTATCCTACAGTTTAGAAGAATCAAAAAGATTATGATAAATAACCAATCTTATTTGTGATAAAATGTGGGAATAAATCTTGAGTGGAGGATCATTTGAGAAAAAGAAATATAGAGGAAGCTTACTTCAAATTTTGGTAAAAAATAGAAGAGTTTCATAAACATGGTCTTCTCCAACTAAATATACTCGGTTCCTACCAAAAATTGTTTTTTTTTTTTTTACTTACCTTCCAAAGCTCACGGTTATTCAATATTTTACAAATTGGATTAAAATTAAATATGATTGAAAAGATTTTTTAACCTAATAATTTGAAGTTTAATTGAAAAAATTGTTAAATGTCAACTTAATTTATTTTATTTTATAAATTTATTAATTTAAAATTGACCAATTAATTAATAAATTGATTATTTTAACAACAAAAATATTAAAATAAATCGAATCAAAAGTTAAAAACTAAACAAAAAAATTAGATAATTAAAAACTTTATAATTAAATCGGCCTAATCGTTTGATTTTTTAATATATGATGAACGTTTGACTGGTAAATGAAAAGTGGCGTATAGTCAGTACCTTTTTCTTTACCGAGCATCAAATTGCATTCAAGTTGTGTTGAGCTCAACCAAACATATAAATAAAAACATAAACAAAAGTATTAATGAGAAAAGAAAATTTGAAATGCCTAATTATTATAGTCTTTTATTTTTTTCTTATTTTATTTATTTTATTTAAAACAAAAATAAAATTTTGTTTAATCATTATTTTTACTCATAGTAATTACATGTTAAACAAAAGAGATACAAATTAATTTTATGAGTTAATTTAAGAAATAATTTTATTTTAATCTTTTATATAATATATTAATAAATAATAATATTTTTATATTTAATAAAATAAAATGATGTAAATAAAATTCAGATTAATATGTATTTATTAACTATTATAACTAAATACTTGATATTTTAAATTTTATTTTGAAATTTTAAATTTTATATATTTTAAGATATTTAAGTTATATTTATGAAATAGTTAATAAATGTTAAGTCGATTTTATTATTCATATTAAAACAAATAAATTAAGAATAAATGATTAAATTTTATTATGTATAATTTACTTTTAATTAATATTAAATAATTAGAAATTTTAAATAATAATAAAGTCAAATTACAAAAAGATCAAAAACTAAGTTTTATAATTTTATAATCCATTAAATAAAAAATAAAATTTAAATTTAAACTAAATATTTTTAAAAGAAAAGAAGTATATTTGATCTATTTATTTCTTAAACTGCCAAGATTGATTTTCCACACCATATAACTATCCCATTTCCATCTCATTCCACAAGAGGATTACTTAAAAAGCATCTTCTTAAGATTTCTGATCAAGCTTTGATGTAATAAGAACAAATAAATAAATTTGTAAGCCATAATTTATGCAAAGTATTCCTCAATTATATCATTAATTACCAAAATCTTCATTAGTTTTAAAATGATGTTCATTAATTACAAAATTATTAGTACAAGCACAACTATATGAATTGTCACATTTAAAAGTATATACAATAAAACAATTTTACTCAACTTAATATGTTGACCTCTTCCAAACTACACTTTGTTAATCATATGCACAGAGTTTATCAGCAATCTCTCTATCTCTTAAAAATATAGCAACAAAGGATGAGATGTCTAGTTAGTAAGAATAACTGTCTACATCCTTAAAATCAAATAATTTAATATAGATGGAAATTAGAAAATGATTAAAACATATAATACTAAAATATACAACAATACTCACTTATCCAAATACTCAACAAACATCTAAAATTTTATCATTAGTAATGATTATTACTAATATTATTTTATTACTATCGTTATGTTTTACTTGATTATTAACTAAATTGTCAAGGCCCTACTTAACTTAGTAAGCTTATATTCAATAGTCTGTCAGCTCATATCTATTCATCATAATCACTTTTTAAGTGGAAACGTAATTAGATGTATAAATATAGGTACATGATAACTTAACTCTTCAACCTAATTCGGTACTCTTGTATCATTCTAGTACCTAGTCATCAGCATAAGACATATCCAGGACTCAAGATACCTCGACACCTGCTCCACAGATAGGTATTTGCCCATCGCTCACTCATATTTAAATAACCCATCAATCTAAGGCCATAGAATATAGTCTATCCTAGGCACACAGATTTACAATTTACACAATTTATTCTCAACTTATTATAAGCTAGTCTCTATTTAATTTCATAAACATGATTTATTTATCGTAATATTCTTAATTATACTTATACACAACGTAAAATTTTAATTATTAATTTTTTGTCGATTATCAAGCAATACACCTCATAATACGTAGCAAAATATAAATGTGGAACATTTTGTACCTTATTAATTATTTATGAATTCATATATTTTAAAAATCCATATATGTAATTATTAATCATTTATTTAATTAATGATTAATTCAAAAATGATTCACTATAAAATAATTTATCAATAATAGAATTCAAAGTTTTATGAACTATACATTATTCTAAGAATACAAGTATAAGGTTATCCTTACGATTTTGGACTTAACTAATAGATAAGTCTAATATAATCCTTAAATTTGTCATTCAAACCTAGATGTTATAAAATCTATTAGACTTATGTAAGAAAAATTTTCAACTCATGTACACATAATAATCTAAAATTATTCTCTTTTCCACTTTATTCTTAATTATGAAAATATCCTTACTTTAGATAACCATTATAATTACTAAAATACCTATAACTATTAAAAGTTATGTTTTAACCTCATTTTTATTATTATAAAATACCCTTCTAGGAATTAAATTTTAATTTTACGCTCAAATTTTTATATTTTCTATTTTGCCCTTAATATAACTTAAATTTTCCTAAATTTTCTTCTCCTTCGTCCTCTCATCTTCTCCTTTCTCCTTTTTCTTCTCATTTTCAACCACCTTTTCTCCATTTTTATTTTTTCCATAACTTCAAAATTATTGTCCCAAATAATCATAATATACTTTCAAAATATAAATTAGTTTAGGATGACTAAAAATCACAAATTAAAGGCATAGAATTGTTGCTAGAAAAGTTTAGCCTATGTGAAGTTCTATACTTTTCTAAGAGATTTTTGGATTGTTAATCTCCACAATTTCCTCACTAAGTTACTGCAAAATAAACAAAATGTGAGACGACTTAAGAAAAGCTTCACATGCAAGAGAAAGATGGTGTATTTTGTTATACACTTATCGTTGGAAAAAAATGGAGAAGAAGAAAAAAACACTTACCAGTTGGAAAAAATGGAGAAGGAGAAGAAATTTTTTTATTAGGTTTCTTATTACCCATCTACTGTCTTTTTAATTTATTTTTAATTTATGTTATCCTCTATTTTATTTTTCTATGGGCTGGGAAATATTTGTTAAAGTTGGCTCTCTTTTTTCTTTTTGTGGGCTTCACAGTTCCTCCCTTAAAAGAATTTCGTTCTCGAAATTAAATTATGTACCTAAGGATCCAAATAAATGAGGATTCTCACGTCGAACTTCATCCTCTACCTCCCAAATAGCCCTCTTGGAGAACGATGATGACTTCATAAAACTCACACCACCGAAATCTCCTGTCTCCTTAATTTCCTAAGATGTCTATCCAATATCTCCACTGGCTTCTCTTTATAAGTCATATTATTTGCAACTTCGATCTCAGGTCTCGATATAACATAACTAGGATTTGATCGGTACTATCTCAACATTGACACATAGAACACATCATAAAAATATGATAACTTCAAAGGTAAGGCTAATATATAAGTTAATGGCCCCACACGTTGTACAATATATGGCCTAATATATCTTAGTCTCAACTTCCCTCTATTATAAAACCTCAAAATTCTCCTCCAACGTGATACCTATAGAAATACCATATCTCCAATATTGCACTCTATCTCCCATTCATGTTGATCAACATAATTCTTTTTCTAATCCTAAACTGTCTTCAAACATCACCTCATTTTCTCCATCATCTCTTAACCCTACGCTTGGTTAGTGTCCGCAGGGGTGAGGACAGTGGACAAGGACGCTAAAGTCCTGTCCTTCATTGTGTTTAGTTGCTGTCTGCAACGAATTTTTTCCTGTCCTAAGAAGAAAACGACATAAAATTATGTCCGTTCCACAACTGAGGTACAGAGAAAATCTGTCCAACGGACAAGATGAAGAAAAGATGCAAATACCCTCGTTTTACGTCTGAAACCTAAAACATTTACGAAGCTCCATTGATGCCCCCAGCTCTCCTCCTTCGTTCGGCTTTATCTCCACTGATAGACTCGGTAAGTTATATTTTTTCTTTCAGAATCTTGTATTCTCTATAAACGATCTAGAAGGGAGGGTTGAATAGATCTTTAAGCTTTTTATAATTTTCTACAATAAAAATAGAAGTTAATTCACACAAAAATAATTTAATCAAATCTAAATGTAAAGAGTAGGGAAGAAGAGCAAACACTGTTTTTATAGAGGTTCGGTTCTAAGACCTACGTCCTCTACCTAAGCTCCCACTTAGGATTTTGTAAACCACTTTATTGCATACTTTGTAGTTTAGTGTGAACTTTTTTACAATACCACTTGATTTCCGGCTCAAGCTATCTTTACACCCGATTTGTTTTCCGGCACAAATCCTACCTCACATGTGACCTTTTACTAGTCACTCAAATTGTAAGAAAAATAAGATAAAGTTTGAAGAACAAAGCTCAATACAATGGTGTAACAAGATAAGAGCAATAGTGAGCAGAATATGGAGCAATAATGGAGTCTTTTGCTTGTAGAACTTATCTAGTATTTTTCCTTGATCATCCACTCTTATACTTGAAGGAAAATAGCTGTTGGAATCCATTTTAGCCGTTGCATGATTGTTATGACCGTTCCTTAACATCCTCCTTTCCATTTGTGACTAATTGACTTATTGGTATTAATTTCCTGTACCCATAAGTCGACTTGTCGTCATGTATAAATCGACTTGTGACAGCATTTTTCGTAAAATTTTATCTCCGCTCTTCTATAAGTTGACTTGTGTTTCTCGATAAGTCGACTTACGTACTATTAGTCGACTTGTGTTGACATATCTTCATATGTTAGTCGACTTATGCTGTTCTGGTCGACGTATGTTGTTCGGATCTTGATATATAAGTCGACTTATGATGTGCTAGTCGAATTATGTAGGCTTCAATGGTAATATCCACTCAAATCTTCTATAATCTTCATTATTAATGTCTCTTACACTTATAAGGAAACTTCCATCTTGATTCTTCAATGATTAATCACTTTCCCATCTTGATTTGCGCAATAATAATCCCAAAATACCTTAAATAATTTCTTAACTAATTGTAGATATTTTATTATTATCAAAACATAAAAGGAATTTAATTTGTCAACCACCATTGGTCCAACAATCTCCTCCTTTTTGATAATGACAAAATATTTAGAAATTGAAAAGAAATTTGAAAAACACGAAACTTGATCAAGGTTTTTAATCCATTGTCTTGATAGTTAGTTTGTCTCCCCCTTAATTAATAAACCAATGAATTTAATAGAAATGAAGATAGTCGCAAATCAAACAGACTCCCCCTCAATCAAATGACTGTGACCAAATATCAATTTCCAATAGTACTCCCCCTTTTTGTCATAATCTAAAATCAATATGAAAAATGGTCTCAAAGACAATTCATAAACAAACACAACATCAAACACAAAAAGAGACAATAGTCATTACAAAATATATCAATCCAACAAACGCAAAAAGCACCACAGACACTAAAAGAAAACATAAGAGTAAATGTTGGTCAAGGCAAAAATCAATACACATCATGATGAAGAATCATCATGCCTACAACCTAACTTCTTAAAAATCTTCTTAAGCATACGGTGTTGAGCATCAACCTTCTTTGCCAACCCAACAAACATACTCTGAATATTATCAACACGATCATTTAGGTCATCCAATTGATCGTTGATTTCATTTAGCTCCTCGTGAGATACCTCACTCCTTCTCACATTATTGGGTCGAGAGCTACTCGGACGATCCGTTGCCTTCTTAGACCGTTGTCGTGGAGGCACTTGCTCACCCTCCAAGGTCAGACCGAGTTGCTCTACATGATAGGAGTATACCCATCCTTTTTCAATAGTTTTCACCAGCTTCATGCTTCGCAAATTATAAGGAGTGAATCTCCAAATCTGAGGATATGGATAATGTGCATAATTATTCAGATCACACCTTTGTAACTGAGCGAATGAGGAGATCAAGGCTGCATACGACATTCCTTTATGCCGGACTGGTTTTCCTTTCAGCTGACCTCGTAATAAACTGGCATTTTTCCTCATCATTTGAATAATCAAGCTGGGGTAATTGATCTTCCTCCCTTCTTCCATATGCTAAAGAATTTCTTTGTCCAATGAAGTAATTTGATTATTACTTGCCTTCTTCGGATAAACAACCTTGTTAATAGTATAATGTAATAACCGATAATTTAAAGGCAGATTTATAGCTTCAAAGGGAGGGGAATGATCAGAACATAACCGACTAAGCAGATCAGCCCCTTTTTCTTCAGTATAGCCGAAATTTTCTTCGACTTCCTCATCGGTTTCACCATCCTCATTTCTCAAAATATCAAAATCTATAAATGATTCCCTAGGCCGGACTCCCCCTCTAGGTAACCGAAATAATGTGCACATATTTTCTTCACACAGAAAAAATTTCCTTTCCGTTAATTTTGGATTGCAGATTAACTCCATCCTCAACATTACTACCAGTCACAGTGAGATTCGCATAAAACTCCCTAACTACATCTTCATAAATCTCATTCTGATAACCCAAAAAATCTCGCAATCCAAGATTAGCAATTTCAAAAAATACATCTGTAAACTCACTATTGTCTAGTTCACTCCAATCAAATCTCATTGAAGGAATCAATACCTCATTTTGGAGTACCTTGTAATATAGAGTTTGTGCGTCCCTTAACACAAACCTAGGTTCAACCACATCATCTTCCCTAGCAGCATCTCCCCTCGATGAAGACCCACGAACTCGTGGTCCATAGTGAAAACGGGGACCTTGTGGAGAAGCAGGTTCTTTGCCTTTCCTTGTAGATTTTCGTGGAGCCATGGATTTTTAGAGAGAGGTTGAGAAAAACGCAGGTTAGGGTTTGAGAGAGATGAGAGAGGGATTTTCAGAAAGGAGGTTGATATGAAGAGATAATGAGAGGGTTTTGTGATAATGGAGGTCGAAGGTTGATGGGTAGAGTAATTTTAGGAGATTGAAGGCTATAAGTCGACTTGAAGAAGATGGATTTCAGAGGTTTAGAGAGATAATGTTGGACCTTGATTTGCTTTGCATTTTAATTATTATTTGTTTGATGATTTATTCATGCTTGATTATGTGTTTAATTATTTATTAGTTTGAAAGATGGGTAGTTGGTAGTATTAATGTGGTTTTAATGTGGCTTTAATGGGCTTAGGTATAGTGCCATGTAAGACAAAAGAGTTGGCTTAGTTAGGATTGAACTAAGCTAGTTAGAGTCCTTAAAAAGCCAACTAAGGGTATAGTTGGAAAGGGGCTTTAAGTGAAGGGTAAAATGGGCAAAGAAGAAGGAAAATAAAAGACAAAATTAGAGAAGGAGGGAGCAAGTGTCGTGGGCTTCCAAGGAGAAGAGGAGAAGAGAGAGAAAAGTGGAAGAAATAGAGAAGAAGGAAGGAGAAATTGTGGGAGAAGGAAAGAAGAGAAGAAAATTCAAGAGGAAAGTGGGGAAAATTGTGAAAAGGAGGAGAATCAAAGCTTCTAAGGTAAGTTATCCTATTTTCTTCTTGTTTCGTTGAAGAAAGGGGGGTTGTGTTGTGAATGGAGAGAAATCTTAGTGAGAGAAAGTTGTAGGAAGAAGATGATGAATAGTGGATTCATAAGTTTTGTTGGATTTTTCACCTAGGGGTTGAGTTTCTAACCTATAGGGTTTATGAATGGGTTATATGGAGGCTTAATTTGGGTTATGATATTTCTAAGGTTTTAAAGGGTAATTTCGAAAATTTGAGAGTAAATGATGGATTGTTGATTTTGTTTAGGAAATCAATGGGCTATCTAAGAACAAGAGGAAGGAAGCCATTGAGATTGGAATTTCCAAGTTATAAGGTGGGTAAATTATTTATAGTTGTTGTGTGAGATGAGCAAAATGCATGATGTGTGAAATGTGTGTTAAATGACTTGATGGAATTATTGTTATGTTGGTATTTCATTATGAGGTATACCATTTTGATGAAACAATTGAATTGTGCCTATGTTGTGTTATGCATTGATGGATGCGTGACTTTTGACATGATTGTTTATGCCCTTGATTTTGTCATGGCATTTTGTATAAAGAAAAATTTGAGATTTTGATCAAATGGAATTGAGCATGATGATGCTATGCCTTGTATGATGGCATTTTGATATCAATGGAAAAAATGATTGAATTGAACATAAGGTGTGATTATGTGCTTTGTGTGGGCGAGAGAGGAACCGTTTCATAAGTCGCTTGCACGTTGACAAAAGCTTTCTCCCGGCTGGCCGCTTGTGCCATACGAGATTTGAAAATAGACTCGTTTCGTTCACGGTATAAAATTCGGTTTATTCGTTTTGTTTCACGGAACCCCTCGAGCCAATTGATTGTGCATCTGCATATTAATGTGTTAAGTTATGTTTTGAATTGAATTGCATTCAATTATGTGTTATTTGATGATGTTATGAATTGTGGAGCTGGAATTGTGTGGTGAATTGCAAGTGTTCAATGTTCATGTTGATGATTATGCCTACATGAATGTATGTGTATATATAGCTATATGGTTGATTGTGTGGTTCAAAGCCAATGGCTATAAATCTTTTAGCCACTGAGCTGTAAAGCTCAACCCATTATTTTTTTCCACTCCTCAGGTGTAGATGATTGAACCAAATTTATACTATAAATTGGCCCTGTTTTCTTAAGTAATTATGCACTTGTTGAATCCTAATTCATGATTTTTGTGCTTAAATTGGTTCCTCATATCGATCTTTTATAATTTGCATATTTTCAGTAGTTTGTTGTCATTTGATATTAATTTCTGCATAACTTTTATTGGGACAATTATACTGCAAATGTGTTGTATTTTTGTAGGAACAATTGGAGTCAACAAGAGAAAGTCAACACGTAGTGAGAAGCCATCCATTCGTCGGGACGAACCAACACTCCCATTCGTCGCGACAAATTAATTTGGTATAAATTAATTAGTCGCGACGAGTGACCATTTTGTATTCATCGCGACGAACATCTTTCATTCGTCGCGACGAATGTCGGATACCCGGCCCTTAAATGGCAAATTTTTGCACTGTTCCGACCTGGCCCGCTTTCAACTCCTATAAAACCTTCCGTTTTAGGGTAAATGGAGAGGCCGCAATCCCGAGGTAACACTCTCCTTCGTCTTCTCTGCTGATTCAATAGGCTTTGTTTTCTTTATTTTGCAGATTCGCGCTACCACCAGACGACGTCCAGCTTTAGTTTCTTTGTCCAATCTTCCACTGCTCGTCACCACATTCATCTGTTCGTCGTTGGAGTCATGAACCGAGTAGATTTTCCAGCCGTAATGGAGTCTGCCGGTGTCATGCGTGGCTAAGGCGTCGGATCTCCTGAAGATGTAGCAACGGTCTGAGTTCCATGAGCTTTAAGGGGTAATCGATCTTAGTTTTAGATTTCTGTCGTATTTTTGTAACAACTCCGAGTTGGAGATTGCATTGTATGACCGAATGAATCTTGCTATAGTTTAGTAAGATGTTAAACTTTGATCTATGTTATGGATTGGTTTGTGTTGAATATTGTGCCTGAATACATGAAGTCTCATGTATATCAGTCATATTTTGCATTAATTAACCTAATCTGCCTAGTTATGTTTGGTTAAGTTGGTTATGTTATTATCTGATTGATTTATTGCATGAATCATTTCATACCATACACTAAGGTTTTTAACAAGATTTAGTTAATCGAGTTGATTAATTAAATTTTGGACTTAACGAGTTGTTAAGGTTGAGCTTTCGAAACTTAGTGGATTTCAAACCCGGACATTATTTTGAACGATGATGACCCGAGCCACATTTTTAGGAGAGTTTTAGTAAATTGTTTTCAATCTTAATTATTTCAATTTGTCTTGCCTTTCAAAAATCCCAAAAACGTTTATTTCATACTTAGCTTTCTTTAATTTTAAAGACTGAATCAAAACCCCCGTTTTAACTGCTTTCTTGCATAATTCAAACATTAGGCTAGTCTTAGAATCAATTCGCCTTTGGTTCCTTGAGAGTCGACCGAGGTTGCACCTCGTGTTGCAATTTTGGTATAAATTGATTTTGACCGGTTTCGAGGATCAATCTTGGATTGAGCGATAAGTCATGATCAAATTGGCGCCGTTCTAGGGAGCCAAAGTAATTAGTTTTCTAGGTTAGCGGTGTTTGTTTGCATTCTATTTTGCATTTCATAATTTTGTTTCATTCATTTTGCTTCCATCTTTTTAGTGTTAATTACATTTGGTGAGCTTAATTACTTTTTGCTTTAAGTGTTTAGTTTGATTGTTCTGTTTATTGTGCCTAATTTGGAGTTATTGTGCTTTCTTTGTGATTCTTGGCTGCGACAAGTTCATCATTCGTCATAACGAGTTCATATATTCGTCATGACGAATATTCGCATTTTGTTACATTCGTCGCATAGCGAGTTCATACGAGTCATGACGAGCGAACAAGGGTGAATCGAAGCTGTGCTATCTCCTGTCGTTTTAGTGAGTTTTCTTAGGTGAACTTCTCTTGTGCATGCCCCGTAGACTTAGGTTAGTTCATTTTCAACCTGAAATTGAGCGACACCTTAGACAACTGAGGAAGAACAAGAGAGAGCAAGCAAGACTTAGCACGTTAGAGCAATTAGAAATTGATATGGCTGAGCATCAAGAATTTCCCGGTCACCAACCTAGGAATGGAGATCATGGATTAAATGGTGATCAGGAAAGAGTCGATGAGAACATAGGGAACAACAGGCGTAGAACGATCAGAGAAGCTACGACCTCGGACGTCAATTATGACCCTTTCACAGCTGCCTGTCCGAACTTCGATGTCAATTTCGAAGTTAAAGGACTGCTGATCAACTCCCTCCCCAAATTTCATGGTTTGGCGGGAGAAGACCCCTACATGCATCTTCAAGGCCTCACGATGATCTGTCAAAACATGAAGCCTGTAGGAGCTCATTTGGACCAGGTGCTGTGGAAAGTCTTCCACCTATCTCTGGAAGGAAAGGCCCGGGAGTGGTATATGAGCCTCCCAAGGCATGTCTCAAATGCTTATCACAGTTGGGCCAATTTGAGAAAAGCCTTTCTGGAAAAGTATTTTCCAGCCTCGAGGACGTCGTCAATGAGGAAAGAAATCTATTCTGCCAAGCAAGATTATGACGAGTCCTTGTATGACTATTGGAACAGATTCCAAGATCTGTTGTCTCGGTGCCCCCATCACCAAATCCCGGATGAACAACTCGTTCAATATTTCTATGATGGGGTGAAGAATCAGGAAAAAGGAATCTTTGGATCTTGCCGGAGGATCGTTGATTGACTGACCGCTTTTGAAGCGTGGGCCTTGATTAAGAGGATGGCCCTAAATCATCAAGATATAGTGTCGAGATTCGAGTGTCCATGAAGTGGGAGCCATGTCGGCTCAGACAAAAAGGATGGAAAGCCTGGAATCAAAAGTGGATTCCCTTGAACATCAGATAACTTCACAGTTGTCCTTGATTACGGCGGAGTTAAAGAATTTGAATGTACATCGCTCATCGCCTTCCACTGAACTGGCCGCACCTAGTTGCGAATCTTGCAGATCGGTGATGCACATAACCAGTGTCTGTCCCGGGAGGTATAAAGAAGTCTCTGCAGTGTTCCCGGGGAGACAAAATCCTAAGTGGGATCCGTACTCCAACACGTATAATGAAGGGTGGAGATCTCATCCTAACTTTAGTTGGAGGAGTAATGAGGGAAGAGCACCCAACCGTTTCCAACAAGGGAGTGGAGCTGGAACATCTACAAACTAGTTCCCTGATCAGCAAGCATTGACGGTGCAACCACAACCGCCAAAAGAAGACACCAACCAACTGCTGCACAGCATGATGACTCTCATGAAGGAAGAGAGGAATTCGACTGCGAATCAATTCAACGCCATAGCTAATCGATTCGCGGGACTCCTCGAAGAATCTTTGCCGCTTGATTGCCTTGGAAAAACGCATGGAGCAATGGGAGACCAAGGCTGAGAACATGAACGCCTATGTCACTCAATTGTCTAACAACTTGAGTGACAACCAAGCTCGGAGCAGCGGGACAATTCCCTCCAACACGGTCATCAATCCTAAGAGTCTGAATGCTATAGAGTTAAGGAGTGGAAAGAAAGTGCAATTTAGCATCCCTGATAACGAAGAATGCACCGAAGATATTGAGGTTGAAGATGCGCCTCAAGTGAGAGAAAAGCAAGCTGTGCGATCAGAAAGTGATCGCGAAGAAGAATTGTTAACGAAAAAGAAGCAGTCAACCATTGACGAAAGAAGACAACAATCGAGCAGTCCAGGAGAAAGTACTGCAAAAGAAAAATCTAACGGAAACGAAGCAGCCAGTAGGGAAGTGAACTTAAAGGACCTTCCCTTCCCAAATTCCTACTTGATGAGCAAAAGGGTCAACGAACTGAAACATGAAAAGGAAATTATTGACCTATTTGGGAAGGTGGAAGTGAATGTGCCCCTTTTGGACCTGGTTAAGAGAGTGTCGGCCTATGCCAAGTATCTGAAAGACTTGTGCACCAACAAGAAGAAATTTAGGCCGAACGAAAGAGTCCAGGTCAGCTCGAATGTGTCCGCATTATTCAAGCCCCAAATTCCTGTGAAGTGTCAGGACCCAGGATCGTTCACCATTCCTTGTGTCATAGGAAAGGTGACAATTGGAAGAGCGTTGCTGGATTTGGGAGCGGCAATCAATGTGATGCTGAAATCTGTCTATGAAGCCCTAGGGGTGACGAGCGTTAAACCTACTTCGGTAGTGTTACAGTTGGCTGACAGATCCTTCCGACACCCTGTTGGCATCATCGAGGACATTCTGGTCCAAGTAAAAGGATTAGTGTTCCCTGCCGATTTTTACGTGTTGGATATGTCTACTGAAGTGGTGCAGGACACTTCTCTAATCCTTGGACGACCCTTCCTTCGGACGGCAAGTACAATGATCAGTATGAAGGAAGGGAAGATCACCATGGAGGTTGGAGATCAACACGTTAGCTTCAACATGTATGAAGCTATGAAGCACCCTAACGAGGATTACTCCTTGCTTGGGGTGAATATGCTTGATGTTGTGATTGATGATGCTTGTTCTGAATTTGCAGAAACTCTAACCCCGACCACTAATGATCTCTTTGGAGGCGTTTCTATTTTGATGATAGTGCGGTGCTTATTGAGATCACGGAATGGACATGGAGTCGCCCGGGACCCAAGTCGTTGACATGGAGCTTGGATATCAACCGCACGTCCATCCCGAGCTACAAGATCCACCTTGAGCACCAGGTGTTTCTTTTCCTGCATTTTCAATATATTTGTGCACATTATTTGATTTGACTTGAAATGTGGTGTTGCATGAACGTATTATTTAAGTGTGGGGGAAGAAACCCATCAGTAGGAATAGCCGTAGTTAAGTAGGATTTTCATTTCTGTTTCTATAAATTGATTCCCTCTTGTTAGCTCTGCATGTTCCTTGCTTGATGAAGCATGAAATAGATTAATGCGATCGAGTGAAATAAGGATTGATAAATTGAACGATTGTGCAATTTGTGTAGGATCCTTAGAAATTTTGTTCATTTTGGGTGGTTATTTTGCGAACATCGCTGTTTGTCGCGACGTATCTAGGGTTTTTCTGTTTCGTTTGCTGCAGCTAACGACTGCCTCGTCGCGATGAATATACCCAGTTTTTCCCCTCTTGACTGTTGGATTTCTCTTTTGTCCGGGGCCCTTTTCAGTTTTTTCCCCTTCGCGTCTTTTCGTCTGTCTCCTGCGTGTTCTTTTCTTCTTCTTCTTTCTCCTTCTCTCCTCATTTAGTTCTTTCTTCGCCGTCTGCTCGCTGTCGCCCTTCACTGTGTCGTTTTTCTTTTGAGCTCCAAGCCTTCGCCGTCTTCTCTTTTCTTCGTTTACGGCCCTGGGTAAGAATCCCTTTCCTTTCATTTTGTCCTTTGAAGTTCTCATTTGTTAGATTTAGGGTTGCAGCGAGCGCTGCTCGTCGCGTCTGTTCGCAGAATCGCCGTTCGTCGCGACGAACGCTGGTTCCCATTCGTCACAACGAACGTCTTCGTTCGTTGCAGCGAATGAAAGGGGACTCTCCTTCGTCGCAGCGAATGCTCATATTCGTCGCAACTAATTCAGGAGAGTCTTGCCTCGTCACAACTAATGACATTGGTCGCAACGAGGAGGACCATTCTGCATTCTGAATTTTTGTGGTTTCTAACCCCTTGTGTGTGCAGGATCATGGCCCGGATGAAGAATGTTTCCCGTCCTGAGCAGCTGCCGTCCTCTTCCGATTCCTCCGACCAAACTCATTCTCCTTCTCTGCAACCAACCATTAACCCTAGCTTTTCTGACCCTTCCTCCTCTCGCTTAGCAGATTCTGAGTATGTTCAGTTGGCCACTCGAGTTGCTAGCCAGACCATACTCAAAGAAAAACCATTCCCTCTTACATCGGCTACCAACCCTTTTGTGGGTCAACTCTTCCAACTCGAGTTGACCGGCCTCGCCCACCCTCGAACCTCTGGCAACCTTACCTTTGTGCGCCAGTATTACACCAATGCCCGTTATTCTCACACTTACGGAATTAACTTTCGGGGTGTTTCTATTCCAAATGCTTTCACATCTGCTATTATCCGAGAGCACTACCACCTCCCCGTCGTCCCTCATTGTCAATATTCCGAACTGATCGCTGCATACCCTTGGGACGACGTCATTCGTACTCTCTGCCCTGCGGGTACTCAATGGCTTCAACCTCGGGCGCTCGGTAGCTATATCAGACGCTCGACCTCCTTCCGGTTCGATCCTTGGTTGCACTTTATATGCAACAATATCCTTCCTACCTCTACCTCACAAATATCCCTAAGGAACAGGCCCTATATATACCTTCTCATGGTCGGCCGCCTGTCAATCTTGTCCTGACCATAGCCTCCGCCCTCCGCCAATGTGTTATGGCCACCAATATCCGGCAATACCTTCTTTTCCCCCACCTCATTTCCGATTTGTTTCGGGCCTTTCGGGTTCCGGAACAACCGGCCGACCTAACTTTTTCGCCTGCCCCTCCTTTTGTTTATGTCCGTCTCGGTCGCCCTCGCCATCTTCCACCCCCTCCTCCTGCCCAGCCTGCTCCCGCAACTCCTTCCTCACCCTCTCCTCCTCCTAGCCCTCCATCACCTCGAGTCCCCTCTCCTGCCCCTCCAGTCCTTCCTCATGTTCCTTCTCCGCCTTGTGTCTCTTCTCCTGTCTTTTCCCCACCTACCACCCCCCCTTCTCCTTCCGAGGTGGCTCTGCTCCGAGACGACATCCATCGGCTTGAGGCGAATCGTCACGACCGTGCCGCTCACTTCCTTCCGAGCACGGTGGTCTGCGATCGTGAATTCAATAGCACCATGCTCTCCATGATTGCAGCTCACCTTGGGTTACCTCTTCCGCTTCCGGCTCCGGTCTCTGCTACTGCTCCTAGTTCCTCTGCCGCTGCCCTTCCGGATCCGTCAGTCGACGACCCTCCTGCTTAGTTGGCTGTCCCTACTTTCGTTTGTATTTTGTGTTTGATGTTTATCTCTATTTTCTTTTCTTTGCTATATTTTTAGCTAGTTCTTCGGATCCTTCCTTTTGTCCATTTACGTTTTGAGCTTAATGATATATCCTCATTTCTCTTTTGTCTATTTGGCTCCGTTTGGTTAGCGTCTGCAGCATGCAAAGACAGGACTAGACGGAACAAGACAGGACAGGACAAGACAAGAATTGAAGACAGGGAGATGTTTGGTTGCAGTGGACAGAACAGAGATAATTGTCCACGTCTTAAGGACATAAATGTGTTTGGTTGCCGTCTTAAGGACAGAAAACAGTGTTAAGGACATAAATGCCCCTGTAGTGTAAAGACTTGTAGATGTTAAAGAATGTAATTTTTAGTATTGTTTTTATTATTAATATTGTTAATAATAATATTATTATTGTTGTTATGTATAATTATAATAATTATTATTAGTATGTTTAATAATAATAATAATAATAATAATAATAATAATAATATTATTATTATTATATAAAGTTTTATATTAGTATAATTTTTTATGATATTATGAATATTATTTTGGTTAGTGTTATTATGATAATTATTATAATAACGTATGAATATTATTAATATTATTATTATTACAATTGTTATAAATTTGTTTATTATTATTATTATTATTATTATTATTACAATTGTTATAATAATAATAATAATAATTATTATTATTAGCATATTATTATTATGTTTAATAATAAAATATTATTATGTTTATAAATTTTAATAATAATAATAATATTATTAAAAATATGACTAGAATTAAAATAGTTAACATTGTTAAAAATATGACTAGAATTAAAAGCGATGCGTGTTTAGGCGTTAAAACTAGGGTATATTCGACTTTTCGCATTGATGTCCTTTGGACAACATTATGCATACCATGGTTTTGGCTTGGACATAAATTTATGTCCAAAACACTGTGAAGACGAGCGTCTAATGGACAAAGATGGCAACGAAACACTATCACAGACGTAACTTATATGTTCTTGTCATCCAATCCTATCGTTCATGACGCACGACCAAGCAGAGCCTTTGTGTTTCATGCTTCATTGTGTGCCTTGCTACTTCGCCATTGTGGACAATGCCATGTTTAAGTGTGGGGAGCTAGTTCCTATTATATTTTGCATTGCATGCCTATTAGAATTTGTGCATACTTTTGTGGCCCCTTGCTTTTCTTGATAAATTTGAAACTCAATCGGACATTTTCGCACTGTTCTTTTGTGCCTTGCATGCAAATCATTTACAAGTTTCAAAAGCGATACTTGAGTTTTTGAAAATACTCTCCATTCTTGAACGATAATTGGATCAGTAAAATTTTAACTTTTGAAGTTTTCAAAACAAAGTGAATGGGAGCATGCTAACAAGGTAGCATTATCGGTTTTAAGTCTTGAGATTGATCATTGGGACAAAGCCCTTGTTGGAAGGATATTCGAGCCCAAATTTTTCTTCTATATCTTTGTGTGTGCATCTGCTTAGTTCATACTTCTCTAGAACTTGTGTCGGTTCTTACTCAAAGCTTGATGGACTAGAATTTTGTTGATATGATAGAGGCGTTCCTTCTTTCAAGCCTTTCACCAAACACCAACCCTTAAACACTTTTTCCTTTGCTAGCCCCTTGAGCCTTTTTGTTATGAGCATTTGCATACATATTAAGATGATGTCGGTGATACGTGTTTTGTTAAAAAAAAAAGTTGTTGGAAAATGGAAAAGTGTTAGTCTTGTGTATCCCAAAAAGGGATAATAATGTGTTGTATCCCAAAAAGGGATTAGCATCTCAAAATGAGATAGCTACAATGTGTAAAAAAAAAAAAGTGTGTATTCAATTTATTTCAGTGTTTAGTTTTAGTTTGGCTATTGACATCAATTCCTCATTTAGTGCGCATGCTCATATATTTTTTCTTTCACTTCATCCATTCATCTAGCCCTCCGCTCATTACAACCCTGAAAGACCTCTTGATCTTCAAAATGATAGTCCTTGTAGTGGAGAAATAAAATTGATACAAGCCTATGGTAGGAGATGCATTAAGCGGATGGAGAAAATATCCTTAAACACAAGTGAGTTGGCGTAAACACCACATCCCGAGTGATCCTCTTTGTTCAATCTCATGTGCTTAAATTCTTTCAAGATTATGCATTTTATTAGCACTCTTTCAATTTGTTGCGTGTGAATTCTGATGAAGTGGATTGCGTCATTTCTGTTATTATTTGAGCATGGGCGGAATTTTCTTTCACTCTTGTATTTTTTTTTAAACTCTTGTAAACTTTGTCCAGGAGTACAAAGGTCTAAGTGTGGGGGAATTTGATTGAGCCAAATTTATACTATAAATTGGCCCTGTTTTCTTAAGTAATTATGCACTTGTTGACTCCTAATTCATGATTTTTGTGCTTAAATTGGTTCCTCATATCGATCTTTTATAATTTGCATATTGTCAGTAGTTTGTTGTCATTTGATATTAATTTCTGCATAACTTTTATTGGGACAATTATACTGCAAATGTGTTGTATTTTTGTAGGAACAATTGGAGTCAACAAGAGAAAGTCAACACGTAGTGAGAAGCCATCCATTCGTCGGGACGAACCAACATTCCCATTCGTCGCGACAAATTAATTTGGTATAAATTAATTAGTCGCGACGAGTGACCATTTTGTATTCTTCGCGACGAACATCTTTCATTCGTCGCGACGAATGTCGGATACCCGGCCCTTAAATGGCAAATTTTCGCACTGTTCCGACCCGGCCCGTTTTCAGCTCCTATAAAACCTTCCGTTTTAGGTTAAATGGAGAGGCCGCAATCCCGAGGTAACACTCTCCTTCGTCTTCTCCGCTGATTCAATAGGCTTTGTTTTCTTTATTTTGCAGATTCGCGCTACCACCAGACGACGTCCAGCTTTAGTTTCTTTGTCCCATCTTCCACTGCTCGTCACCACATTCATCTGTTCGTCGTTGGAGTCATGAACCGAGTAGATTTTCCAGCCGTAATGGAGTCTGCGCACGTGTCATGCGTGGCTAAGGCGTCGGATCTCTGAAGATGTAACAGCGATGCGAGTTCCATGAGCTTTAAGGGGTAATCGATCTTAGTTTTAGATTTCTGTCGTATTTTTGTAACAACTTCGAGTTGGAGATTGCATTGTATGACCGAATGAATCTTGCTATAGTTTAGTAAGATGTTAAACTTTGATCTATGTTATGGATTGGTTTGTGTTGAATATTGTGCTGAATACATGAAGTCTCATGTATATCGATCGATTTTCATTAATTAACCTAATCGCCTAGTTATGTTTGGTTAAGTTGGTTATGTTATTATCGATTGATTTATTGCATGAATCATTTCATACCATACACTAAGGTTTTAACAAGATTTAGTTAATCGAGTTGATTAATTAAATTTTGGACTTAACGAGTTGTTAAGGTTGAGCTTTCGAAACTTAGTGGATTTCAAACCCCGACATTATTTTGAACGATGATGACCCGAGCCACATTTTTAGGAGAGTTTTAGTAAATTGTTTTCAATCTTAATTATTTCAATTTGTCTTGCCTTTCAAAAATCCCAAAAACGTTTATTTCATACTTAGCTTTCTTTAATTTTAAAGACTGAATCAAAACCCCCGTTTTAACTGCTTTCTTGCATAATTCAAACATTAGGCTAGTCTTAGAATCAATTCTGCACTGGTTCCTTGAGAGTCGACCCGAGGTTGCACCTTGTGTTGCAATTCTTGGTATAAATTAATTTTGACCGATTTCCAAGGATCAATCTTCGGATTGAACGATAAGCCGCGATCAGCAGACCAAGAAGTTCGATAGACCCTTGCAAGGCATTTGGATCCATTGCGAGAGAATAGTTTTTGTATTTTTTATTAAGTTAAAAGATAGATTTGGATAGCTTTGGTAGCATATTGAACATGAGCATCTTTTGTATTCTTGATTTAAGTTGATGAAATGCCAATATGTAATCAAAGCTATGAATGAAAGCATTGTATGACTCCAATTGTTTTGAAAGGAAATGAGACCTTGAAAGGTTTCCTTTTTGTAGTATTATCAAGTTTGAATATGTTGATTGTGTATATTGTAAGTGTTGAGGAATTCCATTTGATGATTGTGTTTGAAGAGTTTGATTTGGATGATTATGAAGTTGTTTTTTTCTTGAAGGGTTGAATTTGAGGTGATTATGAATGTATATGGGGTTAGGATGGAGTTTGGAAGCTTTGAAAAGGCTTTAGAAGGAGTTTTGGAGTGTTTGGGCAGTGTTTGTCCGTTAAACGGACATGGATGTCCGTTTAACGGACCTTCTCGGGTGAAATCGGGATGTTTCGCCAGTCTGTGTTCGTTAAACGGACATGCATGTCCGTTTAACGGACACGCTCTGGTCAACTATAGTGTTTTGCAATTTTGGCTAGTTTTGAGGCCGAATCTCGCTTTGATGCCTCTAATATGAGCTGTAGATCTAGATGTCTTCTTTCCAATGGTCTAAGAACGAAAGCAATTGAACATTTGTAACAAACGTTATGGCATTTGCGCCAAATTATGTTCAGCAGGAATTTGAACATGAACATATCGGATTCTTTTGGCCATAAATCCTTTGTCCGACCTCCGTTTAAGGCGATTCTTAAGGCGTTGGATTCCTAACACATTTAGATACTTCTCCACTAAAATTGGTAACCATTGGATTTAAATCCAGAAATTTTGATGAAAAGGAATTGATGGGTAGATTTGGAGAGCTTATTGGGCTATAAACCCATTTCGATTTCTTAAGCATATCTTGAACCATAGAGCTCTGATTGGGATGGTTCTTGTTTCTACATGAACTAGAGACTAAGAGCTACCATTATAAAGAAGTTTTTGGGAGATTTTGTGATTCCGTCATGTGGGCTCGCCCTTGGGGCTTGAGATGTCATGCCAAGGAGGAATTTCTCCTTGATGGTTTCCAGGTTAGGGAACTTGGAAATTCGCTCATGTTTTCGTCTACGGTCCGATCGTTGGGCTTCGGAATCGGGGCCCAACATCTTGTGATATCAGAGTTTAGGTTTATTCCTAGGCTTAGAGTGCATGTTAGGGTAAATTGTTATGCTATGTGCTTAAGTGTTGCATTGTTAAATTGATTGATTGTCTTAAATGACATGCATATTATGCATACATGTAGGAAATAGGATTAAGAAAAGATGTGAGCTAATCGTTAGTGTTTCTATTGAAGGAGTGTAATGCCGCCTCGTAAAAGGACACGAGGAGTTATGCAAGGATCGGTCGCACCTGACTCTCCACTAAGGGGGGAGAGTACTGAGGAGTCTGTAACCCCAGTGAATGCTGAGGTTTCTGTTGGGAAAAGTAGTGAGCCCGCTCGGTCACAGTTGCAGGAGTCTCCTCTTCCACAGGAGCAAGTGCCTGCTCCACTGGATCCAAGGATGTTTCAAGCGTTTGCTCAGGCTATGGGACAGATGCCTCGATAAATGCTGCTCCGGCCCGATTAAGAAGGAAAGCATTCGATAGGCGAGAAAGTGCAGGCGGTGGATTTCTATGGAACCACTGATCCCGAGGAAGCTGAGACTTGGTTACGAAAGATAGAGAGAATACTGAATCAGATGGAATGTGAAAATGACGAGAAGGTTGAGTATGCTGCGAGTCTGTTGCAAAGGGATGCTCTGCATTGGTGGGAGGGTGTCCCGAGAAGTCAGTTGAAGCCACCAGTGTTGACATGGGAGGACTTTCTCGCTGCATATAAGAAGAAGTATCTGTCTGAGGTGTATGTTCAGCAGAAACAGAGAGAGTTTTTGAGCCTCACCTAGAAGGAGATGACGGTGAGTGAATATGAGCGTCGATTCACACAATTGGCTCGTTATGCGACTGATTTAGTGATGAGTGAAGCGGCTAGGTGCCGAAGGTTTGAAGCAGGGCTGCACTTGGCCATCAGAGAGAAAGTGGTGGCACAAAACTTCTGTGATTTCCAACAGCTGGTGGAAGCAGCACTGAGGGTGGAGAATATTAAAAATATAAAGAGTGCTATCAACAAAAAGAAGAAGGGCAGAGAACAGTTTAAGAGGGGAGGCGGTGTTCCTAGGTTAGAGAGGAGTGCCAGGACCTTTCCCTGATCGAGGAAAAGAGTAGTGGGCGAGCAGGCCCGATGCATTTAGAGCTGTCTCACATCAAGCCTCAACGGCTGGAGGCAATAGGAGGGGAGATGGGGATAAGCCGCCCGTTCCTAAATGTGAGCACTGTGGTAGATTTCATAGAGGGGAATGTTATTGGCTAAATAGAGCATGCTTTATTTGTGGAGAGAAAGGACATATAGCAAGAGAGTGTCCTCAGAATCCAAGACAGGAAGGAAGTTAGAAGTAAGCTCCAAAGAGGTCAGAGACAATGGGCATGGGACGATTCTGAATAGGCGGTAGAAGTTCGAGATCGCGCCGAAAGTGAACCCTCCGGGAGACCAAGGGTCAGCCCCAACCGAGTATTTCTTATGACAAGGGAAGATGAGAGACGACTCGAAGTTGTGGCGGTATGATTAAGCTTTTTGATGAACATGTTGTTGTTTCGATTGATCCGGGTTCTACCCATTCGTTTGTTTCTTTGAGTAGAACTGTGAATGTTAGAGAATTGAGCCCATTGGATACTCCTTTGATAGTGAGTACTCCAATCGGCCAATGTATTATTATTAGTCAAGTATATAAAGACTGTGAGATATTTATTGGAGAAGAACAGTTAGTGGTGGATCTAATGCCTTTGAGAATGGGAGGTTTAGATGTGATTTTGGGGATGGATACATTGGAGAAATACAATGCCAACTTGGATTGTAAACAAAAGATCGTGGAGTTCAAAATTGGCCATGGTAAGAGGGTACTGTTTAAGGGGGACAGAAAGGCGAGTCCGATTAGAATGGTTTCGGCTTTGACAGTAGAAAAATTGATGAGGAAAGGATATGAAGCGTTTTTCGCCTATGTGGTAGACACAAGGGCAGATGGAGGGAAATTAGAGGAAATACCTGTGGTCAGGGAATTCCCGGATGTCTTTCCCGAGGAATTATCAGGACTACCGCCGCCTAGGAAAATTGAATTTCCCGTTGAGCTTCTTCCGGGCACAATGCCAATCTCGATTCTGCCTTATAGAATGGCTCCGGCAGAATTGAAGGAGCTTAAGGAGCAATTGAAAGATCTATTAGAGAAGGGTTACATTAGGCCGAGTTCTTCGCCATGGGGAGCTCCAGTCCTTTTTGTAAAGAAGAAAGACGGATCGTTAAGAATGTGTGTGGACTACCGAAAGCTCAACCATGTCACTATTAAGAATAGATATCCTCTCCCTCGCATCGATGATTTGTTTGATCAGTTGCAAGGGGTGAGAGTCTTTTCTAAGATAGATTTGAGATCGGGTTACCACCAATTGAGAATAAAGGAGTCGGATGTGTCCAAGATTGCTTTTAGAACGCGGTACGACCACTTTGATTTTCTGGTTATGCCTTTTGGATTGACGAATGCGCCGGTAGCTTTCATAGATTTAATGAACAGGGTTTTTAAATCTTTCTTAGAACAATTTATCATTGTTTTTATAGATGATATATTGGTTTATTCTAAGAGTGACAAGGAGCATGGAACATTTGAGGATCGCCTTGGAGACTTTGAGGAAGAACGAGTTATATGCCAAATTCGATAAATGCAAGTTTTGGCTAAGGGAAGTAGTATTTCTTGGATATGTGATTTCGGAGCGCGGAGTACATGTGGATCCGAGAAAGATAGAAGCGGTTGTGAAATGGGACGCACCTAAGAATATAGCAGAAGTAAGGTGTTTCTTGGGTTTAGCTGGATATTACAGGAGGTTTGTGGAGGGCTTCTCTATAATAGCAGCTCCACTTACCAAGTTAACCAGAAAGAACGAGAAGTTTGTATGGACAGATGAATGCCAGAAGTGTAACACCCCACTCCTGCGAGACCCGAACCCGACATCTACAGTGATGTCCGAGTCCGTGACCCGCGAGGGTGGCAAGCTAGAGCAGTCAATACTTTTTAAAACTCGCTATGACATTTTTTTTCATTTTGAAAACCGATTGAGTGCGCAGAATCAATAACAATTTGTGCCCACTTTATTACAAAATCATTTTCAGTATAACCATACAATTATAACATAGACCAAAAGGACCCACTGAATAAATCACTACACTAATGCAGATGTGAACAACACTGATCCCGACCCTTAACTCTGCCTTGCTAGCGGTAGTCATACTCCCGTTTACCCAATGGAGTACTCTTCATTTCCTGAAAAATAGATGCAATGTTGGGTGAGTTTGCGAACTCAGTGAGAAACCATCATCAATGGTTCACTCAACTCATGCATTCACAAATCATATCCACAGTATATCACATGTTAACACATTCATAAAATCACATGCATTCAATTTCAGTTTCACACAGTACACCTTTGATCATTCATATATACAATATGCATGTGACACTTTCATTTTCTTTTCGTTGTTATGACCGTGCGCCTGAGTTCATTTTCGTTGAGCCAGTGGCTCTGAAATCGTTGGGCGTGATATGCCCTACGGTGAGCCTGAGGCTCTAACAGTCGTTGGACCTGAAGTCCTGTGCGTTGAGCTTAAAGCTCTCATATACATTGGGCGTGATATGCCCTGATAATCCCTGTGAAGGGCACTATGCATTGAGCCTGTGGCTCTGAATACGTTGGTACCACCGGTCACAACTATCATTATCTGATCATGCAATTATGCATGAATGCATATGTTCACTTTTCATTTCGATAACACTTTTTAGTTCTTCGGACCTTTGGTATGGTATTTCGATCATATGCACATTCAATTCATTTCACTCATGCATTACAATCTAATTCGCTAATGCATTTATACACAATTATTCACGTTTACACTTCAATATCGCAATCCAATTTTTCGAACACCCATGGTCCGAAATCAATCAAAAGCAATCACATATATATCCATCCTTAACTCCACATGGCATTAATGCATCTAATATTAAACACATAAAGGCTGAGGAACCAACTAGGTTACCCACCTGCACTTCCGAGCTATAACCTGGAAGTCCCAGCATATCCGTGGAATTGCTCCATCGGTGCCTTTCAAAACAGTCAAATAATCTCACCTTACCAATTTTACCAATTTCAATAGTCAATAATGCATATTTAACAAATACGATAAATACTATACATGTTATGACATTCCCGAATTTTCTCAATTTGATCACTCTCACTCTAATTCATAACAATTTCAGATACCATAATTCAATTTACTAATTTCCATACTCTAAAGTCACATTCCAATTAAAATCACATTCACTATTTCTTTGTCATCCAATCCCGAGAATCATCAAATCAAATTCCGAAATTCCTATTCTTATCAATTCAGAATTCTTAGTCTCCAAATTCCAATTAATCATTAAGGAACCAATTCATTTAAAATCAAAACCTCAACTCATTACTTGTAACAATCATCTCATAATCACTTGATTTCATTTCTCCCAAATTGCAATTCCTAGTCTCAGAAATTCAATTAATCCATAACCAATCCATTAAGAATAAATCCCAAAATTCTTCAATTCAAAAACCTCACAATCTCATATTCGGAAATTAATCCCCTTCGTCGCGACGTACATTTCCCCCTCGCCGCGGTGTATAATCTGTTGCTCGTCATGACGTCGTGGCTTTGCTTTCGTCATGACGTCATGAACCAAGTCTGCGTCGCCGAGGTGTGCAGCTCACCGTCATCAGCGCGTTTAATTAAATATTTAATATTCGTCGCGACGTGCACCCTAAGGGGGCTCGCCGCGGCGTGTTCATCACACCTCGCGACGTGCAAACCCAGAAACTGCGTCCGAAACCCAGAAATTCATCTGATCTTCTGATCTAAACTCATCCAAATCCATTCTAAACACTCTCAATCAGTTTTAAACATTAACCCAACTTATTTCTAACCTCAGATCATCATTTAAATCATTTTTCATCAAAAACCCAAATCAAATCCTCAAAAACCCTATCTTCCGAAACTTTCTAAATTTCTAAACAATTTCATACTCAAATCAATGATCAAATGAAACGATTTAAAGCATAGACAAGTAGAAACTTACTTGATTCAAGCTAGAAACCTTCGAAAATTCCTCTAGAACCTCCAAATCCCAAGCTATGCTCATCCACGGCAAACTCCATTTTCTTTGAAAACAAAGGAAATTCGTGGATGACGATAATCAAACATTTAAGCTTATATATAAGAGATTTAGAGGCTAAGGGCATGCTTGGCTGATCATCTGCCACATGCCCAATTCTTAAAGTCTAACAACCCGATTCTTATTCCATTTTTCTCCCAATTTCGCAATGCTCATAAATAATAAAATCATAACTCCAATTGTCTCTTATCAATTGTCAATCAATCTCAGACCCGTAATCAATTTAATCAGTCATTGGGCCAATTTTCCGGTCCGGATCCATTACTTTAAAAATTCTGGAAAAATTCTCATAAATTCACAAAATTAGAACATACCCGTTCCTATCCTCAAATTACAATTTCCACTCCTCTAATTCCAATTTCTCACTCCATTTCCACAATCCAATCCTCATTTTTCGATTATGACCAAATTTTTGATTTACACAATCAAGTCAAAACTTTGTCATACATATATATGCTTGTGCAGTTAATAATCATTTACCAATGAATATCGACACTATAATGCATGTGCAATGCAACATTTGCCTGTACTCAATCCTAACCCGATTCTAAATTACCGACATACCCGTCACACCGGTAACGGGATGTTACAATTCTCCCCTCCTAATAAAAATTTCGTCCTCGAAATTTCATATACAATTGATTAGGGAGATAGGGGACTTATACCGATCACTAAAATACTTTTTTCCACTATAGCAATACAAAACTAATTTATGCCAATTTACTGAAATTAATACTATTATTTACCCCTTTTTCCTTTTTCAAACTCTACACTATTTTAACGATTTCTTTATGATTACACGCAATTCTTCATATTCAATACCAATAACACACACATCCGATCATACCAATATTCCCTATTTCTGTCCATTAACTGCCATCAATACAATTAATTTCCCATGTTTACTTTTTTCAATCTCTGCACTATCTTAACTCATTTCTCATAACCACTCTTAATTTGTCACTTTCAGTACCAATAACACATATATCTATCACATCCAATCATAATGATATTTTCGAACTCTGTTCGTAAAACAATTTATGAATCTGAATCATCTTTTTGGTTCTTAACCTTCCTTACAAGTCTATTCACAACACAATCATATGGAGGCCACTTAATAACGAGTTTAGTTTCTCCCATTAACTTTTATCTCAATCAATTTGGATTTCTTAACCACTATTACTGATTCAAATCACCTATCAATCTTAACTCAAATCACTCAGGCCCTTCGACTATATTAGGCCCTGTTCACTTTACTATCGGGATGAACAACTCCTTTTTGGATATAAGACCTTTATACACTTTTCAAGTGATATCACCAATTTAACAATTTATATTCTCACAATCAATCTAACCTATACATCAATCTCATAACCCTGTAAACTCCAAAAAAAATAATAGTTTCACGCTTAACATCAACAGTCAATTCGGTTAATCAAACATACACTAACTGCTCTCATACTTTCTATTACTCTTCTCATACACTCTTACTAAAACATATAGCTTCGATTATTCCTTGCGTTTTTACTAACAGTTCCTTTAATGAGTTTTACTCATACTTCTTAGTCCAGTCACAATTTCTCATTTTGTCTATGGCTAAAGCTATTCACAATTCCTCGATAAGGTCCACAAATTCAAAATTCTCCATTCGGATTTTGCCATGCTTTCAATACACACCTGCACACTTGGTTTAGAATTCCAATCTCTAATACGTTCTTTCTGTGCTTTATCAACTCGACAGTTTACACTCAGTCTTACATCCAATTTCATAACCTTATCACCTAATTATTTGTTTCATTAACGAAATTCTGAAACACTCAAACGCATAGTCCTTTTTCCCAATTCACTAGTATCTTAATCATTATTGCTTTACAAACACATATGCATCCAAAACATTTCTGTCTGAATAGAACCTCTAAACTTTCACAACACTTTCCAATACAGTAAATTTTCAAGTCATCAAATACCAATGCAGCCCATAAGCTTATACTGATCTCCATACACATCTATTGTAAAATCTCCAATGTCTCTCTTTTTACAATCAT
This sequence comes from Erythroxylum novogranatense, assembly GCA_029891385.1. Lineage (NCBI taxonomy): Eukaryota > Viridiplantae > Streptophyta > Magnoliopsida > Malpighiales > Erythroxylaceae > Erythroxylum > Erythroxylum novogranatense. The sequence goes on along the minus strand of CM057224.1, from coordinate 26,246,348 downwards.
TAGTCATACACTTCACACATTTTTCCTCGGACATTTTGATCTTTAACAATTTTTGGGCGTTTCTAGCATACAGCTAGTTCTAAATAACTCCAATTCCCACATACATAGAAGTCCCTTACAATTTCACATTTATCAATACCTCTATTTGCATTTAATCTCCCAATATCATATTCGAATAATAATTCATCCACTACTTATTCAATCAAGGTCGAATTCACTCTTATAAAACTTACATGCTATATAATTTCCTCAACTGTACCAATTTATCTTCTTCACTTTTCAAATGTATTCAGTCGATCGTCGATGATCATAGTCACCATTCACTTTAAACACAATTTAGACATTTCACTCTTCAAGACAATAATGAGCGTTTTCACCTATGATCAATTTGCATAACTCTTTAAAATGTCATACGTCTCCAACGAGGAACGATGTTCTTACCATTTTCTCAATTTTATCATAACCTATTCTGACACATGATTCTTTACCTTAATTTCCCCACATAACCCAATTTATTTACCATTTATCACTCCCGGGGTTGAATGAACATTGATCAAATCTACTTTATGCTTCACGATATTCACACAAAATATGCCTGAACCGGTATTCTCTTCATAATCACGACTAATATCTCTTTACTGTTCAATAATCCTATTGCATAGTCGGATTCTTTACATTATCATAACACATACCTTCTTAATAACTTATTCTATCTTTACACTTCCAATAACGACTTTTCGTTCATTTCACATTTATCTCCAGTTTGTCCTTTCATTGCTAAACCTTTCAATTTTAATCATCTAATCGACTTAATCCAATTCAAGGGAACTCTTCTCTGAAAGAAGATTCCTCACTATTTTCATTGATGTCACTCATGAAATTTCTAATGATCTTGATCATCGCATTTCTTATCGGTTATTTTCAATGCCTTAGGAAATCAATTTCGACTATTCACGCTATCCCGTGAAGATCAATCTATGCCATAATCCACATAACCACAGCATCTTTTTTTAATACTGTTCATTGAGGTACATACCATTAAAATTATTACATCAATATACCAATTAGTCGCTTACGCTAAAGACACCTCAATCTCATTTGATTTTCGGACCACATTTTTCCTTTTTGCACCTATCCTTGATCATGAGGATTTTACCATACCAATATCCTGATTACAATCTCAATTCATCCTCAATTAATCACTATAAACACTTTCATTTCTTATTCTATCCGATATCACTCCCATTATCAGGTGTGCATTCACATAGGCAAATCCACTGAACCTTAACAACTTTTCAACTTTTTCATCTACCAATATCATTTTCTTACATTTCGATCTTTTCATTATTTCGTTTCCCACAACATTAATCACACTCAAATCCATATCACATATGTGCATTCATTCTTGCTTTCTCACTTAACCTATTATGACTCTAAGTCATAGACCTCCAATCATAACTCCCATCACGCTCCCGCTGCGCCACTCTGATCATAGAACATGTTATTTCCATTCACTTTGCCTATACACTTTCAATCTTGCCATCTTTAACATATCTCTATTATTGCCTCTTTCAATCCGCAACTACATATATATATATACCTATCCACATCTATTTCACATTCACAGATATATTCCAATATAACTCTAATGTCATATCTCATAATAAATCCATCAGTACCAATACACTAAATCTCCATTTATCAGATCGTACCATATACCTGTTCTTATTCCTTGATATCCACAACTTGCATTTATCACATCCTTCATATCATCTTTTCTTTACTATTTCTAACCGCTTAAACCATTATTACAGGCTTATGCATGAGACTCATATGCTAGGCTGGAGATCAGTGGTCACTGTCTGCCAAGACGTGACTTGAATGCATGCACTTTGACACATTTTCTCGAATGCCCATGTAAGATTGTACTACGGGCTCGATACCTAAATGTAACACCACTCCCATGAGACCCGAACCCGACATCTCAAAGTGATGTCCGAGCCCGTGACCATGAGGTGGCATCTTTAAGCGATCAATACTTTTAAAACTCCTATGACATTTTCTTTTCATTTTGAAAACCGATTGAGTCGCAGAATCAATAACAATTTGTGCCCACTTTATTACAAAATCATTTTCAGTATAACCATACAATTACAACATAGATCAAAAGGGCCCACTGAATAAATCACTACACTAATGCAGATGTGAACAACACCGATCCCGACCATAACTACGCCTTGCTAGCGGTAGTCATACTCCGCTTGCCCAACGGGGTACTCTTCATTTCCTGAAAAATAGATGCAATGTTGGGTGAGTTTGCGAACTCAGTGAGAAACCATCATCGATGGTTCACTCAACTCATGCATTCACAAATCATATCCACAGTATATCACATGTTAACACATTCATAAAATCACATGCATTCAATTTCAGTTTCACACAGTACACCTTTGATCATTCATATATACAATATGCATGTGACACTTTCATTTTCTTTTCGTTGTTGTGACCGTGCGCCTGAGTTCATTTTCGTTGAGCCAGTGGCTCTGAAATTGTTGGGCGTGATATGCCCTACGGTGAGCCTGAGGCTCTAACAGTCGTTGGACCTGAAGTCCTGTGCGTTGAGCTTAAAGCTCTCATATACATTGGGCATGATATGCCCTGATAATCCCTGTGAAGGGCACTATGCATTGAGCCTGTGGCTCTGAATACGTTGGTACCACCGGTCACAACTATCATTATCTGATCATGCAATTATGCATGAATGCACATGTTCACTTTTCATTTCGATAACACTTTTTAGTTCTTCGGACCTTTGGTATGGTATTTCGATCATATGCACATTCAATTCATTTCACTCATGCATTACAATCTAATTCGCTAATGTATTTATACACAATTATTCACGTTTACACTTCAATATCGCAATCCAATTTTTCGAACATCCATGGTCCGAAATCAATCAAAAGCAATCACATATATATCCATCCTTAACTCCACATGGCATTAATGCATCTAATATTAAACACATAAAGGCTGAGGAACCAACTAGGTTACTCACCTGCACTTCCGAGCTATAACCTGGAAGTCCCAGCATATCCGTGGAATTGCTCCATCGGTGCCTTTCAAAACAGTCAAATAATCTCACCTTACCAATTTTACCAATTTCAATAGTCAATAATGCATATTTAACAAATACGATAAATACTATACATGTTATGACATTCCCGAATTTTCTCAATTTGATCACTCTCACTCTAATTCATAACAATTTCAGATACCATAATTCAATTTACTAATTTCCATACTCTAAAGTCACATTCCAATTAAAATCACATTCACTATTTCTTTGTCATCCAATCCCGAGAATCATCAAATCAAATTCCGAAATTCCTATTCTTATCAATTCAGAATTCTTAGTCTCCAAATTCCAATTAATCATTAAGGAACCAATTCATTTAAAATCAAAACCTCAACTCATTACTTGTAACAATCATCTCATAATCACTTGATTTCATTTCTCCCAATTGCAATTCCTAGTCTCGAAATTCAATTAATCCATAACCAATCCATTAAGAATAAATCCCAAAATTCTTCAATTCAAAAACCTCACAATCTCATATTCGGAAATTAATCCCCTTCGTCGCGACGTACATTTCCCCCTCGCCGCGGTGTATAATCTGTTGCTCGTCACGACATCTTGCTGCCGCTCGTCATGACGTCTGAACCAAGTTCGTTGTCATACAAGACTCGCTTCGTCGCGGCGTCGTCTAATCTTCTCGTCGTGACGTCTGAATTAAATATTTAATATTAAATCGCGACGTGCACCTAAGGGGCTCGCCATGGCGTGTTCATCACACCTCATGACGCAAACCCGAAACTCGTCGTCAAACCCAAAATTCATCGATCTTCTGATCTAAACTCATCCAAATCCATTCTAAACACTCTCAATCAGTTTTAAACATTAACCCAACTTATTTCTAACCTCAGATCATCATTTAAATCATTTTTCATCAAAAACCCAAATCAAATCCTCAAAAACCCTATCTTCCGAAACTTTCTAAATTTCTAAACAATTTCATACTCAAATCAATGATCAAATGAAACGATTTAAAGCATAGACAAGTAGAAACTTACTTGATTCAAGCTAGAAACCGAAAATTCCTCTAGAACCTCCAAATCCCAAGCTATGCTCATCCACGGCAAACTCCATTTTCTTTGAAAACAAAGGAAATTAAGTGGATGACGATAATCAAACATTTAAGCTTATATATAAGAGATTTAGAGGCTAAGGGCATGCTTATCGATCATCGCCACATGCCCAATTCTTAAAGTCTAACAACCCGATTCTTATTCCATTTTTCTCCCAATTTTGCAATGCTCATAAATAATAAAATCATAACTCCAATTGTCTCTTATCAATTGTCAATCAATCTCGGACCCGTAATCAATTTAATCAGTCATTGGGCCAATTTTCCGGTCCGGATCCATTACTTTAAAAATTCCGGAAAAATTCTCATAAATTCACAAAATTAGAACATACCCGTTCCTATCCTCAAATTACAATTTCCACTCCTCTAATTCCAATTTCTCACTCCATTTCCACAATCCAATCCTTATTTTTCGATTATGACCAAATTTTTGATTTACACAATCAAGTCAAAACTTTGTCATACATATATATGCTTGTGCAGTTAATAATCATTTACCAATGAATATCGACACTATAATGCATGTGCAATGCAACATTTGCCTGTACTCAATCCTAACCCGATTCTAAATTACCGACATACCCGTCACACCGGTAACGGGATATTACAAGAAGAGCTTTGAGGAGCTTAAGTGTCGATTGACGAGTGCACCAGTTTTGATTTTGCCTTCGGGTAATGATGGATACATAGTGTATAGTGATGCCTCGAGGAAGGGGTTAGGCTGTGTACTGATGCAAGGAGGTAAGGTTATTGCCTATGCTTCGAGGCAATTGAAACCTTATGAGATGAATTATCCGACGCACGACTTGGAGTTAGCTGCCATAATTTTTGCATTAAAGATTTGGAGACATTACCTGTATGGAGTCACCACTAGGATGTTTACTAACCATAAGAGTTTGAAGTACCTGATGAGTCATAAAGAATTGAATTTGAGATAAAGAAGATGGTTAGAACTGTTAAAGGATTATGACTTGATGATTGATTACCATCAGGGGAAAGCTAATGTAGTAGTGGACGCACTGAGTAGAAAATCGACTATAGCACATGTGGAGGCAGTGTATTTTCCTTTGCTGAAGGAATTAGCCAGACTTGGAGTGACATTGAAACAAGTTGAATCGGATTGTATATTGGCTAACTTTAGAGTAAGGCCAGTATTGAATGAAAAGATTAAGGGATTGCAGGAACAGGATGAATACTTGAGTAAGCTCAGAGAAGAGATAAAGAATGGTAAACATTTCGAGATAGAGGTAAGAGAGGATGAATTGATGGTGGTAGGAAGCAGATTATGTATTCCGGACATGCAAGAGTTAAAGGGTGAAATTTTGGATGAGGCACATAATGCACCTTATGCAATGCACCCGGGAAGTACGAGAATGTACGTAGATTTGAAGGAGCATTTCTGGTGGAAAGGGATGAAGAAAGAAGTTGCAGAATATGCTAAAAGATGCTTAGTGTGTCAGCAAGTCAAGGCTGAGCACCAGGCACCTTCAGGCAAGCTTAAACCTTTGTCGATTCCAGAATGGAAATGAGAGAAGATTACAATGGATTTCTTGATGGGATTGCCGAGAACCAGTAGGAAGCATGATGCAATATGGGTAATTATGGATAGGTTAACCAAGTCTGCTCATTTCTTGCCAATTAGACAGACGGATTCGTTGAATGTGTTGGCCAAGAAATATATAGATGAAATAATCAGGCTTCATGGGATTCCAAGTTCGATAGTTTCAGATAGAGATCCCAGGTTCACCTCCAGATTTTGAGAAAGTCTACAAGAAGCTTTGGGAACTAAGTTACATTTTGGTATAGCTTTCCATCCGCAAACTGATGGACAATCGGAGAGAACGATTCGAACTTTGGAAGTAATGTTGAGAGCTTGTGTAATGGATTTTAAAGGCTCATGGGATGATCATTTGCCTTTAATTAAATTTGCCTATAATAATTCCTATCACTCGGGAATTCAGATGGCACCATATGAAGCTCTTAATGGTAGGAGGTGTAAAACTCTTATTTGTTGGGATGAGGAAGGTGAAAGAAGAATTGTAGGACCTGAGTTGATTCAGGTTACTGTTGACAAGATTAACTTAGTGAAACAGAGGCTTAAAGCAGCTCAAGATCGAATGAAGAGCTACGCTGATGCGCATAGAAAAGAAATGGAAATTGAAGTTGGAGACAAAGTGTTTCTTAGGGCTTCTCCATGGAAAGGGGTCTTGAGATTTGGTAAGAAGGGCAAGCTAAGTCCGAGGTACATAGGCCCTTATGAGATCATTGAAAGGATTGGGCCTTTAGCTTACAAATTAGCTTTGCCATCGGAATTGTCTAAGATTCACAATATTTTCCATGTGCTGATGTTGAGGAAGTATCGATCCGACCCTTCACATATAGTGCAACCTTCAGAGGTTCAGTTAAGGGAAGATTTGACTTATGAAGAGCAACCAGTAGAGATTTTGGATTCGAAGGAAAAGTTTTTTAGAAATAAGACAGTGAAGCTCGTCAAAGTCTTATGGAGAAACCATTCGACAGAGGAAGCAATGTGGGAGCCTGTGGATGCAATGAAGGAGAAGTATCCACACCTCTTCGATAGTTCAGGTAAGAATTTCGAGGACAAAATTCTTTTAGAGGAGGAGAGTTGTTGGACCCTGATTTGCTTTGCATTTTAATTATTATTTGTTTGATGATTTATTCATGCTTGATTATGTGTTTAATTATTTATTAGTTTGAAAGATGGGTAGTTGGTAGTATTAATGTGGTTTTAATGTGGCTTTAATGGGCTTAGGTGTAGTGCCACGTAAGACAAAAGAGTTGGCTTAGTTAGGATTGAACTAAGCTAGTTGGAGTCTTTAAAAAGCCAACCAAGGGTATAGTTGGAAAGGGGCTTTAAGTGAAGGGTAAAATGGGCAAAGAAGAAGGAAAATAAAAGACAAAATTAGAGAAGGAGGGAGCAAGTGTCGTGGGCTTCCAAGGAGAAGAGGACAAGAGAGAGAAAAGGGGAAGAAATAGAGAAGAAGGAAGGAGAAATCGTGGGAGAAGGAAAGAAGAGAAGAAAATTCAAGAGGAAAGTGGGGAAAATTGTGAAAAGGAGGAGAATCAAAGCTTCTAAGGTAAGTTATCCTATTTTCTTCTTGTTTTGTTGAAGAAAGGGGGGGGGGGTTGTGTTGTGAATGGAGAGAAATCTTAGTGAGAGAAAGTTGTAGGAAGAAGAAGATGAATAGTGGATTCATAAGTTTTGTTGGATTTTTCACCTAGGGGTTGAGTTTCTAACCTATAGGGTTTATGAATGGGTTATATGGAGGCTTAATTTGGGTTATGATATTTCTAGGGTTTTAAAGGGTAATTTCAAAAATTTGAGAGTAAATGATGGATTGTTGATTTTGTTTAGGAAATCAAGGGGCTATCTAAGAACAAGAGGAAGGAAGCAATTGAGATTGGAATTTCCAAGTTATAAGGTGAGTAAATTATTTATCGATGTTGTGTGAGATGAGCAAAATGCATGATGTGTGAAATGTGTGTTAAATGACTTGATGGAGTTATTGTTATGTTGGTATTTCATTATGAGGTATACCATTTTGATGAAACAATTGAATTGTGCCTATGTTGTGTTATGCATTGATGGATGCTTGACTTTTGACATGATTGTTTATGCCTTTGATTTTGTCATGGCATTTTGTATAAAGAAAACTTTGAGATTTTGATCAAATGGAATTGAGCATGATGATGCTATGCCTTGTATGATGGCATTTTGATATCAATGGAAAAAATGATTGAATTGAACATAAAGTGTGATTATGTGCTTTGTGTGGGCGAGAGAGGAACCGTTTCGTAAGTCGCGTGCACGTTGACAAAAGCCTTCTCCCGGCTGGCCGCTTGTGCCACACGAGATCTGAAAATAGACTCGTTTCGTTCACGGTATAAACTCCGGTTTATCCGTTTTGTTTCACAGAACCCCTCAAGCCAATTGATTGTGCATCTGCATATTAATGTGTTAAGTTATGCTTTGAATTGAATTGCATTCAATTATGTGTTATTTGATGATGTTATGAATTATGGAGTTGGAATTGTGTGGTGAATTGCAAGTGTTCAATGTTCATGTTGATGATTATGCCTACATGAATGTATGTGTATATATAGCTATATGGTTGATTGTGTGGCTCAAAGCCAATGGCTATAAATCTTTTAGCCACTGAGCTGTAAAGCTCAACCCATTATTTTTTTCCACTCCTCAGGTGCAGACCAAGAAGTTCGATAGACCCTTGCAAGACATTTGGATCCATTGCGAGAGAATAGTTTTTGTATTTTGTATTTTGTATTAAGTTAAAAGATAGATTTGGATAGCTTTGGTAGCATATTGAACATGAGCATCTTTTGTATTCTTGATTTAAGTTGATGAAATGCCAATATGTAATCAAAGCTATGAATGAAAGCATTGTATGACTCTAATTGTTTTGAAAGGAAATGTGCCCTTGAAAGGTTTCCTTTTTGTATGATTGTGTATTATCAAGTTTGAATATGTTGATTTTGTATATTGTAAGTGTTGAGGAATTCCATTTGATGATTGTGTTTAAAGAGTTTGATTTGGATGATTATGAAGTTGTTTTCTTCTTGAAGGGTTGAATTTGGGGTGATTATGAATGTATATGGGGTTAGGATGGAGTTTGGAAGCTTTGGAAAGGCTTTAGAAGGAGTTTTGGAGTGTTTGGGCAGTGTGTGTCCGTTAAACGGACATGGATGTCCGTTTAACGGACCTTCTCTCGTGAAATCGGGGTGTTTCATCAGTCTGTGTCCGTTAAACAGACATGCATGTCCGTTTAACGGACACGCTCGGGTCAACTATAGTGTTTTGCGATTTTGGCTAGTTTTGAGGCCGAATCTCGCTTTGATGCCTCTAATATGAGTTGTAGATCTAGATTTCTTCTTTCCAATGGTCCAAGAACGAAAGCAATTGAACATTTGTAACAAACGTTGTGCTCCATTCCATATTTTTCGCAAAGACTCTCGAATGGTTCACATTCAAATTCACCTCCATGATTGGTTCTAATAGCAATAATTAACATTTTTTTCTCATTTTGAACCAACCTACACCACTTAGTAAATTCGTTAAAAGCATCACTTTTATTCACAAGAAATCTCACCCAAGTAAATCTAGAAAAATCATCCACAATCATAAGGACATATAATTTTCCACTAAGACTAGCATGTCCAGATGGTCCAATCAAATCCATATGAACAAGTTCAAGAATTCTAGATGTGCAAATTTCCTTCTTTGGTTTGAAAGATTCTCTAACATGTTTGCCTTTTAAACAAGGTTCACACAAGTGATCTTTAACAAATTTTATCTTAGGCAAACCTCTCACAATGTCATTGTTTGAAAGCTTAGAAATTAAAGGCAAAGGAGCACGTCCTAATTTTCTATGCCATAAAACTGCATTTTCTTCTAATGTCACCAAACACTTTTCATTAAAAGAACTATCATCATGTAGATTAACAATTTATGTATTTCCATGTCTCAAACCAATGAAAGCAACATGACCATCCTTCTTAACCATGCAATGTGATGATTCAAAAACTACATTAAAATTCATATCACATAGTTGAGAAACACTTAACAAATTTTGTTTCAAACCATCAACAAGCAAGACATTTTCAATGGTAGGCAAAGGTTCCTTACCCACTTTACCAATACCAATGACCTTACCTTTGTTGTTGTCTCCAAAAGTGACATAACCTTGATTCTTTGACTTAATTTCCACAAATAGGTTCTTGTCTCCACTCATGTGCCTTGAACATCCGCTATCGATGTACCAAGTTCTTGACGACTTTTCATCCTTTGCTTTTACCTACAATAGCAACATCCTTTCTTCTTATAGGTACCCAAGCCACTTTGGGTCCATTTTGGTTAGCAACATAAACCACATTAGGAGGTGTGGTACCTTTAATCACCCAAATTTTCTTAACATTGATACATCTCCTAATACTTTTACAAGCGATTTCCATATGACCATCTTTCAAGCATCTAGCACATTTTGCAATTTTTCCATCTTTAGTAAATTTGGAAATTAAAGAACAATCTCTATTAAAAGGATCATATCCTAATCCATGTCTAGAAATTGAATATTTTTGCAAAGATAACAATTTTTCAAACTTTTCGTTTCCATTTGCAAATTTTCCAACCATATAAGAAAATTCCTTTCTAAGTCTATCAAGCTCACATATAAGATTTTCCTTTTCAACAAGACATGCAGAATGATCTTCCTTTGGACTATCTAAATCATCAATAGTCTCATGTAAGGCACTATTTTCAGCAACTAATTCCCTTATTTTCTTTTTCAATTTCTTGTTGATTTCAATAGCTTCTTCAAAATCAATTTGTAAAACATTAAAAGAATCTCTAAGATCTTGATCAAAGTAAGCTACCTCATCTTCTTCATCACTTGTTGAGGAGCTATTAGCCATAAGAGCTAGGTTGTTTTCATCATTGCTTTGGTATGCTTCCTCATCATCACTCCAAGTGGCTACTAGGTTAGCTTTCTTTTTCCCTTTGTCATATTTGTCACTTTTCTGGAAATTTGATGTGGAATATGTGCTCTTGCATTCTCTTGCATGATGTCCCCTTTTTTCACATTTCCAACATTCTTCATTGCTTTTCTTTTCATCATACCCCTTTGATTTTCTTTCCACGACAAACCTCTTTCTTTCTCCATTTCTTCCACCATTTAATTCCTTCCTCCGATTTTTGAGAAGTCCTTTGAATTTTCTCAAATTTCTGGCGTACATTGCTATTTCTTTGTCTTCCTCCTCTTCATCTATTTCTTCATCACTTTCATCAAGAGAAGAAGTATTAGCTTTTAACGCAATTGACTTTTGTGAATTACCTCTACCTCCTCTCGATTTGAGAATGATCTCATAGTTGATGAGTGATCCCACCAAGCCGTTGAAATCCAAATGATTGAGATCCTTGGACCCCATAATAGCGGTGACTTGTGAGTCCCATTCTTTTGGTAGTGAGCGAAGAATCTTCTTCACCTTCTCGCTATCCGTCATGTGCTTTCCAAGGTTGCCTAATCCATTTATGATTTCTGCAAAATGATCAAGCATAGTGAAAATAGACTCACCTTCCTTCATGACAAACATTTCATAGTCATGGAGAAGCATGTTGATCTTTATTTCTCGAACCTGATTAGTTCCTTCATGAGTGATGCGAAGTCTTTCCCACATTTCTTTAGCGCTGGTACAAGAATTGTCTCGGTTTCTTTCCTCAACCGTGAGAGCACAATATATTAGTTTCATAGCTTTTGCGTTGATGTAAGCTTGGTTCCAATCATTGTCGTCGTATTCCAGCTCCGTTTTTAACTCACCATTTTCTTTCAACGGTGCTTGTGGACCGAAGATGATGATCTTCCAATATTATACCCCCTCACTTATAATATGATACTTCATAGGATTTTTCCAAGAAGAATAGTTAGTACCATTAAATAAAGGAGGGCGATTGTTTGTGTTGCCTTCTTCCGCTAGGTTATTGTGTGTCATCCCTGAATACTTCTGCTCTGATACCAATTGTAAACGATCTAGAAGGGGGGTTGAATAGATTTTTAAGCTTTTAATAATTTTCTACAACAAAAATAGAAGTTAATTCACACAAAAATAATTTAATCAAATCTAAATGTAAAGAGTAGGGAAGAAGAGCAAACACTGTTTTTATAGAGGTTCGGTGCTAAGACCTATGTCCTCTACCTAAGCTCCCACTTAGGATTTTGCAAACCACTTTATTGCACACTTTGTAGTTTAGTGTGAACTTTTTTACAATACCACTTGATTTCTGGCTCAAGCTACCTTTACACCCGATTTGTTTTCCGACACAAATCCTACCTCACATGTAGCGCCCCCTTACCATAGAGTACCCATCGGAACGCCCGTAGGTCATTCCGGTACATATCCTACGATAAGAGACCACTATTGACAACTACCACTAAACTCCTCATGGCATCACAATCATAAAGCAGTACGAAGAAATTGACAACTTTTTAAAACCAAACTGGATTTCATTTCATTCACTCAAAATTCAGAAATTTACAAATTGTCAGTATTTTCAGTCTGCACATGTTCCAAAATACCGTACACTACGTAGCATACAGTAATGTACAAAGAACAGATCTAACTATAAGTCTCCAAAAGAAAGCCCAGCTGACCGACCTTTAAGCCATTGCCTCTCTCGCCAATCCACGATTACGGCTCTACGGTCCGAGGGAGCTATCTGCTCACACGTAAGCTTTGAAAAATAGTTTGCAATTTTGGATGAGTTTGCGAACTCAATGAGAAACCATCATCGATGGTTCTCCCAATTCATGCATCACATAAGCATGATACAGTATGCACCCTGTAATCATACAATTACAATGCTAATACAATCGCAGTAATAGGCATATAACACAGTCACGGTAAACAGAACATAGTTACAGTCATATTACAGTATAGATACAGTCGGGTACCATGTCAATTATTCAGTCCAGTATGCAATGCACATGTGAATCTTTTCCAGTTTATTACAGATGTTGTATTTGAGTGCTTTAGCGATGTTGATGAGTTAGTAGCGGCGTCAGAGAGAATTATCTCCTTCGAGCTCTGAGCTCGCGATGTCGATATCGATGGCGACTCGGTTCACATTTATTCTTTATCAGTTTATGCATCTGTGCATGAGTGCACATGTTCAATTGAACAGTTACATAACAGTCTAGAATTCCCAATGAGCAGTAATTTACAATCAATATCATGTAATCCAAGTAATCCCCATAGGGCAAATAAGTCACAGTAAACACGTAGATTGAGGTAACCACCTAGGTTACTCACCTATTACTTCCGAGCTAATGCCGGGAAGTTTCCGCCCCGTCGGTCGAACGACGCTCCACTTGGGCCTCTATAAGAATCAGAGAAGGTACGAGTCACTAAATATTTAATTCGAGCTAGTACTGATGCACATGTAGGTGAAATATGCATGCTCATGAATTCCCAGCCCTAATCCCATTTTTTTTAATCATAAAAATTCTTCTAAAAATTAGAAACCTATTGGCGCTGACGGTGCGCAATTCGGACCTCTATAGGTCCCCAATTAAACAAAACAGTGATTAAACAGACCTTTACCCGGACCCACGTCAATTTTCCGTCCAAAAATTCCGAATCTCTCAGAAAATGAAATTAAATATTCACTGAATCCGATGCCTAAAAAATCAGGTCAATCGGACGACGGACGGAAAAGTTATTCACGAAAGAAACCAAAATTCAACAATTAATATATATATATAGCCCTTATTTCCTTCTCTTTTTTCCTGTTTTCCAACCGAAATTCAATCTATCATATCTCTTTCTACACATTTCAGAAAAATGCAAACTATACCTTGTTGGAAAGATAATGAAACCCTCTACAAATTTCATGAAGACTCAAACAAGCAATTTTACCCATAAGGGTGTCAAAAATTCAGTCAAAGCCACTGCCTACTCAAAACCTATCAAAACAGTGCAGTACATTGCAAATTCATTAACCTTCTGATTCTTCAGTCAACAATTACACAATAGAAATAGAAGTAAGATCACAATGTTATCTACAACTTTCATGAACAACCCAAAATCAGATTCACTTGCTAACTATGGCAAACAATTCACCAAAGCATCAGCCCTCAGAATTTTCCCAATCTGAACAGCACATTTCACAACAGTATATCTCTTAGCACAAATGTCAACAAATTCACTACCTTATATCCCTGAAAAGATAAGATCTCAAACTTCAATTTTCATGAAGAACTCAACATCCAATTCGATCTCTAACAATTTCAAAACTGTTATGGAAGTATCTTCCATGATCAGCAATTCACAACCTAATGCAGGTTCAGTTTTTGCAAATTCATTTCTCTCAAATCTGACAACCAAAAATTACATGTCATATATCATTTTCAAGATCAATGTGTCATTTATAACTCTTCAGTAGATCCCTAGAACCAATTCAAGTCAAAAAAATTACTAAAATTCCTCCAAATCAGAATGTACAGTAAATCCGCCAATCCAGCTAGGTTTCATTCAATGCATGAAAACAGTCAATAGTCATCAGTCCATAACTCCTACTATACATATCGAAAAATTGCAAAATCAGTGGAATTGGAAAGATAACTTAATAGGCTTCAACTTTCATTTAGTCCCTTTGTTCTAATTCCTTCTCAATTAATTTATAAAAATTAGCAAAACTCTAGGTTATGGTTTCGGGTACTATTCATTCCAGTCAATAGCAGTAACTTTCCAAGCCATATTGCAACCTCTTAAAGCTAAAATTGGACAACACCTATTTCACACAAAAATGTAACCAACATCCCAAAGTTTAATTGGCACAAACCTCACCTCATTTTCTCACCTACACAATTAGTTATGATCAAAACATTGCAATAGGGTCAAAATGCACTTTCCAGCTTTCAACTTCAACCTAACTCCTATCACTTCTAATATCAATAACACATCACCAAGCATCATTTACACCTCTAATTCAACCACAAAATCATCACAACCTTTACTTGTATAATTAACAAACTTTGGCAGCAACCACACAATTATTTGCCATTCATCTAGCCTTTCTAAACTCAACCTAAAACCAAGCCAAAATCAATAAAAACCATATTCATTCACTCATCCATACACAAGCATACATTTAAACCCATTCAACCCTACCCTTATCATCATGAAATAAATGCACAAGTACTTCCCATGAATGCTTCTAACTACCAAAAGAATAAGAACAAACACAATTCTTACCTTAATCAAGTTATAAGCTCTCAAATCTCCAAGTCACTCACACTTCTCAACCTCTCCCAAAACCTACGGCTATCAAACCAAACATGCATATCGTCATCTTCTCAAGGATTTAGCTTGGTCCTAGGTGTGCAAGGAAGAAGCAAGCAAGGAACCAAGGTAAACCTTCTTGTATGGAAAGAGAAGAAGAAAATTCGAACGAGAAAAAGAAACACATCAAAGGAGAAGAAGCAAGGTTCGGATGAGAAGAGAAATAAGCTTGCCAAATGACTTTGTTTATAAAATGGCCAAGGAAAGTAGTAGGTGATGAATAACAAAAGACAAAAGCAATAAATACTAGAAGCCACTTGGCTTTAAATGGAATAAAATACAATTTATCAACTAATCCTAATTAATTAAGCACCAATCCCAATTAATCTCTAATCATGGCTCTAAAACAATTCCCTAACATTATTTATCCAATAATCTCATGCCATTAGGCAGTCCTTTTAATCTGAGAGAAAGTCATTCGATCGATCGGTTGAAATTTTTCCTATTCGTACAAGAACCCGAAAAATTCGAAAAATTTCCGAAAATCCCTTAAAATAGAAAACAATTTATGGCGCACTCAGAATAATTTTCCAAACCCAAAAATCACGCTAATCCTAATAAAATTGTTTTAGGCACGAAAACTGGGAATGTCATGTATGCATGTACAGTAAATTCCTGTGCACAATTGTGACTATGTAGCAATCCTATTATGCATGAGCAGCCCCATGAAATCCCAATCTAGCACATCCTATGCCAATTTACTATTCTACCCTTCCAATTGAGGGTGGGATGTTACATCACACGTGACCTTTCACTAGTCACTCAAATTGTAAGAAAAATAAGATAAAGTTTGAAGAACAAAGCTCAATAAAATGGTGTAACAAGATAAGAGCAATAGTGAGCAGAATATGGAGCAATAATGGAGTCTTTTGCTTGTAGAACTTATCTAGTATTTTTTCCTTGATCATCCACTCTTATACTTGAAGGAAAATAGCTGTTGGAATCCATTCTAGCCGTTGCATGATTGTTATGACCGTTCCTTAACATCCTCCTTTCCATTTGTGACTAATTGACTTGTTGGTATTAATTTCCTGTACCCATAAGTCGACTTGTTGTCATGTATAAGTCGACTTGTGACAACATTTTTCGTAAAATTTTATCTACGCTCTTCTATAAGTCGACTTGTGCTGTGTAAGTCGACTTGTGTTTCTCAATAAGTCGACTTATGTACTATTAGTCGACTTGTGTTGACATATCTTCATATGTTAGTCGACTTATGCTGTTCTAGTCGACGTATGTTGTTCGGATCTTGATATATAAGTCGACTTATGATGTGCTAGTCGACTTATGTAGGCTTCAATGGTAATATCCACTCAAATCTTCTATAATCTTCATTATTAATGTCTCTTACACTTATAAGGAAAATTCCATCTTGATTCTTCAATGATTAATCACTTGCGCATCTTGATTTGCACAATAATAATCCCAAAATACCTGAAATAATTTCTTAACTAATTCTAGATATTTTATTATTATCAAAACATAAAAGGGATTTAATTTGTCAACCACCATCGGTCCAACATTCTCTTCCCCCTTCTTACGCATATGGGTGTTTCCTTTTGTCCTTCTCTCTCTATTCTCCATAAGTTGGTCATCTATGTTTGCGTCTGTGTTGCCAGATTTATCCCCTCTCCAGCGAACCTTGGTATTCGCCAACCCCACCTGCTACCATCTTCCCTCTCTTTTGGGTAAGACGTAATATTCAAACTCCTCGTTGTTGTTTTTTATTGCTATGGGTGATGGGATCTGAAGATTGTGCTATGAATAGTTGTTTTTCCATTTGTTCATTCCTGAGAATACTTTCTGGTTTCATTCTTTCCATAGTAAAATACATAAATGCACTAATGTATGCATAACGATTAGAATATAATGAATCATTACCGTTAGTAAAATAACTATGGAAGAAAAAGTCAATTGCTCGAAGAGGAGTTCTGATGCTTTTTTATTTAACCGTAATGGGTATAGATTGGGATTAGGTTATGTTAATGGGTATTTCGATTGGGATGAGAATTGGGTTGTAGGATGTTCTGTCCTTCTTCTGCTAATCTGCCATGTGTTTTTTGTTGTGGAATGAAGAATATAGATGTGTATCATTGACATTGGTATAGCTTGAAATGTGTAATTTGACGAAATAGGAATGATGAATTGTCGGGTTTTAAGTATGTATTTAGATGATGAAATTGTTTGAAGTGGTTTGAAATTAAAAAATTCATATATGTTTGTGAAATTGTAGTATGCCTTCTTCAAATAGCTAGTGAGACAATTAAAAAGTTGTATGTTGTTTAATTATCATATGAGTTAATGCTAAGTTGTTCACTTTAAACATAATTACATAAGTTTTTCACTTTAAACATAATTGCATAATCCTCTTTAGAGACTGCTATGTACGGTTGCTTCTTGGACCTTGAATGACTTTTTGTTAGGGGAAGTTAGTATGAATTTTATTTTATTATGAATGTTGTGTATTAGTTGCTAACCTTTGTGTTTGGATCGAATGTAATGTTTCTTACATATAACAAACATCATATTATGATTTTTGACTTCTTATATTTAACAACAGTGTTTGATTTTATGGTTTATTAGGTACGTTAGACACTTTATTCTCAATCCTCTTGCTTGTTGCCTCCACCATTCAAGGTATGGAGATGCTTGTCATATCATTGTTCAGATTTACAACTAGTCAGTCATGTTTATACACAATTTCTCCAATCCAATTGTTTGAAAGATGACTTGGTGTGATGTCTTACAAATGATCATTCAATGCATATAGTTTAGTTATGTGAAGTTAAATACCATTGAAATATGTCTGAAATGTACTTTAGTCAAGAACCATATTCTGCTGTTTTCAAGTTGTAAACCTACATTCATCAGAAAATGAATTGTATTTCAATTCTTAGACTTGAATGGGGTGTAGCTCCTCAAAATTTATTGTTGGCACATCATTGGAGAGAGTGTTAGGGGAAACGTTTAAGAAGCTTAGAAAGACTTCTTCTATAGATGTTGTTGCTGTCTAGACATCTCCCACTTGTAAGACATGGGAGAATTTGTGAAGTCCCTTTCTTTTGACAATATGATTTGAAGCCCCTTTCTTTTAAGAAACATTTTTGCCTTCTTCTTCACCTTCAACATCAATAATTTTGAAATCTATAGTGGCAGAAGTTAATAATAGAAGTCAAAAGTCAAATAATCTTTGGCCAAAGGGTGAATAGAATACTTTTGTTCAATTCTTGGACTTGAATGGGTTATTCATTTATCCCATTCTTAAATGTCTCAATGTAAATGTAAAATGTTAGATATAGTACCAAAATCTGAATTGGAAGGTGAAAGCCTATTAGGCTGTAGGAAATAGAGCTCCAAATTTTGAAACATACTCTTTGAAATATATAAAAGGATTGTTAGTTTGAAATATATTTTGTCAATTGTTTGTTTGTTTTTTCTGTTTCCGAACAAACTGAAATGATGTTGTTGTTCTTCATTGCTCTATTGCTATTATGTTAATAGAATAGAATTCAAAGTTTGAGAACTTGTTTGATATTTATAAAATGAATTGCATTAGTTGTAACCCCCCCTCACCATAGAGTACGCATCGGGATGCCCGGAGGTCATTTCGATGCATACCCCATGATAAGAGCACGCTACGTTCATACACTACAGTCCCTTCCTATGGCATCATAACATTCATTACTCATTAAGCATTATATGAAAATCACAATATTGTTAAAACTTCCTTTTTCCTCATTTCATTCCTCAAAATCAAAGGTCTACACTGTTTTTCCTCCCTTACTACAGGTACAATCACAAGGCTTAGTACAAAAGTACTACACAAAAGAAGTAAATAATTACAATCTAACTAAGTCACTCCAAAAAGATTCCCAGCTAACCGACCTTTGAGCCATGGCTTCACTTTTCCAACTCAATCTACACTGGTAGTGGAGCCACTCAGAATCTAACGTCGTCTCTGTAGGGTCCCGATCCCGAAGACCGGACCCCAACCGGAAGAGACCGAAACGAAAGACAGATAACAAAGAAGCGGAACGAATAAATCGAAGCAAATCAATTTCGAATCGAAAACGAATTGGATCGAAGCAAACAAATTGCTTAATCGAATTTAAACAAATGTCGACATCCGAAGTGAAAGACTAGAAAGCTTATCGCGTTGCGTTGGAAGCCTTAAACTTAATCTATCTGATTCAATGCAAAATTTTTTTTTCTTTTTCTTGTTTTACATTCCTTCTCTTCTTATTCCTCTTTATTCAAAGCTCATACTAATCAAAACAATATCATTTCCCTTTTTGGAAATTCATTCTAAACAAAATCCCACTTACTTGATTCTTCATTTCCAAACCACATCTCATCAATAAATTCAAAACTTGTCATTCTCTTTATTTGCCAATAACACTTAATACATATACCACTATACTACCCTACAAAAATCGGGCAGCATAACGACTATATTTCATTAACCCAAAACCTGCAATACACATTCATAAACTTATACATTCACAGCTTACTTTCACTTCTATAATCCAGCTCAAACACACAATCCCCAAATCATAATCAATCTCTACTCAATACATAACTCAAGTTCTTATACAATTTCACAATCTGAATACATCACGAATTAAACGCTTACATTATACTAATGACATTCCAGGCCATAACCAATTACCAATGTTCATAACCCAAAGTACACAATGTACAATAATTCAAATCTTGACAATAATTCAATGGAATCACGTATAAATAGAAACTCTCATTCATTTTCCACCCGGTCTTCTTCTCATCACCTGATGATGAGAATGAAGGGGGTGAGCTTAAAAAGCCCGTGGGTAACATGCTTATAACCAATCATAAGAAAATTATTGAAATTGTTCATTTCCATTGTAAAAACTCTCTTTGAAAAATTCATGTAACACATATTTCCCAAATTGACAATTTGTCAAGAAATTTAGAAACTTCATAAATCATGATTCAATGCATCAAAACACATTTGATGAGATTTTTGCTTCAAAGCATACTACTCAATTTTATCACATCACAACACATCAAATGCAAATGCACAATCAAATGGCTCGAGAGGTTCCGTGAACGGAACAGAGAAACCGAAGTTTACTCCGTGAATGAAACGAGTCCACTTTTTGGATCTCATGTGGCACAAGCGGCCAGCTGGGAGAAGGCTTTAACGGAATGGTTCCTCTCTCACCCAAACAAGGCACATAAACAATGCTCAAACTCATTTCATTGGAATGAAATGCTTTCATGCTTTTCATATTCTTTTCCTTCTTTCCATTCAAATCAAAATGCCATAACACAATTCAATGGCATAACATGATAATGCTCACAATGCATTTTTGCACGTTCACAACAATTCACAATTTATCAATTCAAATTCAATTCATGGAGTATATGAACACATATAAATCAATTCTTTAAATCATTTGAAAACCATATATGCATAATCATAAAATACTTGAAATCACTTTATTCTTTCAACAATTTGGGAAAATTTTTAATGGCTTATTATTCAACTATAAACATGAAACCCACCTCATATCCATGCTTGGAGCTTGATCCAATCATCAATTGTCCATAGCTTCCTTTGTTCTTCCAATTAAAGTCACCTAAACCATAATCAACCAAATCCAAGAACATAACCATCATATTTCTCAAAATTGCTTACCTGATTTACAAGCCCATACTCATTTCATACTATCTAAATCAAGACTTCTAAAATCTCCAACTCATACAAATGGGTATAACCCTAAATACTTTTCATTCAAAATTAGACATGACCCATGGCAAAATCACCAACATTCACTTCATAAAACACAAACCCATATCCATCTCATGCCAAATCAACCAAAAACCCAAGAAAATCTCAAAGCTCATAAAGTTCTCTTACCTTTTTTCTTCTCCATTTTTGACACTTCTAGGCTCAAGATGAAGCTCTCTTCATCCTCCACGTTTTTCCCTTCTTGAACATCTTGAAAATCCCTCTTGAAGACCTCCAAAAATTCAGCCCTAACTTTTCTCTCCTTCTTCTCCACGATAGTCTCTTCTTTCTTTCCCTCTTTTTGTTTCTTTCTCTAAAATTCGTGGGTTCCCTCTCTTCCAATGACAGCCACTTGCCTTTTATGCTGCCAGCTCATTTGATGAAGTAGAAATGACCCTTTTGTCCCTTACTTGCAAGCCTTAAGTTCAAATCCTTAAGTGAACTTCCAAAACTGCCCCTGAATTTTATTTCATTTCATGTTTACTTTAGGATATTATTTTCACTATAAAATTGAAGGAATTATCCAAAACTTTCTTCTAGAGAATTGTTCCTCTATGTCTTAATTTTATAATGCCTCAAGAATCATCCAATTCGGAGCACTATATCAAAATTTATAGTCCAAACATGTCGGAAACGTCATTTGCTAACACATTTTCTAGCAATTAAATTCCTTCCACAAAAAGACATTCTTAAAGGCTAAAATGAAATTTAATTTCTTCATAAAAATTGTAGCCCCATGTCTTAACTTTGTTTCGCCTCAAACTTCGTTTTAATCGGATCTCCACAGATCCCGACTTTCACAAAATACTGAACTATGTTCAAAAACTTTCCTGTCTCACTTTGATTCAAATAATCTTGCTCAATTAAGTCTCTAAAATTCACAAATTTCACATAAAATGAACTTCATTATCTTAGAAATCCAACGCTTCAAGAATCAAGTCATTCGGATGTCGGATGGAAAAGATATAATTAAAAGATTTAACAAAGTCGGATAAGGAAGGAAATTAGCAAGATCAGAATGGAACAAATCATTCCAATTCTCATATGACTCAATCAAACTCTTTCCATTCAACTCCAATTGATACAAATTTTCATGGAGAGAAAGATACATGTGTTAGGAATTCAATGCTTCAAGAATCGCCTCAATTCGAGGTCGGATGAGCGAGTTATGATCAAAACAACTCAACATGTTCAAACTCGAAATCGATTTGAAACTCGTTTGGAGAAAATGCCATAACTTTTTCTAAAAATATCCAAATTTCTTCGTTCTTATGCCATTTGAAAGATAACATCAATATCTACAACTCGTATTACAGGCCTCAAAACGATATTTGGCCTCAAAACTGGTCAAAATAGCATTTTTCCCAAGGTGACCCGTAGCTGTCCGTTAAACGGACATGCATGTCCGTTTAACGGACACATATGGCCCAAACTGTACCAATTCATCCGATAATGTCCGTTAAATGGACATGAGCAAGGGAAGGGGTCCTTTTGACCCATAGTTGTCCGTTAAACGGACTCCCATGTCCGTTTAACGGACATGCGATTTCCAAAACCTCTTCAAACCTTTTCCAAAACTTCTCACAACCAAACTAACATCATATACACTTATAATCTTCACATATTTACTTATTCAAAGGCCTAAACACTTCATAACAATTCAAACAACAAATTCAATTCATGAACTTTTCAAATCTCAACTAAATTGGTTCATCCAAACCACAATTCTCAAACATTCATCAAAGTTGTCACTAACATCAATCTTATATAACATCATAACTTGTATCAACTATAATTCTTAACTCCGATCTCGAAATCTTGTATACTTGATCTCGTTGAAAAGATACAATAACAAGCTAAAACTTCAAAGAAGGCTACTTTGGCCAATTCTATGTCAATTATTCCTGAATTTCCCTTAAATCAGCATATTCATCTTTGTCCCTATGCAAAACTTAACATTAACCTCTATTCATATGATTTCTTACATTCAATAGCATCTTGCCATTCACAATCTCTTGCTTTTCCATAATATATTACATATCTAATCATAGTTCATGTTTAAAGTTTCTCAACTCATCATCCATAAATAACACATTCTAATATCATAATCATCTATAACACAATTCATATACAAAAACACTCATTTTATTTCATTTTCATATTTCTAATTTCCACTCAAGGTTCGGGGTCCAACAGTCTCTCGGTCCTGAAAAATATGTTGCAATTTTGGGTGAGTTTGCGAACTCAATAAGAAACCATCATCGATGGTCCACCCAATTCATGCAACACTCAAATGATTCACAGATATATAATCATACATTTAGAAGTACCACATGATGGTACTCAAATAGATCACAATCACTTCACATAACATTTAGAGCACAAACTTGCATTTCACATCAATCTCACAATTTTATGAATACATAAGCCAACTTACCTTTCAACCCATCAAACACACTTAATAACATGCACATGAAATGTTCATGACACCCTTTTTTCAATTATTATGTTGTTGAGACCGAGTGCCTGAACTGTCTCGTATCTGTTTAGATACCGGGCTCATTAATTGATGAGCCAATGGCTCTGAATCACTTTCGAGCTTGAGGCTCGTTTTCACTCGTTGAGCTTTAAACTCTAGCGGTAGCTACTCAGGTCCAACTGCCATTATCTGATTATGCATTTCATGAATGGAATGCATGGAACAGACTTCATCACAATATGAAGCACATAGGGCTCAATTTGACAATACCATGTCAATATCAATTCATATATCCCAATTGTCACATCAAAACAAATATTTCACAAATATCATAAACAAGCAATTCACAGAGTGCATCGATTCACAACCAATTAACACGTCTATGTCAAATCTCCCATTACGTCAGACCTAGGGATGGCAATGGGTAGGGTTCGGTTCGGGTTTAACTTAACCCATATCCATATCCATTTTTTATGACTCAAACCATATCCATATCCATATCCATTGGTTTTTACGATTTCCTACCCATATCCAAATCCATTAGGTTATTCGGGTTTTTGGATATCCATCGGGTTGTATAGCATATAAAAATATAACTTCTAAATTGAAAATATGGAGAACAAATTTTTGCGAACGCTCTAAATCAAAATTAACTTAATAATAATAAGTCAATATTTTGATTTGTATGTCTTAAAAAACTATAAAATTGGAATAATAAAAATCATAGTGTCTAGTTTTTCACAACCAATAACTAAAAAAAAACTGAAACATCCAAAACTTCAAACTGTCTTTGCGTGAACTCCACAATATTCAAAACTCCATCTCCATATCATCTGCATTATTATCATCCTAAAAGAAAATAAAATATGTTAACAAATAGAGTCAAATTATAAGTTAATTTAATATTTTAAGTATAAATAAATAAATGATGAGAAATAAAATGAATTACCAAAACAATCATTTCACCCGGTTCCTCTTCGCTTGCATCAGCATCTTCACAGATCGAAGCAATCGCATATGAACTTTGTAAAGCAGAATCTGTAAGGAAAATTCAATATGAAAATTGTACATATAAGAAGTTTCAAATACAAATGTTGCAAATATTAATAAGGAAATATGTATTACCCGAATAATCTCCAAGCATCCAATTTTGCAAACACATAAATGCTTCAACAGTATTAGCATGAAGTCTTGAGCGATGTGGACTAAGAACCCTACCACCCATGCTAAATGCACTTTCTGAAGAAACTATAGAAATAGGTATTGATAAAATATCTCGGGCAATCATCCTTAGTGTTGGATACTTGAATTCTTGTTTCCAGTAAGTCAAAATGTCAAAATAGTTATTTTCAGGCATTGTATCTTCCTCCAAATAATGGTCCAGCTCAGATCTTAAGTTTACCCTTCTTTTCTTTGATTTTTTATACATGGAAAAATTATCACTATCTCCGCAATTTGCTTGATATTTTCCAAGATGGGTAGCCTCACATGAAGACGATGAAACAACTGAATTACTACATGTTGTAGAGTTCCTTATATCCAAAGCATATTTGTCCTGATATTCTAACAGTAGTTCATAAAGCAAGCTCTTCACCCTCTCAATCTCAATATTAGCTTTACTTCCATAAATGTCACTAAAATAGAACTCAACGCAATCTATCTTATTTCTTGGGTCCAAAACAGAAGCAATAGCTAGCATTCCATTCACATGAAACCAATATGCATCGTACTTTTCGACCATATTTAATGCCATAGTTCTAACAATATCACAATCAGACGACAACCACTTAAATAACTTCAAATTAATTTCACAAACATGCCGAAAGAACAAGTTCGCAGTGGGGTATTTTCTACCAGAAAAAAGCTCTGTTACCTTGTAAAATATTCTCAATTTGTCACAAATAATGTTCGCCAACTTCCAATCTTCATCACTAGGCAAAGTAAACTTCAATCGACTATTCAAACATTCCAACCTCTTAAAAACCTTTTAGGAGTTGATGCCCAAAATGAAATACAATCACGAATTCTTTCTAACCCTTCACCCATGGAATCCAAACCATCCTTGACTATCAAATTTAATATATAAGTGCTACATCGCATATGCAAAAATTTTCCATTTAATATAAGAGAATTGGCATCAAGCTTCTCATGTCGAAGGTTCATCATTGCATCATTTGTTTTACAATTATCCACAACTACAAAAGAAATCTTGGTTTCTAGGCCAAACTCATACAAACACTCCTCTAAAAATTTCAATAGAATCCCCTTTGTATGTGGGCATGGCACAAATATAAACCTATAAAATAAATGATAAAAATTTATTACAACTTAAATATAGAACACATAATGGCTCTCTAAGTAATTAATATTCAGCATGTATAAAGGAACTAATTACTAAACATGCAAATTACTATATCTATATATGGTAACCATGATAAAGATTAAACAAAGTATTTGTGTATAACATCTTACAAAAACTTGATATTGTCAATAAGGAAGGAAACATGTTAAATCTAAGAAAATTAATTACCTTAGAATTCGATTCCTTAGAACCCAATGTCCATCAATGAAGTGTCCGGTCACAACCATGTATCCTTTCTTTTGGTTGGAAGCTGTCCACATGTCTGTAGTGATAGCAATCCTGGACCTATGATCTTCCAACATTTTTTTCAAGTTTGATTTTTCATTTAGAAATATTTTTAGGATATCATGTCTCAATGTATTACTAGATATCATCCTAAATTCAGTGCTTAAACTCGCTACAAATCTTCTGAAACCAATGTGATCAACCATAGACAAAGGATACTCATGCATTACAATCATATTAACTAACTCTCTTCTTGAGAACTCTTGACTAAATCTGTAGGATTGCAATGTTTTTTTCTCATCAATTAATAATGTTTTTTGGCCTCCAGCAAGTCTTAAATGTTTCTTTGGACAATACTTGTTCAAATGCTCACGCAGATGTGAAGTCTCGTTTGTACCTTTAGCAGAAAGTTTCCCTCTGCAATGCTTACACTCAGCCTTATCAACACTTTCACAGTCACTAAATTAAACTCTAACCACACAAGAGAAGTACTCTTCTTGCTTTTATTTGCACCATGATCACGAAATTCCATAGCTGCAATCTCCTCTTCTTCATAAGTTAGACTTGAGAGATTCTTTGTTGTATGATTCTCAACTTCTTCCATCGGTTCCACGTTATCACTCACAATCACGAAATTAACTGAATATTTGATAAGCAAACAACATATAAGTTAGCTGGATTTTTTATAAGCAAACGATATACAATCAATCAATCACGGAACAATCCAATGGAATTAGCTGGATTTAAACAAGTGTAGCCGTGTAGGTCATAACTCTAAAGACAATTTATTTTCTGTCTTATCATTGAGTTGCAAACCTAGCTCCCTGAACTTTTATCCGTGAAGGCATCAATAACTTTATTTTGTCATTCTGATCAGATGTTAGTCACAAGAACACAAATGGGGTATGCTTTGACTAGTATTGGATTTACCTCTCTTCGATGGATTACACCAAGTCACCAACGTATGGGTATGACGGTATGTCCTCTCCTCTCTTAGCTATCGCAAATAAGGTATGAATATGATGTGAACTAAGCGGCAGCGGCAGCGTAAGGTTGTCCAATGTAAGGTGTAATCCAACGTAAGGTTGGACTTGGAACGTTTGAGGTCGACAGTGCGTTGGAGCCTGGAACGTTTGAGGTCTGTGTCTGTGAAGGAACTTGGAACGTCACTAACTCACTACTCACTACTCACTACGTCAGTCGATTATTTTGGAATAAGATTGTTAGGTTTTGTATCTAATTGATAATTATATATGTACCAATTAATATTACTATTTGAAACTTCAGTAATTAGTAATTAGTAATTACGCAATAGTAGTACTAGTAAATTATATAAGAGTAAAGTGAAATATTATATATGTACTGAAAAAAAAGTTAATAAAAACGGATCGGGTATGGGTATCCATCGGTTCGGGTTATTACTAGACCCATATCCAAATCCATATCTACATCCATTTTTTAACATCCATTTAAAATCCATTTTTTAGCCTCCATATCCATTTTTTAGGGTCGGGTAGTACGGATATTAATCGGGTTGACAACCCACTGCCATCCCTAGTCGGACCTTCTGTCCGAAATTTCCAACACATATACAAACACAATTCCCACCATTATCACCACAATAGCCATATAATAATTGAGCATACCATCTAGGTTACTCACCACTGCTCCCAAAGCTAGGTTAGAAGGTCCCGACGCGTCGTGGGTTGACGTTCCAGTCGCTCCTCTATAACCAAATAACACACATATATATATATCACAATTTGCACAAGTATCGATGTTTAATAATGCACATGAATGGAAGGAAAGATGTACAATACATGCATGACAATTCCAGGTATCATTCCATCACTTTCTTTGTAAAGCCATTCTCAAAACAAAACTCTCCTTTTTCTAAATCACACTTTCGGGTCTATGATTCGTACTAACATTGGCAAGTGAAGATAACATAATTTGATCACACTCTCTTATAGAAAAAATGTTCCTCTATGCCTTATGATTTTATTGACCCCAAAATCACTCAATTTGGCTTAGAAGATTGGGGGATATATCTCACACATTGATAGACTGTTTAAAGTGTACTAAACCCGATTCCATCTAGCATTTGATCATCCTAGGAATTGAATCACAATTGAACTTATTCATATGATTTGTAGCCCTATATCTTAAATTTACTACAAAGAAAGAATCATCTCATTTGGAATCTTATAGCTTTAGATATAAGCAAAACATTGAACTCTGTTCAGTAAAACTACTCCCATTGACAATGTTCCAATAGACTCTCACACTTGCATTTGATCAATCTCTTTCAATTCGATTCCAATTAATACAAATTTTTTGGAGATAAAGGAACTTGTGTTAGGAATCCATTGCCACAAGAATCAAGTCATTTGGAGCTCTATAGAAGGAGTTATGGTCAAAAGAAACAACCAAGTTTATGATTGATTTCCAGTTGAACCTAGTTTGGAGCGAATTCCATAACTCTTTCTAGAAAACTCGGATTCCTTTCGTTTTTGTGTCATTGGCAAGAAGACATATAGATATACAACTCTTATTAGAGGCCTCAAAGCAAGATTCGGCCTCTAAAATGGTCAAACATCACAATTTCCCAAGTTGTCCCGTGAATGTCTGTTAAACGGACATGCATGTCCGCTTAACGGACATGAATCGACAAAACAGCCCCATTTCACCCGAGAATGTCTGTTAAACGGACTCCCATGTCCGTTTAACAGACACACATTGCCCTTAGGGTGTTTTTCCACCTGAGACGGTCCGTTTAACGGACTCACATGTCCTTTTAACGGACATACGTCCCCCATGCATTCTCTAAAACTTCTTTCAAGCTTCCGACACCTATTCTATCATCCAACATACCCATATTCATCTCAAGTTCATTTCTTTTAACATCAAACCACTTCATAACAATACAAACATCAATCTAATTGCATTAAACTTTCAATCCTCATGCATATCATTCATCAAAATCCATTTCCATCTAATTCTACATACTAAACACTTCAAACTCAACAAGCATTCATTCACCTGAGAATTTTACATAGAAACATTTCAAGTTGACTCAAACATCTATTCCCAATCCATGTCTTCATACACTCTTAAATAAAACAAAATTCTAGCTAGTTCTTCACAACAAATTCAAAATTCAATTTCCTAACTTCATACCAACATTAGAACTATACAAGTGGGACTCACTTAATAATCAAGCTATTGCAAACTCATCTAATCCATCTTATGCCTCAATCTTCACTTCCACTTCTTTTCCAATCATTTACTCACTACCTAGATCAATTCAAGATATCATTCACAACATTTCATAACCCATCATTTGACACAATCAAAACAGGGCATATATGAATTTATTCATCCACTCTCTCCTCTCACACATCATTCAACTCTCTAACTTTCTCAATACACTTCCATGATGTTAAGATTCAACATATACACTTAAAACACAAGTATGAACAGCTCAAGTTGAACACATACACAAATAACACTCAATCATCTCATCATGCTAGCTTCAATTTGTACTATAACCATAACATAAAACATAGAACACAATACTTACTTGATTTAGCCACTAAGTCTTCAAGTTCTCCAAGAAAATTACCAAGACCTAATTTTCACCCATCACCATCGATCATCATCATCCAAGGGAAAGGGTTGGCTTTTCTATATGAAGAGTAAGAAGAAGAGAGCAAGATGAAAGGACAAGGAAGAGATGAAACTAGGCTTCAAGTTGAAGAAATCACAACACATGAACAAGAGGGAGAGAAAGCCACGAAGAGGAGGAGAAAAATCACTAAAGCAAGACTCCAAATAACATATGAAGAGAGGGTGTCATGAGTGGCAAGAAGGATAGCTTAAATGCAATATATACTTAGGTTAATAACAAACAACACATGGCTATGCTAATGCCATGTGTCAAGCTCCCTATAACCCCTCTCCATTAATCAATTTCAAGCCCAATTTCCTATAAATTCCACTTGTCAAAAATTCCTATAACCATATGTCCAAAATTCAATACCATAGACAATAAATTCTACTACCAGTTATCAGTTAGTTTGCCACTCGGCATTTTTCCTAGTCCGGGATTTATCCCCGAAAAATTTAAGAAAAAATCCTAAAATTCTCCAAAATTATAAAATCAATAATATCACTCTCCAAATAGAATTTCAAAATCAATAACCTACAATTCTCAAAACATTCACTCATAAGTAAGACCAAATCTACCGAGAAAGTCAATGTATGCATGTACAATTATTTCCATGTTCAACAAAATCATTTTTCATAGTACAAGTATGTCACAAAATGCATGAACATACAATTGCATTATTAAGCTCTCACAAACCACCCATATTTTCCTATTTTACCCTTCCCGCTGGTACCAGGATGTTACAACTCTTCCCTCCTTAAAGAAATTTCATCCTCGAAATTCTTACCTATTTGCTCGAATAGGTGGGGATATTGTCTCTTCATATGCTCCTCTGTCTCCCAAGTTGCTTCCTTAGTTGAGTGGTTCCTCCATAAGACTTTTACCAATGGAATGACCCGGTTTCTCAACTGTTTAACCCGTGATCCCACAATCTTGACCGGCTTCTCAACATAACTTAAATTACTAGCAACCTCTATCTCTTGAGCCGGAATCACATGAGTTGGATCCGATCGATATCTTCGGAGCATACTCACATGGAACACATTATGCAATTGAGACATATCATTCGGTAATGCTAACTTATAAGCCAATGGTCCAATTCTTTCAATGATTTCATATGGACCAATGTACCTATGGCTCAACTTACCCTTCTTACCGAATCTCAAAACTCTTTTCCACGATGACACTTTTAGGAACACTCTATCTCCGACACTGTATTCCATATCCCTCCGGTGCTGATCCACATAGCTCTTTTGTCTATCCTGAGCTGCTTTAATTCAGCTTCGGATCAACTTAACCTTATCCACCGTATCTTGTATCAATTCTGGGCCCTCTAACATCCTCAATCCCTCTTCATCCCAATACAAAGGTGACCGACACTTCCTTCCATACAATGCTTCGTAAGGTGCCATCCCGATACTACTGTAGAAATGATTGTTATAAGCAAATTATATCAATGCAATGTATTTATCCCAAGCTCCTCTAAACTCCATTACACATGCTCTGAGCATATCCTCGACAGTTTTGACTGTCCTCTCACTCTGTCCATCTTTCTGAGGATGAAAAGTTGTACTAAAGTTCAGCTTAGTGCCCATAGCTGACTGTAAACTTCTCCAGAACCTCGAAGTAAATATGGGATCTCTATCCGAGACTATAGACACTGGAATACCATGCAGTCTTACTACTTCACTCACATACTTCTGGGCCAATTGATCAAGTGAGATGTTCTCCCTTACTGGTAAGAAATGAGCCGATTTAGTCAACCGGTCTACTATGAACCAGATTGCATCATGTTGCCTCGGAGTCTTAGGCAATCCCATGATGAAGTCCATTGTGATCCATTCCCATTTCCACTCCGAAATGGGAAACGAATGCAGTTTTCCTACTGGAGCCTGATGCTTCGCTTTCACCTGCTGATAAGTTATACACTTAGACACATACTCCGCCAATTGCTTCTTCATTCCAGGCCACCAAAAATGTTGCTTCAAAGTGTTATACATCTTGGTAGTACCAGGATACATAGCATAGGTGGTCATATGAGCTTCCTCAAGAATTTCCTTCCTCAGATCATCCACATTAGGCACACAAAGCCTTTGCTTCAAACATAATGTCTCATCCCTTAACTCAAATTCAGAATCCGAATTTGCCTTCACTTTCTTTATAAGCTTCACCATATCAGGGTCTTTATCTTGAACTTTCTTGATTCTATCATGCAGCATTGGTCTTAATTTCAAAGTAGCAATCAAAGCTCTATCATGTTCTAGATTCAATTCCACATTCAGAGCTCTCAAATGTATCAAATTAGGTAACCTCGATAACTGCATCTGTGCTGCACTAAGATTCGACTTTCTGCTCAAAGCATCTGCCACCACATTAGCTTTCCCCGGATGGTACTCAATAGTGTAGTCATAGTCCTTCAGTAACTCAATCCATCTCCTCTACCTCAAGTTCAATTCCTTCTGACTCAACAAATATCTTAAACTCTTATGGTTAGTGAATATTTGAAAAGTCTACCTATATAAATAATTTCGCCAAATCTTTAGAGCAAAGACCACTGCAGCTAGCTCTAAATCATGAACTGGATAGTTAATCTCGTGAGGCCTTAATTGTCTCGATGCATAGGTGATCACCTTGCCATGCTGCATCAAAACACATCCCAAACCCTTATGCGAAGCATCGCTGTATACTACATATCCTCCAGTCCCTGATGGAATAGTCAACACCGGTGCAGTAGTCAACCGATGTTTCAGCTCCTCAAAGCTCTTCTGACACTCCTCATCCCATCTAAACACTACATTTTTCCTCAGAAGTTTTGTCAGAGGGGCCGAGATCAACGAAAACCCCTCGACAAACCTCCGATAATAACCAGCTAATCCTAGGAAGCTTCAGATCTCAGACACATTTCTCGGAGCTTCCCAATTCATCACTGCCTCTATCTTCTTAGGATCTACTTGTACGCCATCTCCAGTTACTATATGTCCCAAGAACATAACTTGATTCAGCCAAAATTCACACATACTGAAGATAGAATTTGGCATACAATTGCTTTTCTCTCATAATCTGCAAGATAACTCTTAGATGCTCAGCATGCTCCTCTCTGCTCTTCGAATACACTAAGATATCATCGATAAACACAATCACAAAACGATCAAGGTAGGGCTGAAATACCTTATTCATCAAGGCCATAAATGCTGTCGGGGCATTAGTTAACCCGAACGGCATCACTAAGAACTCGAAGTGCCGATACCTACTCCTGAATGCACTCTTAGACACATCGGCCTCCGCTATCTTCAACTGATGGTACCCTGACCTCAAATCCAGCTTAGTAAATACCTGAGCTCCCTGTAACTGGTCAAGCAAAGCGTCAATTTTAGGAAACGGATACTTATTCTTCACTTTCACCCGATTCAGTTGCCTATAATCGATGCATAATCGCAAAGTCCCATCCTTCTTCTTCACAAAGAGCACTGGAGCTCCCCAAGGTGAAACACTGGGCTTTATGAAGCCCTTTTCTAGCAATTCTTGAAGTTGAGTCTTCAACTCTTTCAGTTCCACAGGTGCCATCCTATATGGAGGAATAGATATAGGTGCAGCACCTGGAACTAGATCTATTGAGAACTCTGTTTCCCGATCTGGAGGTAAACCAGGTAACTATTCGAGAAACACATCCAAAAACTCTCTCGCCACCGGGATGTCTTGCACACTCTGATCAGCTCTAGTATCAATGATGTGGGCTAGATAAGCCTCGCATCCTCCCCGCAACAACCTTAATGCACTCATAAAAGAGATCATCCTAGCTGGCAGTGCTTGACTAACTCCTCTGAATACAACTCTCGGTTGACCCGGAGATTCTAGGATTACCTCCTTGGTATAACAGTTCATGATAGCCCTATGAGCAGTGAGCCAATCCATGCCTAGAATTACATCTATTTCCCTCAACTGCAATATTATTAAGTTTGCCTCTAATTCTGCTTGATCAATCCTAATCAAACACCCCTTACACACCTCTCCTATCACTGTAGTACTGCCTAATGGCGTACTCACCTCTAACCCATACTGTAAAGACTCCCTATCACAATGCAGTCTACATGCCAAATGCGGTGCGATAAAGGAGTGTGTGGATCCTGGATCTAGCAGTGTAAATGCTTCCAAATCATAAATGAGAAGCACACCTACTACCACGTCTGGAGAGTCTTGGGCCTCCTGCCTTGTCATGGCATAGACACAGTCTGGGGATCATGCGGTGGTGCCCGCCCTCGATCCTCATGGAAGAACCTCTAGCTCTTCCTCTAAATCTACCTCGGCCTCTCTGTCCAGGTCCACCCCCTCTACTCTGCTGAACTGTCGTAGCACTTCCCGATCCTGATCGACCACTGATAGCAGACTGTGCCCCCAAAGTAGCTGGGCAATCCCTGACCTGGTGGTCTATGGAGCCGCATTTGAGGCAATCTCCAGTCAATTGCCAGCACTCACCACTGTGTCTCTTCTCATAATATTCACAAACTGGAGGCTAATTCTGTCCTATCCCTCTTCCACTACTAATCTGTGTAAACCTGCCCCTCTGTCCAAACCCTATCTGCCTGGATCTACCTGAGGTTTTAAAAGTTCTGTCCTGGCGCTTACTGTAGCCCCTACCAGAACTGCCCTGAGCCTCACTAGGCCTCTTTCCTCGGGACCATTTCCCAGTCTCAACTCACTTCTCCCTCATCAACTGTTCAATTCTGACCGCAGCAGCTCTCAACTCAATAAATGTTCCCATATCCGTCCTCGCCAACCTAGTTCTGATCTTCATGTTCAATCCATTTTCAAATCTCCTACACTTGTCTGTTTCTGTAGGGATCAATGCAGTGGCATATCCCATCAATTCATTGAACCGCACTTCATAATCAGCCACTGACAGCCTACCTTGCTTCAATTCTAGGAACTCCTGCATCTTCATGTCCAGATAAATCTTGGGCATGTAATTGTCTCTGAAGACCCTCAGAAAATCTGCCCACTTCAACTAGCAAGGCTTGGTGGTATTGCCCGGGACAGTCTTCCACCATTGATAAGCTGGGCCTTGCAACAAAGACACTGCATAGTCAAACCTTTCATCAGGCTCGCAGTCTATCTGGTCAAAGACCCTTCCGGTCCTCTCTAACCATCCCTCAGCCTCTGCAGGGTCTGTGCTGCCGTAGAAGTCCACAGCTCCCTGCTTTCGCAGCCTATCATACCTCCTTTCCCTTCTCTCGGGAACTCTAGGAGGCATCTCCTCTGATCAAGGCACCGAGGACTCTCTACTGGCTCCTACCAATCCAAGGTCAGCTGGTTGATCCACTTGATCACCTAGAGCGGATGACCTATAACACACAATAACTTCCATCATTTTCTGCATTGCTCACTATAGTTCATGCCTAATATCCTATATGTCCCAACAAATGCCAACCATGCTCTGATACCACCTAAATGTAACGCCCCCTCACCAAAGAGTACGCATCGGGATGCCCGAAGGTTATTTCGATACATACCCCATGATAAGAGCACGCTATGTTCATACACTACAGTCCCTTCCTATGGCATCATAACATTCATTACTCATTAAGAATTATATGAAAATCACAATATTGTTAAAACTTCCTTTTTCCTCATTTCATTCCTCAAAATCAAAGGTCTACACTGTTTTTCATCCCTTACTACAGGTACAATCACAAGGCTTAGTACAAAAGTACTACACAAAAGAATAAATAATTACAATCTAACTAAGTCACTCCAAAAAGATTCCCAGCTGACCGACCTTTGAGCCATGGCTTCACTTTTCCAACTCAATCTACACTGGTAGTGGAGCCACTCAGAATCTAACGTCGTCTCTTGGTCCTGAAAAATATGTTGCAATTTTGGGTGAGTTTGCGAACTCAATGAGAAACCATCATCGATGGTCCACCCAATTCATGCAACACTCAAGTGATTCACAGATATATAATCATACATTCAGAAGTACTACATGATGGTACTCAAATAGATCACAATCACTTCACATAACATTTAGAGCACAAACTTGCATTTCACATCAATCTCACAATTTTATGAATACATAAGCCAACTTACCTTTCAACCCATCAAACACACTTAATAACATGCACATGAAATGTTCATGAGACCCTTTTTCCAATTATTATGTTGTTGAAATCGAGTGCCTGAACTGTCCCGTATCTATTTAGATACCGAGCTCATTAATCGATGAGCCAATGGCTCTGAATCACTTTCGAGCTTGAGGCTCGTTTTTACTCGTTGAGCTTTAAGCTCTAGCGGTAGCTACTCAGGTCCAACTGTCATTATCTGATTATGCATTTTATGAATGGAATGCATGGAACAGACTTCATCACAATATGAAGCACATAGGGCTCAATTTCACAATACCATGTCACAATCAATTCATATATCCCAATTGTCACATCAAAACAAATATTTCACAAATATCAGAAACAAGCAATTCACAGAGTGCATCGATTCACAACCAATTAACACGTCTATGTCAAATCTCCCATTACTTCGGACCTTCTGTCCGGAATTCCCAACACATATACAAACAGAATTCCCACCATTATCACCACAATAGCCATATAATAATTGAGCATACCATCTAGTTTACTCACCACTGCTCCCAAAGCTAGTGCCTAGAAGGTCCGGCAACGTCTATGGGTTGACGTTTCAGTCGCTCCTCTATAACCAAATAACACACATATATATATCACAATTTGCACAAGTATCGATGTTTAATAATGCACATGAATGGAAGGAAAGATGCACAATACATGCATGACAATTTCGGGTATCATTCCATCACTTTCTTTGTAAAGCCATTCTTAAAACAAAACTCATCTTTTTCTAAATCACACTTTCGGGTCTATGATTCGTACTAACATTGGTAAGTGAAGATAACATAATTTGATCACACTCTCTAATAGAAAAAATGTTCCTCTATGCCTTATGATTTTATTGACCCCAAAATCACTCAATTTGGCTTAGAAGATTGGGGGATATATCTCACACATTGATAGACTGTTTAAAGTGTACTAAACCCGATTCCATCTAGCATTTGATCATCCTAGGAATTGAATCACAATTGAACTTCTTCATATGATTTGTAGCCCTATATCTTAAATTTACTAAAAAGAAAGAATCATCTTATTTGGAATCTTATAGCTTTAGATATAAGCAAAACATTGAACTCTATTCAGTAAAACTACTCCCATTGACAATGTTCCAATAGACTCTCACACTTGCATTTAATCAATCTCTTTCAATTCGATTCCAATTAATACAAATTTTTGTCAAGATAAAGGCAATTGTGTTAGGAATCCATTGCCACAAGAATCAAGTCATTTGGAGCTCTATAGAAGGAGTTATGGTCAAAAGAAGCAACCAATTTTATGATTGATTTCCAGTTGAACCTAGTTTGACGCGAATTCCATAACTCTTTCTAGAAACCTGAGATTCCTTACGTTTTTTGTTTCATTAGCAAGAAGACATCTAGATATACAACTCGTATTAGAGGCCTCAAAGCGAGATTCGGCCTCTAAAATGGTCAAACATCACAATTTCCCAAGTTGTCCCGTGAATGTACGCTAAACGGACATGCATGTCCGCTTAACGGACATGAATCGACAAAACAGCCCCATTTCACCCGAGAATGTCCGTTAAACAGACTCCCATGTCCGTTTAACGGACACACACTGCCCTTAGGATGTTTTTCCACCTGAGACGGTCTGTTTAACGGACTCCCATGTCCATTTAACGGACATACGTCCCCCATGCATTCTTTAAAACTTCTTTCAAGCTTCCAACACCTATTCTATCATCCAACATACCCATATTCATCTCAAGTTCATTTCTTTTAACATCAAACCACTTCACAACAAATTCAACATTCAATTTCCTAACTTCATACCAACATTAGAACTATACAAGTGGGACTCACTTAATAATCAAGCTATTGCAAACTCATCTAATCCATCTTATGCCTCAATCTTCACTTCCACTTCTTTTCCAATCATTCACTCACTACCTAGATCAATTCAAGATATCATTCACAACATTTCATAACCCATCATTTGACACAATCAAAACAGAGCATATATGAATTTATTCCTCCACTCTCTCCTCTCACACATCATTCAACTCTCTAACTTTCTCAATACACTTCCATGAAGTTAAGATTCAACATATACACTTAAAACACAAGTATGAACAGCTCAAGTTAAACACACACACAAATAACACTCAATCACCTCATCATGCTAGCTTCAATTTGTACTATAACCATAACATAAAACATAGAACACAATACTTACTTGATTTAGCCACTAAGTCTTCAAGTTCTCCAAGAAAATTACCAAGACCTAATTTTCACCCATCACCATCGATCATCATCATCCAAGGGAAAGGGTTGGTTTTTTTTTAAATGAAGAGTAAGAAGAAGAGAGGAAGATGAAAGGACAAGGAAGAGATGAAACTAGGCTTCAAGTTGAAGAAATCACAACACATGAACAAGAGGGAGAGAAAGCCACGAAGAGGAGGAGAAAAATCACCAAAACAAGACTCTAAATAACATGTGAAGAGAGGGTGTCGTGAGTGGCAAGAAGGATAGCTTAAATGCAATATATACTTAGGTTAATAACAAACAACACATGGCTATGCTAATGCCATGTGTCAAGCTCCCTATAACCCTTCTCCATTAATCAATTTCAAGCCCAATTTCCTATAAATTCCACTTGTCAAAAATTCCTATAACCATATGTCCAAAATTCAATACCATAGACAATAAATTCTACTACCAGTTATCAGTTAGTCTGCCACTCGACATTTTTCCTAGTCCGGGATTTATCCCCGAAAAATTTCAGAAAAATTCCTAAAATTCTCCAAAATTATAAAATCTTTAATGTCACTCTCCAAATAGAATTTCAAAATCAATAACCTACAATTCTCAAAACATTCACTCATAAGTATGACCAAATCTACCAGGAAAGTCAATGTATGCATGTACAATTATTTCCATGTGCAACAAATTTATTTTTCACAATACAAGTATGTCACAAAATGCATGAACATACAATTGCATTATTAAGCTCTCACAAACCACCCATATTTTCCTATTTTACCCTTCCCGCTGGTACCGGGATGTTACATTAGTTGTTGTAATTTACATACATAATTGCCTTTGATCGATATTCTATTTCAGTTTTTACAAGTATAGATTATAGTTTGCTGCCTTTTGGTTTTTCCAAGTCACAACTCACAGTAGCTTAACCAAAAATGACGCAAACTACTTAAGGATTGTACTATACTGAAATGATTACTATCCTAATTAACATGAAAATAACTGATAACTTAGAAGATTTACAGTTAGAAAAAAATAGAAAATATTGAAATATACTTTGGTTGATTTTTATGTATACCTTATTCAAATCCAATAATCTTTATAACAAAAACAAAGTATCATGCATATCCCATATTATTAAATGTAAGTTAACGATATAGAAATGTTCTCACTGTTATAATTGCATCCTTATCATAGTGATGATAAATAGGTTAACCAAACTCCTTTATATAAGTAGTGATCATAAATAGATTGCCTTTTTGGTTGTATATAGTCTTTAATTAATGAAATCAATTACCTTTCCAAAAAAAAACCCAAACTCCTTTAGCCTTTCAGCGATTTTTACATTTTATTATCTCAAAACTTACTTTAACCTATAATATATCTTTTCAATGTAAACGTATCCTTACAGTTGCATTGGTATATCCATTGGTTGTTAACATATATAATTCTAAGTCTAAGAAATATGTATTAAACCTCAATAACAAAAAACAATCCATGTATATCAAATTTGGCTAATTGTGAGAATCTCTACGGACCTTCTATTCAGTAATATCGTATGGAAACGAAACAAAATTTATACCTATTCAAAAACAATTAAAATACATCCAATTTAGCTATTAGTGAGAATTTTTCTGCATAATCAACCACTTCTATTTGGTAATATCCTTTGACAATCAATCGGACCTTATACATGTATATACTTCTATATAAATATACTTATCATTATATTTATTAAATTCACCAATGAAATGAGAGCAGCAGTTAGAAACACCCCAAGTATACCTAGTCCCCAATTAAGGAACCACATAGGATATAAACCTTAACATAGTGAACTTGTCAAACATGCTGCTAAGCTTTGCCCAAACTCTGTTCAGGATGTAAAGTAAGCAGAATTTCAAATGTTCTTCATATTACATTTGTTATTTCCTGATGTCACATACTGTTTTACCACCATGTACAGTTTTTCATTAAGATGATTATTTTTATGTGTCTACATTTGTGGAAACTCGTTATGTGGTATGCAGTTTTCTCCTTCTCATTGCAATAGAAGTCTAGTAAGCATACAACCTGTAACTTATAAGGTTTAATTTTAAGTCATATTAAGGAATGATAAGAAATTTTAGCATATAATGTGAACAAAATCCAAGTTATATTTACATTAGCTCTATTATGGATGTGGTTATATATCTAACATTATATTTAGCCAATTTCTTGTATAATTTTGCAATAATAGAGAATGCATTGACTGCCACTTGACTCAATCTTCATTGTCTTAATCCTTTATTTTATTAGTCACCAATCTTGAAAGTTAAAATGCATATAGATACTAATAGAGTCCACAACTCGATAACTAATTCATGTTCGATTAATCAAGACAAATAGATTTAACTTAAGCAAACTGAAGACCAAATAGAAACTGTCAGAGCCCATAACTCGATATAGGTTATTCTTGTTTCAACAAGCAAGACAAATAGATATAGGTTAGTTATATTGCATGCATACAATATGCCACTAATGTATGAATAGGAAAAGAGGTATACAACAATATAATGGATAGAGACATGACAATGAGATAGCATCGTTCAATAATTGACATCTTACTATTCTATACATATTTCCAAATCTTACTACTCTATACATATGTATGAATGTAGTTTATGATCATTATATTGTTTTCTCTTTGCAGACATTTTGTTTTACAAATTTGGAGTAAATGGATCATGATCATATAATTAAGTGTCTAGCTTTGTTTAAGATTTTGAAACGGCAATTGGAACTGATGAGAATGGTCATGTTCATATGCTTGCATATATACACCAAAAAATGGCGTAGAAGTGAAAATGCAAGAGGTAGTAAGGCATTGACAGTACCAAATCGGAAAGCCACTATAGATAGGATTTTGCATGAGGGTGATAGGAATAGCCAGTAGGATTTAAGGATAGACAGTAATGCATTTACATTGTTATGTGAGATGCTTCAATTCAATGGTGGGTTGACGAATATGGGTCATGTGCCCATTGAAGAAAAAGTTTTAATCTTCCTTAGAATATTAGCACAAAATGAATCTAATAGAGTATTGCAAGTTCGGTTTATGAGGTCTGGAGAGACAATAAGTAGGGTCTTCCATAGTGTGTTAAAGGTTATAATCAAGCTTCAACATCTGTTGTTGGTCAAGCCCATACCAACTCCTAAGGATTGCACAGATAGTAGATGGAAATGGTTTAAGGTTAGTAAACCATTTTCTAATTTAGCGAAAATACATTTTCTAATTTAGCTTCATTAAATTAGTTAACCAGAAATTTGTTTTGTTTGGTATTTCAAACAAAGGGTTGCCTTGGTGCTCTAGGTGGGACCTACATAGACATAATAGTTCCCCACACAGACAAGCCCATATACTAAGGTAGGAAAGGGAGAATATGCACTAATGTGTTAGGAGTGTGTGACAAGAACTTGAACTTTGTTTATGTGCTTACGGGATGGGAGGGTTCAGCAGCGGATTCAAGAGTTCTGCATGATGCTGTCAGTAGGCCTAATGGACTGCAAGTTCCCAGGGGTATGTAAGAAACGAATTGGCAGAAATTTGTAATTTGTTTTTTACCGTATGATAACATATACAAAAGTAATAGTGTCATTTTCTTATAGGAAATTACTACTTAGTAGATGCTGGCTATACCAATGGTCCTAGTTTTCTTGCACCTTTTAGAGGCACAAGATACCATATTCAAGAGTGGGCAAAAGATAGGAGGGCACCTAGGAATCCAGAAGAGCTCTTTAATAAGAGACACTCGTCTGCCAGAAATGTAATTGAACATGCATTTGGTTTCCTAAAAAAAGATGGAAAATCCTAAGAAATCCATCTTTCTATCCAGCATCCACTCATGTGCACATCATTCTTGTATATTTCCTTCTGCACAATTTCATTAGATTGCATATGAGTGTTGATCCAGTAGAGCTTTCTGATATTGAACCTGAGGAAATGCCAATTGGGGAAGATGCAACGTTACCTAAACTTTTGGATCGTGTTGAGACAAGTAATGAATGGAGTCAATGGAGAGCGGAATTAGCTAACAACATGTTTGATGAATGGAGAAGAAACCATTAAAATGTCGACTTTAATTTACTTAATAACAATTTGTATTGTATTGAGGGATTAAATTTGGTTGGCTTTCATTGTAACTGATTTGAGGCATTGATTAAATTTCTCTTTATAATCTTGACTCTCAATTGTAACTTTATTTGCACAAACACCATGAAATTGTTGTTCCTTTGTTTTCTTTGTACTTAATTAAATGTTTCGTTTAATTCCATATTGTCTTCATCATATTCAAACAAGTTATGTATAACATGGTAATGACTCATTGATGGAAATAGTTTGGGGTATGACATTGCATGGTTTAGGTGCAATGTCACAGGTTTGGACAGATAATGAGACAGACGCATTTATTACCTTCTTGGAGGAAGCAGTTGTTGGTGGACATAGAACTGACAATGGACAATTTAAGCCTGGGACTTTCCAATTGCTTGCTAGACTGATGGTTGAGAAGTTTCCTGGGAGTGGAATTGAGAAGAGGCATATACAAAATAAACATAAGAGGCTTAAGGAAAAATATCAGACAGCATATGACATGTTGCAATGTATTGGCTTTGGGTGGAATGAAAGCAAGCAATGTGTCGAGGTAGACAGCAAGCAAGTGCTTGACGAATGGATGAGGGTAGGTTGTGTAGCGCCCCCTCACCGTAGGGTACACATCGGGACGCCCGAAGGTCATTCCGACATGTATCCCACGATAAAGGTGCACCACCAGAATATTTCCACTAATAATCCACATGGCATCGCAATAAATAAAACCAAATATCAGAAATCAGTAACTTTTAAAATCCAAAATAATCATCGCATACCATCCAAGAGCAAAATAGACAAGTCTATCAGTCCCCTAAACAAAACCAAAAAGGAAACTGATACAAGCATCTATCCTAAGTCATCCTCAAAAGTCCAACCCAACTGACCGACCTGTGTGCCATCGCTTCTCTTGCCAGCACGCTCGCACGGCAGGAAAAGACTATCTCCGGAGCTAGGGGTCTACTATATCGATCCTGAAAAATTAGATGCAATTTTTGGGTGAGTTTGCGAACTCAGTGAGAAACCATCATCGATGGTTCACTCAAATCATGCATTACGCAAATTGCGTACAGCACGGCACAGTAATATTCAATTAACAGTATTACATAGCAATTTACAGTAGTCTATAACAGTTTGCAGTATCAAATAACAATTTACACTAACATATAACCATTTACAGTATCATATCACACTTTACAGTATTATGCAACAGTTCACAGTAGCATGTAACAATTTGCAATCTCTCATATCATTGCACAATTCAGTAAATTTGTAATTCAATCAGTCATGTATCTACAATGCATATGAGACTCTTTTCCAGTTATTCAGTGTTGTGCCCAAGTGTTCAACAAGATTGATGGGGACACGCTGTGATTTCTCCCCTCGGGCTCGAGGTCCGATCAAGATAAATGTTCGAGCTCGAGGCTCTTTTCAGTGATAATAGCACTTGGGTCACATTCCATTATCTGATCATGCATTTATGCATGCAATGCAGTGTTCAGTAATCTACAGTGTACGGCTATAAAAGCCCAGTATTACATTCCTCAGTATCATACAGTAATCCAATCCAATACAGTAGTCCAATCCCAAACAGTAGAAACATGTCATTCGATCATGTACATTTCAGTAATCATGTAATTTCACAGTGGCAAGTAATTCACATTGAGCATTTAGACAGTCAGGAATTTGAGAAACCAACTAGGTTACTCACCTGTAACTTCCGAGCTACTGTCTGGAAGTTCCAGCAATGTTCGTGGAATGACGATCCAACGGCGCCTCTATAACAGTAAAATACAGTCCCATTATTAGATGCTCAATTAAAACGATTCAGTAATGCAT
Source organism: Erythroxylum novogranatense (assembly GCA_029891385.1). Taxonomy (NCBI): domain Eukaryota; kingdom Viridiplantae; phylum Streptophyta; class Magnoliopsida; order Malpighiales; family Erythroxylaceae; genus Erythroxylum; species Erythroxylum novogranatense. Next base: position 26,202,441 of record CM057224.1, on the reverse strand, counting down.
ATGACTCAGTAGAATTATGTACAATGCATGCTCACGATTTTCCCGGCGCTAAAACCCAATTTAGAACTCTAAGACCCAATTTTATCTCTTCTCTTAATTGATCGACAATAATTGAGCCAATCCTAAAATTCAGTTCAATTTTCTCAATTCGTACTTCCTATAACAGTTCCCTATTCATTGGATCAAAACCTTCATTAAAAACCTCAATTAAAACTCCAATTGTCTCAATTCAATATTTAGGTCACACTATGAACCATAATTGACCTTAATCTCGATAAATCAATACCAATTAAATTACATTCTAACTCCCATAATTATCCTCAATCGTAGACCTCTTTTCCTAGTTCACAACGAATCGAGAATCACCTCAATCGGAATTATGCCAATCAACTAAAATCAGTCCAATCAGAAAAGCCCCTTCGCCGCGGCCAAGAGGCTCTCGCCGCGGTGTAAAACGGTTCGCTCGCCGCGGCGTCAAACACGCTCGTCGCGGCGTGCAGCTCCCAATTCCCTCGTCGCGACGTTCACTTTCGCCTTGACGCGGCGCGATAATCATCCGCTCGCCACGGCGCCTGGGTTCGCTCGTCACGACGAGAATGCAATTGCTCGTCGCGGCGAGGCCACCTGCAGACGTCGCGACGTGCGGGCGACTTCGTTTTCTCCGATCCGATTTTTCGCCATTTTTACACTTAAACCATCATTAACTCACTTCCAACTACCTTATCTAACTCATTAAATACCATAAATGCATCCAAAAACCATAAATAACAACATTAATGCCATTTAAAACTTACCAATCGAAGATCAATTCCACAAATCACCGTAAATCTCCGTAAACCCTAAATCTTTCAAAATCAACAATAACCCACTCCAAATCCTTCTCAACCTTCATCAAACACACTAAACCAGTTAGCCTAGCACAATGAGACGAAAACCATAAGGAAGAATCGACGAATCTCACCAATGGGGAAGGAATCGATGAACACCGTGGGAGAAGGAAGAGAAGAACGACAATGCCTTAGGAAAATCCCCAATTTCAAACCTAGCTATTTATAGACAAAGGTCTCCAACTCAGTCCAAATTTCAGTCTCAAAATTTCAATGGCTCAACATATTTATTTCCTAGCAGTATAACCCTAATTTTTCCATTGCCATTGGACAATTCTTTCAAGATTATCTGAATAATCGATTGATCACTCAAAAATTTTCGGTCCGCGCATTTTTGCCCGAATTCCCAGAAAATTTCCTATAAGCCACTATCAATTGTCAATCACTCTTAAACTATTCTAAATCAATCATTCGAGCCCAATTACTCCTAATTTTCTCAATCAATCATAATTCAGTCAGTTCTGTCAGTTTTCAATTCACAATCCGATCAATTCATACTCACAATTAAAATGCCGGAAAATCATGAATGCATGTACCTATGAATAAATGCATATGCAATAAGCCTGTTCCTCTATAATTAGAGGCCAGTAACATGCTCAATCAGTGAATGCAATGAAACCTATCAGTCTGACCCAATATTACCATAATACCCTTGCTAACAGTAACGGGATGTTACAGATTGTTTATATAGGCATGTTAATATATTATACATTGTGTATCATGCTAACAAACATGTTTAATTTTTTTCCAGAAACACCCTAATAAGTACTATACCCCTGGCAAGTCGTTCCCAATTTACCCTAGACTTGAATATGTTTTTGGAAAAGACAGAGCCACAGGTGCAGCTGCAATTGACCCTGGGGATACAGCTGCTCAGTTTGCGGCTGATGAGACTGACGGGGATGCACCAACAACTTCACCACCTCCTGCTGAGCCGTTGTTTGAACCAGTTCAAGCGGATACACCCGTTGTAACTGCTTCTGTTCATGCAACTGGATCTGTCACCTCATCTTCCAACACAGAGGGGAACCAACAAATTATAGAGAAAAGGAAGAATAGGGACAGTGAAGTGTTGGAAAGTATTGCTGCCACCTTTGCCTGTGCAGCTGACTGCAGTATTAAGAGTGCACAAACCATTACAGATGCTATTAGCGTGGGGTCACAAATTCTCCAGCTAGGTGACAAGCTTGTGGGATTGGGTTTCTCCACTGAAGAGGTTGTCAGGGCTCTCCACATCTTCTTAGTGAATCCTCATGCGGGGAATCTTTTTTGAGGTGCAAATGCAGCACAAAGGCAGGCTTATGTGCGGAGCCTATCAAATATGCATCATTGACTTTTTAATCTCTTGTTGTAATTTGTATGCTTATGTTAACTATAATTTGGACATGTATGATGGTAACTATGCATTGAACTTTACGTATTTGTGCTAGTACCATGTGATGTTGACTGATAAGATCATATATTTTGGACTGTATTTGTATCTCTGTTTACCAATGACGAATGGTAAGGTTTTAAATTATTTAATGTTTACAGTTTTTGTACGTTTATGAATGGTTATGATATTAGTCATTTGCAGGTACAGGTATAATATGGGCAGGTTCAACTTCTATGTTGTCTTCGTTGGACGTCAAGTAGGAATTTTCACCAGTTGGGATGACGTCAAATTGCTAACTGAAGGCTTCCCAAATGCTAGATTCAAGGGATTTCGAACCTTGGTTGAAGCAGAAACTTCTTATGCCATGGATCGAAATAGGACTAGTCGTCCAAACGACAAAATTCGACTAACCGCCAATGAACCCTCACCAATCCAGCTTCCATTTTCACTGCCAACATCTCAACAACCACATGCAACTGAACCCTCACCAATCCCGCTTCCATTTTCACTGCCAACATCTCAACAACCACATGCAACTGAAACATTGAACCAAACTTTGGCATGGAGTCAAGCATTATTCCTATTTGCTATTGGGGTCATTTTCGGCATTATTATTAACGAAATTTTCAATAAATTTTAAGGCTTCAATGTATTTAAAGCCATGAATGCTTAGATGTTGTTTAAAGTATTATGTATTAGAATTTCTTGGTTGACGACGCTATTTGAACCTATTATGTAATTAATTCTATTAATGTTTAGATGTTTTGTTAAATTATTTTGTCCTAACTAATGTTTATAATAATAATCATAATTATAAGAAGATAAATAATAGTCATAATTACAATAATAATAATAATAATAATAATAAGTACAAAATAATATATAGTAATTGATAATAGAAGTAATGACAATAATTAATAATAGTAATAATTATTATTTTAGTGTTATTTCAAATTTTATACTAAATCTTACTAATAACAACAACAATAATTAATAATAATTATAATAACATATTTAATTTTCTATAACAAATATCATGCTAAAATAAGAACATCAACAAATACTAGTCATTGTAGGTAATAATAATAATAATAATAATAATAATAATAATAATAATAAATATTAATAATAGGTCATAATAATATTTATAATACTAATAATAATAATAATAATAATAATAATAATAATAATAATAAAACATAATACAAATAATAATAATAATAATAAAATTAATAACATTAATACGTAACTATATTAATAATAATAGCAATAATATCAATAATATCAATAATGTTAACAAAATAATACTAGTAATAATATTAATATTAATATTAATATTAATATCAATAATAATATTATTAAACATAATAATAATAATAATTATTATTATTATTATTATTATTATTATTATAGTAATAATAATAATAATTTTATAATAATATTAATACGTTATTATAATAAGAATAATAATAACAATAATACAAAATAATATTAATAATATTAACAAAAATAACAATAGTAATAAAATTAATATAATAATAATAATATTATTATTATTATTAAACATAATAATAATAATAATAATAATAATAATAATAATAATGTAATCATAACAACAACAATAATATTATTAATAACAATAATAATAATAATAATAATAATAATAATAAACATAACATTGAATTACATCTACAATTATTATACAACTGCGCATTTCTGTCATCAACACTATTTTTTGTTCTGTCCCCGGCAACCAAACACATTTCTGTACTCATGACGAGGACAATTGTAGCACCCCACTCCCGTAAGACTCGAACTCGATATCGATGGTGATATCCGAGACCGTGCCCCGCGAGGGTGGCGTGCTACGCACTCGATCAATCAAAATTCAGTATACATTTTTTTAACACACATGGGAGTTAATAATCAGATGGGGGATAAGCCCTTTCCCATCATACAATTCCATTTACACAAATTCCCATATGGCCATTTGGCTTTTTTTTCAAAAACTTTTCACTAAACACAATTTTTAATAGTCATCCGGGCCCTTTCACGACTACAAACACTTGAGTCATTTCAAAATACAATTCATACGGAAATTTGCTGAAGAAACAATTTAATACAAAAATATAGACAAGCAATGCAGACGCGAATCGATCCCGACCTCTATCCTTCACTGAATGTCACAACAGACTCCGATTGACCTAACAGGGTATTCTTCTTATCCTGAAAAATAGTTGCAAATTTTTGGGTGAATCTTGCGAACTCAATGAGAAACCATCATCGATGGTTCACTCAATTCATGCATTACGCAAATTGCGACAAAGACATCACAAGAATATTCAAAATATCATATAGCAGTTCGCAATTTCTCATGTCATCACAGCACTCAGTAATTATCTCAAATCAGTTATCAAATTTGTATGTAATGCATATGTGACTCTTTTCCAGTGTATTTCAGTGTTGTGACCGAGCGCTTATTCAGTGACAGTGTTCAGTGGACGCGTCTAGGGAGTAGGAGAGCCCTCATGCAGGATGCACTAACCCCCCTCGAGCTCGAGGCTCGGTTCAGTAATAGTGTTCGAGCTCAAAGTTCTTTTCAGTATTAGTGGCAACTCAAGTCACAACGTTCATTATCTGTTTATGCATTTATGTATGAAATGCATATGCCCAATAATTCACAGTCATATGGCTGTAAAAGCCCATTTATCCCAATTTTCATAATCATGTAGCAGTCACATCCAATTTGTCAAAAGCAGGCATTTCAATCCTAATCATTCACATAATCATACAATTCACAATTGAAATCAGTTCACACAGAGCATTTAACAATCAGAAATTGAGAAACCAACTAGGTTTCTCACTATACGCTCCAGATTAGCATTTGCTTTCAATTTCTGGGAACGCATGAATGCGGCACTTAACCTGCACAACATATTTATGCAAGACACATATTGCACACTCATCAATAATTGCACACTAAAAAACATTCATTTATGCACAATTGTAGTAATAGACTATGTAAAATACACGCTTAATGACAATCCCGGGTCTATGCTCTAATATGTACTTTATGCTCATTCCCATTTCATAATTCATATACGTTTTATACACTTCATTGGTACATGATCGTTCTAACTTCTCCTTTCAATCTTTACCCTTTTCATAAGTCTAGCTTATTCAGAAGATTACACTTCAAGAACACTTGGTTACTCTATATCATAACTCAATTCCTCATCATCTCTTATCCATCCTCATATGATCTCATAATATCCAAATTCTATTTATAGTTTATCACTTCATACTTAAACACACTCTTAGGTAGGATTCTTTTAGTTTCTTGAGACAAACCAATTTCTCCTTTTCAATTTCAATTCAATAAAACCCTAAAACTCCAAAAATCACAATTAATGAAATCAACATAAATCAAGCACAATCTTAACCTACCCATAGTCCATCTAGGTTAGAAAACTTAAAACCTAGCTTAGAAACCCCAAAATCAAATGGGTTCTCTCAAATCTTCTTCTTCTACACAAACCCCTTTCTCTCTCTAGAACTTTTTCATTCACAAACCACAACCTATTTCTTTACCAATGTATGAAGAAGATGAACTTACCTTGAAAGCCTTGGTTTCTCTCATTTTTCTTCTTCTTTCTCCTTCCTTCTCTCTTCTTCTTCTTTCTCTACGACTCTCTCTCTCTCTCATCTCATCTTCTTTTATTCTTTTGCTCTCTTTCCTTGTAAGGGTCGTGCTCTACTCTTTTTAAATGAAAACTCTTATTGCCAGGTCATTAATGATTGATAAAAGACCCTAAAGCCCTTACTTGCATGCCATTAAAGCTTAACACTTAAGTAAACTTCCGAAATTGCCTTAAAAAATTGACATCTTGTCTTCTTATTTCGATCAGGTAAATGAAGTACTGTAACATAATTTTCTATATAGGGATATTCCTCTATGTCTTATGAATCCATCGCTTCAAGAATCAGATCGATCGGAGCTCTATATCTCAAAATATCTCAAAAATACTGAAATATGTTCAGTGGGAAACACCAGCTCATATCCTCTAAGAACACACTCACTGCACCTATCCCACCTTTTCCACTTAATCTTTCTCACTTCATTTCAGATAGCTTCGATATTTGGTGGAGATGAAGATAAAGGTCTTATGAATCCAATGGTTCAAGAATCAAGTCATTCGTAGGTCTAGAGAAGAAGTTATGGTCAAAAGAAGCAACCATGTTTATGACCTCAATCGTACTGAACCTGTTTCGGGGAAACAGCTATAACTTTCTGTAGAAATGTATGATTGAGGTGTTATTTGAATGATTCGAAAGAGGACATGAAGAGATACAACTTTCATGAAGGTATCAAAGGCCAAATCTTTCATCTGTGGGGTCAAAAATAAAAGCAAACAATGATGACGTCATTTTAAGACGATGATGACACCATCAGACGATACAGATTAGGAAAATTGCTATAACTTTCCCTACAGATACCGGATTAAGGATTTCTTTATATGGATAGAAAGATAATCTCAAGAGCTATAACTCTTATGAAGAACTCAAAGGCCAATTCAATCGTTTTAATGGTAGAAAATGGATCAAAAGGTAGCAATGTATAGTAACTGAGACGATGAACAGTAACTCAGACGGTCAAACTAAGACGTAAAAAGTCAACTGAGATGATGAACAATAACTGAGACGATGAACAGTAACTCAAACGGTCAAACTGAGAAGCAAAAATTCAACTGAGATGATGAACAGTAACTCAGACGGTCAAACTGAGATGCAAAAAATCAACTAAGACGATGAAAAGCAGACGAAGAAACCTCATAACTTGAAATTCTTGTATCTTTCAACTCTGATATCCAAACTTTACAAACTTTATACCATTGGAAAGATAAAAGAATTATCTAAAACTTTCCAGAAGGAAAATTTGCCACAATCCATCTTTATCAATCCCAAATTTGCCCTTAATGTCTGAAGACAAAGTTTTCATTCATACACCAACACTGCACCTAATTCTTCACTTCATGACAATATTTGGGACTCTTAGACACAGAATTGAAATTTGATGTCTTCATACAAAATATAGCCATATATCTCTAGATTAGTCCAAATCAAGAATCATCTCGTTTGGATTACTAGAAAAAACGTTGTGGCTACAAGACTGAAGCATATTCAGTGAACATTTTTCAGATCACTACCAATCTTGTCTCTAAATCTTTCCTTATCACAACTCATACCAAGATCACTCTTTCTACTCATTCTACTCCTTATTTTCAATAAAATCACATCTAATATCAATTATACCCGGAAGTTTTCAATGAATGCATGTACACTTCTTATCCGAAACATTACGTATTTTTGTACATATATGCTAACATGATGCATGAGCAAGAAAAATGCATTCCTTAGTCTTAATTTCTCTTTGAGCTCGCATGAACTGAAATTTCGGGTCACAATCCTTAATATGGGGACGGGATGTTACATTTCTCCCTCCCTTAAAAAAAATTTCGTCCTCGAAATTTTCATCTGATTGATCAATACAGTAGGGGTGACCATTTTTCATATGCTCCTCTATCTCTAATACACTTCATCACTTCCAAAAGAGCACAGTAGACAGACTCAATAAGTCTTTCAGTCACTCATTTAGCTATCGCACTCTCTTGACTGTTTCATGAGCATATTTCGGACTACTTACCGACTTATACTTCGTATATTGTCAATCTATCTCTGTTGATCATACCATTCTTTCAGAACCTGATTACATATGACAAATTATGAATCTAAAACCTCTTTCACCAATAACACTAATTAATAAAACTTTTCATATATACCAATTCATATAGCTTAACTTATCCTTTTCCAAATCTGAGCACATCTTACCAAGGTGATACTCACACAATCACTCCATCCTTCCTTTGACAGTTCACTTCTCTTTAATGTTAACACATTCAACTCTTATGTCCATTACACTATAGTCTCTAAATACGGTGTTGGTCCACCTAACTCATTTTTCTATCATGAGTCACTTCACTTTTATTTCAGATTCATCTCACTCACTATCATTATCTCACATTTATTATGGCCTTATATCATTTTAGGCCTTCTACATCTCAATGTTAGGGTGAATAACCACCCTTCTATCCTACTATGCCCATATCACTTCTAATGATACCACTATGACAATAATTGTGATACCTGCAGTCAATTCGAATTATGCCTCAATCTCATCTTCCTACAAACTCAAAAATATGAGTTTCGAGCATATTCCTAATAGTTAAAATTGTGGGTAGCTCAAACCTTCAACCACTTGTTTCTACATCTCTAGCAGCTAAGGTACAATCTTAGCATATCCCCACTAGGATGTTTATCTTAGGTTGTTATTTAGGCTTCTCTAACACTTTCTTTGCTCAATCATCCTAATCGGACATACGTACTTCTTATTTCAATCGCCAAATATCATCATTTTTTATTTTTTATTTTTTACTCGAAAGTTCAGATTCGATTCCACTTTTTCCGGGTGATTCACAATTTTGAATCTTTAGCTTTTTGGGTTCTTACTTCTTTCCAGTAGACTTGATCTTAAATTTCAATGCAACTAGCAACACTTTATTTCACCCCATATGCCATTCAATATTCTTCACTCCTCAATATACTAAACGTGGAAACCTCAATATCTAAATGTGTATTATTCCATTATAGAATTGTTTGTTCAGTGTGTCAGATTACACACTAATTTTACCAGTATAGCACTCATTTGTGCATTTCCTTCAAACTCAATAATTTCTTCAATCTTACATAATGTACATTTCAGAAATGGCTTTGTACATCTAATGTCTCCAAGATTTCAAAGCGATTTCTATCATAACGATTCTAAACCATGTATCAAAATTAACTCATAAGATTTTCATTATCATATGCACATCAAAACCCACTTTTCACTATTACAACAGATTGTATCTTAATTTCTTACGCGAAACTTCATTAAACATTGCACAATCTCCAAACCCAATTGATATTTTATCATCAGTGTCTTATTCTTCAAATATTCAAAACGCTTCTTTTTACTTTTCAAACACACTCAAAATACCATCTATGATCACAGTCACTAATTGATACAATTTTACTTAGATCACTTAAATCTTCAATATCATAATATCATTGGAGTATCATTAACTACAACAGAGATCACTCACATTTTTCCTTGTGTTAATTTCTTGCAATTCTTTATGTGACTAATTTTCCCCAATGAAAGTAATTTGTCTCATATCATTTTCAATCTCCCACTTGACTACTTGTCTCTAATGATTTTCTCTTTTCCTTCGAATTCCTTTAATTCACATCGGCTAACTCCAATGCCTATTCATTCGTATTAGTTCTTCCACACATATCAATTTATTTGAATGCTTCACTTTGTGTGTTGGTATTTCATTCCTCAGATTGAATTTGTATCTCCCAAACATATTTACATTGAATATAAGGGGGACCTATATTCTTCTCATATGTGCAAGAGTGTCACCTCAAATTTATAATCCACTCATGTAGTTGGTGTACACACTCTCAGTGGCCTATTCCACTTTTTATGCCTGAGTTCCTGCTTAGGATATGACTCCATTATTCACTTTTGACGTATTACATATTCATTTCTGATTTGTCTCTTCATTGATTACTCTTAAATCAAATCGTTAGATCAACTTAACTCAATTTAGGGAGATTCTTCTTTGAAAGAAGATTTCTTACAACAATCATCAATACTGTTCATAAAACCTCATCAATTAACTATTTTTCTTCATTACAATTCAGTCATCCTTTATACTTCGAGAAGATCAATTTCAACTATGCATAATATCTCAATAAGATTAATTTATGCCATAGCTTACATAATCAGAACATCCCTTGTAATGAGGCTCTGTAAGGCACTTAAACAATTTCATTTACTCTAATATCTTGGCATACATCGCCAAAATCATCACATCTTATCTGGAGAGGGATTCACATCGATTTACCAATTAGTAGCTTATACTACTAAGGACACTTTAATCCCATTTAATTCTAGATAACCTTTCTCTTTTTATGCCAGTTCTCAATCATGGGGATTCTTCTATAATCATGTCACTCTTTTTTTCCTCAAGCTCATCACCTATTGTCAGACCCCCGATCCCGGGAGCCCGACTGTCCCGGGATGTGAGCCCGAGTGGAGCCCATCCCCGAGACACTTGCCTTGCTGAGACCGTAAACTTGACACTCTTACTCTTACTATAGTACCATAGACGCCGAACCCGCTTTGAGCCCAACTTTCGTTGTCCCAAACCTTGCGCTTATAATCTTGCAGGATTCTTAATTGTAACTCCACCTTCGTGGCAAGCACACACCATGTATACACTAAAATCATGGGTTGACTTATTTATATAATTTGTAGCTTTATGTCTCAAGTTCTCCCTGAAACAAGAATCACCTTAATCGGAGTCATATAACTCAAGATACACTCCAAAAATCTAAGAGAGTTCATACCTGAAACATGCCCTCTTAACTGACCTTTCACTTGTTTTAGAACAAACTTTCTCAATTTAACTCCAATTGATACCGAATTTTATGGAGTGAAAGATATGTGTCTTATAAATCCAATGGTTCAAGCCTCACCTCATTTGGAGGTCGTATGAGGGAAATATGCCCAAAACAACGGACCATGCTCACTTCCGAAATCGAATCGAAACTCTTTTGGCGCGATTGCTATAACTTTTAATATATAGCTCCAAATGTTTTCGTTCTTTCAAAATATGAAAGTAGACATCTAGATATACAAATCTTATGAAGACTACAAAGGCTGATTCTATCTCCTACATTCTTCAGCGTCCTATTTTTCCATCGTCTGATTTCTATCATCTGGTTTTCTATCGTCTGATTTCTATCATCTGGTTTTCTATCGTCTGATTTCTATCTTCTGCTTTCTTTCCTTCTGCTTTTCTATCTTCTGATTTCCTTCCTTCTGATTTCTATCTTCTGATTTCCTTCCTTCTGCTTTTTATCTTCTGATTTCCTTCCTTCTGCTTTTTATCTTCTGATTTCCTTCCTTCTGATTTCTATCTTCTGATTTCTATCTTCTGCTTTCCTTCCTTCTGCTTTTCTATCTTCTGATTTCTATCTTCTGCTTTCCTTCCTTCTGCTTTTCTTCTTCGATTTCTATCTTCGCTTTCCTTCCTTCTTCTTTTCTATCTTCTGATTTCTATCTTCGCTTTCCTTCCTTCGCTTTTCTATCTTCGATTTCTATCTTCGCTTTCCTTCCTTCGCTTTCTATCTTCTGATTTCTATCTTCTGCTTTCCTTCCTTCTGCTTTTCTATCTTCTGATTTCTATCTTCTGCTTTCCTTCCTTCTGCTTTCTATCTTCTGATTTCCTTCCTTCTGCTTTTCTAGTAAGGATCATATCTTTTGACTCCGAACTCCAAATTTAGCAAACGATATACCCTTGGAAAACTCTAAACTCCTACTACAATCTTCATGAAGACTCATTGATCTAATTCATACCCGAAGAGGGTCTAATATTGAGGAGAAGTACTGTCAAATTTTAGAAAAATTTGACAGCACATCCCCCTTAAAATGCAACTACCCAATTTTCAATTCTAAGACTTCCACCTACATAAAACTCATCATACTACCTCATATAACATGATTAAACCCTAAGGTATCTTCAAACACCATTCGAAGCAATAGCCACACTCTTAATCATCTATCATATCCAAACTATAACAATGATTCAATTGTCTTAAACATACATGGATTTCTCAAAATACATTAAAACTGAACATTTTTGCTTCCATAATTCATTCATTCCATCTTCATCAAATCATGTCATATTCATACAATGCTTTAGTGGGCATTTCAAGCCCAATTACAATGAAGTTTCAAAATACAATATCTTCTCAAATGCAACTAAAGCATTGTTTTTCAAAATCATTTCAAAACAAAATCAAAAGAAAAACTTGAGTAAATGCCTTTAAGCTTGCTCCTGATCCCGCTCATTTCTCGAAAATTTTTTAGGGGTGAGCTTTAGCTCTCTGGGTAACACATTTATATTTATATATCAAGCAGTCCTATTAGTTATTCATACTTTTAGCAATCTTTCAATACAATCATAATACATGCATCATGCAATGTTCATCAATACTCAAACATAATTTCTCACAATTCAAACATTCATCATTCTTGCATTTTCATGTATTTACATATGAAACACATCAAATGGCTCGGTAAGTCCTTATTTTGGCAACCATATAGTCTCATTTCATGAGTCTATATGGGCAAATCTTTAGAGTCCAAAATGTTGGATCATCCTATGCCACAATCGGGCGGCCAGGGGCGAAGGCTTCATGGTCAACGTGCACGCTATAGTTCTTAGGACAATACCTTACCCACATAACATAGCAATCATGAATCATACAAGGAAATTGGACTGTTCTTATCCAATTCATTGTTTCTTTGAAATCATCTTTTCATACATCGTTCATGCCTTTCATTATATTCATTCAACAAGTTTCTTCATGACAGTTTCAATCATCATCAAGCATTTAATACACTCACATTCATCATTCCATCACACACATTTAATACAACAACCAAGTGATCAAAGCTCATTAATGTCATGCATTTATTTACATTTGTAGCTTATATACATAAAGATAAATATGAAACCCACCTTTTATCCTTGCTTAAACTTGCCTAAGGAAGTTCCTCTCCTTGTTCTTCTCCTCTTTCTTGTCCTCCTTCAAGCATAACAAGAAAATAACCTCATATCAACATAGGGTTTAGAAATTGTAATACCTAAAATCCTAAATCATGAAATTCATAAGAGAATCACTAGACCCATCTTATTCTTCATCTTTCTAACCAAAAACCCAAACAAAAACTTAACCTTAAACCAAGAACTTACCTTAAATCCTTAACCAACCAAGTGGTTTCTTGGTTCAAAGTGAAGCTTAGACTCTCCTCCACACTTTTCTTCTTGGACTTTCTTCAAAACCCACTCACTTTCATGGAAATGCCAAACCCTAACAAGCCTCTTCTTTCTCCTTTTCCTCCTCCTTTCACGACACTCTTCTTTCCTCTCCTCCAAATTTCGTTTCTATCTTCTTTTCCTACAAAATCACTTATCTCCTTCCTTATATACTCTTTTCTAAATTACTTAAGCCCAATAAGCCTAAGCCCAACTTACTTCCTTCTTCTTTCTTCTTCTTCTTTTTCATTTCTCCTCCTTACTTACTCAAGCCCACTAACTTTTTTCCTTCAAGCCCATTGCATTAAATTCCTCTCTTCTTTCTCACTTCATTTGGACCCAAAGCCCAATTAATACATTAATTACACCTAACTCACCTAAGTCTAACTAACATATTTAACTTCATAAATTCTTCACCTAACTCATTAATGCTATCATATATTAATTTATGACAACTTAATTAATGCTAATCTAACTTAATCAATTTAATCTAATCATGATTAATCCAAAAAAAAATTTTGGGGCTAACACCTATGCTAACATCATTAACAGTCTCAATTCTATTCCCAATTGATCATTACAAGTAGTCTCACTACTTACTTTATCTTGAACTTTGAACTATAGGGACTATAATCGGCACTTATTCAATAAGTCGCCAATTACTTCCTATGTCATCTTTACGCATATTGTTCACATATGCTTAATAATTTCACCCATGATGGTGATCTCACTATCAGATGTACACCCAAAATGACAGTTTAATCTGAACTCAACAACTTTTTCCTATATCACTAACATCATCTCATCTTCCAATTGTCATTTATTTTATCTTACACATCTTTATTCTCAATCATTTTATAATGGTAGGGGCAAAACCCATATGAAGCTTAAATCTCCACTCCACCGACATATTCTCACAATGGATCTTAAACTCTTATATCGATAATCACACAATCATTCTAAGTCCAAGTGCAACCTTTCAAGTTCATATCAACTTAACTTATATACTTTCATCTTATTATTTCTACTTATGTCCTTCTTTTTCTTTCAACAATCCATGACAATGTATTCACATTCATATCACATTTGAGGACATATCACCCGATTGTAATTTCGATTTCATATTCACTAATACTTCCATCGATACAATTACACTGAATATTTATCTATTATATCCAAACCCAAATCCGACTGTTTTGAAGCATAACCATTATGAATTTTCGTTCTCAAACTATCTCCTTATACAGAATTACAAACTCTTATCACAATACTCACATAACCGTTTCGATTCCAATTTCACCCGTTTATGGTCATAACAGTTTTATGATTTCCTTTCATTCTGTCTTTACACATTAGTCTCCTCATTTCTATTCATATTCTTATTTTCCTCAATCAATTCCTGGCAATATGCCGATTCACACTTATTTCACCCCCAAAGAATATATCACCTTCAAGGATATGCACCCTTTTATAGGGGACTCTCATCTATCATGCAAAACCAATTACTATTTCTCATTTTCAAAATTTCCACAAACCTTATTTTCTCACATTCAGTCAGATCATCATTTCTCTCAATGCTTCTAACAACTCAAAATGTTAAGGAATGCTCATGCATGTGACTCATACTGGGGATCAGTTGCCGTTGTCTGCTATAACATGACTAATATGCATATGATTTAACACATATTTCAGAATGCCCATATAAGATTGTACTTCTGGGCTTTGATACCACAAAAATGTAGCACCCCACTCCCGTAAGACCCGAACCTGATATCGATGGTGATATTCGAGACCGTACCCCACGAGGGTGGCGTGCTACGCACTCAATCAATCAAAATTTGGTATACATTTTTTTAACACAAATGGGAGTTAATAATCAAATGGGGCATAAGCCCTTTCCCATCATACAATGCCATTTACACAAATTTCCATATGACCATTTGGCTTTTTTTTCAAAAACTTTTCACTAAAAACAATTTTCAATAGTCATTCGGGCCCTTTCACAACTACAAACACTTGAGTCATTTAAAAATACAATTCATTCGGAAATTTGCTGAAGAAACAATTTAATACAAAAATATAGACATGCAATGCAGACGCGAACTGATCCCGACCTCTATCCTTCACTTGAATGCTGTCAGCATACTCCCGTTGGCCCAACGGGGTATTCTTCTTATCCTAAAAAATAGTTACAAATTTTTGGGTGAGTTTTGCGAACTCAATGAAAAACCATCATCGATGGTTCACTCAATTCATGCATTACGCAAATCATGCATGACAAAGACATCACAAGAATATTCAAAATATCATATAGCGATTCATAATTTCTCATGCCATCACAGCACTCAGTAATTATCTCAAATCAGTTATCATATTTGTATGCAATGCATATATGACACTTTTCCAATGTATTTCAGTGTTGTGACCGAGCGCTTATTCAAAGGCGGTGTTCGATGGACGCGCTCAGGGAGTAAGAGAGCCCTCATGCAGATGCACTAACTCCCTCGAGCTCGAGGCCTGCTCAAGAATAGCCGAGCTCAAAGCTCTTTTCAAGATATAGTGGCACTCAGTCACAACGCTCATTATCTGTTCATGCATTTATGTATGAAATGCATATGCCCAATAATTCACAAATATATGGTGTAAAGCCCATTTATCCCAATTTTCATAATCATGTAGCAGTCACATCCAATTTGTCAAAAGCAGGCATTTCAATCCTAATCATTCACATAATCATACAATTCACAAATGAAATCAGTTCACACAGAGCATTTAACAATCAGAAAGTGAGGAACCAACTAGGTTACTCACTGTACGCTCCAGATTAGCATTTGCTTTCAATTTCTGAGAACGCATGAATGCGGCACTTGACCTGCACAACATATTTATGCAAGACACATATTGCACACTCATCAATAATTGCACACTCAAAAATATTCATTTATGCACAATTGTACTAATAGACTATGTAAAATACACGCTTAATGACAATCCCGGGTATATGCTCTAATATTTACTTTATGCTCATTCCCATTTCATAATTCATATACGTTTCACACACTTCATTGGTACATGATCGTTCTAACTTCTCCTTTCAATCTTTACTCTTTTTATAAGTCTAGCCTATTCAGAAGCTTACACTTCAAGAACACTTGGTTACTCTATATCATAACTCAATTCCTCATCATCTCTTATCCATCCTCATATGATCTCATAATATCCAAATTTTATTTATAGTTTAGCACTTCATACTTAAACACATTCTTAGGTAGGATTCTTTTAGTTTCTTGAGACAAACCAATTTCTCCTTTTCAATTCCAATTCAATAAAGCCCTAAAACTCCAAAAATCACAATCAATGAAATCAACATAAATCAAGCACAATCTTAACCTACCCATAGTCCATCTAGGTTAGAAAACTTAAAACCTAGCTTAGAAACCCCAAAATCAAATGGGTTCTCTCAAATCTTCTTCTTCTACACAAACCCCTTTCTCTCTCTAGAACTTCTTCATTCACAAACCACAACCTATTTCTTTACCAATGTATGAAGAAGATGAACTTACCTTGAAAGCCTTGGTTTCTCCCATTTTTCTTCTTCTTTCTCCTTCCTTCTCTCTTCTTCTTCTTTCTCTACGACTCTCTCTCTCTCTCATCTCATCTTCTTTTATTCTTTTGCTCTCTTTCCTTGTAAGGGTCGTGCTCCACTCTTCTTAAATGACAACTCTTATTGCCAGGTCATTAATGATTGATAAAAGACCCTAAAGCCCTTACTTACATGCCATTAAAGCTTCAAACTTAAGTAAACTTTCGAAATTGCCCTTAAAAACTGACATCTTGTCTTCTTATTTCGATCAGGTAAATGAAGTACTTTAACAAAATTTTCTTCTAGAGGGATATTCCTCTATGTCTTATGAATCCATCACTTCAAGAATCAGATCGATCGGAGCTTTATATCTCAAAATATCTCAAAAATACTGAAATATGTTCAGTGGGAAACACCAGCTCATATCCTCTAAGAACACACTCACTACACCTGTCCCACCTTTTCCACTTAATCTTTCTCACTTAATTTCAGATAGCTTCAATATTTGGTGGAGATGAAGAGAAAGGTCTTATGAATCCAATGGTTTAATAATCAAGTCATTCGAAGTTCTAGAGAAGAAGTTATGGTCAAAAGAAGCAACCATGTTTATGACCTCAATCGTACTGAACCTGTTTTGGGGAAACAGCTATAACGTTCTGTAGAAATGTCTGATTGAGGTGTTATTTGAATGGTTCAAAAGAGGACATGAAGAGCTACAACTTTCATGAAGGTCTCAAAGGCCAAATCTTTCATCTGTGGGGTCAAAAATAAAAGCAGACGGTGATTACGTCATTTTAAGACGATGATGACACCATCAGACGATATAGATTGGGAAAATTGTTATAACTTTTCCTATAGATATCGGATTAAGGATTTCTTTATATGGATAGAAAGATAATCTCAAGAGATACAACTCTTATGAAGAACTCAAAGGCCAATTCAATCGTTTTAAGGGTAGAAAATGGATTAGAAGGTAGCAATGTATAGTAACTGAGATGATGAACAGTAACTCAGACGGTCAAACTGAGATGCAAAAAGTCAACTGAGACGATGAACAGTAACTAAGATGATGAACAGTAACTGAGACGATGAACAGTAACTCAGACGGTCAAACTGAGATACAAAAAGTCAACTAAGACGATGAAAAGCAGACGAAGAAACCTCATAACTTGAAATTCTTGTATCTTTCAACTCTGATATCCAAACTTTATAAACTTTATATCGTTGGAAAGATAAAAGAATTATGTACAACTTTCCAGAAGGAAATTTTGCCACAATCCATCTTTATCAATCCCAAATTTGCCCCTAATGTCTGAAGACAAATTTTTCATTCATACACCAACACTGCACCTAATTCTTCACTTCATGACAATATTTGGGACTCTTAGACACAGAATTGAAATTCGATGTCTTCATACAAAATGTAGTCATATATCTCTAGAATAGTCCAAATTAAGAATCATCTCGTTTGGATTACTAGAGAAAACGTTGTGGCTTCAAGACTGAAGCATATTCAGTGAACATATTTCATATCACTACCAATCTTGTCTCTAAATCTTTCCTTATCACAACTCATACCAAGATCACTCTTTCTACTCATTCTACTCCTTATTTTCAATAAAATCACATCTAATATCAATTATACCCGGAAGTTTTCAATGAATGCATGTACACTTCTTATCCGAAACATTACGTATTTTTGTACATATATGCTAACATGATGCATGAGTAAGAAAAATGCATTCCTTAATCTCAATTTCTCTTTGAGCTCGCATGAACTGAAATTTTGGGTCACGACCCTTAATATGGGGACAGGATGTTACAACAATTATCTCTGTTCTGTCTACCGTAACCAAACATCTCCCTGTCTCTAATTCCTTTTCTGTCCCGTTCTGTCCTGTTCCGTCTCGTCCTATCTTTGCATGCTGAAGACGCTAACCAAACAGACAGTAAGTGAACTTCAATCCCATTAATAATTTGATAACCTCTATATCCTAACATATTAGATCTCTATAACACTTGCTGTATAATGCCTCAAATGATGCCATATCAATGCAAAAGTGATAAATGTTATTATATGAAAACTCCTTTAAAGGTAGATATAAATTTCAATCAGCCTCAAAGTTCAACACACAAACTCATCATAACTTCCAATGTCTGAATCGTATGCTCTTACTATTTATCCAACTGAGGGTGAAATGTAATACTCAAATTCAATTAGTTCCCAAAGTTGTCTATAAACTCATCTAGAACTAAGAAGTAACAGTGGATCTCAATTTGATACAATATAGATTAGAACCATATATAACTTAACAATCTTATTAACATATAACTTGGTGAGCTTGTCGAAGGAGTATGATTATTGTACAAGTAAGAAATGAGTTAATTTAGTCAACTTATCCATAATTACCTTAATTGAATCATATCTACATTTGGTCCTCCATAATGTTACCACTAAATCGATCGTAATCTTCTCCCACTTCTATGACAGAATGGCTAAGGGTCTTAATTTCTTTACTGGTGCCTGATGTTCTGTCTTGACCTGCTAACAGGTTAAACACCTAGAAATAAACTCAATCGTATATTTCTTCATCATTGTCCACTTATAATGCCTAAAGTTCTGATAAATTTTTGTAGTACTAGGATGCATACCATATGGTGTACTATGATTTTCCTTCAGACTCTCCTCTTATGTTCCATTGATATCTGACACATAAACTTGCCTTCCAATTATGAACACTCCATCTACTCTTACTAAAAAGTTAGCCCCCTATACTATTGCACTCTCTCTGTCATCCACATAAGATAAAAATCTCAAGTTTATGCCTCTTTATTCCTATCTCTCAAATCTGGATGAACCAACAATGTTGCCAATAAACCACTCACATAAATTGAACTTCAATATTATGTCCAGTGCTCTCAACTCCACCAATGGTATCATACTTTGTCCACCCAAATTAGCCATCACGCTTAAAATTTTCCTACTCAAAGCATACCACTACATTAGCCTTCCACGGATGGCAATCAATAGTACAATCATAATCCTTCAACGACTTGATCGATCTTCTCTGCCTTAATTTTACTTAACTTGGCATACAATTGTCTTTTCTTAAGAATTTATAACATAATCCTCAAATGTTGCTCATACTCCTCTTTACTCCTTAAATAAACCAGTATATCATCAATGAATACCATCACAAATCAATATAAATACTCCTAAAAAGTCTTGTTCATCAATTTCGTGAATGCAGTTGATGAATTAGTCAACTCAAATGGCATCACTAGGAACTTATAGTGGTCATATCGAGTGCGAAAATCTTTTTTGGGAATACTTGACTTAGCTATCCTCAACTAACAATATCTCGATCTTAGTTCAATCTTGAAAAATATGACAACTCCCTTTAGATGATCTAAAAGATCATCTATCATTGGCAACATATAATTGTTCTTTATTGTCACCTTGTTCAACTACCAGTAATCCATACAAAGTCTTATACTACCATCTTTTTTATTTACAAACAATACCAGAGCTTCCCAAAGTGATGTACTCAGTCTAATAAAGTCATTTTTTAACAACTCCTCCAATTGCTTTTTTAACTTAAGAGTAGCCATCCTGTAAGGTGCAACGAAAATTGTTACAACTCCAAGCATGGTCTTAATGGTCTTAATGGTGAAATATATCTCTTATTAAGGCGATAAACCTGGTAAATCATCTAAGAATATCTCTAAAAATTTCCTCAATAGGAATATCCTCTAACCTATGATTCACCTCCCTCATATCTCTAATATAAGCTAAATATGCCTCACATCTATCCAATATTAACTGTCTAGTAGTCATGGACGAAATCACATATGTTATAATCACTTTGTGATTACCCACAAATATCACCTTTGATTTACCCGAAGATTCCATCACCACCTCCTTCACTTAACAATCCATTATAGCTCAATGTTGTACTAACCAATCCATCTAAGAATTAGATCAAACTCCCTTAAATCCATTACTATTAAGTCAACTGATAATTCCACTTCGCCAATCCTCACTGGCTTCCCCCTCCGTATACCATTTACTACCACACAGTCTCCTACTGGTAACCATACTTTTAGGTCATATCCCAATGGACTAACCTTCCTCGAAACTCTAGAGATAAACTCTTAAAGAAATGTAAGAATATGTAAATCCTAGGTAAACTAACAGATAAGCCTTAATACCAAATAATGAAATTGTATAGAAAAAAAATCATTGGTTGTGAGTGCCTCTTCCCTCGTCATATGATATATCCTTACTTGAGTTTGACCATGTGCTAAAGATGTCCCATTATTACCTGTACCTATTGCTAGTTCATGTCCAGCTCCTCTACTAACACCTCTACTACCAATTCTACCTGAACCTCTACCTAAACCAAAGACACCACTTTGGTCATATACTTTCTTCTCTGCCCTCACTCTCAAAATCCTCTCTACTATCAGACAGCTTCTCTTTAAATGCCCCTACTCTCCATAAATATAACATGCCTGATTGATCCCAGCAATTCCCTAATATGGCCCTTTGTAAACTTTCCCACAAGAAGCATAACTTAATAGACCTCTAACTCCTCAACTAAAAGGTCCTCTGAAGCTCTGACTAACCCCTCTATCTGATCCAATCGATGGTACATTAGTAGTGTATGTTGTCTTGAATCTTTGCCAGCTCCTCGATCTTTACCAAACCTATTCAAACTACCAATCTTGCTTGATGTAGCATTAACTCTCCTAAATCCCCCTATACTAATAGACCATGAATGACTAACTCCCCTCTTAGCAGACTCCCTCTCCATAATGACTCTCTAGTCACCTCTTTAGCTCCCCTCTCATTCTATCTTGTTTTATCACATCTTCTAATCTGAGTGCAATCTTTAGTAACTTCTTAAAATCACAAGCAACAACTCCCAAACCTAAACAAATCATCATCCTCATACCTTACTTAAATCAATAACATTTTTTCTCTAGATTTGTCACAACCTCTCATGCATACTTAGACAAAGGTGCAAAGCAAGCCTCATACTCTGCCATTGACATCTCCTCTCTCTGAACCAAACTCATAAACTTCATCTTCTTTTGATCATGATATATCTATTAAGTGCACTTGTCTCTAAACTCTCATTGGAACTCCTACTAAGCCATCTTTTATGCCTTATAAGATTTCTTCACTAACTTATACCAAGTTAGTGCGCTACCCTGAAATAATGAATGTATTGTAACCTTCTTTTCAAGGTACACTCCAGATGATCTAAAACTAATTATGTCTGGTCCCACCATATCTCATCCTCCTTAGGATCAATAGTACCTCGAGAAACCATTGCACCTATCTTATGGATCCGTTTATAGTTACAGTCTACCCCAAAATCGTCTAGAGTTAGAGCCACAGTAACAACCTGCTACATCCACAGTAACAACCTGCTACATCATTTAACGTGGAACTAGTATCTCTCCTCCTACTAAATCCTTTATAGCATTACCCTAATTAGGCACATTCGAAGAACGGATCAAATTACTCGATTCTTCAGTCGACTCTAGGCCAACAATATCATCTCTTGAAATCATCCTATATAAAGCAACATATCATCAGTTTTTTCACTTTTTTTGTCCCTAAAAACTTAAACTCGCTCTGATATCATCTAAATGTGATTCTCTAATAATCCTTAATCCATAAGCTATCCAATTGGTTCCCCAGCTATATCATTAATTAGTAAAATCTTAATTAGTTCCAAAATTAATGTTCGTTAGTCAAAAAAATTATCTGTATAGACACAATTCTTTGAACTATCACATTCAGAAGTATATACATTAAAACAACTTTACTTAATCTAACCTGTTGGCCTCACCTAGACTCCATTTTGTCAATCATGTGCACTAGGGTTATCAGTAATCTCTTTATCTCCTGAAAATATTATAGCAAGGGATAAATTGCCTACTCAGTAAGAGTAGCAGACTATACCCTTAAAATCAAATAACTCAATATAGATAAAAATTAGTCTAATTATTAAAATATACATATAATACTAAATACATAATAATAATCAGCTTATCCAAACACTCAACAAGCATATAAAATTTTATCATTAGTAATGATTAAATTTAATATTGTTTTATTACTGTCGTTTATGTTTTACCTCCTTATTAACTGAACTGTCTAGGTCCTACTTAAGCTAGTAGGCTTACATTTAATGATATGTTGACTCATCTCTATTCATCATAATCACTTATTAAGTGGAAACATAAACAGATGTATAAATATTGGCATAAAGTACCTCAATTCCTCATTCTAATATGGTATCCCGGTGCTACTCCAATACCTAGCCATTAAATAGGATATCTCTAAGACTCAAGATATTTTGGTACCACTCTGGTTCCTAGTCATCGGCACAATACATCTTTGGGACTTAGGATGCCTTAGTACTTACTCCAATACCTAGCTATTGCTCGTTAATATTTAAACAACCCATCAATCTATGACCATCGAATATAACTTATCCAGGGCAAGTCCCAAATTCACAATTTACACAATTTATTCTTAACCTATTATAAGTCTGTAACTATTTAATTTCATGAATGTGATTTATTTACCCTAATATTCTTAATTATACTCATGCACAACTAAACATTGTAATCATCAAATTTTTGTTGAATTATCAAGCGATGCAACTCACAATACGTAATAAAATATAAATGCCAAACATTTTGTACTTTGTTAATCATTTATCTAATAAATAAACACAATTTATATATTTTAGATATCCATATATGTAATTATTAGTCATTAATTTAATTAAGGACTAATTCAAAATATGATTCACTATAAAATAATTTAATAATAACAAAATTCAAAGTTTTATAAACTATACACTATTCTAAAAGTAGAGTCTAAGGTTATCATTACCTAATTTTGGACTCAATTAATTGTGAAGTCCAATATAGTCCTTAAATCCATCCTTTAGACCTAGATGTTACAAAATTTTAGTAGGCTTATTTAAGAAAATTTTTCATCCCAATTAAAATCCAAAATTATTTGTTATTTCACTTTATTCTTAATTATTAAAATATCCTTACTTTACCTAACCACCATAATTACTAAAGTACCATTAACTATTAAAAGTCTTATTTTAACCTTTTTTATTATAAAATACACTTCTAGGAATTAAATTTCAATTTTACCCTTAAATTTTTATATTTTTATTTTATATATCTTAAAGTTTCCTAAATTATCTTGTTCTTAACCCTTTCCTCTTCTCCTTCCTCCTCTTTCCCTCATTTTTCAGCCACCTTTTTTCTATTTTTATTTTTCCCCTGACTTCAAAATTATTGTACCAAACAATCACAATATACTTTCCAACTATAAACTAGTTTAGAATGATTAAAAATCATAAATGAAAAGAATACAATGGTTACTGGAAAAGTTTTGCCTATGTGAAGTTCCATGCCTTTCTAAGAGAATTTTGAGTTATTAATCTCTACAATTTTGAGAGTTTTGAGTTATTAATCTCTACAATTTCCTCACTAATTTATTGCGAAACAAACAAAATGGGGGAATACATGAGGAAAGTCCATATGTAGGAGAAAAAGGATGTATTTTGTTATACACTTACTAGTTGAAAAATATGGAGAAGAAGAAGAAGAAGAAGACAACTTTTCATTGGGTTTCTTATTACCCATCTATTGTCTTCTTAATTTATACTCTCTTCTGCTTTAATTTTTTTAATGCATTGGGTTAGCTTTGCTAAAGTTGAGCTCTCTTTTTCTTTTTATAGGCTTTACAAATTTTTAGTATTCTTTGTCCTCTTTATCTGGAGCAAGGTTGATATTGATGATGAAGGAGGTTACATTGGTGACTAGGAGTGTGATTACCAAATGAGCTTTGTCTTGCAAAATTTGAGAGGGCTTATATATTAAAATTGTTCTTTAAGGCTTGGAGGTCCTTGAAATCCTCTAATACTCCAGAAAGAGTCCATCTGTCAGTCCAAAAATGTGTATCAACACCATTACTAACTTTGTATAACACTACTACATGGAGCAATTTCAAACCTATTTCACGCACTAATTTCAGTTATAAGATTATTGCTAAAATCTTAGCCAATAAATTGAAATCTGTGCCACACTTCATCATCAGTGAGAACCAAGGAGTCTTCTTAAGTAAGCGGAATATTATAGATAATATCCTAATCTTGCAGGAACTTCTGAAAGGGTACACAAGAGGAAAATCCCCTTAGAACTCACTATAAAAGTGGATCTTCATAAATCTTTTAATAGTGTCAGTTGAAGCTTTTTACTGCAGACAATGGGACTTATAGGTTTCCCCCATATTTTTATCAATTAGATTAAAGAATGTATGTCTACGGTATCATTTGTGATTATGATTAATGGGAGTCCCACTGAGATGTTTAAAGGTAAAAGAGGACCTAGGCAAGGGGATCCACTTTTCCCTAACCTATTTCTAATTTGCATGGAGGTTCTTTCCCTTATGCTAAAATACAAGATCTCTTCAACTCTAAATTTCAAGTACTATATCAAGTGTAAGTTGTTTTCATTAACCAATTTATGTTTTGCGTATAATCTAATCCTTTTAAGTAAGGCTAATATTCCCTCAGTTTCATTACTAATGAATACCTTACAAAGATTCAAGGAGATATTGAGATTGAGCATCATTTTTCAAAAAAGTTTCTTCATCTTATTGAAAAGTGTTGCACATCTAGCTAATGATGTATCTCTTATCACAAGAATGGGAATACGTGATCCTCCTATTACATATTTGTGCATTCCTATCTCTTTGAGATAACTACGATTTAGAGAATGTCTTTTCCTTATTGAAAAGATACAAAGGAGATTAGGTTCATAGATAATTAAAATGTTATCTTATACCAGTAAACTTCAACTCCTGAAATATATTATTATGTTTATGAATATATACTGGTGTTCTCACATTTCCTCTCTAAAGGGCTAGTCAAAATAGTGGAAAAAATGATGAAACAATTTCAATAGAGTAAGGGGAAAGGAGAAAGAGGAATCACTAATGTCAGCTGGACTCAAATATGTCAACAAATGCT
Source organism: Erythroxylum novogranatense (assembly GCA_029891385.1). NCBI lineage: Eukaryota > Viridiplantae > Streptophyta > Magnoliopsida > Malpighiales > Erythroxylaceae > Erythroxylum > Erythroxylum novogranatense. Next base: position 26,176,522 of record CM057224.1, on the reverse strand, counting down.
TATTGTTGAAAAGGTTGTGGAGAATTTTATGTGAAAAGGAATCATTGGGGATTAAATGGGTGCATAGCTACATATTAAGGGGTAGTAGTCTGTAAGCAACTAGACCTAAAGATAGCTACTCATGGTTTTTTAACCAAATACCTAGATTGGGAGAGGAAGTATATCACTAGATCACTTGTTAGAGTAGTGCCCTGAAGGCAATCGCCTTTAGCGCATTTTGTACAAATTTGTGTACATTCTTTATAAATAAATAAAGAAAGGCATATTTCATTAATTTGTTGTTCATTATTTATGAACTGATATAGATCTGTAATCAAATTAATGAAGTCCATGATATATGACATAGCATGAAGGAAATTATGATGTGATCACACTACTGAGATTCCTATTATGTGCAATTATGTCATTATCTAAATTATCCTAGTCATAGGATTCTCGAGACCGGACATCAGAATCCGAAAGACTAGCACATCTCATGCTCCTTGATTTGATCAGCGGTGGATCTCTAAACTGTAAATATGAGATATTTAGGGTTGAGATGTGGATGCTTACTAGAGGTAGTAAGTACATTGGATGACCCGCCATGAGATCATCACATGGATGTCCTATTCTAATGTCGGTGATAATCTCATCATAGAATGGTGCAAGTATCCTTAGACTTGAGGTGCTCAAGGATATCTTGGATACCGATTCGTGCTTTGACTCCATTCCTTGTTGCCTTACAGAGGTCGCTCATAGGGTGGTGCTTGGGTACGGTTTGAGATATTCGAAGGTAATTGAGTAGCCAATAGAGGATTTACCACTTCGTGATAGCGAAGATGATACCCATGGCCTCTTGTCGGGGTCATTACTTAGAAATCTCGCCGAGTATGTATGTCGTGAAGAGTGTCTTGGTGACATATAAAGTAATGAGTCCTGTGACAAGAACTGAAATCACTTGACTAGATTTGACGTAGTCGACCTAGTGAGAGTTGACACATTGCCCATACTCATAACCAAGTGGGGTATAGGATGGTGAAAGGACGAATTGCACGGTAATTGTCTATGGAAGGGTTCGTGATATGGTCCATGATGAATATATATTCATTCGTCAAACCAATTACTTTCCGGTCAATTGGGGGTCATGATGTGTTGCTAGATACCGCTCATGACTTGCTTAGATTAAGTGTTAATCTAAGTGGCCAACATAACCGGGAACCTAATGGGTCACACGCATAAGAGTGTCTCGGAGAACTTATAAAATAGTTTTGGACAGAGTTCCAATAAATGGAGAGCAATCGGATTAATTGGATCCCGATGAGATCGAGATATGTCCCGATGAGATCGCGACATCGATATTGCTGAAAAAGGTTTTCGGTGGTTTTTCCATGCCGGGGCCCGGTAGGACCGACCCCAGTATGACTGGACCACTTTAGCAATTATATATATATATATATATAATTAATTAATTAATTATATATATATATATATATATGCTTGTCACGTGGGATGGAAGGAGAAGATGGAAGAAACTTCCATTAGGTTGCTTAGTCATCAAAGTAATAAATGACTAAAAGACAAAACCAAGAAGATGAAAGATGATGATGCTCGTAGATGATGGTGAGGAGGTTTAAAAACAAGTTTTAAACCTAAGTGAAAGAGAGCTTGATCGTGGGTTGAGAAAAGAAGATAGAAAAGTGTTTTTCAAAGGTTCTTTTACTCTTCTCCAACGTTCTCTTCATCATCTCCAAGCTTCATCCTCCTTCCTTCTCCATCGATTCTTCAAGCTCTCCAAGAATAAGGTAAGATCTAGCAGTCTTTTCCTTATTCTAGCTATTCTCGGGTCAAAGGGTTTGTCCCGATTAGGTTCTCCGATCTCTGCGTGGATACCGTTAGAGACGGTCTCCTTTGGTCGTTCGGTTTGAGTTTGTTATATATATACACATGGATCCTGGCTTTCGGGAAGGTCCCGGAACAAAAAAATTTTGTTTTTCGCACCGTGGGCATGTGATGCTCACACCAGGATTTTCCTACAGTGGTATCAGAGCCACTTGTGTCGTATATAACAACAAAACCATGACTAGGTCGGAGTTGCTATAGCTTGTGATGATGTTGCATGTTGTATGTGTTGAATTTCGAATTCAGTATGAGATATAGTTTTCAAAATTTTCTTGTCCAGATATGTTCACAAGATGTTGTTGCATATGTCTGTGGAAGCCCAGAATTTATCAATGTGATTTGATATGGTTTTGCTAATTTATTCTCTAATGTGCTGGGTGCTGTCTTTGTGCACATTCACTGAACAGGCATGCCTATAAATTCGAGAATAAATTGTAGAAAAATGGTTTTTCGAATTTTCTTTCACCTACATGTCCCTAAGATGTTTATGAATGTCTATGTGTATGGAAAAATGTTTTAGAGGTGATTTACTATTTATTTGAGAATTTATTGTGTGCTGCTGGGAATAGCTGTGTTAAGGAACACAGATTTTGCATTGGCTTTGTTGCTGAGGTTGAATGAGTTTTTGATGGAAATAAATCCTGAAAAACTTCATGGAGAATGTTGGGAACAGTTAGTGACCTCTGTAATTTTCTCAGAATTTATTGAAATTTTTTCAATGGGTTATTCAAGCAAAACATAGAACTTGGCAGTTTTGAGAAAATTGCTGGAGTTGTTTTGTTTGAACTAAGAAATTGTGTAGATTTCAGTTCCAATGCCTTGGATCATTTTTAATGTGATTAAAAATGTGTTACATTGATGTTGTATGCTTTCCTAAATGAATTTCTTGAAATTAGGTTTCCAAATAATTTTCGTATGTCAAATGTGTCTCATTAGCGTCTCGTTAGTATATTCCCTTATCTTGATTGTTTTGGCCGTCACAAATTTTGTGACATGTGCCGAAGTAGTCTTGATAAAGTGTAGACTACCTAGAGATACTTAGGGTGATAATTTGATATTCTCGAATTATTTGGAAATCCAAGTGAATAACAAAGGTATTCACCGATTTCAAATTCTTCATGTATAGTTTTGACTATATATGGTAAGCAACAATGAAAGTGTTTCATTGGTACATCATAATAATGTGTATTAGACTTGGTATTGGGAATTGAACTATACTGAATTGAGAAATTAGCCAATTAAGATAGCAATTTCTCTTGGATAAGTCGACTTACACAATGAACAAGTCGACTTGTCTGCGCATCGTAGACGATAAGTCGACTTCGCACAATGGAACAAGTCGACTTGTTAGGTACGCGATTACAAGTCGATTTACACATGCATAAGTCGACTTATTACAGAGGCATAAGTCGACTTATACATACACAAGTCGACTTATAACATGCAAAGAAGGGATGATGGATGATTTTAGGTATAAACTCAATGTGATTGATCATATGCCCTAAATCATTCCATATAGTCATAGTGACTATAATCCTACGGCTTGGAGAAGAAGAAGATGAGACCTGAAAATCCTCAAATCATATGAAAACTAACGCCTTCCATTAATATGGGGAGAACCAGAGTTCTTATAGAGTTGGGTTGTTGGGCAAACCCAAGCTCACTCTATACGGATATGTTCGAACCATGGAAAATGAGATTTTTGGATTAATGGGTCGGTTTTCACTAGAAGCGTTGATTTGTTGAGTAAACTCAAGGTCAACGTGGACAGAGGCGAAATTGGGTAGTGTACATCAGATGTACACGCATCAAGAGTTGATAACCCAATGTGTGCATACATCAAAAGTTGATAGCACTAATCGATAGTTGCACCTAAGATGGAAATGGTATGATTGATACCTGCCGATTGAACTAAGGTGGCTTGTTGGGCAAACCCAATGTCATTTTAGGAATGTCGGATTTCTATCTATGATGCAATTGGTATGACCGATACCTACCGATTGAACTAAGGTGGCTTGTTGGGCAAACCTAAGGTCATTGTTAGGAATGTGGATATCGACCCACTAGGACATGTGTCATAATGTTTCTTGGATTCGTACTGAGGGTTTTGGATTCTATGAAACTAGTGGGAGCCATATGCATATCATGCAAGTCCTTATGATTATGCATCTATTCTATTCTAACATTCTTTCTCTCTTTCCCTATAGGTTATTGAAGATGACTTCAAGTGTGAACTTGCGCTCGCTTATGGAATCCAACAAGTTAACTGGACCAAATTTTTTAGATTGGCTGAGAAATCTGAGAATTGTTCTCAGGTCTGAGGAACTGTGATATATCCTAGATGTTCCACTTCCTGATCCACCAAGTGCTGATGCTTCTAATGAGGATCAGAAAGCATATCGAAAGCATCTTAAAGACAGTGACATGGCTACCTGCATTATGCTTGCCTCGGCATGAGTCTATGCATGCTCATACCATAGTGTTTCATCTTAGGGAGTTGTTTGATGAGCAAGCTCGGTCTGAAAGGTTCGAGACCTCGAGGCTACTCTTCACTACTAAGATGACTCCAGGTTCATCTACAGTGCAGTATCCACTGAAGATGAATGGGTATATTGAGAGATTGGCCGTCTTAGGTTTTGTCATGGATTATGAATTAAGTATTGACTTAATTCTGGTTGGATTGTCTGATAGTTATTCACAGTTTGTGTTAAACTATAGGATGAACCAAGTATCCACAACAATCCCTGAGTTGATCAATCTGCTCAAGACAGCAGAGCAAGCTATCAAGAAGGATAGCAAGCAAGTGCTGATGGTGGACTCTTCTTCTGGTTCAAAGCAAAAGAAACAGAAGAAGAAAAGGTCTAAGAAACCAAAAGGAAGTATAGCCAAGAAGAAAATCAAAGAGACTGCTCCAAAAGGGACTTGCTTCCATTGTGGCAAGACTGGTCACTGGAAGCGGAACTGTAAAGTCTATCTGGAGGAACTGAAACAGAAGAAGGCATCAGATGCCTCGACTTCTTCAGGTATGTTTGTCATTGAGGTTAATACTATTTCTGATCATAACATATGGGTATTAGATACGGTTGTGGCTCACATATGCAATGATATGCAGGCCTCGAGGACGATGAGATGCTCATGAAGGAGAACTAGACTGCGTGTGGGAAATGGAGCAAGAGTTGCTTTGCATTAGCCGTAGGCACTTACTTTTGTCACTCCCACTGGGCTTGTAATTAAATTGGATGATTGTTATTTTGTACCTGTATTAACAAAGAACATATTGTCTGTTTCTTGTTTAAATAGAGCTGGTTTCCATTTGACTTTTAGTAACAATGGTTGTTCTATTAGTTTGAATGGAATGCTTTATGGTACTAGTACTTTATGCAATGGAATATACATATTAGATATGTCACATCCAATTATGAATGTCAATGACACGAAAAGACATAAACGAGATAATTTAAAATCAACTTACTTATGGCATTGTCGCCTTGGTCATATAAATGAGAGACGCATAGCTAAGCTCCATAAGAGTGGTAGTTTAGGGTCATTTGATTATGAATCATATGACACATGCGAATCTTGTTTATTAGGCAAGATGACTAAGTTATCCTTTAAAAGAAAGGGTGAACGAGCGACTGGAGTATTAGACCTAATACATTCAAATGTATGTGGTCCGATGTCCATCCATGCTAGAAGTGGTTATCTTTACTTCATTACCTTTATCGATGACTATTCTCGATATGGGTACTTGTATCTGATGAGATACAAATCTGAAGCATTTGAAAAGTTCAAACAATTCAGAAATGAAGTAGAAAACCAACTTGGGAAAAGTATCAAGACATTACGATCTGATCGTGGTGGGGAATACTTAGACCAAGATTTTTTGGATTATCTCAGAGATAATGGGATTTTATCTCAATAGACTCCTCCTTACACACCGCAGCATAATGGTGTGGCAGAAAGGAGAAATCGAACCTTGTTAAACAAGGTACGATCAATGATGGGCTTTGTAAAGTTACCAAAATCCTTTTGGGGATATGCAATCGAGACAACTGTTTACTTGCTAAACAGAGTTCCATCAAAGACAGTTGATGTTACTCCATATGAGATGTGGACTAACAAAAGACCCTAGCTTACTCATTTGAAAGTTTGGGGCTGTCCTGCTTATGTGAAGCGGACTCAGTCAGATAAACTTGATGCAAAGTCTGACAAGTGTTTGTTCGTAGGATATCCTAAAGAAACAATGGGATATCAGTTCTACCTTGCTGAGGAACAAAAGGTGTTTGTTTCAAAGCATGCTGTCTTTTTAGAGAAAGAGTTTCTTTTACAAGAAGACAGTGAGAGCAAAATTGAACTGAAGAAGTTCAAGATGCTTGTGAAATGACGCAGATCAACCGCTGAACTCGAAAATGTAACTTATACGAGATGAAGTAACATTCAACCTTCTACAACACACGAAGTTCAGTAGGTCACGAGGATACGATCTGTTCTAGAGAGATATGAATTTCGTGAATGAACAGAATGACGTATTGCTCATAGAAGATGATGAGCCTACCACCTATGAAGAGGTTCTGAAGAGTTCAGAGTCTCAGAAATGGCTTCATGCCATGCAGGCCGAAATGGATTCCATGTATGAAAACCAAGTATGGACTTTGGTTGAGGCACCCGAAGGAATCAAACCCATAGGGTGTAAATGGGTTTTCAAAAGGAAAATCGACATGGATGGTAATGTAATTACCTATAAAGCAAGGCTTGTGGCTAAAGGTTTTCGTCAAAGACAAGGGGTTGACTACGACGAGACCTTCAGCCTAGTAGCAATGCTTAAATCCATTAGAATACTCCTATCCATTGCCACTCATTATGATTATGAGATATGGCAAATGGATGTGAAGACAGCTTTCCTAAATGGAAATCTAGCTGAGGATGTGTATATGACACAACCTGAGGGCTTCACCTCCTATGATGGCGAAAAGGTATGCAAGCTTCAGAAATCCATCTATGGATTGAAGCAAGCATCCAGGAGTTGGAATATCCGTTTTAATGAGGTAATCAAAGAGTTTGGTTTCTCACAAAATCCGGATGAATACTGTGTGTATAAGAAGGTCAATGGGACTGCAATCGTATTCCTTGTGCTATATTTGGATGACATATTATTACTAGGAAACGATGTCTCTATGCTACAATCAGTCAAGATTTGGTTGTCCAAACAATTTTCCATGAAAGACCTTGGTGAAGCAACTTATATCCTTGGGATAAGGATCTATAGAGATAGATCAAAAAGGTTGCTTGGTCTTTCACAATCAACGTACATAGACAAGATGCTAAAGAGGTTTAGCATGGAGCAATCCAAGAGAGGGTACCTTCCCGTGACTCATGGGATAACACTCTCGAAATCTATGTGTCCTAAAACACAAGATGAGAGGATGCGTATGAATATGATCCCGTATGCATCAGCGGTAGGATCTATCATGTTTGCTATGCTATGTACGAGACCCGATGTATCATATGCTCTAAGTGTTACGAGCAGATACCAATCGGATCCTGGTGAGGGTCACTGGGTAGCTGTCAAGAATATCCTCAAGTACTTACGAAGGACTAAGGATGTTTTCTTGATATATGGGGATGGAGATCTCCAAGTGAGCGGGTATACAGATGCCAGTTTTCAATCTGATAAGGATGATTCCAAATCCCAATCAGGTTATGTATTCACACTGAACGGCGGGGCAGTCAGTTGGAAGAGTTCCAAACAAGAGACGACTGTCGATTCAACAACCGAGGCAGAGTACATTGCCGATTCAGAAGCAGCAAAGGAAGCAGTTTGGATCAAGAAGTTCATTACTGAACTTGGTGTGGTTTCTAGCAGTGATAGGCCCATACAGTTGTATTGTGAAAACAATGGGGCTATTGCGCAGGCGAAGGAACCAAGGTCTCATCAACGATCCAAACACGTACTCCGCAGATATCATTTGATAAGGGAGATCATAGGACGTGGTGATGTCCAGATCGAGAGAGTTCCCACCGAAAGCGTAATATTGTCGATCCGTTGAAGTAGCCATTGTCACAAAAGAGTTTTGATTCTCATGTACTCGCCTATGGTATTAGATATCAAGGCGATTGGCTTTAGGTCAAGTGGGAGCTTGTTAGAGTAGTGCCCTGAAGGCAATCGCCTTTAGCGCATTTTGTACAAATTTATGTACATTCTTTATAAATAAATAAAGAAAGGCATATTTCATTAATTTGTTGTTCATTATTTATGAACTGATATAGATCTGTAATCAAATTAATGAAGTCAATGATATATGACATAGCATGAAGGAAATTATGATGTGATCACACTACTGAGATTCCTATCATGTGTAATTATGTCATTATCTAAATTATCCCTAGTCATAGGATTACTGAGACTAGACATCGGTAATCCGGAAAGACTAGCACATCTCATGCTCCTTGATTTGATCAAGCGGTGGATCTCGTAAACTGTAAATATGAGATATTTAGGGTTGAGATGTGGATGCTTACTAGAGGTAGTAAGTACATCGATGACCCGCCATGAGATCATCACATGGATGTCCTATTCTAATGTCGGTGATAATCTCATCATAGCAATGGTGCAAGTATCCTTAGACTTAAGGTGCTCAAGGATATCTTGGATACCGATTCGTGCTTTGACTCCATTCCTTGTTGCGCTTACAGAGGTCGCTCATAGGGTGGTGCTTGGAGTGCAGTTTGAGGTATTCAAGGTAATTGAGTAGCCAATAGAGGATTCACCACTTCTGTGATAGCAGAAGATGATACCCATGGCCTCTTGTCAGGGTCATTACTTAGAAATCTCTGGCCGGAGTATGTATGTCGTGAAGAGTGTCTTCAGTGACATATAAAGTAATGAGTCCCGTGACAAGAACTCGAAATCACTGGACTAGATTTGACGTAGTCGATCTAGTGAGAGTTGACACATTGCCCATACTCATAACCAAGTGGGGTATAGGATGGTGAAAGGACGAATTGCACGGTAATTGTCTATGGAAGGGTTCGTGATATGGTCCATGATGAATATATATTCATTCGTCAAACCAATTACTTTCCGGTCAATTGGGGATCATGATGTGTTGCTAGATACCGCTCATGACTTGCTTAGATTAAGTGTTAATCTAAGTGGCCAACATAACCGGGAACCTAATGGGTCACACGCATAAAAGTGTCTCGGAGAACTCATAAAATAGTTTTGGACAGAGTTCCAATAAATGGAGAGCAATCAGATTAATTGGATCCCGATGAGATCGAGATATGTCCCGATGAGATCGCGACATCGATATTGCTGAAAAAGGTTTTCGGTGGTTTTTCCATGCCGGGGCCCGGTAGGACCGACCCCAGTATGACTGGACCACTTTAGCAATTATATATATATATATATAATTAATTAAATAATTAATTAATATATATATATATATATGCTTGTCACGTGGGATGGAAGGAGAAGATGGAAGAAACTTCCATTAGGTTGCTTAGTCATCAAAGTAATAAATGACTAAAAGACAAAACCAAGAAGATGAAAGATGATGATGCTCGTAGATGATGGTGAGGAGGTTTAAAAACAAGTTTTAAACCTAAGTGAAAGAGAGCTTGATCGTGGGTTGAGAAAAGAAGATAGAAAAGTGTTTTTCAAAGGTTCTTTTACTCTTCTCCAACGTTCTCTTCATCATCTCCAAGCTTCATCCTCCTTCCTTCTCCATCGATTCTTCAAGCTCTCCAAGAATAAGGTAAGATCTAGCAGTCTTTTCCTTATTCTAGCTATTCCCGGGTCAAAGGGTTTGTCCCGGTTAGGTTCTCCGATCTCTGCGTGGATACCGTTAGAGACGGTCTCTTTTGGTCGTTCGGTTTGAGTTTGTTATATATATACACATGGATCCTGGCTTTCGGGAAGGTCCCGGAACAAAAAAATTTTGTTTTTCGCACCGTGGGCATGTGATGCTCACACCAGGATTTTCCTACAGTGGTATCAGAGCCACTTGTGTCGTATATAACAACGAAACCATGACTAGGTCGGAGTTGCTATAGCTTGTGATGATGATGCATGTTGTATGTGTTGAATTTCGAATTCAGTATGAGATATAGTTTTCAAAATTTTCTTGTCCAGATATGTTCACAAGATGTTGTTGCATATGTCTGTGGAAGCCCAGAATTTATCAATGTGATTTGATATGGTTTTGCTAATTTATTCCCTAATGTGCTGGGTGCTGTCTTTGTGCACATTCACTGAACAGGCATGCCTATAAATTCGAGAATAAATTGTAGAAAAATGGTTTTTCGAATTTTCTTTCACCTACATGTCCCTAAGATGTTTATGAATGTCTATGTGTATGGAAAAAGGTTTTAGAGGTGATTTACTATTTATTTGAGAATTTATTGTGTGCTGCTGGGAATAGCTGTGTTAAGGAACACAGATTTTGCATTGGCTTTGTTGCTGAGGTTGAATGAGTTTTTGATGGAAATAAATCCTGAAAAACTTCATGGAGAATGTTGGGAACAGTTAGTGACCTCTGTAATTTTCTCAGAATTTATTGAAATTTTTTCAATGGGTTATTCAAGCAAAACATAGAACTTGGCAGTTTTGAGAAAATTGCTGGAGTTGTTTTGTTTGAACTAAGAAATTGTGTAGATTTCAGTTCCAATGCCTTGGATCATTTTTAATGTGATTAAAAATGTGTTACATTGATGTTGTATGCTTGCCTAAATGAATTTCTTGAAATTAGGTTTCCAAATAATTTTCGTATGTCAAATGTGTCTCATTAGCGTCTCGTTAGTATATTCCCTTATCTTGATTATTTTGGCCGTCACAAATTTTGTGACATGTGCCGAAGTAGTCTTGATAAAGTGTAGACTACCTAGAGATACTTAGGGTGATAATTTGATATTCTCGAATTATTTGGAAATCCAAGTGAATAACAGTGTATTCACCGATTTCAAATTCTTCATGTATAGTTTTGACTATATATGGTAAGCAACAATGAAAGTGTTTCATTGGTACATCATAATAATGTGTATTAGACTTGGTATTGGGAATTGGAACTATACGAATTGAGAAATTAGCCAATTAAGATAGCAATTTCTCTTGGATAAGTCGACTTACACAATGAACAAGTCGACTTGTCCGTGCACTGTAGACGCATAAGTCGACTTGCACAATGGAACAAGTCGACTTGTTCGTGCACAGTTGCACAAGTCGATTTACACATGCATAAGTCGACTTACACAGAGGCATAAGTCGACTTATACATATACAAGTCGACTTATAACATGCAAAGAAGGGATGATGGATGATTTTAGGTATAAACTCAATGTGATTGATCATATGCCCTAAATCATTCCATATAATCATAGTGACTATAATCCTACGGCTTGGAGAAGAAGAAGATGAGACCTGAAAATCCTCAAATCATATGAAAACTAACGCCTTCCATTAATATGGGGAGAACTAGAGTTCTTATAGAGTTGGGTTGTTGGGCAAACCCAAGCTCACTCTATACGGATATGTTCGAACCATGGAAAATGAGATTTTCGGATTAATGGGTCGGTTTTCACTAGAAGCGTTGATTTGTTGAGTAAACTCAAGGTCAACGTGGACAGAGGCGAAATTGGGTAGTGTACATCAGATGTACACGCATCAAGAGTTGATAACCCAATGTGTGTGCATACATCAAAAGTTGATAGCACTAGTCGATAGTTGCACCTAAGATGGAAATGGTATGATTGATACCTGCCGATTGAACTAAGGTGGCTTGTTGGGCAAACCCAATGTCATTTTAGGATTGTCGGATTTCTATCTATGATGCAATTGGTATGACCGATACCTACCGATTGAACTAAGGTGGCTTGTTGGGCAAACCTAAGGTCATTGTTAGGAATGTCGGATATCGACCCACTAGGACATTGTGTCATAATGTTTCTTGGATTCGTACTGAGGGTTTTGGATTCTATGAAACTAGTGGGAGCCATATGCATATCATGCAAGTCCTTATGATTATGCATCTATTCTATTCTAACATTCTTTCTCTCTTTCCCTATAGGTTATTGAAGAAGACTTCAAGTGTGAACTTGCGCTCGCTTATGGAATCCAACAAGTTAACTGGACCAAATTTTCTAGATTGGCTGAGAAATCTGAGAATTGTTCTCAGGTCTGAGGAACTGGGATATATCCTAGATGTTCCACTTCCCGATCCACTATGTCGATGCTTCGATGAGGATCGAAAGCATATCGAAGCATCTTAAAGACAAGGACATGGCTACCGCATTATGCTTGCCTCGATGTCACTCGAGTGCGAAGCGGCGATGAGTCTATGCATGCTCATACCATAGTGTTTCATCTTAGGAGTTGTTTGATGAGCAAGCTCGATGCGAAAGGTTCGAGACCTCGAGGCTACTCTTCACTACTAAGATGACTCGAGTTCATCTACGATGCGCAAGATGACCAAGATGAATGGGTATATTGAGAGATTGGCCGTCTTAGGTTTTGTCATGGATTATGAATTAAGTATTGACTTAATTCTGGTTGGATTGTCTGATAGTTATTCACAGTTTGTGTTAAACTATCGGATGAACCAAGTATCCACAACAATCCCTGAGTTGATCAATCTGCTCAAGACAGCAGAGCAAGCTATCAAGAAGGATAGCAAGCAAGTGCTGATGGTGGACTCTTCTTCTGGTTCAAAGAAAAAGAAACAGAAGAAGAAAAGGTCTAAGAAACCAAAAGGAAGTATAGCCAAGAAGAAAACCAAAGAGACTGCTCCAAAAGGGACTTGTTTCCATTGTGGCAAGACTGGCCACTGGAAGCGAAACTGTAAAGTCTATCTGGAGGAACTGAAACAGAAGAAGGCATCAGATGCCTCGACTTCTTCAGGTATGTTTGTCATTGAGGTTAATACTATTTCTGATCATAACATATGGGTATTAGATACCGGTTGTGGCTCACACATATGCAATGATATGCAGGCCTCAGGGACAGATGAGACACTCATGAAGGGAGAACTAGACCTGCGTGTGGGAAATGGAGCAAGAGTTGCTGCATTAGCCGTAGGCACTTACTTTTTGTCACTCCCCACTGGGCTTGTAATTAAATTGGATGATTGTTATTTTGTACCTGTATTAACAAAGAACATATTGTCTGTTTCTTGTTTAAATAGAGCTGGTTTCCATTTGACTTTTAGTAACAATGGTTGTTCTATTAGTTTGAATGGAATGCTTTATGGTACTGGTACTTTATGCAATGGAATTTACATATTAGATATGTCACATCCAATTATGAATGTCAATGACACGAAAAGACATAAACGAGATAATTTAAAATCAACTTACTTATGGCATTGTCGCCTTGGTCATATAAATGAGAGACGCATAGCTAAGCTCCATAAGAGTGGTAGTTTAGGGTCATTTGATTATGAATCATATGACACATGCGAATCTTGCTTATTAGGCAAGATGACTAAGTTATCCTTTAAAAGAAAGGGTGAACGAGCGACTGGAGTATTAGACCTAATACATTCAAATGTATGTGGTCCGATGTCCATCCATGCTAGAAGTGGTTATCTTTACTTCATTACCTTTATCGATGACTATTCTCGATATGGGTACCAGATTCGATGAGATACAAATCAAGCATTTGAAAAGTTCAAACAATTCGAAATGAAGTAGAAAACCAACTTGGGAAAAGTATCAAGACATTACGATCTGATCGTGGTGGGGAATACTTAGACCAAGATTTTTTGGATTATCTCAGAGATAATGGGATTTTATCTCAATGGACTCCTCCTTACACACCGCAGCATAATGGTGTGGCAGAAAGGAGAAATCGAACCTTGTTAAACATGGTACGATCAATGATGGGCTTTGTAAAGTTACCAAAATCCTTTTGGGGATATGCAATCGAGACAGCTGTTTACTTGCTAAACAGAGTTCCATCAAAGACAGTTGATGTTACTCCATATGAGATGTGGACTAACAAAAGACCCTAGCTTACTTATTTGAAAGTTTGGGGCTGTCCTGCTTATGTGAAGCGGACTCAGTCAGATAAACTTAATGCAAAGTCTGACAAGTGTTTGTTCGTAGGATATCCTAAAGAAACAATGGGATATCAGTTCTACCTTGCTGAGGAACAAAAGGTGTTTGTTTCAAAGCATGCTGTCTTTTTAGAGAAAGAGTTTCTTTTACAAGAAGACAGTGGGAGCAAAATTGAACTTGAAGAAGTTTAAGATGCTTGTAATGACGCAGATCAATCGCTGAACTCAAAGCTCAGAACTCATACAGATGAAGTAACAGATTCAACCTTCTACAACACACGAAGTTCAGAGGTCACGTAGGATACGATCTGCTTCTAGAGATATGGATTTCGTGAATGAACAGAATGATGTATTGCTCATAGAAGATGATGAGCCTACTACCTATGAAGAGGTTCGAAGAGTTCGAGTCTCGAAATGGCTTCATGCCATGCAGGCTAAATGGATTCCATGTATGAAAACCAAGTATGGACTTTGGTTGAGGCACCGAAGGAATCAAACCCATAGGTGCAAATGGGTTTCAAAAGGAAAATCGACATGGATGGTAATGTAATTACCTATAAAGAAGGCTTGTGGCTAAAGGTTTTCGCCAAAGACAAGGGGTTGACTACGACGAGACCTTGACCCGAAGGGCAATGCTTAAATCCATTAGAATACTCTAGCCATTGCCACTCATTATGATTATGAGATATGGCAAATGGACGTGAAGACGACTTTCCTAAATAGAAATCTAAATGAGGATGTATATGACACAACCCGAGGGCTTCACCTCCTATGATGGCAAAAGGTATGCAAGCTTCGAAATCCATCTATGGATTGAAGCAAGCATCCAGAGTTGGAATATCCGTTTTGATGAGGTAATCAAAGAGTTTGGTTTCTCACAAAATCCGGATGAATACTGTTTGTATAAGAAGGTCAATGGGACTGCAATCGTATTCCTTGTGCTATATGTGGATGACATATTATTACTAGGAAACGATGTCTCTATGCTACAATCAGTCAAGATTTGGTTGTCCAAACAATTTGCCATGAAAGACCTTGGTGAAGCAACTTATATCCTTGGGATAAGGATCTATAGAGATAGATCAAAAAGGTTGCTTGGTCTTTCACAATCAATGTACATAGATAAGATGCTAAAGAGGTTTAGCATGGAGCAATCCAAGAGAAGGTACCTTCCCGTGACTCATGGGATAACACTCTCGAAATCTATGTGTCCTAAAACACAAGATGAGAGGATGCGCATGAATATGATCCCGTATGCATCAGCGGTAGGATCTATCATATATGCTATGCTATGTACGAGACCCGATGTATCATATGCTCTAAGTGTTACGAGCAGATACCAATCGGATCCTGGTGAGGGTCACTGGGTAGCTGTCAAGAATATCCTCAAGTAATTACGAAGGACTAAGGATGTTTTCTTGATATATGGGGATGGAGATCTCCAAGTGAGCGGGTATACAGATGCTAGTTTTCAATCTGATAAGGATGATTTCAAATCCCAATCAGGTTATGTATTCACACTGAACGACGGGGCAGTCATTTGGAAGAGTTCCAAACAAGAGATGACTGTCGATTCAACAACCGAGGTAGAGTACATTGCCGCTTGTATAAAGAAGGAAGGCGGTTTGGATCAAGAAGTTCATTACTGAACTTGGTGTGGTTCCTAGCAGTGATAGGCCCATACAGTTGTATTGTGAAAACAATGGGGCTATTGCGCAGGCGAAGGAACCAAGGTCTCATCAACGATCCAAACACGTACTCCGCAAATATCATTTGATAAGGGAGATCATAGGACGTGGTGATGTCCAGATCGAGAGAGTTCCCACCGAAAGCGTAATATTGTTGATCCGCTGAAGCCATTGTCACAAAAGAGTTTTGATTCTCATGTACTCGCTTTATGGTATTAGATATCAAGGCGATTGGCTTTAGGTCGAGTGGGAGATTGTTAGAGTAGTGCCTCAAGGCAATCGCCTTTTAGCGCATTTTGTACAAATTTGTGTACATTCTTTATAAATAAATAAAGAAAGGCATATTTCATTAATTTGTTGTTCATTATTTATGAACCGATATAGATCTGTAATCAAATTAATGAAGTCCATGATATATGACATAGCATGAAGGAAATTATGATGTGATCACACTATCGAGATTCCTATCATGTGCAATTATGTCATTATCTAAATTATCCTAGTCATAGGATTACCGAGACCGAACATCAAGAATCCGGAAAGACTACACATCTCATGCTCCTTGATTTGATCAAGCGGTGGATCTCGTAAACCGTAAATATGAGATATTTAGGGTTGAGATGTGGATGCTTACTAGAGGTAATAAGTACATTGGATGACCCGCCATGAGATCATCACATGGATGTCCTATTCTAATGTCGGTGATAATCTCATCATAACAATGGTGCAAGTATCCTTAGACTTGAGGTGCTCAAGGATATCTTGATCTTGATTCGTGCTTTGACTCCATTCCTTGTTGCCTTACAGAGGTCGCTCATAGGGTGGTGCTTGGAGTGCAGTTTGAGGTATTCAAGGTAATTGAGTAGCCAATAGAGGATTCACCACTTACGTGATAGCAGAAGATGATACCCACGGCCTCTTGTCGGGGTCATTACTTAGAAATCTCTCGGCCGAGTATGTATGTCGTGAAGAGTGTCTTCATGACATATAAAGTAATGAGTCCCGTGACAAGAACTGAAATCACTGGACTAGATTTGACGTAGTACCTAGTGAGAGTTGACACATTGCCCATACTCATAACCAAGTGGGGTATAGGATGGTGAAAGGACGAATTGCACCAGAATTGTCTATGGAAGGGTTCGTGATATGGTCCATGATGAATATATATTCATTCGTCAAACCAATTACTTTCCGGTCAATTGGGGTCATGATGTGTTCTAGATACCGCTCATGACTTGCTTAGATTAAGTGTTAATCTAAGTGGCCAACATAACCGGGAACCTAATGGGTCACACGTATAAGAGTGTCTCGGAGAACTCGTAAAATAGTTTTGGACAGAGTTCCAATAAATGGAGAGTAATCGGATTAATTGGATCCCGATGAGATTGTGATATGTCCCGATGAAATCGCGACATCGATATTGCTGAAAAAGGTTTTGGTGGTTTTTCCATAGGGTCTGTAGAGACCGACAGATGTGATTTGGACCACTTTAGCAATTATATATATATATAATTAATTTATATATTTATATATATATATATATATATATATATATATATATATATATATATATATGCTTGTCACGTGGGATGGAAGGAGAAGATGGAAGAAACTTCCATTAGGTTGCTTAGTCATCAAAGTAATAAATGACTAAAAGACAAAACCAAGAAGATGAAAGATGATGATGCTCGTAGATGATGGTGAGGAGGTTTAAAAACAAGTTTTAAACCTAAGTGAAAGAGAGCTTGATCGTGGGTTGAGAAAAGAAGATAGAAAAGTGTTTTTCAAAGGTTCTTTTACTATTCTCCAACGTTCTCTTCATCATCTCCAAGCTTCATCCTCCTTCCTTCTCCATCGATTCTTCAAGCTCTCCAAGAATAAGGTAAGATCTAGCAGTCTTTTCCTTATTCTAGCTATTCCCGGGTCAAAGGGTTTGTCCCAATTAGGTTCTTCGATCTCTGCGTGGATACCGTTAGAGACGGTCTCCTTTGGTCGTTCGGTTTGAGTTTGTTATATATATACACATGGATCCTGACTTTCAGGAAGGTTCCGGAACAAAAAAATTTTGTTTTCCGCACCGTGGGCATGTGATGCTCACAGCGGGATTTTCCTACATCACTTGTAGGATAGGGTCAAATTTCACTATGGTATGACATTTGGACAGGCCAAGGAGCACTAATTCACCACCGATAGCAAGGGTTACTCTGGATAAATTTTCAGAAAAAGATAAAATCCAAAAAGTAAATGCCAATGGAAACTAGAATCTTTCCCAAGAGGAGATTAGAAATCTTTCAATACCATAGTATAGACACAATGAAGGAGATGATATATATCTATGGAATGGTCTTGAGGTTTCAGACATAACCAATAGGCAAGCAAAACAGCTAAAGTATGAGGCAAACCCAAGCATTAGATGGTGAAAGTTGATCTAGAGTGACACTCTCAAACCAAATGCCAACTTTTTGAGCTGGTTAGCTATGAAGGACATGCTAAGCACTATGATAAGATTAAAATTCCTCTCCTCCTCTAAACAATGTATCCTTTGCAACCTACAGGAAGAGGATAGAAACCATTTATTTTCCAAGTGTGATTAGACTAAAAGATTATGGGAGCTAATTTCCTCTTTATGTATTGAATGGCATTACACAAGAGATACCGCAGATCCATACATCCAAGCATGATAAGGATGTTTACACGATTGCCATTACAACATGTATTCAGGAGATCTAGAGGGAAAGAAAAAACAAAAGATTTGCAGGAAGGGAAAGAGGCATACACTTACTCACGAAAATCATTACTAACAATATTAGAGAACAATTGGTCAAAAACTAGATAGAGAAGAAATGCAGTGAGAGGCTAGTAATTTCTTGGAGACTTTAACGAGACTCTAAGAATACCTAATAAAAATTAAACACTGCATCTGTATGTCTTACACAAGCAAGGAACCACACACGTAACATTTGTGCAGGAATCTATAGTTGGAGTTCTTACCTTATGGGGTCAATCCTCTATGATGCCTTAGCTATTTGATTCTCTACATCCATTACTGGTATTGAAGACAATTAGCTGCGTGATGGGAGATAATACCCTTAACTGGCTAGATCTCAAGTGGAGAGAATGATCCATCCAGTAACCCTAATAAGAGAAGTCATTAGTTAAGAAGAACATGAAGATGAAGGAACAAAGCTTAAATTAGAAATCCCTTTCCTCCATAGCTATCGTCTTATGAAAGAGTTGAAGAAAGCTTTTGAATTACCCTAATTCAGAAACTTTTGGAGGTTCATTTAGATAGGGGAATTATGTTAACACTCTTTAGGAAGTTCCCAGGTGTTTTGTTGAATATTACATGAGGTCGTTTTATACTTAAATCACATGATGTTGTTTGGTCGCTGTCTTTTGTTTTCCTTAAAGAATGATAACTGTTGAATTCATTTTCATTCGTTAATTTAATATAATTTTCAACTTTTAAAAAAAAGAAACTTGTATAATATAAATGATAAACCTGTATGATATAAATGATCTTATCCGTTATTTTCCTAACAACAATAAAAGAGGAAGCATTTGTGAGATTTTAAATTAAACCAAATATTTTCTAATTTAAAAGGGACAAAATCAAATAGAGTAAAATAAATTCTTAATTTATGACGTGGAGTGTAAAGAATTGAAGATAGAAGATTAAAACAGACATCTTTAATTTTGGTTTTTAATTTTGAGTTTTAAATTTTAAATTTAATAGTTAAACTTTAAATTTTGGTCCTTAGTTTTAATTTATTTAAATTTTCGTAACTTATTAAAATCATAAAATTGATTTTTGTTTTTATTATAATTTAATTTACTATCATTTAAATGTTAATTTAATAATCATTCAGAAAATATGCTTTAAATTTAAAATATCTTTAAAATAAATTTAATTTTAATAATTAAAATATATTGAAATAATAAGTTAAAATTAAATATGTATGATATTTGTTAAATATAAAATTTACAATTAGAACATTATTTAATTAATGTATAAAATTATTTTTAAAATTTATCTAGTTATTTATCGTTACCAATAATAAAAATATAATTATATTATAATAAAAATTATATTATAATAAAAATATAATAATAAAATGTAGAATCAAGTACCGAATTACATGCTCTAGCCAATTGATCTCCCACTGGTCACCTCGTCAGTCGACAACTGCCCACAGATCTCATACGTGGTACGTTTTGTTACGAAATTCAGACTTTACAATCACAGTCTACTTTGTTTATCACCCCATTTTGTCCGAAATTTTTTTACGAGTATAACTACTTAAGCTCGAGACACCAATTTCTTCTGTCGTTGGACCTTTTTCCTTCCTCCGAAACTTTCCTTCGTTTTCTCGGGAAACAAACGGAGTTTAGGAAACCCGAAAAGGAGAAAACAAAGGAAAATGCAACACCCAAGGTTTAAACAGCAGCAGCAGCAAGCCTTGATGCAACAAGCTCTTCTTCTTCAACAGTCTGTGTACCATCCTGGCGTGCTAGCTGCTCCTCAGGTTTGTAATCTCTCTCACTGTGATTTTCAGGTTGTTGATTTGAGTTGTGCGATTGCGATTTTCGTAATTGAAATCGGGGTTTTGATTGATTTTTTTGTTTGTGTTTTGATTTGAGTTGATGGTTTAGGGTTTTAAAAATTTAGCTTTCGACGAGCTTTCTCTACTATGCTTCGAGAACTTTTACCGTTTCCTCACTACTTAATGTTAGATTTTTGAGTTTTAATTGAACATCTTGGCGTTTCAACGGGTTTTGGGGAACAAGGAGCTTGGTGTCTATTTATTTTTTCACTTGTTTTAAATTCCTGATACTCGTGCTTGGAGTTATTTGCATTGTAGCAATGAGTTCACTTTCTTGAGAAAGTGAACGACTTGGCTTGCTTCTGGGTTCTTACCCTGTTTCAGTTGTTGCTTTAATGGGTTTGGTGATGCCTATTTTAAGTTTCACAAAATGTAAGCTCTTTTTTGCTTTGATTGGTGTTTGTTTTCAATTTGACATGCATGGATGATAATTTCGATATGTGGAGAAGTTCGAAAAGTGCATGTGAAAAATTCACATAGCTTTTAGTATGGACTTCCTGAAATGTTGTATCCATATAGTCATTCATTATTATTATTATTATTATTTTGATTAAATGAAAAGGAATGCCATATTCTTATTTTCGTGTCCTTCGTTGGGAAGATAAAATAGCTGGGAGCACTTCATGCGCCACCTCATATCATAAGAGTCAAGAGTGTCTGTCTAATTTAAAGCTATTTTTGATCCTCATTTTGTTGACTCTGGAGATACTGGTGTGGGAAATATCTTCCAGTGATTATTATTTTGATGTAACCAATAAAATAACGAGAATTGGAGTATGATTAATGGTCCAGGGTTTATGTATTCTATAAAAATCATTATCTTCTTTGGAAGGTCATGGTTGTTAACATTTACCTAATTTCGTGTCAAAATCTTGGTACTAGTTTGTATGTTGTTTCAACTTCCTTATTGTGGTTCTGAGTATCTTCTGAAAACAAAGTATTTCCTGTTGTAGTACTTCAGATTAGGAAGTTGAAATAAGGTTTTTCTTTGTCACTTCTTTCTTTTCTTTTTACACTTTGATTTTGCAGATTGAGCCAATCCCCAGTGGAAATCTGCCTCCTGGTTTTGATCCAAGTACTTGCCGCAGTGTGTGAGTCTTTGTCTTAGACTTTTTCCTTATGTTTTTTATTTACTTTGCGTGTGTCTGCTTTGTAAACAATCTTATGCTGATTCCACTGGCACTATTCTATTTTTTCATAAAAGGTTTACTTCTTTTCTATTTTTTCATACAAGGTTTACTTCTTACTGAAATTTTTTTGACTTCTGATCATAGGAACCATTTTTGCATTGGTTGAAATCATATTAGGATGATTACTTTTCTGATATTACTTGATTCTGATAGTTCATGAGGAGGTCACTTATATGTTCATTATTTTCTTTTTTCCCCCTTTCTTTTCTTAAATTTCTAGTTCCTTTATTTTGAACAAAATGCAGGTATGTGGGGAACATCCATATACAAGTAACTGAACTGCTTCTCCAGGAGGTTTTTGCAAGTACTGGTCCTGTTGAAGGGTGTAAGCTAATCAGGAAGGAAAAGGTAAACTATGTAAATAATGCCTAACATCGTTTAGATGAATGCATGCTTTCATTGATCCCAGAACTGTATGTGCGTTCTCTGTTACAAGGACAAAACAAAGACCATGTAATAAATTACAAAGGAATGAAAACCTTAACTTCCAAAAACTGATTTTCCAAAAGAGTGAGAGACTTATTTGTGATAATGTCTCGTATTTAGTTATTGCATTCATATGTTTATTCCTTATGAAGCTCTGAAATGTTTGTATGTTGATTTATTATTTTTTATTTCTATTTTGTTTTTGTTTATGCAGTCATCATATGGATTTGTTCACTACTTTGATCGCAGATCAGCTGCTCTTGCAATATTATCTCTTAATGGAAGGCATCTGTATGTAGCTTGCATTGGAATATTACCATGAATTCTGTCTTCTCTATCTACTTCATTGATCTGTACTCTTATCTTTTGGTGCTTTGGTTTGTAGATTTGGGCAGCCTATCAAAGTTAATTGGGCATATACCAGTGGCCAGAGAGAAGATACATCTGGTTTGTTCCTGTTTTATTTTAAATTGTACGTTAAAAATCATTGTTTAATCTCTGGAATTCCTCTTAAAGTGATGATTGTGTCATGCAGCTCATTACAACATTTTTGTTGGGGATCTTAGCCCTGAGGTTACAGATGCAATGCTATTTGCGTGCTTTTCAGTGTATCCCAGTTGTTCGTGAGTTTCTCCTCTCATAAGTGTGCCTTAACAAGAACTTTCTGTTTTCCATATGTAAAATCATGAAATTTTGGTATTAGAATCTTGGGTTAATTTTACTGAGTAATTGTTTCAGTGATGCAAGGGTCATGTGGGATCAGAAGACTGGGCGCTCCAGAGGGTTTGGTTTTGTTTCCTTTCGAAATCAGCAGGTACATTTTTTTTCCAGTTCGTGTTCTGCATTTTTATTATTTGTTGTGGTATCATCATTTTGACATGTAAATTCTGTGTTCAGGATGCCCAGAGTGCAATAAATGACTTAACAGGTATGTATAATGAGGTAATTTTGTTTACTTATTATCTAGAGAGGTTCAAATCATTGATTTATGGCTGTCCAGGTTATAGCATTATTTGGGTAGTGTGATATTCGGAACACTCCTCCTCCTCCAATGGATAATTGTAGAGACTGAAAAACTGTAAAATAATATTGTAGTAGTTTGCATCAGGTGTATGATTTTTGCGGCACAAGATTGATAATTTGAAGTACAATATTTACAGTTTTAATATCATACTATACTCAAAGCTGCAAATACGCGACCATGATGTGAATTTGTTTGATTTGTCATAGGGAAATGGCTTGGAAACAGACAAATTCGTTGTAATTGGGCCACAAAAGGTGCTGGTTCTAATGAGGAGAAGCAAAACTCTGATGCCAAAAGTGTTGTGGAACTGATAAATGGTGGCTTAGGTAAGTTGCATAGGATCTAAACCCATAATACTAACATCTACAGTTGATCCTATTATGTTTTTTGAAATTGTGGGTATATGTTAGCTCAACAGCTGAAAGCATCATGTCTTTCTTCTGCAGAGCTTAATTTGCTTTCAATTTTTCTTACTCGTTGGCAAATGAAGTTGCATTATATCAACATTCCTGATTTAGGACAGACATATCTTGGAGCAAATAAACTTACATTTTCTATGTTGCCTGTGCAGAAGATGGCAAAGAGACATCAAACAATGAGGCTCCTGAAAACAATCCTCAGTATACTACTGTTTACGTTGGCAATCTTGCTCCAGAGGTAGGGAACTTTTTATCCTTCAGCTCTGGTATATTAATCATGTACTTTGTTCTTGGAACATGAGATGACCTGGAACATCTCAATTTGCATGAAACTGTAAAACCAACTTATGTTTCACTATGCCAGGTAACTCAGGTGGATCTTCATCGACATTTCCATGTACTAGGCGCTGGGGTGATTGAGGAGGTCCGTGTGCAGCGAGATAAAGGATTTGGTTTTGTAAGGTACAGTACTCATGCGGAGGCAGCTTTAGCTATTCAGATGGGGAATGCCCAGTCACTTCTATTCGGAAAGCAGATAAAGGTAGGAGCTATTCCAATGGATTGCCAATGTGCAATGCTTATGTGAGTCATATTAGTATTACCAAATGAAACATTTGACTTTTAAGTATCTCTCCTACTGTGCATGTAGTGCTCTTGGGGTAGCAAGCCAACACCTCTGGGGACAAGTTCAAACCCACTCCCGCCACCAGCAGCTGCTCCTTTGCAAGGTAGCATCTCAGCCAGTGAAATCTTGGCCTATGAGCGGCAACTAGCGATGAGCAAGATACATCACCAGGACCTCCAGGGGCAACATCCTCTTAGACAAACAGCAATGGGAATGGGTGCTAGTGCTGGAACTAGCCAGGCGATATACGATGGTGGATTCCAAAATGTTGCGGCTGCCCAGCAGTTAATGTACTATTAGTTATCACCAAAACCTCTTATTCCTTTTTGATTGGCATTGGCGTTTCATTTGAGATCTAACTAGGTAAAAAGTTTTTCTGTAAACTATCTAGGGAGGATAGGACATAGATGAGCTTGCTTGTCGCTCACATGTGCTTTGCTTGTCATCTGAATGTATCGATGGATGGATGTATACCTAATTAACTACCCATTATATATTATATTATATGCTTTGTCCCATCAAGGTTATTAGAAATTATTGGCAGTTGTTAGCATGCCGGAAGAATTTTTTTAGTATCATGTTTCTCTGTTGTATGCAAAGGAATACCGTTTTTACTGGCAGTATCAGCAGAAAAAATGGCAGTATCAGCAAAAGTTAGTACTGTACCGGTAACAAATACCGGCATACGAAATTTCAGTAAATACCGAGTAACAAATGTAATTTCAAAAAATTGGAGGATGAAATTGAGGGGGGAAAAAAACTAGCTAACCCCCCCAGTTGCCTGACTTTTTCATTGCTTTCTCTGGTCTCTACTGATATGGGTTATTTGTTATCTAAGAATTAGATACAGGTTGCTTCTATTAACATGAAAATTTGCTTATGGTATTGGTTGCGTTTTTTGTTAACAATTAACATGGGAAATTGCTTCTACTGATATACGAGACTTTAACATGAATTATGAATTATGAATTATGAATTATGAATTATGAATTTTTTGTATCAAATTGAAAATTTGCTTTTCAAAAAAAAATCAATAATATTATAGATTACGTCCAAGCAATGTTTAACAATACTCTTTAATTCTATTTCAATAATCTTGTTAGTTAAATTTACAAAATCATCTTATTAATTATATAATATAGAGTTTATGGCTTATTAGTAGTTCCATCTCTAAGTTCGTAGAAAATTTTAAATTCATCTTTGTCTTCAATTTTGGGCTAACATCACTAATTAAGAGGTAACATGTCATAATCAAGACTTCATTTATTTGTGGAAAAGTTAACTATAAGATTTAATTAACTGTTATTTGTTTGTGAAAATGATCTAAAATGATTAGAGTTACTTTTTAAAGTTTTATATAAACTTATATAAAATGATAACTTAATAAAAAGAGTTTAGACTTCGTATGTTTTGCATTAACTTTTACATATTTAAGTCCAATGTAATGATCATTTCATATTTACGAGAAGTGAATGTACATGCGTTAGGGACATTGCAATTGACTTTTATATAAGGTTATCAATTTAATTTTGATATATATTTTATTTATTTTACATATAGAGGAAAATTCAAGTATTCTTGATAATTTAGTCTATTTAAGAAGATTCAATAGTTTCACTTGAGCTCGGGTTGTTGGTTCTTAGAATGAAGAACTATAATATTTGTTTGTATTGTAAAAAGCTTTTGAAAGGAAGGAGAATTACCAAATTAAAGAAGCATTAGCTAGGAAAGTTGATATTAAACCTTATAAAAAAGTTAGTCATAATGTGAAATAAGAAATGAAAATTTTAGATGCAAAGCATCAACATGAGAAATACATAAAGAAAATATTGAACTACGAAATTAGTAGTGGAAGTTCTTTTTGTAGTGGTTAAGATGATACTGAGAATGCTGAAAGTGTATTCCTAGCCAACAAGAAGGGAATGTTGCACTTGATATGAAGAATAGAAAAATACGGTGTCTAACTTTTTTCGCACCATGAATAATTCTTAGAGCTCAGCTTTCAATTTTATAGTGTCTTACAATCTAAAGAAGTAGCTTATGATGTGATGACTACAAGGTAATATACTGAGCAGTTTTATTTATGAAATAAAAAGTTATTTAGATGAATAAGGAATGACTTGGAAAACTTATGTGTATTCAATCATATGTGGTAGTTGGATAATTAGAAGACATGATTATATTGTCAATTTTTTGGTTTATTCTACTAAGGAGACAATGTTTTTTAAGTCTATTCATGCATTTGATGTTGTTAGAAATGCTAATATTCTATTTTAAATATTTGATGACGTTGTGAATGAAGTTGAGTTTGAAGACATTGTACAATTCATCATTGACAATAATTATGCTTATAAAGCAGTTGGAAAAAGATTGCAAAATAGGAATAATTCTATTTATTGAATTGCTTGTGTTACACATTGTATGGACTTGATGTTGAAAAATATAGGAGCTCCTAGATACTTTCTTATTATTGATGAACCTATGTAAAAAGCAAGAAAAGTGATCAAGTTCATCTATAATCATGCATGAGCCCTGAATTTGATGAGAAAGGATTTTATCAATGGTAAGAATTTGTGTCATCCTGGTATTACAATATTTGTGACTAGTTTCTTATCACTTTAGTGTTTTGTTTTAATAAAGAAATATTTAAGATAAATATTTACAAGTAATAAATGGATTGTATCTCAATATTTTAGGTCTAATGTTGAAATGAAGGTTTCTAAAATTATACTTGAAGATCATAATTTTTGACCGCAATATCAATTTATTATCCAAGTTTGTGAGCCTATGATAAGATCACCTTGTTTGCTTGATAGTGATAAAAAGACAATAATAAGTTATTTTTGTGATGTTTTAGAGAGGGCGAAGGAAGCAATCAAACCAATCTAAAAAAATGGGCGTTCTATATATACACCGAATCTTGTAATTATTAATAAAAGATCGGAAAGGAAACTTTAATCTCTATTGTTTTCAACTGGGATATTTTTTTTATCAGTGTCTATTTTAGACCAAGTTTTACAAAAAAAGCTGAAATTAAAAAGAGAATGCTATTAACTATCAGAATGATTGTTGCATATAAGATAATACAGGATCTCTTTAGCTTACAAATAGAGGTATACAACACTACGTTTAGTGATTTTGGAATGCCCATTGCAATTTTTCAAAGAGACAAACTTAATTTAAACATATATTTCTTCTTTATTACGTTTTAATCATCACTTTGTTTTGTTTAAAAGGGTACTTTTTTGTCTTATAGTTGTTGTTGTGACCAATTCTGAAGTGCAATTTTAGCTTTACAAAAGTTTATAGTTCAAATTTTGATTCAATTTGTGAGTGCAATAAGGTGTTAAAGGAATTAAAACACATTTGAATTCATCCATTTCAAGAAAATGAATAGATTGGAACATAAACGATTGAAGGATTTGTTCTTTTTTATATAAAATTTGAAGCTTTAAGAAATGTATGTTATTATCAATATAAAGTTGAATATAATTTCTTGATAATTTTATTTTATTTTTTTTACTAGGACTCTTAATATAACAAGTAGTTCTATATATCCAATTTGCCTTGACCATATTGATCTTTTAACATATCGGGTTTCTGAGGAACCAAGTTTGATAGATGAGAGTGACTTGAAAGAAAATCTTGGATGAGAAAGTATTGACATGCCATTTGGTGCAATTAATTTAAATAATAGTGATAAAAAAAACTCCTCTCAATAATGAGTATTTTGTACAAAATGAAAATTATGGTTAATGCAATTTGAGTGGATATTCTATTGAATGAAGTTTCAAGTTTTTATTTTATTTTTATAGATATCACTTATATTTGATGTACATGTTAAATTTTACGTGTAATATAAATATAGAACCTTTACCTATAAATATTTTTGATTCAGGTCTTTCTTCTACTTGATTGTGCTCTTGGCATGAACTCTTATTATAAATTGTAATGTTTGTAGAGTAGTGGACCTATATTATTCTTACAATATGATTTTTAATGTAATTATTCTTTATTATAAGATGTAAATTGTAACATTTTAAATACTTTGCATTATTCTTAGGTTATAATTATTCTTTATTATATGATGTAAATTATAACATTTTAAATACTTTGCATTATTCTTAGGTTATATCTGTATGATGAATAAATAGTATTTTTATATTAATTTTGGTTATTGTTTATATGTGAAATATGTGAAAAGTAATATTAAATATTAGTATAAATAAATAGATAATTGTTATTTTAAATTTATATTACTATGATTTTGGAGATATGGTTGATATAAAATTAAAAATTATATGGTACAATATATTGAGAGACTATTTTGTAACCTAAAAAATTTATGAACTATTTTATAATTTTTAAAATTATTTGAAATGATATTCGATATTGATCGATCTGATACCATACCATACCAAAACCAAATTTAGTACTAGTACCATTATGGTATTTATAACAGTGATGTCAAACATAATTATAAATATAAGTTTCCATGTAGTTGTTAATTCCTTGAATTTGTTTTATTCTATTTTCCTTTCATTTAACTTGTAGAGAATTTGTAGACCAAAATGATAATATAAGAAAATGTAAAGACAATCATCCTTTTAATTTTAATTAAAATAGTTAGTATGTATATTTTAGTTATTAAATTTTAATTCAAAATTTAATTTTATTAATTATTTTATGAAAGATTTTCTAAAACTTGTATGTAACTACTTATATAATATGAGATGGCATATATGTACAATCAAGATGTAATGTGTTGCAAGAAATTTTGACAGAAGATAATTAATAAAATTGAAAGATTAAAGAATGAATAGTTAAAGGATTTTCGATAAGAAATTGGTTATATATTTAATTTTTTAATGCAATTTATTAGTATTAATTTGGAACATAACTAGAAATGGTGGGTCTCACTCTCACCTCTATTTATTAAACAACCAAATTTCAGGAATTAGGAATCCTTAATTCTCCTTTGTTATGACCCTACTCTTCTCTCTTCTTTCATGCTTCTCATCACCACCTATTTCTGTTTAATCTATGGTACACTCAGTTTAACTACAAAGTATGTTCTATTGAAAATTTTTCTTTTCATTTTCTTCATTGAAAGTATTTTTTAACATATCCTTCTTAAAGAGATAATTCCACTACATTTTTGGTGTTAGAGGTGTTTGGTTCCTATTCTTATCATTGGTCATAGAGGCGTGTAGTCCTTTTTCCTTTCTATAAACCTATTGCATTTGATCTTGATTTTGTTTTTCCTATTTTTCATTTAACTACATGTGACAATATTTGTCGTTATCTAAATTTGTTATTCAATATAAAACGTTACTCATAGTTTTGCTATATTTCTCTTATCACCATTTTATAAGTAACTATGTATTCATTTTACTTTATTATTAACAATGTAACAAAATTAATAAAAGAAAATTCTCTTTTAAAATTTATTGTTTCTCAACCGAATTCTTTTATTTACAATCTAACATTATCTTTTATTAGATTTCAAAATGCATTATCAATGCTATTGAATATTAGGGCAATTTTCCTTGAATTTTATCAGAGAAGATATAGAGAATGTCAATTGTATAGATTAATTGAAGCGTTGGAAATTTTAATTATCGATAATCAATGCATAAATTTAACAAAATAAACAACAAATTTATAAGATGATTCATGAGTCTCATTTTTATTAAATAACAAGAAAACCCAAAGTCCATTAACTACCTAATTATTTAAAGTGCAAGTTGATTAATTAAAGAATGCATATCTCTATTTCCGTTAATATGATATATTCTAAGTGATAGTTAATTACTTAGATATTGCACATATATACTTCCACTAACCTGATAAATGACACCAACTTTTTACAACGTGATTATTAAAATAATTATTAAATGACTAGTGATGTCAAATATAACTTAAATATTGACATATCTACGACAAGCAATTTTGTTTTTGAAAGGCTCTCATATTCATACATATAAAAGGCTAATTAAAGCTACTAAAAGAAAACGGTGATATTCTTCCATTATATATGATTATAAGAGCATTTATACATCAACTTATCTTAATTTAATAAACTTATCTTAATTTAATAAAATGTATGTATTTACTGGTATAGACTTCAATTATATTTAATATCAGTAATATAAAATCGTTGACATTTATATGAGACATGATCTAATTGTTCTATTGATTATAAACATATTTATAGTTGTTCAATATAGAAGAATAAGGCTTTTTTGTGAGAAGTTCAAATTAGAACCTGATTTGACTTATATGAATATGGAAACAGACATTTATGACAAAATGAACTTTTATTAGGTGAGTTGTGGAAAAATTAGCAAGATGGAGAAAGATTTAGGGACTTCTAATTTGACAAGGCGTATTATAAGTATCAAGTTTTAAAGTTAAGGAGTTTTTGAAACTCATTAAATTAAATAATAATCGCACTAAGCTAATCGACATGATAATTTTTTTTTGAAATGGTTGATATTTATGTGTCACATAAATTAGACATACCATTAGAAGAGAGGAGATTACTGACATGTGTATAATTAGAAGAGAGGAGATTACTGAAAAGAATGATAGAAATGCTAAAAGTATTTTGATGGAGATAGTCATGGTAAAGAAGGAAATAGTGGAGTTAGGGTGGAACCAGTTGAGAACAATAAAGAATAGGATGATCTCCTTTATTCAAACAATAATAACAATAAAGGAAACATTAACAAAGACGCATATGGTGTAGTTCTTGAAGAAGCTAAAAAACAAGCAAATGTTGATCATGGATAAACTGAATTTCAAATACATATTTCATATTGGTCGGGTCGGCTATATTTGGGCCCGAGCCCAATTACAACAACTCACAGGCTGATCAGTCAGTCCTACACCTATTGATTAATCTAGGCTTGATCCACACATCCGAGGCCCATTAGCAGAAGACAATCTCCCATGTAAACACGTAAAAACCTAAACCTAACTGCAAAACCATATAAAATGTATTATTCTCCCATAATCGAGGTACGAGATCATAACCTATTTTTTGCTTTTCTCTGCATCGATTCTCACCTTCACCAGAAAACTTACTTGAGCATCGGAGGGGCTAATCGGGACATCACCCCCGACGAGCCTTCCTTGTTTTGCAGGTATATTTACGTCGAAGAATAACGCAGAAGGTTGCCAACTCATGGATCCAAACGGCAACGCACCGTTCAGCCTGAATCCGGCAGAACCAATTGGCGCCCATCGTGGGGCCCGACTTCCGGGAACCACGTCCAAAACCACACAAGTCAGCCAGGCGGCGGCGACGAATTTCGATGTAGCCATTGTCTGTGCCCTCGGCGATGCGCCGCTAGGTTTGCAATCGCCGCAATTATGCCGCCTGCACCGCATGCCTCTCGCACGGAATCCTCTGATCCTAACGATCAACAGCAACCTCAAACCTTGGAACAGGAAGAGCAGAGCGTGGCTGTGGAGGATAACGTCGCACCCAGTACACACCCGAATCTTCAACACCGATCAGGTACAGAACCTATTCCGGCTGTGCACTCCGTCCTGACCAGAAAACAGATCGAGGAAGCAGCCGATCTGTTGATTCGCCAGATCCTGCAGTCCCAGCCGGTAATGAAGAGACGTCTCTGCTGACAGCAGCCGCGACAAACCAAAGATGATGACCGATCACCACCAGACACAAAATCTAGAAAAAATCGTGGACGATCGGATTAACGCGGCTATGAGCTTCCGTCCAGATCGCCCGACGGCACAGTACAGCTCTCCCTTTACTCTGGAGATCTTGGATAGCCTCCCAGTACCCGACACAAAAATACCGACCCCCGAGAAATACACCGGAAAGACCGATTTGGACTACTGCAGACTTCCAGTCCATGATGAACCTACATTGTGTCCCGGACGCTATCCAATGTAAGGCTTTCTGCACGGCCTTCCAAGAGGGAGCTCGGCGATGGTTCAACAGCTTGCCCTCGAGCTGTATCACTTGTTTCGAAGATTTCAAGGAGTTATTCCTGAATCAGTTCGCCACGAGTAAGCGACCGCAGAAAACAGCTTTGGAGGTGATGCAACTCACCCAAAGGAGGAATGAGAGTTTGCGGGAGTTTATCACCCTGTTCAACAATGAAGCGGTCAAGGTTCCCGACCTTACTTGCTCGTCCATGCTAGCCCCGCTCATGAACAATACGAGGGATGAGGAGTTCAAGAAGTCGTTAGCCCTCGATCAGCCCCGATCTGTTCAGGAAATAAGAAATAGGGCAGACAGGTACATTCAGTTTGAAGAAGTGCTGAAAAATACGAGGCGTCGGACGGATGATCGCTCGCCAAATGATAGGGCGGGCAATTCGCATGTTTACAAAAAGCTAGTCGGTTGAGAAGGCCACCGATCGCTGTGGATATCGGCAGGAGTTCACTCCACTAAACAAGACATATGCAGAAGTACTGGCGGCTGTGAGAGCGAATGGGGAAACTATCCGAGAGCCAGAAAAAATGAAGACCCTTTATAAGGACAGGAACCCCAACTTGTATTGCCGTTTCCACAGAGAGGTCGGTCACGATACGAAAAATTGCTGGCGATTGAAAAAAGAGATCGAACTCCTCATTCAAAAGGAAGGTTAGGCGGTTCGTGAAACACGAACAAAATGCCGATCGCAGAATCGGCCTGGACAGATAATAGACGATCGCCTCGAATCGAAATGACGAAATGAAGGCGATGAACACAAATACAGATGACCGACGAGAAGAGAGAGGGCGGTCAAGGGAAAGGAACGACGGAAATGCTTGCCAGCAAGAAAACCGACCGGCTGGGGTCATTAATACGATATTTGGCGAAAATGCAGCCGGGGGATCCACCACTAAAGGAAGAAAAAGATATGCCAAACAGGTCTACAAAGACTTATACACCAAAAAGCCGAAGGAGAGCGACGGGGTGATATCATTTGATGAGTCCGACCTCAATGGAGTAAGTTGCCCTCATGACGATGCCCTCGTAGTAAATCTGAACATGGACGGATACGAGGTGAAACGGGTAATGATTGACACGGGCAGCTCGGTCGATTTGCTGTACTATGAGGCCTTCAAGCAAATGAAGGTACCCGAGGAGCGACTATTACCTACAGACGGCCCCATTAAAGGAGTAACCGGGGCGTCAGCCTACCCGTTCGCCCGGGTGTATTTGAAGGTGAAGTTTGGGCAGAAACCATGTCAGATAGAAAGGGACGTTGAGTTCCTGGTCGTCAAGTTCCAAAGGGCATATAATGCAATAATCGGGCGAGCTACTCAAAATGCCCTCAGGTCGGTCGTCTCCACTTACTACCAAGTTATGAAGTTCCCGACACCCCACGGGGTAGGCACTGTCAGGGGTCAACAGAGAATCGCCAGGGAATGTTATTTAGCGGAGACTAAAACATTAGACGGGCGGCGGTAGGTCGACGAAGTTCTCTTGATGTAAGAACCGACGAAGAGAGAGAGATTGAACCTAGTAGAAGAAACGCAATGGGTCGATCGATGAAGCCGATCCTTCTAAGTTCACAAACCTAGGTTCCAAGTCGCAGAGGACTCGTTAAAGGAATCACAGATCGCTTGGTGGAAAACAAGTCGATTTTCATTGGGTACCGAGCGACATGCCCGAATTTCTCGATCAACGATCGCACTCCTAGATTCGACATGACCGTAGTCGATCAAAAAGAAGCGATGGCACAAGAAGGAGCGATGGAAGTGATCGAGAAGGAAGAAGCGGTTCTGGAGGCCGGTTTCATCCGAGAGGTCAAATATCCGAGTGACTTGCCAATGTCAGGTTGGTGAAAAGAAGAACGGCAGTGGAGAATGTGCATAGATTTCACCGACTTGAACAAAGCATGTCCGAAAGACACTTCCCTTGCCTAAGATCGACCAAACTAGTAGACTCCACCTCGGGCCATGAACTACTCAGCTTCCTGGATGCTTTCTCGGGCTATCATCAGATCCAAATGAGCCTGGAGGACGAAGAAAAAACCGCCTTCTCCTCCTCAAGAGATGCGTTTTTAGCCTGAAGGAGGTCCCTCCCCTCCTTCACCTCTGCCAGCTCGCTCTTCAAGCCCTTCATCTGATCATGAAGATCCTGAACCTCCTGGTCCAGAGTCTCCAAGCGCTGCAGCACAGCAAAAGACATCGTCGCAGCCCGCATGCCAATACGAACGAGTTGGGAACCCAACTCCAGGTTCCCCTTCTTCTCCATAAACCCCTCGTCCGCCGGGGGAGTAACCCTCTCAACAAGGTAGCGGGACACCTCGAGGTCCCCGAGCGTTACGTCCTTGCCCAACTTGATGGTAGGCTCCCATTGCCCAAGGCTCACGGCCTGTGCCTTCTCCTTCCCCTTTTTCTGTTTACTCGCCCTGGCTTCACTGGCCTGGCGGGGTGGAAGATCGCCCAATCGAACCAACTTCTTCCTTTTAAGAGGAGGGCCCACGTCCTCCTCCTCCTCTACCACTGGAACAATTGTTAATGTCTCCGTCTCCACAGGAAGGTCCCCGGCAGGGGGAGCACCCACTGGCGTAGACGAGGAGACCAACCCCATGGACAAAGCGACGCCCTCACCGGTCTCCGCCTCACTCCCCTTCTTCCCAGAGGCCTGCTTCCTTGACGTGGAAGTTTGGGTAGGCATCCTCACCATGGCTGCACAATGTTAAATTGAGTTAGAAAACAAAACTGATATAAGTTCAAAATTAATACAATCACGAGGAGTCAACCGGACGGGGCGGTTTCCTCCTTCAACCCGCTAATACGTGGAGGGGGATCGACGAGGAACAAATCGCCAAGGCCCCCCGATACCCTCGAATGAGCTCGCAAAGTCGATTCCGCCGAGCTCCTCGACACGACGAACCACCTCCCACTCCTCCTCGCCGAGGGACAAGGTCGACGAATCGCTCCATCGTCACCAAAGGATACCTCCACGGTCGGCACTCGGAGGAAGATTCTGGGGACTTCACAAAGAAATACTTCGTCCGCCAGGAAGAAATTTTTGAGGGTGTCCTGGCAGGCGATACCGAAAGGACAGCATAAAGGTATTGAGCTCGTGGTTCTACATACGTTGGTACCACCGGTCACAACTACTATTATCTGATCATTTACTATGCATGAATGCACATGTCACTTTCCAATTTCCAATTATTGCATTTCTATTTCCAATTTCAATTAATTACTATTTCCGATCATTTCCCAATGTCTTCGGACTTTTAGTCCGGTATTTCATTCCTATGCATTTACATTTCATTTCATTAACACATTTACAATCCAATTTACTCATGCATTTACACATACTTATTCACATTTGCACTTCAATATCACAATCCAATATTTCGAACACCCATGGTTCGAAATCAATCAAATCACTCAATCACATATATCCATCCTTGCTTCCTCATGGCAATCAATGCATATAATTAATAAACACATAAGGTTGAGAAACCAACTAGGTTACTCACCTACACTTCCGAGCTACAGCCTGGAAGTCCCAATATCGTCCGTGGAGTGTCGATCCATCGGAACCTCTATGTCAATTCAAATAATTCACATTACCATTTTGGCCAATATCAATTCAATAATACATATTTAACAAATACGATAAATACTATACATGTTATGACATTCCCAATCCAATTCCCGAATTCCTCAATTTGATCACTCTCTTACTAATCCATAACACTTTCAATTATAATAAACCAATTTACCAATTTCCATACTCTATAGTCACATTCCAATTAAACTCACAATCACTATACGTTTACCCCTCAATTTCCGATAATCATCAAATTCAATTCCTATTCTCTCAAATGCCATTTTGATCCATAACCAATCCAAATTAGATCCCAAAATTCTCCAATTCAAAAACCTCAATAATCAACTTTTCGGAAACAGTCTCCCTCGTCATGACGATAATCCATTGCTCGTCATGACGATGTCGTTGCTTCGTCATGACGTCGCGGACTAAGCTCGCTCGTCATGCAAGACGGCTCCACTTCGTCATGGCGGCGGCCGATACTCGCTTCGTCGCGCACACAAATTAAATATTTAATATTAATCGCGACGCACGCTAAGGGCTCGCCACAAGGTTGTTCATCACACGTCATGACGCATAACCCGTAAACTCGTCCAAACTCGAAATTTCGCAGATTCTCGATATAAATCATCCCAAATCCATTCTAAACACTCTCAATCAGTTTTAAACCTTAAACCCAACTTATTTCTATCCTCAAAACATCATTTAACTCATTTTTCATCAAAACCCAAATCAAAACCAACAAAACCCTATCATCGAAACTTTCTAACTTTCTAACCAATTTCTTACTCAAATCTATGATCAAACAACATAAACACATATGAACTTACTTGATTAAGTTATCAATCCGTCGAAAATCCGTCAAACAACTCCAAATCCACGATTTCTTACACCCACCACCGTCGACGAAGACGAAGAGAATGAAGAAATAAGCTTACCTTAAGCTTATACATATATATATGAGATCCTCCACTTCATGTCCAATTCTTGTGGTCTAACACGTCCGATTCTTATTCTATTTTACTCCCATTTCGCTACTCATAACCAAAATTCTAAAATCATAATTCAATTTATTTCATATTATTTTTCAATCAATCTCAACCGGAATCACATTAATCAGTCCCTTAGTCAAATTTTCCTATTCAATCCAAAACTCTAAAATTCCAGAAAATTCTCATAAATTCACAAAATTAGGAAATGCTCATTCCTATACTCAATTTCCAATTTCCTTTCTCTATAATCCATTTCATTCCAATTTCATATTCAAAATCTAATTATACACTTACTAAATATCCAATTTTCACAAACCAAATTCTCATATGTACAATTTTGATAAATTCCCAATTGCACAATTAAACCAATTCTCATCGGACCAATTATAACCAATTTCCAATTTCACAATCAAGTCGGGAATTGTCATACATGTATGTACATATATATATACTTATGCAATCAATAATCATTTATCAATAACTATCGAATCAGAATGCATGCAATGCAACACTTAGCCTGTACCAAATCCTAACCCGATCCAAATTACCAATCTACCTGTCACTCCGATAACGGGATGTTACAATCTCGATATTGAAGAAAGGAGATTTCAACCCCTGAGCTCGGACTGTGACTCATCCTCAGGAAATGGCGCAGAATGCCGATGGTGGGCGGATGGCCGAACTGATGGCACAGCAACGCCAACCCGTTTATAAACCTCCAACTGTTCGGAGGAATCTGGCTCGGCAATAACCCGAACAAGACGCACACCTCGTCCACAATCGGGGCGTACGAAAGCCTCAGGCTGTCCACTGAGAAAAAACTCCCGGAGACGGCGAAGTATCCACTAAAATTGCTGTGGATCTGCTTATGCTTCAAAGCCAGTCGGGGCCTCCAAGACGTAGGGATATTATACTTGATGCACAATCTGTTCAACTCTCCCACAGTTATTGACGATGCAGTCTTAGGTGAGAACTCCACAACTAAGCCATCCTTTCTCTCCCTCATCGACATCTCTACTGTACCTCCGACCATGCTCCCAGAACTACCCGTCGACATGACTATCAAGAAAAAGGACTAAAGGAATGAAGGAATGAAGAAGAAAAAGGACGTACCTATTTAGAAAGAAGAAATGGGGAAATCGGACGGCGGAATAAAAGAAGTTTCTGGGAACCTTGAACGATTTGAGAGCAAATGAAAGCAAAGTGCGAGTCAAAGACGAAGCAAAAGGTGAAAACCGCCACAACTCACCAACTTTGAGTATTTATAGAGGGTCGGCAGTAGGAACCCTCGACAGTGACCCATTCGGACTACGACACATGGCAGAAATCCAAGCAGTCTCGGACACGCGGCAAGATCTGGGGAGAATCGAGGCTATTTAAAATCGAAACGGCACGAACGGTCGAAAGGAAACATGATAGCTGTACGACGGTTAAAGGACGATACGACGACTCGAAAAGTCGCCGACAAAGACGCGCCGCTCACAAAGAATGCCCCACACGCTCACCAATGATAACCATCCGATCTACTTCTGTGTAAGCTGTCCCGCAATAGTCGATGAGATCGATCAGTCAAGGGCCCTCAGCCAACCAATAACAATACAAGCAGTTAGGCCCAACAGGTCGGTATCCGACCGGTTGAAACTGACCGATCGACCACATGACGAGCTCTCCTGCTTACGAGCTATGAAGCAACAGACGAGCAACGTCCCAACATACTCCCTCGACCTTTCTCTTCGCTCAGATTCGAGGAATAGGGGGGCTTATGGTCGGGTCGGCTATATTTGGGCCCGAGCCCAATTACAATAACCCACAGGTCGATCAGTCAGTCCTACACCTATTGATTAATCTAGGCTTGATCCACACATCCGAGGCCCATTAGCAGAAGGCAATCTCCCATGCAAACACGTAAAAACCTAAACCTAACTGCAAAACCATATAAAAGGTATTATTCTCCCATAATCGAGGTACGAGATCATAACCTATTTTTTGCTTTTCTCTGCATCAATTCCCACCTTCACCAGAAAACTTACTTGAGCATCGGAGGGGCTAATCGGGACATCACCCCCGACGAGCCTTCCTTGTTTTGCAGGTATATTTACGTCGAAGAACAACGCAGAAGGTTGACAACTCATGGATCCAAACGGCAACGCACCGTTCAGCCTGAATCCGGCAGAACCACATATATAACTATTTTCAAGCGAAGAGAAGCATACTGAACTATTAGCTAGGCATCATCCAACTAGTGTAGGACCATAATGGAAGTTGGGGATGGAGTTAGCAAATTCCAAAGATTTTAAAGATCTTGTGGATTATGTAATGTAAACATGGTTCAATATGAGGTGGAAAAATGGTCAAAGTAATAAGAATGAGATTGACTATATTAAAGGATGTCAATGAGAGTTGTATATTGGATATAGCAGGAATGACAAGTATTTCAAAATGAAGACATATAAACTTTTTTATAATTATTTTACAACTAAAAAGCTGAAATGGTTTCTTCCAAGTTCTTGATGAGATATAGGAACATAATTCTATAAAAATCTCATATATCTATAAATAAAATAGATGAAGAACGTAGGAAGAAGTTGAATATATTTGTTAATTCTAGCATATATAGAGCAATAAAAAGGATATTAAGAAAGGAGAGAGTTTCTCATGAATGAATAATCCAAGCTACTTGGGTATGTAAATGGATTGAAATTGAGCAATTATGAATTTGCCGTGGAGTTACAACTGTCAAAGAATCAACAAATTTCTTTGTTATACATTATATATTTGTTTTAAAGTTATAAAAAGAGGAAAAAATGTTTAAGATCAATATTTAGGATGGATGTTTGCTTTTCAAAGATAAGAGTTTTAAGGCTAGTTGCTTAGTGTGTTTGAGATTGATCAGGATAGAGGGATATATCCATTGGAATGAGTTATTATCGAGGTAGAAAATATTGACTTATATAGTTTATTCATGAATTTCTTTGCATTTGACTAATAATTAGAAGATAGAAAGGGACTTAAAATAATATGTAAAAGAGAACTTGAACTTATACTTGATATTGTCATTTAATTCTTGATCATTATATTTAGACTAAATTTATTTGTTTTGATTATTTAGAGATTAGTAAGAGTTGTGAAGGAGACATTACTAAATGCCACATATTTTATATTTACTAGACATATTTATCACAATTGACATAGAGAAGGGTAGTTATATAATTATACATTGTCTACTAATGTTAAAACTTCAATGAGTAGCTTAAGAGGCTACATAAAATTAAACTTAGGTATGCCACATATTTGCATGAATTTAGATGAAAAGGTGAGCAACATATTATCAATCATTTGAGTCCAAATTCCTAATAGTTGGTAATAACATGAATAAGTTTAATAGGTAGACCTTACTTACCAAAGATAGATCAATAATTAGGATGCTTGAAACAATAAAAACTATGGTAACAAAGAGGTATGTGAATAAGAGATTGTATAAACATTGATGAAAAGAAGACTTGGCTTCAATATTTATGATTAAATTAAAAAGAACCAAAAGATGCAATATATTGAGATTTATATTACTACTCATATAAATATGTCAAAGTTGTTAATCATAACTTTAAATAAAAGGTCAAGGCATTTATAAATGATTGCTACAGGAAGGCCCAATTTCTTAGTATGTATGAGTATGTATTGCAATTTGTAAGAGATGTTATTTTTTTGTCTAACAATTTGTTATGAGAAAATACATCTACCAACTAAGAGATTCATGTCAAGATGTCTTAAAAGAAGAAAAAGAAAAGGAAAAAATGAGTCAAAAAAGTGGAAAATTCAAACAAGTTGTACAAAAAAGGTTAACTGTAAAGATATAGAAAATGTGATAATTTTGGTAATAGCTCGAGAAAAAAATAGTAAAGAAGCCCTAAGAATTAGGGTTAGTAATAAGCTACGTTAGGCTTGGGCTTAATCCTTTTTTTAGCCTAAAAATGGTTGAAGCTTAATAAGCTCGATATGCTTGAAACTTGATCGAATTGGAAACTAGTTGACATCATTTTGGTTAATCATTTTAGGCTCAATTCTTTATCCATTGAACAAAATAATGTTGTTTTTATTAAAACCTAATAAAATGATGTTATTTTTGCCATAACTAGTTCCAATTATGTACGAATGCCCTCTCAAGCTAGAACATAGTCCAAAACCTGATTAATATGAGCTTTGCTTTTTTTTAAGTCAAGTTAGGTTGAGAACAAATCAAAATGTGAACCCTACAAGGAATATCTGATGAACTATTTGCAAATGTGAAACTTTTATTTTAAAATTACTAATATTTTTAAGTACGTAAATAAATAAAATGTGAGTGACTTTCAATTTGACATATATTGTTTGAAATCACAATTAAGGTCAATCTTGATGTTCAGAATCTACAACTGAGGCATCTTCATAAAAAAAATGAAATGCAACGTTGTTCTACTTTTAAATTTCTTCAAATATGTGTTTTGAATATCTTCCATTGGAGTGTTGCATCTTTTGATTAATATAGGTTGTTGGTGTCAATAGTAGAGATGTAGAGAAGATATTACTATACCTAGTCAATAAATGATATTTATTCATGCTTTTAGGAATAAATATACACAATACAATAATTACTTAATTGATGGCAGTTTGATGGCTCTTCATATGCTCTTAAAGAAATATGGAGATTTTGATCCAGTTCAAAGAAAAATCAAGCATAACTTAAAAATATTTATAAGGTAAAACAAAGAAAAGAAGAGTATTATTAGTAAAAAGTGGACATTCATCACAATATAAGTTTCCTAGTCTAGTATGCATCAATAGTGCAATGTGAACCATAATCAATCACAATAAATATGATTACACACATTATTAAGCTCTTGACTTACATATAATGGATTTTTTTGAGAGGTTAAACTTAAACTATTTCACTTATCTTTTGACAACTAATAATATATGGATTAAAATTATTTTAATTTTCCTTAACAATATATATTTTGTGGATGTTAATTATATGATCCTATAGCAAATGCATTTGTTTAGATCTATCATCTATTTGTAATATATTATACGTTGTCGTTACTTGATTATACATGGATCATTTGCTTTTACCACTTCCTTGGTAATATTAAAAGTATGTATTTCTATCATTGATCCGTCATTTGTAACACCAAACAATATCGATA
The DNA here is from genome assembly GCA_029891385.1 of Erythroxylum novogranatense. NCBI lineage: Eukaryota > Viridiplantae > Streptophyta > Magnoliopsida > Malpighiales > Erythroxylaceae > Erythroxylum > Erythroxylum novogranatense. Next base: position 26,134,898 of record CM057224.1, on the reverse strand, counting down.
TAAGTGACCGTAATCTAACAATTTAGTTACATGTTTTTAATTGAAATTCCACTGAAATAAGAATTCAATAAAATTTATACCATCTTCGTATTATCACATGTGAAAATTATAGCCATCAAAAGTAAAATGATTCCTGCAATAATATTCAATAACATAAACTTAATTTTTTATTTGGCCAACATATTAATGTCCTCCTTAATATGCTTTATTTTCTCTCCAATCTCCTTAGTTTTCTTTACTTAGCTTCATATTTGATGATATCAATAATGATTTAGTTGTATTGATTTCATACTTGAAATCAATTTCAGATGTGCTTGTTTTAACCTTCTTCTTCAAAAGAGCTACTTATTTTTTCAGCTTATAAATAATTTCAATAGTTCTTTTAAGATTTTTTTTCACCAAATCATTTGAAAACATTTACATCTCCTAACCTACATGTAGATCAATTCAACCATTTTATATAAAACATAAGTTTCTTCATTTCATATACAAATAGCATTCAATAGGCATAGGTTAATTGAAACATTAATATTTTTTTCCTTATATTGTAACCACTTTATGAAATCTTTAATGGAGCATTTAACTTATAGTATCAAACCATGCTCTAAGCATTGGAGTTGAATATTGTATAAGTTGATGATGGATTTGATAGAAATTATGCCAAATAATAACCTAAATATTAGTATAAAACAAAAAATTGTTAAGATCATATGTTATATAATATAGGATTTCCACAAAAGCATACATATAAAAGAATACGAGGATGACAATACTTATTTCATAATGTATAAAATTAGGAATGATTAATTATAAGTGTTTGTCAACAGGAGAAAAATAATAACTAATGAAGAACAATGAGAACCAAAGTAAAAGTATAGGGGCCGAAGGTAAAAATCACCCATAATATTTCACAAAAAGTCTAGCTTAACACCTAATGTTATGTTTGGTAAAACTTTGCACCTTAACATTTATAAAATACTACTATTTGTATCTCAAAACCTAATTCCATTAGGTTTCTATTAGTTACATGTCAATAGACTTTTAATCCATCCATTGTAGCATGTTAGTTGGGTAATATGAACTTACTAAAAGTTGACATGGATTTTTTAATTAAAAATTATCTTAAATTTATAAGAGCTTTAGTTATTAAAATTATTAAAATATTATATAATGATTTTAATGACATTAAAAATTAACTAATCGTAGTAACATCTCTAAACCCAACTCCATCATCAACATAGTTTTCGTCCAACATTTCAATGCAAGGATTAATACCTTTTTCCATCATATGCAACTCTATATCAATAACTTTAGAATGATAATCCAAGCTCAAACTTTAAATACTGAATTGTGTGTTTGACTTTATGCCAAGTCCCATTAATTTCCATGCCTACGTTATTAAAAAGTTCAAAAAGAGCTCTATGATTGGTACGAATCAAACATGAATGTCCTGGAAAAAAGTCACAAAGGAAAAGAGTATCTTTCAATTGTTCAAAAAGTTGAGACTAATCTTAGGGTTCTTTCAAATATTCATAAAGTTTATGTTATTCTATTTGTTTAAGGCGGTGCCATTACTCAGTTCACTTTGATCCTTTAAATATGTGAAAACATGATGATTATATTGATAATTTGATTAATGGTTCATGGGGTGATAAGGCATTCAAGAAGGTGCAAAAATTTTACAAGTCAAAGGTGATTTGGATTAGGTAATCTAAGAGGTACACAAAGATTCAATCTCTTCATAGTTTAGAGCAGATTTCAAATATTAAGTATCTGCTTATTTATGCCATTCATATTATTGAGTTTAAGGATTACCTTATTCTAAAGATTAGAGTTTTAATAGTTGATATGTCTTATAATTTATGTCCAAAGTTTGTGGATGTTATTAAGTTTCACTTGATCTATGCTAGTTCTCGACTTAGTAATCTCTTTAAACCTGACTCCATCATCAACATTATTTTCATTTATAGTTTCATTGCAAAGATTAATACCTTTCCATCATATGCACCTCTATATCAATAACTATAGAACGATAATGCAAGCTCAAACTTTAAATACTAAATTGTATTTGACTTTGTGGCGAGTCTCATTGCTTTACTTGCCTACATTATTAAAAAGCTCAAAGAGAGCTCTATGATTGGTGCAAATTAGATATGAGAGTTATGGAAATGAGTCACAAAGGAAAAGAGTTTCTTTTAATTGTTCAAAAGGTTGAGTTTAATCTTAGGGCTCTTTTAAATATTCATGAAGACTATGCTATTCTATTTGTTTAAGGCGGTGCCATTACTCAGTTCAGTTTGATCCCTTTAAATATGTGCAAACATGATGATTATATTGATTATTTGATTACCAGTTTATGGGGTGATAAGGCACTAAAAGAGGTGCAAAAATTTTGCAAGTCAAAGGTGATTGGATTAGGTAATTTGAGAAGTACATAAAGATTCAATCTTTTCATAGTTTAGAGCATATTTTAGATGTTAAGTATCTCCATATTTATGCCATCCATAGTGTTGAGTTTAAGGATTACCCTACTTCAAATATTAGAGTTTTAATAGTTGATGTCTTGTAATTTATGTCCAAAGCTTGTGGATGTTACTAAGTTTCATTTGATCTATGTTAGTTCTCGACTTTGTCAGCTTGTCACCTACTAAGAGGTTTTCCAACCTACAATGTTAAGAAAATAATTTTTAATCACACTAAAAATTAACTATTCATAGTAACCTTTCTAAACCCAACTCATTGTCAATGTTGTTTTCATCTATTGTTTCATTGTAAAGATTAATGCCTTTCCATCACTTGCACCTCTATATCAATAACTCTAGAACAATAATCCAAGCTCAAACTTTAAATACTAAATTGAGTGTTTGACTCTGGGGCAAGTTTAAGGATTATCTTACTCCAATGATTAGAGTTTTAATAGTTTACATATCTTGTAATTTATGTCCAAAGCTTGTAGATGGTACTAAGTTTCACTTGATCTATGCTAGTTCTCGACTTTGTCAGCTTATCGCCTACTAAAAGAGGTTTTTAAACCTATAAAGTTCTCTAAAATATTACTATATAAAGCTTTGACCAAACAAGATTCTTTTTCACGAAAATGCACATTCTAAATATCCTTTTCTATACCTTACCTTTCAACAATCTCATGTCTCTGCGTATGAGTTTGGTTATCTAAAGAGATTTCACACAATTTATTATAAGATGAAACATAGAACAAAACTGAAGACAAAGGGGACCATAAAATAAGGTAATTTGGAAAATTAGGGATCTACGTTGGGCGTCTAGCACGTAGTAACGAGACACACCACATAATTAAGTTCCATCTATTTAAAGATGAAATTTTGATAACCATAAATTATTTTAAAGAATCAGTTTAAACCCTCTAATTATTTTTGATAAACCTTTAAGTTTAAAAGCACCTTTTAATTAAGAAATTACATCACTTGAAAATATGTTTCTCCCAAAAAAAGAAGATAAAAAGCTTTGCTTGGAAGGGACTTACCAGCACAACGAACCGAGGAACCAAGGTGACAAGGGGCTGTGTACATAGAAACCCTAATTGTAATTGCTTGCAACATTCCATACAATTGAAGCAGTGGACATACAAACACTAATTCCATACAATTTAGAAAATGTATGACATAAGACACTGAAAATCATGCCAAAAAACATGAAGACAGGCATAATAGGCTACATATCGCAAGAACTGCTGAAGGATCAAGATTAAAATCCTGTGTTAATGGATACTTAGTTGAGCGGAGTCTGGAGAGGGGAGATTAACTGCTGCAGTTCATCTGTTAATTCTTGTAGCTGTCTACTTGAAAAATGGAGTTAGTCCTTTTCCAGCCTTGCTATGTACTCATCATAGAATCTCCCAGCTCGTTCAAGATCTCCAAGCTCAGTGTAACAGTCAGCTATTGCTCCATAGGCCTCTGTGTTACCAGACTCCTCTCCTTCTCGCTTGGATATTGCAAGAACCATTGAATGATATTTAATAGCATCACGGTATTTACCCTGCCTTTGCAGTGAGGCTCCTAGATAAAGCACTTTCAAATATAAGGACATTGAGTTGAACAACTTGATAAAATAAATGTTAACAATGAATGTCAATGGTGGATGAATAAAATAAACCTAAGCCTCTTGCTGCTTTCTTTTCCTCTATCGGGTCCTCCAAAATCTGAGCAAGCTCAAGAGCTGCCTTGAACTCCAAAAATGCCTTCTCTGGATCTTGATTCCTCAAAAAGTTCTTTCCAGCCTTTAACTTTGAAATCAAATCTTCCTTCCTAGGATCAACAATTACTTCATTTTCTTGTATTCTACTGCCTACTGGAGCATAACTCAAAGTGGGGGCATAAGACTCAATCTTAGCTTGTCTTCTTAGAGCTGCATTTATCTGACGCAGTTGCTCATTTAGCCTCTGCAACTCTCCTCTTCTCTGCCTTGCAAGCAGTCCTGTGATACCAGTTTGGATCTTTAGCAAAAATAAAAATTAAATCCCACATGGCTTAACAAATAGACCTCTAACATTCCATACATGTATTCCATATGGGCGAGAAAGGCCAGTCAAAACCTTTGCATCTTGAAACTCACATTTGGTAATTTTCCAACTATACATTGATATAAAGAAATTAATTGAGAGAGAGTTCTGTTAACTTTGATAATTTTCTTCTTTAGAAGGAGAAGTGGTCTATATACAAGAAGGCATATATCTCAACCTAAAACTTTAAGGTCATTCAACTATAAATAATTGAGCTTTCTTATTTGATAAACATTTTTTTTTCATATATTTGGCTCCTATAACTTGCTCTGTTATTATGTTAAATTTCATAATTTTCTTATTTAGAAAGAGAAGTGATTTATATACAAGGAGGTTCACATTTTAACCTAAAACCTTAAAGCCATTAGGTTTTGGATATTTTCTTCTATAAACTGATCTTATCTTTTATCCCTTTTGGATGTTGGAGTTATTAAGCCTTCTTAACATATTTCTTTAACTTAGGCGGAAAGCAAGAGCTCAATGTGTATAGTATCAATACCTCCAACAGTGGCCCCAATGAGAGCGACAAATAGCAGTAAAGGCATGTTGAAGAAAGAGTTGTCTGCCTCGCATGTTTCTGCCAAAGCTTGCAATGGCATTGTCCATATCAAGGCATTGCTAACTAGAAATGCCGTTGCAGATACATTTTGATGTACTTTTCCCTGCAAAGGCTATAATCACTCAACCAGATTGGAACTTGTGAGATTGATGAAATATGAACCCTTATTCTGTCTAATTCAATCGACTGAATCTGTTATATTAACCATGGTAATGTTGAAAAAAGGGTATAATAAGTGCATATCTAATCCTGAACTCTTATTCTGTTAATCATGGTAATGACGAAAAAGAAAGGATATCATGGAACACCTATGTAATCCTGAAATCTTATTCTGTTTAATTCAATCAGCTGAATCTGTTACATTAACTATAGTGATGAAACGGGGAACTCACATTAACTCATAGACCAAGTTAATAATAGCTTGAATGCAATCATTACGTTGATATCAAAACCCAAACAGTAATTAACAGCTTTCAATCTCATGACAAATTGGTTGCTGAACTATCAAACAGAAGGTTTACTAGATTTAGATGCAATAATTTGATTGAAAACATTCACAAAAGAGGCATTGACCTCCATGATTTTCCATACTAAAAAATGACAAGCATTTTGCTCACTGAGAGCATGCTAAATTGCAATTAAGAATTACCATATCCAAATCGTGCAGAAAAATAAAAACACGAGTACATGTAAAACTGGAGAACTCACCATCATACCTGATGAGTTGACAACTGTTCGAAAAGAGGTGGTACTTTAATAATATCCGAGCACTTTCTGGACATAGATTTTAGATGTACACTTCTGTCAATTAACTTAAGATAACGTCCATAGCTTGGTGAAAACTTTTTCAGCTTAAACAAAGCGAAATCTGAAAAAAAACAAAATTTCATTTCAGAGTCCATTTTCATAACAGAAAATTTTCATTCAGAAATCATGCAAAGAGATGAATCAATTGTTCATTTAACGTTACCCACCACATCCATTAGTTACCCACAAACATTTAGCCCACGCACACAATCAAACTTGTGGTAGTGAATTTCAGACGATAAGAACTAGCATAAAGCTTGAAGTTTTCTGAGTTATGGAGATCGTTAATTTTTTAAGTGTAATTCGTTCGAACTCCACTTGCAGACCAGCCGACACTGAAATCTAGTCCATCGTTTCGTGTAAATCTAGCAAAAGAAATCACCGTTGCACAATCTCACAAACCACATTGTATATTTGATCTCCATGACCATACAGATGAACATTTTCAAACAAAGAACTACGAACACTAGAAACTCAGTTTTCATTCAAACCCAGTTCCTCATTCCTTTGTATCTTTGAGAAACCAAAACAAAGAAGCATACCCCAAACCAAGCATAGTCCAAAGAAGTCAAGGTTAAAGGAGTCAAATTATCAGAACATATCGAAGCCAAAGAGAGATAACAGAGAAAGTAAAAGACCAACCAGAGAGACCGGGTTTGGCTGAGACGATTGAGGGTGACGGTGGAGAAGAGAGAGAATAGTAGCGGTTGGTTAAGGAAGAGCAGAAGACTAGCTCTGCCATATGTTTTTACAGCCAGAGGATAGAGCCGAAGTTGCCTGTTATTGTACTATTTGTCTTATGGATTAGTCTTTAAATTGCCTGAATGCCACTTACGGGGAAATGTCAAAAGGGGTATGGGCTCACTCTGGAGTAGTCAAACAAGACGGTTACTGTTAGAACCCTAAGTTTAGATTGCGGGATCGTGCGAGTGTTGGCAGGCTTTGACCAATACTTGGCACATAAGTTGGCACGAAGAAGACGTGTTAACGAGGAATAAGGCAAAGTCTTGCGAGTTGGCGCAAAGGTGTATGAGATCCGCGAGGACGCTGAAAGCATACGAAAGGCGATGAGACGCCTAAAACTTAACTTCGACGAGGCAGCTCGAAGGTACGTAAATGGGTGAGGTTTTGTATACTAACTCGGATTGTGAATTGTGACTTAGTCATGGGGCGATGAGACTGCACCATGGGTAAGGCCGACATGCAAGATGAACTTGTTTATGGACGTGCGTTGATGGACCTATGCGGATAGTCAGATTGAAAACACTAAAAGCGAATATGGCGAGTGAGATCGGACTTGGTGCGAATTTTGGTAGAGCATCGGACCTTGTGGAGATTGACTCGACCCAGGCTAAGACTTGGCGGCCTAAGGACTTAGCTATGTTCGGATGGATGGACCACGACTAGCGGACTTGTTGTGGGAACATTGGATCAGGCCAATGTGCTAGTGGGCTTCAGCAAGATCATATTACATCATCAGCGGATAGAGATCGCAGGGAGATCTTGGATGATGTGGCGATAACTATGAGATAGAGTTGCAGTGATACTCAACATCTGAAGATAGTGGAGATCCTCGCGGATAAGGATGTTAGTGTTCTAGATAAATGTAAACTCTATCTTATGTTATCTTGTTAGATCTTATCTTATCAGTTAGAATCCTATTTGGATGAGGGTGTCATCTAATTGGTTTATGTTATCTTATCTGATAGGATAGACGTGATCTTGGGTAGTACAGATTTAGTGAGAATCTGTGACGCCAGGCTTGGGTGCCTATATATATAACTCATTCGAGCTTTGCTCTTCTCATTGAGTGATTATTCGGGAATTCATTCAGAGAGAGCATTCTTTGTATTCTTTGAGGGAAAGTAATATAAAGTTGGTCTTTTGACCGTATCTCGTGCTCTTTTGTTGCTTATATTTCTTTATCGCCTGCGTTGTTTCTTCGAGCAAAGCGAGGTAAACACTTCGATGGTTGGGGAAAGGCCGAGTCTTATTTTAACGGATCTAAGTGAGACTGCCGTGCAAAGGGTGTGAACGAGCAACTTCGGGTGAAAGTTCGAGTATCCCAAAATACCTTTGTAACAACTGGTTTCAGAGACAAAAGTTTGAATGGTCAGAGCAACATGACGTAACGGTCTCTGTGGTGAAACACTCCTTGGACCTATTCCTCGGGGAGGAAGAGGTAACTTCTCATAGTACTCGTTTGAGATGTTGAGGCGAGGTCCAACAGTTAAAAGAAGAGATGAGTGAGGCGTCAAGGCACCAGAGGATGCTCGGTTTAAGATTACTATCTCGAGGCGTGCTGTAACGCGAGATCTCGGCGAGGTGAGGATTAACACCGCAACTTTCTTCTTTGAAAGTACGTGAACCGAGGGTGTTCAAGGCATGCGGATGCCAAGGTGTTGGAGAACTTTCATGGGATATGGGCAAGATTACTTTGCATTGCTAGGTATCGACGATAAGGTTAATGTAACGACTATGTACTTGGATGGGGATGCCAAGTTCTGGTGGAGGACGAGGACCTCTGCGGAGATCAGCGCGGGTAGAACTCCTGTAGATACATGGGAGCTCATGAAGAAGGAGTTGAAGGATCAATTTCTTCCTATGAATACTTCGCTCATGAGGATGCCTTGAAGAAGCTAACGTAGGATGGATCGGTAAGGGATTATGTGAAATCTTTTAGTTCTCTCTTACTTGATATTGAAAATATGTTAGACGAGGACAAGCTTTTCAACTTTTTGTCCAGGTTACAACCGTGGGCGCAAATGGAGTTGCGGAGGCAAAATATGAAGGACGTGGTTGGTGCAATCGCGGCTGCTGATGCCTTAGTGGATTTTCGAGCAATGAAAGAAACTAAGGTAAACTCCTCTAATTCTACTAAGAGTAAAGGCCATGCTCAACAGGAGAATACTGAGGGGAAAGAGAAGAAGGACTCCAGGAAGGGAGACTTCAGGTGGAAAGGCAAGCAAAGTAGTGGGTCCGAAAGTGGGGAGACGTCCTCCAGAAAGGGCAAGGTTGCTTGTTTTCTGTGCGGTGAATCACATTATGCAAGAGATTTTTCGAGGAGAGAAAAGCTAAATGCCTTGATAGCTGAAGAAGAGGGTGAATCTTCATAGGAGGCAGCGTTAAATCCGATTGTGTTATTGAAAGCGGTTAGGAAAGAACCTAATCCTTATGATGAACTGATGTATGTGAAGATACAGGTTAATGGGATAGAGGTGACCGCAATGGTGGATACTGGTGCGTCCACATTCCTTGGTCATGAAAGGATGGTGCGCAAGTCAGCTTAAAGTGTCCAAGACCCCAACGAAGGTAAAGACTCTGGCGGGTAAGGCACAAGCGGTGATGGGAGCTGCTCACAACGTTCCAGTAAATATAGGAAGTTGGAGTGCTAGGATGAATCGCATGGTCGTATTCAACGAGGATTTCGAGTTGATATTGGGGATCGACTTTCTTAAGGCAGCAAAGACGGTGTTGTATCCTAGTTTGGGAGGTATGATGTTCATGCATGGTGAAAATTCCTTCTTTGTTAATTGTTGTAGATTCGTTGTTGGGACGAAGGAGACTACGACATCGGTAGCACATATGTCGGCTATGATCGTTGAAAAAGAGCCGAACTATGCTCGAGGTATCCCGAGTCAGAAGGCGGGTAAGGAGCATATAGTTGCCAAGATTGCGAAGGATCAAGGTGACAGGGGAAACTCAGTGGACCGAGCTTTTCTCAACATGTCTTTGGTGGGCGCGGTCAGCTTTGAGGAGGCGAGTCCAAGTGGAAACAAAGACAACCATGATGGTTTGGGAAAATGGTATGTGGGTGAAATACCAATTGATACGAAGACTTGCTACCGTCTTCAACCGCTGACTTAGGAGTCTTCGAAGGAACCGCTCGTGGAGGAGTGCCCACAGATTATTTCGACGAGGGCGTCGAATTCTTTTAGTGGGGTTGGTTTGTTAGACCCCTAAGTTCAGATTACGGGATCGTGCGAGTGTTGGCGGGCCTTGGCCAATACTTGGCACATAAGTTGGCACGAGGAAGGCGTGTTAACGAGGAATAAGGCAAAGTCTTGCGAGTTGGCGCAAAGGTGTATGAGATCCGCGAGGATGCGCGAAAGCATACGAGCGCGATGAGACGCCTAAAAACTTAACTTCGACGAGGCAGCTCGAAGGTACATAAATGGGCGAGGTTTTGTATACTAACTCGGATTGTGAATTGTGACTTAGTCATGGGGCGATGAGACTGCACCATGAGTAAGGCCGACATGCAAGATGAACTTGTTTATGGACGTGCGTTGATGAACCTATGTGCGGATAGGCTGTGTTGAAAACACTAAGGCGAATATGGGCGAGTGAGATCAGACTTGGTGCGAATTTTGGTAGAGCATCGGACCTTGTGGAGATTGACTCGACCCAGGCTAAGACTTGGCGGACTAAGGACTTAGCTATGTTCGGATGGATGGACCACGACTAGCGGACTTGTTGTGGGAGCATTGGATCAGGCCAATGTGCTAGTGGGCTTCAGCAAGATCATATTGCATCATCAACGGATAGAGATCGCAGGGAGATCTTGGATGATGTGGCAATAACTATGAGTTATAGTTGCAGTGAAACTCAACATCTGAAGATAGTGGAGATCTTCGCGGATAAGGATGTTAGTGTTCTAGATAAATGTAAACTCTATCTTATGTTATCTTGTTAGATCTTATCTTATCAGTTAGAATCCTATTTGGATGGGGGTGTCATCCAATTGGTTTATGTTATCTTATTTGATAGGATAGACGTGATCTTGGGTAGTACAGATTTAGTGGAAATCTGTGACTCCAGGCTTAGGTGCCTATATATATAGCTCATTCGAGCTTTGCTCTTCTCATTGAGTGATTATTCGGGAATTCATTCAGAGAGAGCATTCTTTTTATTTTTTGAGGGAAAGTAATATAAAGTTGGTCTTTTGACCGTATCTCTGTGTGCTCTTTTGTTGCCTATATTTCTTTATTGCTTCCGCGTTGTTTCTTCGAGTGTGTGCGAGGTAAACACTTCAATGGTTGGGGAAAGGCTGAGTCTTATTTTAACGGATCTAAGTGAGACTTCCGTGCAAAGGGTGTGAAAGAGCAACTTCGGGTGAAAGTTCAAGTCTCCCAGAATACCTTTGTAACAACTGGTTTCAGAGACAAAAGTTTGAATGGCTGTAGGCAACTTGACAGAACGGGTGTCTAGGGTGGAGACACTCCTTGGACCTATTCCTCAGGGGGAGGAAGAGGTAACTTCTCATAGAACTCGTTTCGAGATGTTGGAGGCGAGGGTCCAACAGTTGCAGCAATAGATGGGTGAGGCGTCGAAGGCACTAGAGGATGCTCAGTTTGAGATTACTATACTAAGGCGTGCCGTTGCAACGCGAGATCTCGAGCGAGGTGAGGGATCAACACCGCAAATTTCTTCTTTGAAAGTACGTGAACCGAGGGTGTTCGAAGGCGTGCGGGATGCCAAGGTGTTGGAGAACTTTCTGTGGGATATGGAGCAGTACTTTGCAGCTGCTAGGGTATCAGACGTTGATAAGGTCAATGTAACGGCCATGTACTTGGATGGGGATGCCAAGCTCTGGTGGAGGACGAGGACCTCTGCGGAGATCAGCGCGGGTAGAACTCCTGTAGATACATGGGAGCTCATGAAGAAGGAGTTGAAGGATCAATTTCTTCCTATGAATACTTCTTGGCTCGCGAGGGATGCCTTGATGAAGCTAACGCAGGATGGATCGGTAAGGGATTATGTGAAATCTTTTAGTTCTCTCTTACTTGATATTAAAAATATGTAAGACGAGGACAAGCTTTTCAACTTTTTGTCCAGGTTACAATCGTAGGCGCAAATGGAGTTGCAGAGGCAATATATGAAGGACGTGGTTGGAGCAATCGCGGCCGCTGATGCCTTGGTGGATTTTCGAGCAATGAAAAAAACTAAGGTAAGCTCCTCTAATTCTACTAAGGGTAAAGGCCATGCTCAACAGGAGAATACTGAGGGGAAAAAGAAGAAGGACTCCAGGAAGGGAGACTTCAGGTGGAAAGGCAAGCAAAGTGGTGGGTCCGAAAGTGGGGAGACGTCCTCCAAAAAGGGCAAGGTTGCTTGTTTTCTGTGCGGTGAATCACATTATGCGAGAGATTGTCCGAGGAGAGAAAAGCTAAATGCTTTGATAGACGAAGAAGAGGGTGAATCTTCAGAGGAGGCAGCGTTAAATCCGATTGTGTTATTGAATGCGGTTAGTAAAGAACCTAATCCTTATGATGAACTGATGTATGTGAAGATACAGGTTAATGGGATAGAGGTGACTGCAATGGTGGATACGGGTGCGTCACATTCCTTGGTTGCGGAAAGGATGGTGCGCAAGTTGGGGCTTAAAGTGTCCAAGACCCCAACGAAGGCAAAGACCCTGGCGGGTAAGGCACAAGCGGTGATGGGAGCTGCTTACAACGTTCCAGTAAATATAGGAAGTTGGAGTGCTAGGATGAACTGCATGGTCGTACCAATTGAGGATTTCGAGTTGATATTGGGGATCAACTTTCTTAAGGCAGCAATGACGGTACTGTATCCTAGTTTGGGAGGTATGATGTTCATGCATGGTGAAAATTCCTTCTTTGTTAATTATTGTAGATTCGTTGTTGGGACGAAGGAGACTACGACATCGGTAGCACATATGTCGGCTATGATCGTTGAAAAAGAGTCAAACTATGCTCGAGGTATCCCGAGTCAGAAGGCGGGTAAGGAGCATATAGTTGCCAAGATTGCGAAGGATCAAGGTGACAGGGGAAACTCAGTGGACCGAGCTTTTCTCAACATGTCTTTGGTGGGCGCGGTGAGCTTTGAGGAGGCGAGTCCAAGTGGAAACAAAGACAACCCCGATGGTTTGGGAAAATGGTATGTGGGTGAAATACCAATTGATATGAAGACTTGCTACCGTCTTCAACCACTGACTAAGGAGTCTTCGAGGGAACCACTCGTGGAGGAGTGCCCACAGATTATTTCGACGAGGGCGTCGAATTCTTCTAGTAGGGGTGGTTTGTTAGACCCCTAAGTTCGGATTCACGGGATCGTATGCAGTGTTGGCGGGCCTCGCCAATACTGCACATAAGTTAAGACTAGGAAGGCGTGTTAACGAGGAATAAGGCAAAGTCTTCATGAGTTGGCGCAAAGTGTAGGAAAATCCCGGAGGAACATCACATGTTCCAAAGAATGAAACAAAAATTTTTATTCCGGGACCTTCCGAAACCCGTAATCCGGTGTCGGTATGAAAACTCAAACCTGAATAGCCAATAGAGACTATCTCTAAAGGTATCCACGCAGAGATCGAAAACCTAACCGGATCAAACAACTTTGACCCGGAATAGCTAAAAATGAATAAAGCCTCGCTAGAGCCTACCTACATCCTCTGAGAGCTTGGATTAACGTGGAGGAGATGACAAAACCCTCGAGATGAAGAGATGATCGATGATGGCTTGGAGAAAGAAACACTTTTCTTTTCTTTGGTTTTCAAAACCAACGATGAAGCCTTCAAAGAGTGAAAGAAACTCTTTCTTTCATGCCTTTTTATTAAAGCCATACGATCATCTTCATCTTCCTTTCTTATTTTGTCCTTTAGTCATTTATTAGGGTGATGACTAAGCTTGGAAAAGAAGCTTCCATGCTTCTTCTCTCCTTCATCCACGTGACAAGCATATATATATATATATTAATTAATTATTTAATTAATTAATCATATATATATATGTATATATATTGCTAAAGTGGTCCAATCACACTGGAATTGGGTCTCACGCCCCGGCATGGAAAAATCACCGAAAACCTTTTTCAAGAATATCGATGTCGCGATCTCATCGGGACATATCTCGATCTCATCGGGATCCATTTAATCCAGTTGCTCTCCATAATTGGAACTCGGTCCAATACTATTTTACGGATTCTATGAAACACTCTTATCGTGTGACCCTTTAGGTTCTGGTTATGTTGGCTACTTAGATTAACAATTAATCTGAGCAAGTCATGAAGCGGTATCTAGAACACATCATGACCCCTAATTGACCGGAAAGTAATCGGTTTGATGAATTCATCACGAACCGTATCACGAACCCTTCCATGAACAATTCATGTGCAATTCGTCCTTTCATCATCCTATACCCCACTTGGTTATGAGTATGGCTAATATGTCAACTCTTACTAGACTAAGTCTAGCCTAAGTGAAATCGGTTCTGTCGAGGACTCATTACTTTATATGTCCATGAAGACACTCTTCATGACATAATCATGCTCGCCGAGACTTAAAGTAATGATCCCGATAAGAGGCAGGTATCTCTTCATTCTCACGAAGTGATGAATCCTTTATTGGCTACTCAATTACCTTGAATACCTCAAGTCGCACTCCAAGCACCACCCTATGAGTAACCTCGAAGGCAACAAGGAATGGAGTCAGTACGGATCAAGATTCAAGATATCCTTGAGTACCTCAAGTCTAAGGATACTTGCACCATTGCTATGATGAGATTATCACCGACATTAAATCCATGTGATGATCTCATGGCGAGTCATCCAATGAACTTACTACCACTAGTAAGCATCCATATGTCAACTCTAAATATCTCATATTTACAGTTTTCGAGATCCACCGCTTGATCCAATCAAGGAGTATGACATATCTTAATGCAATCCGGATTAATGATGTCCAGTCTCATTAATCCTATGACTAGGAAAATTTAGAATCGACATAATTGCACATGATAGGAATCTTAAGATTATGATCATATCATAATTTCCTTCATGCTATGTCATATATCATGGACATCATTAATTTGATTAAAGATCAATATCAATTCATAAAGAACATCAAATAAATGAAACATGCCTTTCTTTATTTATTCATAAAGTCCAGACATGACTATGAACAAAAAGCGCTAAAGGGATTGCCTTTAGGGCTCTACTCTAACAATCTCCCACTGACCTAAAGCCAATCGCCTTGGTATCTAATACCATAGCGAGTACATGAGAATCAAAATTCTTACGTGACAATGGCTTCGTCAACGGATCAAGAATGTTACGCTCTGTGGGAATCCTCTCGATCGCGACATCACCTCTAGCAATGATCTCTCGAATCGATGATATCTGCATGAGTACGTGTTTAGATCGTTGGTGAGACCTCGGTTCTTTTGCTGAGCAATAGCCCCATTGTTGTCACAATACAAGCGTATGGGTCCATCACGACTAGGAACCACATCAAGTTCGAAATGAACTTCTTGATCCAACGACTTCCTTTGCGCCTCGATCAAAGAATGTACTCGCCTCGATCGTCGAATCGCAGATCATCTCTTGTTTGGAACTCTTCCAACCGACCGCTCCGCCGTTTAGCGTGAAAACATAACCGATCGGGATCCGAGTCATCCTTGTCGATTGGAAACTAACATCCAGTATGTTCGCTCACTGGAGATTTCCATCTCCATATATCAAGAAAACATCCTTAGTCCTTCGCAAGTACTTGAGGATATTCTTGTGACCACCCGATGACCCTCATCAGATCCGATTGGTATCCGCTCGTGACACTCGTGAGCATACGATACATCGGGCCTCGTACATAACATAGCATACATGATCGATCCTACCGCAGATGCATACGGATCCGATCCATGCGCATCCTCTCATCTTGTGTCTTAGGACACATAGATTTCGAGAGTGTTATCCCATGAGACATGGGAAGAAACCTCTCTTGGATTGCTCCATGCTAAACCTCTTTAGCATCTTGTCTATGTCGATGATTGTGAAAGACCAAGCAACCTCTTTGATCTATCTCTATAGATCTTTATCCCAAGGATATAAGTTGCTTCACCAAGGTCTTTCATCGCAAATTGCTTGGACAACAAAATTTTAACTGATTGCATCAATGAGACATCGTTTCCGAGTAACAGTATGTCATCTACATACAACACAAGGAAAACGATTGCATTCCCATTAACCTTCTTGTACACACAGTGTTCATCCGGATTTTGTGAGAAACCAAACTCTTTGATTGACTCATCAAAACGGATGTTCCAACTCCTGGATGCTTGCTTCAATCCATAGATGGATTTCTGAAGCTTGCATACCTTTTCGCCATCTCTGGAAGTGAAGCCCTCTGGTTGTGTCATGTACACATCCTCGGCCAGATTTTCGTTAAGGAAAGTTGTCTTCACATCCATTTGCCATATCTCATAATCATAATGAGCGGCAATGGCTAGGAGTATCCGAATGGATTTGAGCATTGCTACGGGTGAAGGTCTCGTCATAGTCAACTCCTTGTCTTTGGCGAAATCCTTTGGCCACAAGCCTTGCTTTGTAGGTAATCACATTACCATCCATATCGGTTTCTTCTTAAAACCCATTTGCACCCTATAGGTTTTATCCCTTGGTGCATCAACCAAAGTCCATACTTGGTTTATGTACATGGAATCCATTTCGCTTTCATGGCACAAAGCCATTTTAGGACTCTGAACTTTTCGTAACCTCTTCATAGGTAGCAGGCTCATCATCTTCTATGAGCAATCGTCATTCTGTTCACTTACGAAATCCATATCTCTCGGGGCGGTCGCATCCTACTTGACCTCACGAACTTCGTGTGTCACGGAAGGTTGAATGTTACTTCATCCGAATGAGTGCAGATCTCGAGTTCAGCAGTTGATGCGTATCTGTTTGAGCATCTTGAACTTCTTCAAGTTCGACTTTGCTCCCCCCGTCCTCTTGCAGAAGAAACTCTTTCTCTAAGAAGACAGCATGCTTTGAAACAAACACCTTTTGTTCTTCAAAGAAGGTAGAATTGATATCCCATGGTCTCTTTAGGATATCCTACAAACAAACACTTGTCGACTTTTCTTCAAGCTTATCGATCGAATCGCTTCACGTAAGGTGACAACCCCATACTTTCGGATGAGAAAGATAAGGTTTCTCGCTAGTCCACATCTCATATGGAGTAACATCAACTCGTCTTAGAGGGAACTCGCTTAACAAGTAAACAATCATCTCTAGCGCATACCCCAAAACGATTTTGGTAACTGCGAAACCCATCATTGATCGTACCATGTCCAACAAGTTCGATTTCTCCTTTCACCACACCATTGTCTTTGCGGCGTGTAAGGAGGAGTCCATCGAGATAATATCCCATTATTGTTAAGTCAAACCGGACTTCACGATTAAATAATTTTGATAATAAACAAAGAGAAATATACGAAAGTAAAAGGCACGGAAGAAAAAGCAGACGGAAGAAAAGCGCATTTATACAAAAAATGTACGAAAGAAAAAAGCGAGGCGGAAGGAAAAGCAGATGGAAGGAAAAGCATTTATACAAAAGGCATTTAAAGAAAAATATACGGAAGGAAAAGGGCGAAAAGAAAAATGGCGGAAGAAAAAGCGATTTATACAAAAGGTATTTAAGCTTTACTTAAGACAAAAGCAGATGATACTGAAAATAAGACGGAAGAAAGAAACATCGATTTAAGACTACATGAGCTAAACTGAATAACCGTTCTTTAAAGATTCAAAAGCGAGATAGTCAAGAAGCAGTTGAAGTTCACTATAAATAAGAGTCGAGATTGAAGAAGAAATAACTTTTGGAAAAAGTGAATGAAACTTTATGTATTCAATATCTGTCTATCTGCAAAAAAATTGTGAACTATTTTCGAGTGTATATTGTGAAGAGCAACTCTTTTGTAAAAGCTCTTTATCGTTTTTCATTTTGAAAAAGTGTTACTGAGATAACTCAAGAGGCTAAGAGTAAAAGAATACTTGCTGGTTAAGAGACCTAAAGAGGCTCGTTCTAAAGAATACTTGTAATCAGTTTGGAGATAGTGAAAATCTCGGAAGAATATCGAGGACTGGACGTAGCCCACGGTTTGGGGTGAACCAGATAAAATTGTCGTGTTTCTCTCTAACTCTTACTTTTCTTAAATCGTAGTTTTCATTATTAACAAAGTTTTCAAACTAGTTAAGAATCGATTTACGATAAGTTTTCCAAAGAATAAGCAATTGTTATCAAGGATTAAAGAAAAGTTTATCACAATTCAACCCCCTTCTTGTGTATCTTGGTCATATTATTACTCAATATATTAACGTGTGATTTACTTCAATTGGTATCGAGCGAGGTGTTCAAGAATCACTCTAATAAAGTGTGAACTAAAGAAAATGGTGGAATCACACACGATATTGCGAAGGAGCCTCACCACCGGACCTCCAAAGATTCAATGGTGAAGACTACCACTATTGGAAGGATCGGATGAGATTGTTTATCGAGTCTACTCACATTGACCTTTGGGACATCATCGAGAATGGACCTTACACACCTGAAGATGATGATAAAATTCCAATTCCACGAGAAAGATGGACGGTACCGAAAGGTAAAGCAAGATTTCAACTAAACTCCAAAGCGAAATTTTCTTGAGTCAGTGCATTGAAGCGAAGCGAGTATGACAAAGTGCATGGATGCGACATCGCCAAAGAAATGTGGGATACATTATCAATTGCACATGAAGGAACAAATCAAGTGAAGGAGTCCAAGATAAGTATTTTGGTGCATCAAGACGAAGTTATTCAAGATGAAAGAAGAAGAGACCATTGATCAAATGTTTGGAAGATTCCAAACAATTATTAATGGGCTAAAAGCTCTTGGAAGAACGCATAAACAGTCAAGACCATGTTCGAAAGATTTTGAGGAGTCCGCCAAAAGATGGAGACCCAAAGTAGCTAACGTGACAAGAAGCCAAAGACCCAAGCGTCATCAAGCTTGATGAATTACTTGGATCGTTGAAGATACACGAAGTAGAGCTTGATGCGGAAGATAAGCCCAAAAAGGAGAAGTCCATAGCGCTCAAAGCAAGTCAAAAGAATCACAAAATCCAGAAGAAGAAAACAAAAAGGAATACATCAAAGGCGTTAAAGATTGAAGAAGCAAAGGATGATGATTCCAAGAAGTCGTAATCAATCAAGTGATGAAGGCGATGAGCTATCTTTCATTTCAAGAAAGATAAGAAGAATATGGAAAAAGAAGTCCAAAGGAAATTCAACATTTAGAAGGAACAGCGGCAAAGACGATGAAAAAGTTGATAAAGCATCCATTACCTGTTATGAATGCAAGAAGCCGGGACATTACAAGTCCGAGTGTCCAATGTTGAAAAGACAACCCAGAAGGAGTAGAGATAACAAGAAAAGCATGATGGCAACGTGGGAAGATCTGGATTCATCAGAATCAGATACAAGTTCACAAGCGTCAGAACATGCTAACATATGTCTGGTAGCTGAAGAAGAAAGTGATGAGGAGGTAACTTCCAGCTATAATGATATACAAGATGCATATTCAGAATTGTTAGAGGATTCTCATGCTATTCTAAACAAAGACAAGTTGTTGAAGAAGAAATATGTAGAAAACCTCAAACATACTCATGAGATAGAGTGAGAATATAAGTTTGAGAAAGCAAGTTGAGGAATTGAATAACAACAAAGTTGTAGATAGATCTCAAGAGGTTAATCAATTGAAACTGAGAATTAATAATCTCTCAATTGATCTAGCTAAATTTACAGATAGTACAAAAAAGATGAATGAAATGATAGGAGAATACTGACATCCGAGGGATAAAACTGGATTAGGGTTTACTAAAAATAAGCCCCAGCATTACGTAGTAAAATCGCTGCTCAAAAAATAAGAAAAGATATCAATCGATTTTCGAAAGGTCATCAACATTATCATTCTACACATCATTATCATTCATTACATCAGATTAACCCTAAAGGACCCAAGAGAACTGGGTACCTAAAATAAAATAATATCTCCCACGAAATCCTTCGTTGGAAGAACCAAGAAGCACCATTGATATATGGACGGTGGATGCTCGCGTCACATGACGGAAACAAGTCTATGTTCCTAGATCTTCAAGACAAGAAAGGAGGATCAAGAACTTTTAGAGACAACCAACATGGAAAGATAATCGGGTTTGGTAAGATTGGTAAGAATTCTCATGCATGCATTAATAACGCATTACTAGTTGATGGTTTAAAGCATAACTTGATAAGTATTAGTCAATTATGTGATTCGGTTTTGAAGTTTCTTTTAATCAAAAATTTTGTGAAGTCGAAACAAAGATGGTTCCATCTTCTTTTCAGCCAAAAGACGAAACAATCTTTATAAAATTGATTTAGACGTTTTAGGTCTCAAAATATTTCATGTTTTTATCTATCAAGATTAAAAGGCGATCCGCATAAAAACTAGGTCATGTCGGTTTTAAACATATTTCAAAACTTTTGAAACATGATTTGGTAAAAGGTTTGCCACAAATTCGTTTTGACAAAGATTTCTTTTGTGAAAGTTGTCGAAAGGAAACAAGTTAAAACCTCTTTTCTTCAAAACATTTCATAACTTCTTCTAGACCACTTGAGTTGTTTCATATGGACTTATTTGGTCCAACAAGAACAATAAGTCTTGGTGGAAAGAAGTATGGACTTGTGATTGTTGATGATTTTACAAGGTTTTGTTGGATACTTTTTCTATCACATAAAGATGAGTCTTTCAATTGTTTTAGAAACCTTTCCATGAGATTACAAAATGAAAGAGGAATGTCTATAGCAAGCATAAGGAGTGATCATGGAGGAGAATTTGAAAATGAGAAGTTCAGAGTATTCTGCGAAGAAAAAGGAATTTTTCATAACTTCTCTGCCCCAAGGACTCCACAGCAGAATGGAGTTGTTGAGAGGAAGAATAGGACGATTCAAGAGATGGCAAGAACAATGCTGTGCGAGATGAATCTTCCTAAATACTTCAAGCGGAAGCTGTCAATACAGCATGCTACATTCAGAATAGAGTGCTGCTGCGACCAATGCTGAAGAAAACTCCCTATGAGTTGTGGAATGGAAGGAGACCAAACATTTCTTATTTCCATCCTTTTGGCTGCAAGTGCACTTTTCTGAACACAAAGGAAGCTCTGGAAAAATTTGATGCGAAGACACTTTCAGGAATTTTTCTAGGCTATTCTCTCACTTCAAAGGCATTTAGAGTCTTCAACCTCACCTCAAAGACTGTTGAAGAAACTATTCACGTTAAGTTCGATGATAGCTCTCAACCCAATAAGGAAGAGGAATCAGAAGATGATGTCATTCTGAGTGCCCTTGACGCAGTTGTAAGGAAGTATCTTCATCAGAACACTTCATGATGAAAAGAGCAGATATCTCTAAGAATTTTGAGTTAAAGAAAGGTTGGAGATACAAAAGCTCTCATCCTAAAGAGTCAATTATCGGAGAAACCTCGGAAGGTGTAAGAACAAGGTCCAAGTTCGTAAGAGAAGCCAACGTGGCATTTATATCTCAAGAAGAACCTAAAAGATTGATGAAGCTCTAAAAGATGAAGCATGGATATTAGCTATGCAAGAGGAGTTGAATCAATTCAAGAGGAATAAAGTCCGGTCCTTAGTTCCTAAACCCGAAAAGAAATCCATTATTGGTACTAGATGGATATTCAAGAATAAGCTAGACTAATCAGAAAAGTAAGTCGAAACAAGGCAAGATTAGTAGCACAAGGCTATAATCGCAGGAAGGAATAGACTATAATGAGACATATGCTCCAAGAGCAAGACTTGAAGCAATAAGGATACCGCTTGCATATCTTTGTTTGCCATGACATAAAGCTTTTTCAGATGGATGTAAAAGTGCATTTCGAATGGCTTTATAGATGAAGAAGTCTATGTCAAGCAACCTCCTGGATTTGAGGATATAAAGTATCCAGATCATGTCTACAGACTTCATAAAGCCTTATATGGACTGAAACAGGCTCCTAGAGCATGGTATGATCGTCTGAGCTCATTTCTTATTGAAAATGGATTTACTAGAGGTAAAGTTGACAAAACTCTTTTTAGGAAGAACTTGTATAATGATTTTATTATTGTGCAAATCTATGTTGATGATATTATTTTTGGTGCCACCTCAAAAAAGTTATGCATAAGCTTTGAAAATATGATGAAAAATGAATTTGAGATGAGCATGATGGGTGAGTTAAAATTCTTTCTTGGATTGCAAGTAAAGCAAACTAAGGATAAGATTTTTATCCATCAACAAAAATATGTCAAAGAATTGTTGTCTAAATTTGATATGTGCAGTGTTAAAAGTATGTCTACACCGATGCATCCTTCAAACTTGTTGTCGAAAGACGAAAGTGGTAAGAAGGTGGATCAAACCCTATTTAGAGGGATGATTGGTTCTTTGCTTTATCTTACAGCAAGTAGACCTGACATTCTATTCAGTGTATGCTTGTGTGCAAGGTTTCAGGCCGATCCTAGAGAATCTCATTACATAGCTGTAAAACGAATTTTGAGATATCTCGCAGTACTACTGATCTTTGCTTAATGTATGAGAAAGGTAAAGATTTCAGGTTGAATGGATATTGCGATGCGGACTATGCGGTGATAGGATTGAAAGGAAGAGCACGAGTGGTGGTTGTCACTACCTTCGACCAAACACGTGTCATGGTCAAGCAAGAGACAAAGCTCGATTGCATTATCAACCGCAGGTTTAATATATTTCGCCGCAAGTTGTTGTTCACAATTCTCGTGGATCAAGTATCAATTGGAGGACTACTCAATACAAGAGGAAGAGATTCCAATATCTGCGACAACACCAAAGCGCCATCGCCTTGTCAAAGAATCCAATTCAACATTCAAGGGTGAAGCACATTGAAGTTAGACATCATTTTTGAGAGATTACGCTCGTAAGAAAGTTGTCGACCTACAATTCGTGGAAACGAAATTTCAGTGGCGGATATCTTCACAAAACCACTAAGTGAAGATCGCTTTAAAGAAATCGACGTAACCTCAATATGGTGATGTTAACGGACCAATCATTTGGTTTTCACAAAGAAGAAACAGATAGAGCGAGGAGTTAATCTGACCAATCATCCGGTTTTTCGCAAAGAAGAAACAGAGAGACGGAGGAGTTAACGGACCAATCATCCGGTTTTTTCGCAAAGAAGAAACAGATGAGCGAGAGGAGTTAATGGATCATTCATCTGATTTTTAAAGACAAAGACAGAAGAGGCGCAGAGTTAACAGATTGATCATCCGATTTTTCAAAAGAAAGACAATGAAACGGTGGAGTTAAACGGCGTTGACGGTTTCGCATTTAAAACTTCTTTCACAAAGAAAAATTTTAGAGGGAAAAAGGTCATCGATCATCGAGAAGTATTAATCGTTCTAGAATTTGCTATAAAATCCTAAACCGACGTTTGGGATCTCTAACAAATTCGAAATTGCTAGTTTTTCAAATCTCTCGAAAATTCTTCAAGCGAGTTCCTATTCACCGTAATCAACAAGATGAATGTCAAGCCCATTTTGCGAGTTGATCCAGAGCAAGCGGGAAGATTGGTAAACTTTGAATATCTAAGAAGGAACAAATGGATATAGATAGGAGATAATAGCGGCAGGATAGAGAAACTTCTTTCAAATACGAGAGCAAGTTTATCTCAAAGAAGTTTATGAGTTCGAAACATACTAAAAGCGTGGATAATACAATCGATCGTATGTAGAAACACTCCTCGTTATAGTAACCAAGGAGTTCTTGGAAAGAGTCACCGAATGTCCGAGTAGTGGAGTTCAACCTACTAACATGGTGAAATGGATGACTAAGTGAAGTTGAACGAAGATGAAGTTACTCGTTAACTTTATGATCGTAACAACCCAATCGAAAGAAGAGCCTCTTGGCTTGTACCAAAGGCAAGGGTTTTGTTTGTTGTTTTGTGTGGTGTGTGTTACCTAGATAGGTTCAAGACATCAAGTCACTACTTTGGATGAACAATGTATCCTTCATCTCCTGAATCACCAACCAATAGATTTACCATTTTGATTTATCAATATATGGTTAAATCAATAAAGGATACAAATACTCTCCGTATGGGATGTTGTTGACAAGGATGTTTAAAGAATCAGAATCGATTGAGTTGGGAGTCGATGAAGGTATCAGTAAGAAGTTATATAGATTCTACATCGATTGCCAAATGGGTCCGAGATTTTCGACAAACAAGGAGCGTAAGAATCAAGGAAAGCAACAACCGAGGGGAGCCTAAACCAAGAAATCCTCTATGAAGGAGAGAAGATCACACTCTCGGAGTCAAGTCAAGATCATTCGATTTTTTGAATCAGTGATTTAAAGCGGAAAGGAACCTTTGGTGAGTGACATTCATAAGCAAGCAAGAACGCCACCCACAAAGGAAATCATGATGAAAGAAGCCATCCTTCCAGAGATTCAAGCAAACAAAGCATTATGAACAGCGAGATCAAAAGCTACAAAATCATCGTTATCAATCCTTGAGAAAGTTTGAAACTCAATCTCAAGGAAATGAAGGAAAAGGAAAGTAGAAGAACCTGAGAAGAAGAAAGTTCAATCCAAGAGGTCACCAAGGTTAAAGAAAATGAGTGGAAGAAAAGAAGAAAATCCAACAACAGAGGCAAAGGCTAAGAAGACAAGGCTAGAAGAAACTGTTGTTGACATTTCTAAAAAATCTGCTGCATGTGCTGTTAGTGCTATTGATGTTGCTGAAGTTAATATGGAAGCTGCTACTAAAGCGATTGTGGAAGCTGTTAAGGGTAATATTAAGGATTCTCACAAAATTCTTAATAATCCAATTTTTGAAGAAATAGTTCCTACTACTTTTCAGTCCACACTTGTCCATAAACAAGTTGTTACACATGTTTTGGAACAGAAGGCTACTTCAAAAGTTGTAAGTGTGATGACTAATGTTCCATCCAAGTATTTAACTTCTCAAAGAGAAAGATGGGAACATAGATTGGTTGTAAGAGAGGAGAAGAAGACCAAGTCAGTCATCATCAGAGACAAACCCAAGAGATTTCTCAAAGCATTCTTCAAATCAGAGAATATGATAATGGCATTTCTCATCCGCTGGATAGGGGTTACAAAATTTCTATGATCAAGCTCAAGAGAGGGAGAGAACCATATCCACCAGAGCCATTTGGAGAGCGATCACTTCTTATCCTATAATCGAGCAAGACAATAATCAAGGTGGTACCGATCTTCAACCACCAAATTTTGTTGAACTCAATTATAAGAAGCTAAAGTGAAAGTTCAACCCGAGCCAAGATTGGATGACATGTCTTCCGATCGATCAAGAGGCAGAAATTGATTGATGAAGCATGTAAAGAGAAAAGGAGTGGTAAGTCCATCTGCGTGTATCAAGATCCGTGACCAAGTCTAACTAAGGCCACAGCAGATGATCCATGTGGAGGCAATATCGAATGGGTCAAGATTGTTTCGCTCGATTGGCAACTCGTAATGTTGTTTTACCATAATACGTAACATTCTCGCAAATCGACCTCTGTGGGAGATCACTTCAATTGCAGAAGCTATGCCATGGTTTGGACGCACTTATCAATGAATAAGAGATTCCTATGATCTTGATATCAATGAACAAGTCAGATTTGTTCCTCCTCCTCTTCGCAAATCATTGAACCAAATGTCTTTAACAAGGAAGCTTATACAACAACGGTGGCTATCGCTGAAAAGGAAGTTGTTAAGACAAGACTCGACCGCAGATGAATCATCAACTCTAAAGAAGCATGTTCGGAAGCTTGATAAAGATATGAAGAAGATTAAGAAGATGCTGAAAAAGTTGGTGAAGCAGATTGAAAATAATTTTTGATCAATAACAAATAGGGGAGAAGGAGAAGGAAGAGAGAAGGAGAAGGAAGAAATCATTTGGAAGGATGAAGATAATTTTTATCTCAATACTTCAGATAATTCATTAAGTATATGATACTTTTCATATTTTCTAAATTCACAAGTATTTGTTATTATCAAAAGGGGAGAATGTTAAGTCAAACCAGACTTCACGATTAAATAATTTTATAATAAACAAAGAGAAATATACTAAAGTAAAAGGCATGGAAGAAAAGCATGACGGAAGAAAAGGCATTTATACAAAAGCAAACGAAAGAAAAGCAGACGGAAGGAAAAGGCATTTAAGGAAAGCGAGGCGATACAAAAGGCATTTAAAGAAAAATATACTAAGGAAAAGGTATTTATACAAAAGGCATTTAAAGAAAAGCATTTAAGAAAAAGCGATCGATAAAAAGCGTATTTAAGCTTTACTTAAGACAAAAGCAGATGATACGTAAAATAAGGCGGAAGAAAGAAACATCGCTTAAGACTACATTGAGCTAAACTGAATAACCGCTTCTTTAAAGATTCAAGAAGCGATAGTCAAGAAACAGTTGAAGTTCACTATAAATAAGAGTCGAGATTCAAGAAGAAATAACTTTTGGAAAAAGTGAATGAAACTCTGTGTATTCAATATTTGTCTATCGAGAAAAATTGCGAACTATTTTCGAGTGTATATTGTGAAGAGCAACTCTTTTGTAAAAGCTCTTTATCGCTTTTTCATTTTGAAAAGTGTTATGAGATAGCTCAAGAGGCTAAGAGTAAAAGAATACTTGTTTGTTAAGAGACCGAAGAGGCTCATCTAAAGAATACTTGTAATCGTTTGGAGATAGTGAAAATCTCGTAAGAATATCGAGGATCGGACGAGCCCACGGTTTGGGGTGAATCAGATAAAATTGCCGTGTTTCTCTCTAACTCTTATTTTTCTTAAATCGTAGTTTTCATTATTAACAAAGTTTTTCAAACTAGTTAAGAATCGATTTACGATAAGTTTTCTGAAAGAATAAGCAATTGTTATTGAAGGGATTAAAGAAAAGTTTATCACAATTCAACCCCCTCTTCTTGTGTATCTTGGTCATATTATTACTCAATATATTAACGTGTGATTTACTTCAATTATCTCTGAGATAATCCTGAAACTGTTGGTTTAAGTATTCTCCACCACGATCAGATCGTAATGCCTTGATACTTTTACCAAGCTGGTTTTCTACTTCATTTCTGAATTGTTTGAACTTTTCAAACGCTTGATTTGTATCTCATCGACATACAAGTACCCATATCGTGAATAATCATCGATAAAGGTAATGAAGTAACGACAACCACTTCGCATGGATGGACATCGGACCGCATACATCCGAATGTATTAGGTCTAATACTCCAATCGCCGCTCACCCTTTCCTTGAAGGGTAACTTAGTCATCTTGCCTAATAAACAAGATTCGCATGTGTCATATGATTCATAATCAAATGACCCTAAACCGCCACTCTTATGGAGTTTAGCGATGCGTGTCTCATTTATATGGCCGTCGACAATGCCATAAGTAAGTTGACTTTAGATTATCTCTTTTATACCGCTTGGTGTCATTGACATTTAAAATTGGATTAGACATATCTAATATGTAAATACCATTGCACAATGTACAGTTCCATAAAGCATTCCATTAGAATTAATAGAACAACCATTGCTACTAAAATTCATATGGAATCCAATTTATTTAGACAAGAAATGCATAATATATTCTTTGTCAAACGGGTACAAAATAACAATCATCCAATTCCAAAGACAAGCCCAAGAGGGAGAGACAAAACATAGGTTCCTACGGCTAATGCAAGAACTCTTGCTCCATTTTCAACACGAGGTCTACTTCTCCTTCATGAGTTGCCTCATCGTCCCACGAGGCCCCGTGATATCATTACATATGGGTGAGCCACAACCAAAGATCAAATACCCAAATGTTGTGATCAAGAATGAGATTAACTTCAATGACATACAAACTGAAGTAGTCGAGGCATCCGATGCCTTCTTCGCTTCAACGACTCAAGATAGACTTTGCAATTGCGCCTCCAATGGCCATCTTTACCACAATGGAAGCAAGTTCCTTTCGGGCCAACTTCTTTGGTCTTCTTCTTGATGGCGCTTCCCTTTGGTTTCTTTGCCTTCTTCTTCTTTGGGTTCTTTTTTTCTTGGAACTCAAGAAGAAGAAGCTACTACAAAGATTTGCTTACTATCACTCTTGATAGTGCCGTCATTGTCTTGAAAGCAGATTGATCATTCTGTATTGTAGTGGATATTTAGTTCATCCGATAGTTTAACACGAATCGTGCATAAGCGCCGGACAATCCAACCGAATTAAGTCTATACTTAACTCATGATCCATTGCAAAACCTAAGACGGCCAATCTCTCAATATAGCCATTCATCTTGTGGCATATCGCATGCCAGATGTCCCTCGAGCCATCTTTTGTGGTGAAGAGAAGCCTTGAGGTCTCAATCTTTCGGACCGGCTTGCTCGCCAAACGACTCCCTAAGATGAAATACTATAGTGTGAGCATCCATGGACTCGTCGCTTCGCACTCTCGTGACATCGAGGCAAGCATGATGCAAGTAGCAATGTCACTGTCCTTTAGATGCTTACTATATGTCTTCTGATCATCATCAGAAGCATCGACAGTAGGTGCATCTGGAAGCGGAAAATCTAAGATATATCCCAGACCTTCAGATCTGAGAACTATTCTCAGATTCCTTAACCAGTCAAGAAAATTCGGTCCAGTTAACTTGTTGGAATCCATAAGCGAACGAAGATTCACACTTGACGACATTTTCAAACAACCTACACGGATAGAGAGGAAGAATGTTAGAATAGGAATAGCTGCATAATCATAAGGACTTGAATGATATGCAAAAAGAGCTCCCACTAGTTTCATAGAATCCATAACCCTCATTACGAATCCAAAGAAACAAAGTGACATAATGTCCTAATGGGTTGATATCCGATATTGCTAAGAATGACCTTGGGTTTACCCAACAAGTCACAACTTAGGTCAATCGGTAGGTATCGAACATACCAATTGCATCATCGATAACCGACATTGAGAATGACCTTGGGTTTACCCAACAAGCCACCTTATGTCTCGGGAGGTATAAGATATACCAATTACATCTTAGACACAACTATCGATCAGTGCTATCAACTTGTTGATGTATGCACTTACATTGGGTATCAACTCTTTGATGCGCATACATCCGATGTATGCTACCCAATTTTACCTCTGTCCATCTTGACCTTGAGTTTACTCAACAAACCAACGCTTCCAGTGAAAACCAACCCATTAATCAGAAAATCATATTTTCATGGTTCGAACATATCCGTATAGAGTGAGCTTGGGTTTACCCAACAACCCATCCCTATAAGAACTCTGGTTCTTACCATATTAATGGAAGGCGTTAGTTTTTGTTGGACCAATGGTGGTTGACAAATTAAATCCCTTTATGTTTTGATAATAATAAAATATCTAGAATTAGTTAAGAAATTATTTTCAGGTGTTACTCAAGGAAAGAATCATGCAAAACAAGATGAGCAAATGTTTAATTATTGAAAAATCAAGAAAGCAGGTTCATTCTAAGTATAAGTGGCATAAAATATGAAGATTCTAGAGGATTTAAACGAATGTTACTATTGAAGGCTAAACAAGTCGACTTACACATTACAAGATGGCTTACATATGAAGATGAACTCAGACAAGTCGACTTATAGCAAACAAGTCGACTTATCGGGAGAAACAAGTCGACTTATCAGGAAACAAGTCGACTTATACATAACAAGTCGACTTATTAGAGAGCGGAGGTACATGTTTTACGAATGGTTGAAACAAGTCGACTTATGTATTCGATAAGTCGACTTATTGAAGCACGATTCAGCTCCAACGGTCCAATTTGCTAAAAATGGAATGGAGAAGATCAAGCAATGACTATATCAAATCAAGCAACGCTAGAAGAGCTCCAATAGCTATATTTCTTTGACTATAAATAGAGGATGAAGCAAGGAGATGATATATAAGTTCTATAAGCTCAAATACTCTCTTATTGCTTCACATTGCTCATTATTGCTCTTATATTGTTACAAATTACCTTGAGATTTGTTCTTCAATTTTTACATTGTGTTGTTAAAATTGAGTGGCTGAGGAAAGGTCACGTGAGGTAGGATTTGTGCCGTAATACAAATCATGTAAAGGTTGCTTGAGCCGAATTCAAGTGAAGTTGTAAAAGTTCACACTCAACTACAAAGTGTGCAATTAAAGTGATTGGCAAAATCCTAAGTGGGAGCTTAGGTAGAGGACGAGGTTTTAGATCGAACCTCTATAAAAACGAGTGTTTGATCTTCTTCCTATACTATTTCATTTAAGTTTATTTAAATTATTTTGTGTGTTTAACTTCGATTTTCTTGTAGAAATTTTCAAAGAATTTTAAGATCTATTCAACCCCTTCTAGATCACTTACAATTGGTATCGAGCGTAAGTATCCGGATGGCACACAACAACCTAAGCGGAAGAAGGTAATACTAATAACCGAATTCTTTTGTTTAATGGCTCTAACTATTCTTCGTGGAAAATCCTATGAAATACCACATTATAAGTGAGGGAGTTGAATATTGGAAGATCATTATCTTCGACTTCAAGCTCCTCTAAAAGAAAATGGTGAGTTGAAAACCGAAATGGAGTATGATGATAACGATTGGAAGCAAGCTTACATCAACGCCAAAGCTATGAAGTCGATATATCGTGCATTAACGGTTGAGGAAAGAAACCGGGTAAATTCTTGCACCACATCAAGGAAATGTGGGAGAGACTTGAGTCACTCATGAAGGGACAAATCAAGTTCGGGAGACAAAATCAACATGCTTCTCACGACTATGAGATGTTCAGAATGAAGGAAGGTGAGTCAATTTCTATAATGCTTGACCGTTTGCAGAAATTATAAATGGCTTAGGCAACCGGGAAAGCACATGACGGATAGTGAGAAGGTAAAGAAGATTCTTCGCTCATTACCTAAGGAATGGGACTCTCAAGTCACCGCAATCATGGAGTCGAAGGATCTAAACCATCTAGAATTCAATGCTTTAGTAGATCTCTCATCAACTATGAGATAATTCTCAAACCAGAGGAGGTAGAGGTGTTTAAAAATCTATTGCTTTTAAAGCTAACACCTCTTTTGATGAAAGTGATGAGGAACTAGATGAAGACGAAGAAGATGAGGAAATCGCTATATACGAGAAATTTAAGGAAGTTCAAAGGACTTCAAAACCAAGGAAAGAATTAAATGGCGGAAAACAGGTAGAAAGAAAGAGATTCGACCGAAAGAAAAACAAAAGGCTATGATGAAAAGAAAGGTAACGAAGAATGTTGGAGATGTGGAAAAGGGACATCTCGAAGAGAGTGCAAAAGCTCGTCATCAACATCGAACTTTCGGAAAAATGACAAATACGACAAAGGTAAAAGAAGACTAGCTTGGTAGCCACTGGAGTGACGATGAGGAAGCCTACCAAAGTGACGAAGAAAACAATTTGGCGCTTATGGCAAAAAGTTCATCAGCGATGATGAAAATGAGGTAACTCTCAATGACCAAGATCTACAAGATTCTTTTGATTCTTTACAAGCTGATTTTGAAGAAGCTATTGAGATTAACAAAAATTAAGAAAGAAAATACGTGAATTGATTGCTGAAAATAGTGTTCTACATGAAACAATTGATGATTTAGATAGCCCAAAAGAAGATCATTTCAAGATGTCTTATTGAAAAGAAAATCTTATTTGCGAACTTGATAGACTTCAAAAGAATTTTCTTACGTGGTTGGAAAGTTTCTTTGGTGGAAATGTTAAGTTTGAAGAACTATTGTCTTTACAAAGATATACTATCTCC
This sequence comes from Erythroxylum novogranatense, assembly GCA_029891385.1. Classification (NCBI taxonomy): domain Eukaryota; kingdom Viridiplantae; phylum Streptophyta; class Magnoliopsida; order Malpighiales; family Erythroxylaceae; genus Erythroxylum; species Erythroxylum novogranatense. Next base: position 26,103,386 of record CM057224.1, on the reverse strand, counting down.
AAACATGGTTTAGGATATGATCCATATAATGAGAATGTTCTTTAATTTCAAAATTTACTAAAGATGGAAAAGTTGCACAATGTGCTAGATGTTTGAAAGATGGCCACATAGAACTTGTTTGCAAAAGTACTAGAAGATGTGTTAAGATAAAGAAAATTTGGGTTATAAAGGCACAACACCACCCAACGTGGTTTATATGGCTAACCAAATGGACCCAAAATGGCTTGGGTACCTATAAGAAGAAAGAACGTTGATATTGTAGGTACAAGCAAAGAATGAAAGGTCGTCAAGCACTTGGTACATCGATGGCGGGTGTTCAAGACACATGAGTGGAGACAAAACCTTTGTGGAAATTCAACCAAAGAATCAAGGATTTGTCACTTTCGGAGACAACAACAAAGGTAAGGTCATAGGAATTGGTAAAGTGGGTAAGGAACCTTGCCAACCATTGACAATGTTTTGCTTGTTGATGGGTTGAAACATAATTTGCTAAGTGTTTCTCAACTTTGTGACATGAATTTTAATGTAAGTTTTGAATCATCACATTGCATGGTTAAGAAGGATGATCATATAGCTTTTATTGGTTTAAGACATGGTAATACGTACATTGTAGATCTGCATGATGATAGTTCTTTCAATGAAAATGCCTAGTGACACTAAAAGAAAATGCATTTTATGGCATAGGAAATTAGGACATGCACCGCTGCCTTTTAATTTCTAAGCTTTCAAAGAATGACATTGTAAGAGGTTTGCCTAAGATTAAATTTGTTAAAGATCATTTGTGTGAGTCATGTTTGAAAGGAAAACATGTTAGAGCATCTTTTAAACCAAAGAAAGAAATTTGCACATCTAGAATTCTTGAACTTGTGCATATGGATTTAATTCGACCATCTAGGCATGCTAGTCTTAGTGGAAAATTGTATGTCCTAGTGATTGTAGATGATTTCTAGATTTACTTGGGTAAGATTTCTTGCTAATAAAAATGATGCCATTAATGAATTTACCAAGTGGTGTAGATTGGTTCAAATGAGAAAATCATCTATAGTTGCAATTAGAATCGATCATGGAGGAGAATTGAATGTGAACCTTTCAAAATCTTTGCGCATAAATACGGTATGGAGCACAACTTTCTACATCAAGAACACCGCAACAAAATGGTGTGGTGGAAAGGAAGAATCGCTCACTGAAGAAATGAGCGGGACTATGCTAAATGAGTACAATCTTCCTAAATCATTTTAGGCGTAGCGATCAATACCGCATGCTACATCATCAATAGGGTACATTTCGAAGAGACAAAATATGACACCCTACTTAACTCGAAAGGTAAGAGACCCAACATTTCCTATTTTCATCCATTTGGTTGTAAAGTTTTTATACATAATAATGGAAAGAGTAATTTAGGAAAATTCGATTCTAAACCGATGTTGGTGTATTTATTGGTTATTCTCAAACTAGTAAGGCTTTTAGAGTTTATAATAATAGACTAAATGTGTCAAGAAAGTATACATGTTAAATTTGATGAAATAATTTCACCCCGAGAAAGGTTTGTTTTGATGATGATGCAGTAGTTCGTAATAAATTTGAAGAAATTGAATCCAAGATTGAGGAATTGAAGTGGATGAAGAAAACCATGTAACCGACACTAAATCTTGGGCAAAAGCAAAGAATCATCCTATAGAGCAAGTGATCGGTGATTTGAATGTTGGAGTAAGGACTAGGAGAAACATTTATGAGAATATGAGTAATTCAGCTTTCATTTCATTGGTGGAACCCAAAATATAGAAGAAGCGCTTAAAGATGAGAATTGGCTTTTAGCTATGCAAGAGGAGCTTAATCAGTTTAAGCTTAAATGATGTTTGGGATTTGGTAGCTCCACCAAAGGATAAGACCATCATTGAGTCAAGTGGGTAAATTGGATTAAATACGATGAGAATGGTGAAGCAATCAAAATAAATCAAGGTTAGTGGCTCAAGGATTTTATCAAGAAGAAGGTCTTGATTACAATGAAACATATGCTCCTGTGGCTCGCTTGGAAGCAATTAGATTGCTATGTGCTTTCGCATCACATAAAAGGATCAAATTAAATCAAATGGACGCCAAGAGCGCATTTCTAAATGGGTATATTCAAGAAGAAGTCTATGTCAAACAACCACGGATTTGAAGACCATGAGCATCCAGATTACGATACAAACTCAAGAAGGCACTTTATGGACTAAAGCAAGCACCTAGAGCTTGGTATGAGAGGTTAAGTACATTTCTAACTCAACATGGATATGTTCGTGGTAAGATAGATAATACTTTGTTTATTAAACATGTTGATCATGATATGCTTATTTGTCAAATTTATGTTGATGATATTGTGTTTGGTGCTACTAATGAATTTTGTGTAAGGAATTTAGTGATTTAATGCAAGGTGAGTTTGAAATGAGCATGATGGGAGAACTCAAGTTCTTTCTAGGATTGCAAATCAAGCAACAAAAATGGCATTTTTCAGAAGCCCCTTACCATAGAGTATCCACCGAACGCCTGTAGTCATTCCGATACATATCCTACGACAAGAGACCACTACTAACAACAACCACTACACTCCTCATGGCATCACAATCATAAGACAAGAATAAGAAATTGACCACTTTTAAAACCAAATTAGATTCCATTTCATTCACTTAAAACTCAAGAATTTACAAATCACAAGACTTTTTAATTTACACATGATCCAAACACTCGCACACTAAGTATCATCTGCATCGACAAGAAACAGATCTAACTATAAGTCTCCAAAAGAAAGCCCACTGACCGAATTTTGAGCCATCGCTTCTCGCCAATCCACAAGATACTACTTCTAAATCCGAGGAGCTATCTGCTCATGCTTACGCTTGAAAAATAATTGCAATTTTGGATGAGTTTGCGAACTCAATGAGAAACCATCATCGATGGTTCTCCCAATTCATGCATCATATAAGCATGTAACAAGATACACTCGATGTTATACAAATCACAATAGTAATTGATCACGACAAAGAAAGATACAAAATAATAACATTGTCAAAGGTTCGATTCAAGATGCAATGCACATGTGACTCTTTTCCAGTTCATTTCAGTATTGTGACCGAGCGATAACGGTGATCAAGATAGACGCGCTCTGGGAGAATTATCTCCGTCGAGCTCGAGGCTCTGGTTGATCTGATGGCGCCTCGGTTCACAATTTTCCTTTTTAAGATGTGATGCATTTGTGCATGAATGCACATGTCCCATAGCAATTAACATGATGATACGGTCCAAATACAAGATAATCATACAATCCAATTAACAGTTGCCTAATGTTTATTTCACCGTCAATGGAGCCACATATAACCATATAATCCCCGTAGGGCAGTCAATTCACAGTCTTAATTCACGTAATCCCCGTAGGGCAATCAAATCACAATTAACACATAGATTGGAATAACCAACTAGGTTACTCACCTAATAACTTCCACGCTAGTGCCGGGAAGTCTCTGCCAAGTCCGTGAAACGACGGTCCACTTGAGCCTCTATAGCATATTAAAAGAATAGCCATTACCAACGGTATACTTGAAATGACTAAATAATGCACATGAAATCAGTAAAATGTGTATAATGCATGTTCATGGCAATCCCGGCCCTAATCCAATATTTCCCCATAATAAAATTCTATTAAAAATTAGAAATCCATAGGCGCTAACGGTGCGCTAATCGGACCTCTATAGGTCCCCAATTAAATAAAGCAAATGGTTCACATGTTCATCGATAGTGGCTACGCCAAATTCCGCCTAAAAATTTCCGTTTTCTCATAAAATGAAATTAAAGATTCAACGAATCCGATGCCTCTGGAATCAGGTCAATCGGACGTCGGACGGAAAAAAAATTGACAAAAGAAACAATCGGGTCACTTAATGCCAAATAATAACAAAAATAATAACATATATGTATATGTGCCTTCCTTGCCCTTTTTTCCAGTTTTCAACCCAAAGTTCCAACCTCTATAATTCTTAGCACACAATTCAGAAACATACAAACTATAGCTTGTTGAAAAGCTTATGAAAAGCTCTACAATTCTCAAGAAGACCATAAAAATCAATTCCAACTCTAAGGGTGTCAAAAATCCACTCAAACCTACTATCCACTCAAAACCTGTCAAAACAGGGCAGTACATTTCAAATTCAGTAACTCTCTGATTCTTCAGTCAACAATTCCACAATAAATATGCTCATTAAGATCACAATGTTATCTACAACTTTCATGAACAACCCAAAATCAAATTCTATTGCTAAACAAGTCAATTAATTCACCTAATGTTACTGTCCCTGAAATCCTCCAATTTGGGCAGTAACCTTATAACAAACATAACTTCCTGTACACAAGTCAATAAAATCAGAACTTTATATCCTTGAAAAGATAACATCTCAAACTTCAATTTTCATGAAGCACTCATCATCCAATTCGATCTCTATCAATTTCAAAACTGTTATAGAAGCTACTGTTATAATCAGCCATTCATAACCTAATGTAGGATCAGTTTTTGAAAAATCATAACTCCCAATTCTGACTTCTAAAAACTACACACCATATATCAATTTCAAGGTAATCTCTTCCTCTACAATTCTTCAGAAGCTCACTCACACCAATTCAGTCCACATAAAATGTTAAAATTGCCTCCAATCAGTAAACTCACAAAATCACACTTAAGCTAGGTTTCATCCAAAATGCTCAAAACCAGTCATTAGTAATCAATTCATATCTCCAAATATACAACTATAAAAATAGCAAGATCAGTAGCAATGGAAAGATAATTCAATATTCCACAACTTCCATGAAGACCATTTTCCCTAATTCCATCTCAATTAATTCATAAAAATCAACAAAACTCAGATGTCATGGTTGCGGTTACTGTTCACAGGCAATGGAACAGTAACTTTCCATTCAAAATTTCACCCTTCTAGCATTGAAATTTAACAACACCTATTTCACACTAAATTGAAGCCAACGTCCCAAAGTTTCAGTGGCCACTAACCTTACCTCATTTGCATTTCTACACAATAAGTTATGAATAAATCAGTAGCATCAATTATAATTCCAATTTCCCAGATTCAATGCTAACCTTAGTTCAATCACTTCCAATGCCTTTTTAACATCACTAGACATCAAAATAAATACAAATTAAATATTAATACAGTCATAAATATACTAGGGCTAACACTGAAAAATTGGCAGCATTAAATTTTTCAATTCAAATACTCAAATAATTATCCTTATTCAATTCAAAATCTAACCATATCACTACTTTCCACTCAACATCACCTAGCCTTAAACCCATTTCTTCCAACCATATTAGTCATTACTTTAATGCCTACATGAACCTAATACATGCCCTAAACCTCTTATTAAACACCCCTCACTATCATGGCATTTAATCCATATGAAAGACATCATTTAAAACTCAATTCCTTAAATGAAAACTTACCTAACACCAAATCTCCTTCAAAGCTTCAATAACCCCTTCTAACTTCCACACCAAAATACCAACCTCCTTTCCTTCCCAAGCATGTACCAAACTCATCTTCTAGCTTTGATGGGAGTAAGAGATAATAGCTTAAAGTTATGGAGAAAATGAGAAAAGGAGCAAAATTTTCGATGGAATTTGTAAAGGTGAAGAGTGTTTCGGATGAGCCATTACAAAGCCTAAACAATCAATCTTCTCCTTTCCTTTAAACACATATCCGAGAACAATGATAAAGAAGCATTTCATGTCACCTTTTTAGTGTCTAAATATGATTGGTTCTACATGTAAAGAAAAGTCAAAATATGACTTATTTAATCCAGTCTAAACTTTTACTCCATTTAACTCTAATGACCCTACTTTCAGTCCCAAAAGAAAATACTCAATATTACAGTACCATTGGGTAGCGATTTTTGCTACCGAGAATCGATCGGTTCGCCAATTGGCGATTTTGCCGGTCCGGGAATTGTCTCCGAAAAAATCCAGAAAAATTCTTTAAAATCTCTAAAAATGTAAAACGATTTATGGTGCAGTCCAAATAATTTTCCAAACTCGATTATCCCATTAATTTCATACAGAAGTTCAATTTAAAACCTAAGCCGGAAAATGACATGAATGCATGTATACTATGTGCATGTGCAACCAATCAGTAATTATAGAGACTATATACTGTATGCGCATGCCGAGATATAATTTAATATCCCGAACCCGTCCCAATTACCAAAATACCCTTTTTCTATAGGAGAGGGGATGTTACAATTCTCCCCTCCTAACAAAAATTTCGTCCTCAAAATTCATACCTGATTGATCGAAAAGATGAGGATACTGTCTCCTCATATGCTCCTCGGTCTCCCAGGTAGCCTCCTCAGTCGAATGGTTCCTCCAGAGAACCTTCACCAGTGGAATACTCTTATTCCTCAATTGTTTCACCCGAGACCCGATAACTGGATCGGCCTCCACATAACTCAAATTATGGAGACCTCAATCTCTTGAGCGGATCACATGTGTCGGATCCGACCGATATCTGCATGAGCATACTCACATGAAAAACGTCATGTAATCGAGACATCTCACTCGGTAAAGCTAGCACAGAGGCCAAAGGTCCGATCCTCTCGGTGATCTCATATGGACCAATGTACCTGGGCTTAACTTACCCTTTCTCCCAAATCTCAAGACATTCACGCCACGGTGACACCCGTAAGAATACTCTGTCACCCACATCATACTCAATGTCCCTCCTATGCCGATCCACATAGCTCTTGTTTCATCCCGAGCGCTTGATGCGACTCAATCGATCTCACCTTGTCAGCAAAGATCTGAATCACCAGACCTCAATCATCCTCTCACCCTCTTCATCCCAATACAGAGGCGATCTACACGGTCGCCCATCTGAAGGCCTCATATGGAGCCATCCCGATGCTACTATGATAATGATTGTTATAAGCAAATTCAATCGGGCTGATATCGATCCCATGCTCCTCTGAACTCTAATACACAAGTTCAAGCATATCCTCAACATCTTAATCGCCCTATCACTCGCCCATCCGTTCGAGGATGAAATGTCAGATTAAAATTCAAACTTAGTACCCATAGCAGATCGCAAACTCGCCGTAACCTCGAAGTAAATCTGGGATCCATGGATACTATCGACACCGGACCCCATGCAGCCTCACTATCTCCGCCACATACTTGGGCCAACTGATCCATGGTATTATTCTCCTCATCGTAAGAAATGGGCCGATTTAGTCAACCGTCCACTATGACCCGAGATAGCATCATCTTTGCCTCGGCGTCCAGGCAACCCCATAATGAAATCCATGGTGATCCGTTCCCATTTTCACTCCGGAATGGGCAACGAATGAAGCTTCCCCACTGGAGCTTGGTGCTCAGCCTTAACTTGCTGGCACGTCAAACACCTAGACACATACTCAGCTACCTGCTTCTTCATACCAGCCACCGTAAATGTTGCTTATGGTGTTATACATCTTGGTAGTACCAGATGCATAGCATATGTGGCCATGTGAGCCTCCTCAAAGTATCTCTCGCCTCGGATCATCCACATCAGGCACACAAAGCCTCTGCCCTATCCATAAAGTCTCATCTCTCACATCAAACTCAGATATCGAATCGGCTTTCACTTTCTCAATCGGCCTCACCATAACGGGATCCTTATCCTCGAACTCTCTCCGATCTCGCCCAAGAGCATCGGTCTCGCCTCAATGTAGCCAATAATACTCCATCCCGCCTCCAGATTCATCGAACATTCAAATCCTCAATTGAATCAAATTAGGCAACCTCATAGCTTTGAATCTGAGTTTGTATTTAGTGTGTGACTTCCTACCGAGCATACGCCACCACATTGGCTTTTCCAGGGTGATACTCGATAGTACAATCGTAATCCTTCAATAACTCCAGCCACCTCCTCTGTCTCAAATTTAACTCCCTCTGGCTCAGTAAATATCTCAAACTCTTATGGTCAGTAAAGATCTGAAAGGTCTCACCATACAGGTAATGCCTCCAAATCTTCAATGCAAATACAACTGCAGCTAGCTCTAAATCATGAACAGGATAATTTACCTCATGAGACCTCAACTGTCTCAAGGCATATGCAATGACCCTACCATGCTGCATCAGAACACACCCCAATCCCTGATGTGATGCATCGCTGTACACCTCAAATCCTCCAGTCCCAGATGGAATAGCCAACACCGGTGCAGTAGTCAACCGATGTTTCAGCTCCTCAAAACTCTTCTGACACTCCTCGGTCCACCTGAATGGCACATTCTTTCTCAGAAGTTTTGTCAGAGGGGCTGAGATCAATGAGAACCCCTCGACAAACCTCCGGTAATAACCAGCCAATCCGAGAAAACTCCGAATCTCCGGCACATTCCTAGGAGCTTCCCACTTCAAAGATCGCTCTACCTTGCTCGGATCCACCTGAATACCCTCTCCAGTCACTATGTGCCCCAAAAATATCACCTGATCCAGCCAAAATTTACACTTGCTGAATTTGGCGTACAACTGTCTCTCCCTCATCGTCTGTAACACAATCCTCAAATGCTCACTATGCTTCGCTCATCCTCGAATACACCAAAATGTCATCAATGAAAACAATAACAAACCGATCCGGTGGGGCTGAAATACCTTATTCATCAAGGCCATGAAAGCTGGGGCATTAGTCAACCCAAACGGCATCACTAGAAACTCGAAATGCCCATACCGCTCTCGAATGCATTCTTAGGCACATCACCTCTGCGATCTTCAATCGATAGTAACCGGATCGCAGATCTAACTTGGTGAATACCGAGCTCCTCGCAATCGATCAAACAAGTCATCAAGCCTAGGCAAAGGTACTTGTTCTTACATCACCGATTCACCGCCTATAATCGATGCATGACCTCAAAGTCCCATCCTTTTCTTCACAAACAAAACTGGAGCTCCCCATGGTGAGACACCGGGTCTAATAAACCCTTCTCCAACAACTCCTGAATCGAACCTTCAGCTCCCTCGCCCACACGGTGCCATCCTATATGGAGGTATAGATATAGAGCGGTACTGAACGAGATCAATAGTAAACTCCGTCTCCGATCCGGTGGCAAACCCAGAACTCGTCAGAAACACATCCGAAATTCCCTAACCACGGAATATCCTGGAGCCTCTGCTCAACTTTGGTGTCAACCCATGAGCGAGATATGCCTCACACCTCCCTCGCATCAATCTCGTGGCACTAAGGAAAGAGATCATCCGGCCGGCTTCGCCGACTAACTCCTCGAACACCGCTCTAGTCGACCAGAGACTCCAACACAACCTCCTTCGTATAGCGGTCCATGATTGCCCTATGGGCCGTCCACCGATCCATCCCTAGAATCACATCGATCTCTCTGGTGGCAATACTATAAGGTGCGCCTCAATATCGCTGATCAACTGGATCGAGCATCCCCATGCACCTCTCCTAATGCAGAGTAGTACTAGAGGTGTACTCACCTCTAGCCCATGCTGTAGCATCTCCCTAGCCCCATGCAATCTACATGCCATATGAGGTGCAATGAAAGAATGTGTGGATCCAGGATCCAGCAGAGCAAATGCCTCAATATCATAAAGAAGAAGCATACCAGCCACAACCTCAGGAGAATCCTGGGCCTCCTGCTGCGTCATGGCGTATACTCTCGCCTGGGACTGTGGTCGGCTGCCCCGACCCTCATTCCTCACAAAGGACCCCTCAGCTCTACCACGGCCTCTACCTCGGCCCCTCTGTCCGGATCCACCCACTCTACTCTGACAACAGATTTACTCCCAACTCTACCACTACCAAAGAAGTTGAACTCTCAATGTATCAGGCAATCCCGACTGATGTCCGTCGAGCAGATCTCAAGCAGGCTCCAAGAATCCACCAACACTCCCCATCTGTGTCTCCTCTCACAATGCGGGCTGCTGGAAAAATCATCCGTAACCTCGCCACAACCATGCGCGGTCGGTCCAAATCTCCCTCTCGCCTAAAACCAGATCGTCTCGAACCTCCCGGAGACCTAAAAGTCCCGCCTCGACGCTTACTAAAGCTTACGCCAGAGTCGCCCGACTATCATTGGGCGCTTACCGGGACCCAATCTCACTGCCTCTGTCATCACCGCCCACTCTGGCGGCAGCTCTCAACTCAATAAATGTCCCCATGTCCCACCGAGCCAACCTGATACGAATCTCGGTGTTGAGGCTATTCTCGAACCTCGGCACTTATCACCTCATCGGGACCATCATCGTGGAATAATCTATCAACTCATTGAATTTCACCTCATATTCGCCACCGACATCCGACCTCGCTTCAGCCGAAACTCTGCATCTTCATATCAAGGTAGACCTTGGGCATATAATTATCCTCAAGGCCCTCGTAAACTCGGCCTATGATGAGAAGAAGGTGCAGCAGATCGCTCGGCACAGTCTTCCACCACTTGTATCTTTGGGCCTGCAGCGGTGATATCGATAATCGAACCTCTCATCAGTTCGATCCATCCGGTCAAGACTCTCCGTCTCTCCAACCATCCTCGGCCTCGGTAAGTGCTCAGATCGCCATAAAATCTCATCCCTCGCTACGCAAGCAAATCATATCTCTCTCCCATCTCACGGGAACTCTAGGAGGTAACTCCTCAGATCGAGGCACCGAGGACTCTCTGCTAGCTCCAACAGATCCCTGGTCAGCTGGTTGATCTATCTGATCACCGAATACGGATGACCTAGAACAAAATAAGAACTCTGATCAGTTTCAACAGTTCCATCCGATTCATACCTACATTGTTACTATTCCCAAAAGATGCCAAACCATGCTCTGATACCACCTAATGTAGCGCCCCCTTACCATAGGGTATCCACCGGAACGCCCATAGGTCATTCCGATACATATCCTACGACAAGAGACCACTACTAACAACAACCACTACACTCTCATGGCATCACAATCATAAGACAGTAATAAGAAATTGACCACTTTTTAAAACCAAATTAGATTCCATTTCATTCACTTAAAACTCGAGAATTTACAAACTGTCAAGATTTTTAATTTACACATGATCCAAACCTCGCACACTAAGTATCATCTATCAGATCGACAAGAGCAGATCTAACTATAAGTCTCCAAAGAAAGCCCCGGTGACCGACCTTTGAGCCATCGCTTCTCGCCAATCCACGATACTACTCACTCTACGGTCTAAGGGAGCTATCTGCCTATGCTTATGCTGAAAAATAATTGCAATTTTGGATGAGTTTGCGAACTCAATGAGAAACCATCATCGATGGTTCTCCCAATTCATGCATCATATAAGCATGTAACAAAGATACACTCGGATGTTATACAAATCACAATAACTTTTTAATTTACACATGATCCAAACACTGCACACTAAGTATCATCTTGTGCATCGACAAGAAACAGATCTAACTATAAGTCTCCAAAAGAAAGCCCAATGACCGACCTTTGAGACATCGCTTCTCTCGCCAATCCACAAGATACTACTCTACGGTCCGAGGAGCTATCATACTATGCTTATGCCGAAAAATAATTGCAATTTTGGATGAGTTTGCGAACTCAATGAGAAACCATCATCGATGGTTCTCCCAATTCATGCATCATATAAGCATGTAACAAGATACACTCGGATGTTATACAAATCACAATAGTAATTCATCACGCATAACGGTAAAGATCTGAGCGATCAATAACATTGTCAAAAAGGATTCAAGATGCAATGCACATGTGACTCTTTTCGATTCATTTTAGTATTGTGACCGAGCGCATAATGTTGATCAAGATAGACGCTGGCGTGGGAGAATTATCTCCGTCGAGCTCGAGGCTCGGTTCAAGATATCGAGCTCTAGGCTCGGTTCGATCTGATGGCGTCTCGGTTCACAATTTTCCTTTAACGATGTGATGCATTTGTGCATGAATGCACATGTCCCATAGCAATTAACATGATGATACGGTCCAAAATACAAGATAATCATACAATCCAATTAAGTTGCCTAATGTTTATTTCACCGCCAATGGAGCCACATATAACCATATAATCCCCGTAGGGCAGTCAATTCACAGTCTTAATTCACGTAATCCCCGTAGGGCAATCAAATCACAATTAACACATAGATTGGAATAACCAACTAGGTTACTCACCTAATAACTTCCACGCTAGTGCCGGGAAGTCTCTGCCAAGTCCGTGGAACGACGGTCCACTTGAGCCTCTATAGCACATTAAAAGAATAGCCATTACCATCCAGATACTTGAAATGACTAAATAATGCACATGAAATCGGTAAAATGTGTATAATGCATGTTCATGGCAATCCGGCCCTAATCCAATATTTCCCATAATAAAATTCTATTAAAATTAGAAATCCATAGCGCTAACGGTGCGCTAATCGGACCTCTATAGTCCCCAATTAAATAAAACAAATGGTTCACATGTTAAAATCGATAGTGGCTACGTCAAATTCCGCCTAAAATTTCCGTTTTTCATAAAATGAAATTAAAGATTCAACGAATCCGATGCCTCTGGAATCAGGTCAATCGGACGTCGGACGGAAAAGAAATTGACAAAAGAAACAATCGGTCACTTAATGCCAAATAATAACAAAATAATAACATATATGTATATGTGCCTTCCTTGCCCTTTTTCCAGTTTTCAACCCAAAGTTCCAACCTCTATAATTCTTAGCACACAATTCAGAAACATACAAACTATAGCTTGTTGAAAAGCTTATGAAAAGCTCTACAATTCTCAAGAAGACCATAAAAATCAATTCCAACTCTAAGGGTGTCAAAAATCCACTCAAACCTACTATCCACTCAAAACCTGTCAAAACAGGGCAGTACATTTCAAATTCAGTAACTCTCTGATTCTTCAGTCAACAATTCCACAATAAATATGCTCATTAAGATCACAATGTTATCTACAACTTTCATGAACAACCCAAATTCAAATTCTATTGCTAAACAAGTCAATTAATTCACCTAATGTTACTGTCCCTGAAATCCTCCAATTTGGGCAGTAACCTTATAACAAGCATAACTTCCTGTACACAAGTCAATAAAATCAGAACTTTATATCCTTGAAAAGATAACATCTCAAACTTCAATTTTCATGAATCACTCATCATCCAATTCGATCTCTATCAATTTCAAAACTGTTATAGAAGCTACTGTTATAATCAGCCATTCATAACCTAATGTAGGATCAGTTTTTGAAAAATCATAACTCCCAATTATGACTTCTAAAAACTACACACCATATATCAATTTCAAGGTAATCTCTTCCTCTACAATTTTTCAGAAGCTCACTCACACCAATTCGGTCCACATAAAATGTTAAAATTGCCTCCAATCAGTAAACTCACAAAATCACACTTAAGCTAGGTTTCATCCAAAATGCTCAAAACCAGTCATTAGTAATCAATTCATATCTCCCAATATACAACTCTGAAAATAGCAAGATCAGTAGCAATGGAAAGATAATTCAATATTCCACAACTTCCATGAAGACCATTTTCCCTAATTCCATCTCAATTAATTCATAAAAATCAACAAAACTCAGATGTCATGGTTACGGTTACTGTTCACAGGCAATGGAACAGTAACTTTCCATTCAAAATTTCACCCTTCTAGCATTGACATTTAACAACACCTATTTCACACTAAATTGAAGCCAACATCCGAAAGTTTCAGTGGACACTAACCTTACCTCATTTGCATTTCTACACAATAAGTTATGAATAAATCAGTAGCATCAATTATAATTCCAATTTCCCAGATTCAATGCTAACCTTATTTCAATCACTTCCAATGCCTTTTTCACATCACTAGACATCAAAATAAATACAAATTAAATATTAATACAGTCATACATATACTAGGGCTAACACTGAAAAATTGGCAGCATTAAATTCCTCAATTCAAATACTCAAATAATTATCCTTATTCAATTCAAAATCTAACCATATCACTACTTTCCACTCAACATCACCTAGCCTTAAACCCATTTCTTCCAACCATATTAGTCATTACTTTAATGCCTACATGAACCTAATACATGCCCTAAACCTCTTATTAAACACCCCTCACTATCATGGCATTTAATCCATATGAAAGACATCATTTAAAACTCAATTCCTTAAATGAAAACTTACCTAACACCAAATCTCCTTCAAAGCTTCAATAACCCCTTCTAACTTCCACACCAAAATACCAACCTCCTTTCCTTCCCAAGCATGTACCAAACTCATCTTCTAGCTTTGATGGGAGTAAGAGATAATAGCTTAAAGTTATGGAGAAAATGAGAAAAGGAGCAAAATTTTCGATGGAATTTGTAAAGGTGAAGAGTGTTTCGGATGAGCCATTACAAAGCCTAAACAATCAATCTTCTCATTTCCTTTAAACACATATCCGAAAACAATGATAAAGAAGCATTTCATGTCACCTTTTTAGTGTCTAAATATGATTGGTTCTACATGTAAAGAAAAGTCAAAATATGACTTATTTAATCCAGTCTAAACTTTTACTCCATTTAACTCTAATGACCCTACTTTCAGTCCCAAAAGAAAATACTCAATATTACAGTACCATTGGGTAGCGATTTTTGCTACCGAGAATCGACCGGTTCGCCAATTGGCGATTTTGTCGGTCCGGGAATTGTCTCCGGAAAAATCCAGAAAAATTCTTAAAAATCCCTAAAAATGTAAAACGATTTATGGTGCAGTCCAAATAATTTTCCAAACTCGATTATCCCATTAATTTCATACAGAAGTTCAATTTAAAACCTAAGCCGGAAAATGACATGAATGCATGTATACTATGTGCATGTGCAACCAATCAGTAATTATAGAGACTATATACTGTATGTGCATGCCGAGATATAATTTAATATCCCGAACCCGTCCCAATTACCAAAATACCCTTTTTCTATAGGAGAGGGGATGTTACATTTTCATCCATCAATCAAAGTACACCAAGGAACTTCTTAAGAAATTTAAAATGGATGGATGCAAAGTGGCAGCAACACCAATGGCGACAAATCGGTCTTGGAAAACATGAAAATGAAGAAGACGTTGATCAAAACTCTATAGAGGTATGATCGGCTCTCTTTATATTTAATCGCTTTAGACACGATATCATGTTTGCCACATGTCTATGTGCCGATTTCAATCATGTCCTAAGGTTTCACATTTGAGTGCATGCAAAAGAATTTTAGATATTTGAGTAGAACCGTCAATCATGGTTTGTGGTATCCTAGTTGTGATTCATTTGATTTGTATGCATATAGTGATTTGATCATGGTGGTTGTAGAATTGATAGAAAAGTACTAGTGGATTGTGTCATTTCTTAGGTTCATCTTTAATTTCTTGGGCTAGTAAAAGCAAGTCGGTGTAGCCATTTCCTTCTTTGAATCTGAATATGTAGCATTTGGAAATGCTTGTGCCCAAGTTCTTTGGATTAAACATCAATTGCTAGATTATGGTATTATGGTTAAAATATTCCTATTTATTGTGATAATACAAGTGCAATTTGTTTAAGTAAAAATCCTATATTGCATAGTAGGACAAAGCACATTGAAATTAGACATCATTTTATTCGTGATCATTGCTTGAAAGGTGACATTGTTTTGAAGCATGTTTCTACTAATGATCAATTGGCTGATATTTTTACTAAACCGCTTAAGGAAGATGTGTTTGTGAATATTAAATTGAGACTAGGAATGTGTGATTTACATTCATTTGGTTGAGTTTATGTTTGGTTACATTTACATCAAATGGTCAAAATTTAAGGCATTTATGCAATCACATCCGAAGATACATTCATCGTGTTGTTTACTTAGGAAAATTTAAATGAATTATTTGGGAATTTTGGACATACTGTTTGACTGGACCATCATCAAGTCGAGGTATGAGGAAATTAGTGTCTTGGGCAAACAGAAAATCGAAAAATCGGAAAATAACTCGAATTATTTGGAAAATAACTCGACTTATTAAGGTCGATAAGTTGACTTATTTTGGAAACAAGTTGACTTATTATCGATTTGAGGCGTTTTAAAACCTTTCCTCTTCATCTTCTCCGCAGACTTTCTCCTCAAAACCCTAAACCCTTTCTCTCAACTCGACTTGTTTCGCACATACTCCTTAAATCTCCTTCACCCATCCATTTTCAACCTTCACCCACTCATTACCTTCTCTAATCCTTCCTCTTTTGAAAACCCTTCTTAAAACCCTAACCCCAAATCTGCGTTTTCTTACTCCTTCTCTCTAGATCTTCCATGGCTCCAAGAAAACTTCTCAAAAGGAAAAGAATCCACTCCATCTCAAGATCCTCGGGTTCCTCCAAAGCCACGGGTTCGTGGGTCTTCTTCAAGAGGAGATCGATAAGGAGGATGATGTTCTTGAACCTAGATTCGCCTCAAGGATGCTCAAAATGTATATTACAAGGTATTGAAAGGCTAAGTCTTAATTCCTCTATGATATTTGATTGGATTGAGCTTGATAGAAGTGAGTTCTCTGAGGTATTTTCGAAATTGTGAATCTTGGGTTAAAAGAGTTTTAGGTTTTCATTATATTATCTATGAAGAAGTGGTAAAGGAATTTTATGCAAATCTGTTTGTGATTAGAAGCAATGTTGAAGAAGGAGTTCTCTTGTCTTCAAAAATTAACGGAAAGCTTTCTATCTCAAATAATCGGACTTATGTACGATGTTTAATTTGCCTAGAGGAGGAGTTAGCCTAGAGCATCGTTTATTGATTATGAGATTTTAAGAAATGCCGAGGCGATATCGATGAGGAAGTCAAGAAAATTTCGACATATCTTGAGGAAAAAGGTGTTGACTTGTTGATTCGGCTATGTTCCGACCATTCCCTCCATTTGAGGCAATGGATTTACCTTTAAATTATCGTTTATTGCATTACGTCATTAAGAGTTGTGTTTCCTAAGAAGGCTAGCAATAATCGATCAACGCCTTGGATAAGGAAATTTTGTGGCATATGGAGGAGGGGAAAATAAACTTTTCGAGTTTGATTATTCAAATGATGAGGAGAAAAGCAAGCTTATTACGTGGACGGTGAAAGGAAATTAGTCCCATCTGAGAATGCCTTATGCAGCACTGATCACCCATATCTCTCAGGTTAGAAGATGTGACTTGGACTCCTATGCTAGTTTTCCCTATCCGAAGAACTGGAGGTTCACACCTTATAACCTAAGAAGCATGAAGCTGGTTCGGACAGTTGAGAAAGGTTGGGTCTATTCCTATCATGTAGAAAAGCTTGGGTTGACTTTGGTAGGTGAGCAAGCTTCTTCGAGAAAACGATCTAGGACAACAGATCGTCCAGGTAGTTCACGGCCTCGTAATGTAGAAAGGAGTGAGGTATCACAAACTGACATTCAAGAACTCCGTGATCAGTTGGATGAGATTAATGAGCGTCATGATGATCAACAAGATACTTTGATTAGACTGGAAAGGAAAATTGATGAAAATCGCAACATTCTTACCCGATTGGAAAAGAGCATCAAGAAGATTTTTGATAAGCTAGGGTGTAGGCACGATGATTCTTCATCTTGATGTGTATTGCATTGTGCCTTGACCAACATTTCAACTTGTGTTTACTTGCTTTATGTGTTTCATTTCATTTACTTGTTTTCTTGGTATGACATTTCTATTATGTGTTTCATTGCATTTATCTTTTGAATTTTGGATTTTTGCTATTTTAATCTTTTGGATTTATTGATCATGACAAAAAGGGGGAGTAAGATTGAAATTGATATTTGATTTAGGGGGAGTGAACATGCTTTAATATTTATTCATTAATTCTTTAATTAAGGGGGAGACAAACTAACCATCAAGACAAGGGAAACCTTGATCATATTTTATATCTTTCAAATTTCTTGTCAATTTCTAAATATTTTGTCATTATCAAAAAGGGGGAGATTGTTGGACCAATGGTGGTTGACAAATTAAATCCCTTTATGTTTTGATAATAATAAAATATCTAGAATTAGTTAAGAAATTATTTACAGGTGTTATTCAAGGAAAGAATCATGCAAAACAAGATGAGCAAATGTCTAATTATTGAAAAATCAAGAAAGCAGGTTCATTCTAAGTATAAGTGGCATAAAATATGAAGATTCTAGAGGATTTAAACGAATGTTACTATTGAAGGCTAAACAAGTCGACTTACACATTACAAGATGGCTTACATATGAAGATGAACTCAGACAAGTCGACTTATAGCAAACAAGTCGACTTATCGGGAGAAACAAGTCGACTTATCAGGAAACAAATCGACTTATACATAACAAGTCGACTTATTTAGAGCGGAGGTACATGTTTTACGTAAATGGTTGAAACAAGTCGACTTATGTATTCGACAAGTCGACTTATTGAAGCATGATTCAGCTCCAACGGTCCAATTTGCTAAAAATGGAATGGAGAAGATCAAGCAATGACTATATCAAATCAAGCAACGGCTAGAAGAGCTCCAACACTATATTTCTTTGACTATAAATAGAGGATGAAGCAAGGAGATGATATATAAGTTCTATAAGCTCAAATACTCTCTTATTGCTTCACATTGCTCATTATTGCTCTTATATTGTTACAAATTACCTTGAGCATTTGTTCTTCAATTTTTACATTGTGTTGTTAAAATTGAGTGGCTAGAGGAAAGGTCACGTGAGGTAGGATTTGTGTCGTAATACAAATCGTGTGTAAAGGTTGCTTTGAGCGAATTCAAGTGAAGTTGTAAAAAGTTCACACTCAACTACAAAGTGTGCAATTAAAGTGATTGGCAAAATCCTAAGTGGGAGCTTAGGTAGAGGACGTAGGTCTTAGCACCAAACCTCTATAAAAACGAGTGTTTGATCTTCTTCCCTATACTATTTCATTTAAGTTTATTTAAATTATTTTTGTGTGTTTAACTTCTGATTTTCTTGTAGAAATTTTCAAAGAATTTTAAGATCTATTCAACCCCCCCTTCTAGATCACTTACAGTTTTCATATACCGAGGAGGGATTTAGAAACTCTAGACTCCAAGCTGAAGGATCATAGTCACTAGGACTATATGGCATGCATGATTTAGGTTCATCAATCAAATTGAATCAATCCTTATAATCATCCATCATCCAACCTGAGCATGTCACAAGTCGACTTTCATCGAATGCAAGTCACCTTATGCTTCTGCCCACACACAAGTTGACTTGTATGAAACAAGTCGCCTTATGGCACCTGCCCATGTACAAGTCGCCTTGTAATGTGCTACAAGTCGACTTATACAGAGACCTTGAACAAGTCGACTTATGCCATGCACAAGTCGGCTTATCCAGGGAGAAATGCTATAATCTCTAATCGGCTAATTTCTCAATCCATGCAATTCCAATTCTCAACACCATCATACCTAGGATAATATCTGTACATTGATGCCTCAATGAACACTTCATTGATTCATGAATGCCTTAAATAGTTAAACTATATGAAAAGCTTGAAATGAGTCAAAACTCATAAATATCCAAATAATTTAGGAACACCCAAATTCTCACCCTAAGCATCTCAAGCTAGTGTATACACTCTCAAAACTACTCCGGCACTTGTCACAAAAATTGTGACGGCCAAAACAAGCAAGAAAATGAAATATACTAATGAGACACAAATGTGACCAATTCGGCATTCAAAAATTCTTGGAAAAGAAACTTCAAGCAATGCACTTTGGCAATCATACCACATCAAGATAACACATTTTTAATCACATTAAAAATGGTGCAAGGCATTGGAACTGAAAAAGCACACTCAATCAAGCCAAGCAAAACAGTCTCAACAATTTCCACCAAAACTGTCCAGTTCTGTACATTGCTCGAAATGATCAATGAAACAATTTCAATAAATTCTGAGAAAATTAAATAGGTTACTAAATGTTCAGAACATGCTATCTGAATGTTTTCAGGATTTTAGGCCATCAAAAACTCAGTCAACCAAAATAACAAAGCCGATTCAAAATCTGTGTTCATCAGCACAGCAATTCCCAACAGTATAGAATAAATTCGTGAATAAATATCCAATCACCTTGAAATCCAATTTCCATGCTCACAGACATTCAACAACATCTTAGAGAAATGTAGGTGAAGGAAAATCCAGAAAACGATTTTTCTAGAATTTATTCTCGATTTTATACTACTGCCTGTCCATAGAGTGTTTCACAAAACAGCATCTGGAACCTTAGGGAATTAATTAGCAAAACTATATCAAATCAAATCGATAAATTCTGAAAATTCATAGAAATATTCTATAACATGTTATGAACAATACTGGGCAGAAAAATTTCGAAAACCCTATCTCTATAGCAATTCGAAATCTGAACAGAATGCATGCTACAACATCACAAGCAATTAAGGTTTATGATCTAGCTTCAGTTAAAGCTTTATACACGACACCGACGCCTCGATACCACTGTAGGAAAATCCCGGGAGGAACATCACATGTTCCAGCAGCGGAAACAAAATTTTTTTATTCCCAGGACCTTCCCGAAACCCAGAATCCCGGTGTCGGTATGAAAACTCAAACCTGAATAGCCAATAGAGACTATCTCTAAAGGTATCCACGCAGAGATCAGGAAACCTAACGGATCAAACACCTTTGACCCGGAATAACTAGAACAGAATAAAGCCTGCTAGAGCCTACCTCTGTCCTCCGAGAGCTTGGATTAACGTGGAGGAGATGACAAAACCCTTGAAGATGAAGAGATGATCGATGATGGCTTGGAGAAAGAAACACTTTTCTTTTCCTTTGGTTTTTCAAAAACCAACGATGAAGCCTTCAAAGAGTGAAAGAAACTCTTTCTTTCATGCCTTTTTATTAAAGCCATACGATCATCTTCATCTTCCTTTCTTATTTTGTCCTTTAGTCATTTATTAAGGTGATGACTAAGCTTGGAAAAGAAGCTTCCATGCTTCTTCTCTCCTTCATCCACGTGACAAGCATACATATATATATATTAATTAATTATTTAATTAATTAATCATATATATATATGTATATATATTGCTAAAGTGGTCCAGTCACACTGGGGTCGGTCCTATCGGGCCCCGACATGGAAAAACCACCGAAAACCTTTTTCAGCAATATCGATGTCGCGATCTCATCGGGACATATCTCGATCTCATCGGGATCCATTTAATCCAGTTGCTCTCCATAATTGGAACTCAATCCAATACTATTTTACGGATTCTCTGAAACACTCTTATGCGTGTGACCCTTTAGGTTCCCGGTTATGTTGGCCACTTAGATTAATAATTAATCTGAGCAAGTCATGAGCGGTATCTAGCAACACATCATGACCCTAATTGACCGGAAAGTAATCGGTTTGATGAATTCATCACGAACGGATCACGAACCCTTCCATAGACAATTCTTGTGCAATTCGTCATTTCATCATCCTATACCCCACTTGGTTATGAGTATGGCTAATATGTCAACTCTTACTAGACTAAGTCTAGCCCAGTGAAATCGGTTCTGTCGAGGACTCATTACTTTATATGTCCACGAAGACACTCTTCATGACATAATCATGCTCGCCGAGACTTAAAGTAATGATCTGATAAGAGGCAGGTATCTCTTCGCTCTCACGTAGTGATGAATCCTTTATTGGCTACTCAATTACCTTGAATACCTCAAAGCGTGCACCCAAGCACCACCCTATGAGTAACCTCTCAAAGGCAACAAGAAATGGAGTCAAGCATGAGGATCAAGATTCAAGATATCCTCGAGTACCTCAAGTCTAAGGATACTTGCACCATTGCTATGATGAGATTATCCGACATTAAATCCATGTGATGATCTCATGGCGGGTCATCCAATGAACTTACTACCAC
Source organism: Erythroxylum novogranatense (assembly GCA_029891385.1). Taxonomy (NCBI): domain Eukaryota; kingdom Viridiplantae; phylum Streptophyta; class Magnoliopsida; order Malpighiales; family Erythroxylaceae; genus Erythroxylum; species Erythroxylum novogranatense. The sequence goes on along the minus strand of CM057224.1, from coordinate 26,081,494 downwards.
TAGTAAAGATCCATATGTCAACTCTAAATATCTCATATTTACATTCTTTGAGATCCACCTTGATCCAATCAAGGAGTATGACATATGTTAGTCCGTGGGATTAATGATGTCCAATCTCATTAATCCTATGACTAGGGAAAATTTAGATACTGACATAATTGCACATGATAGGAATCTCAAGATTATGATCATATCATAATTTCCTTCATACTATGTCATATATCATGGACATCATTAATTTGATTAAAGATCAATATCAATTCATAAAGAACATCAAATAAATGAAACATGCCTTTCTTTATTTATTCATAAAGTCTGTACATGACTATGAACAAAAAGCGCTAAAGGGGATTGCCTTTAGGGCACTACTCTAACACAAAGGGGTATGAGACCCGCGAGGATGCGCGAAAGCATGCGAGCGCGATTAGACGCCTAAAAACTTAACTTCGACGAGGCAGCTCGAAGGTATGTAAATGGGCGAGGTTTTGTATACTAACTCGGATTGTGACTTGTGACTTAGTCATGGAGCGATGAAACTGCACCATGAGTAAGGCCGACATGCAAGATGAACTTGTCTATGGACGTGCATTGATGGACCTATGTGCGGATAGGCTGTGTTGAAAACACTAAGACGAATATGGGCGAGTGGGATTAGACTTGGTGCGAATTTTGGTAGAGCATCGCACCTTGTGGAGATTGACTCGACCCAGGCTAAGATTTGGCGGACTAAGGACTTAGCTATGCTCGGATGGATGGACCACGAATAGCGGACTTGTTGTGGGAGCATTGGATCAGGCCAATGTGTTAGTGGGCTTCAGCAAGATCATATTGCATCATCAGCGGATAGAGATCGCAGGGAGATCTTGGATGATGTGGCGATAACTATGAGTTAGAGTTGCAGTGAAACTCAACATCTGAAGATAGTGGAGATCTTCGCGGATAAGGATGTTAGTGTTCTAGATAAATGTAAACTCTATCTTATGTTATCTTGTTAGATCTTATCTTATCAGTTAGAATCCGATTTGGATGGGGGTGTCATCCAATTGGTTTATGTTATCTTATCTGATAGGATAGACGTGATCTTGTATAACACCCCACACCCGCAGGATCCGAACCCGACATCCACAGTGATATCCGGGTCCGTGCCCCGCGAGAATGGCGTGCTAACCACTCGATCAGAAATCAGTACATTACTAACAAATGCGCGAAAGTCTATCCAATTGGGTACAAACATTTTCAATAGCCACTGAGATCAATCTTACGAATACAAATAACCATTTTAGTACAAAAGTCAAGACATGCAATGCAGACGCGAACTGATCCCGACTTCTGACCTTCACTTGAATCCTGCGAACATACTCCCGTTTTGCTAACGGGGTGTAGGAAAATCCCAGGAGGTACATCACATGTACCGGCAGCGAAAAACAAAAATTTTTGTTCCCGGGACTTTCCCGAAACCCAGGATCCAGGTGTCGGTATGAAGACATCAACCTAAATAGCCAAAAGAGACTATCTCTAAAGGTGATCCACGCAGAGATCAGAAAACCTAACCGAGACAAACCCCTTTGACCCGGGAATAGCTAGAACAAATTAAAGGATGCTAGACCTTACCTTTGTTCTATGGAGAGCTTGGATCAACGTTGGAATTGCTTGGAGAAGAAGCTTGAAACATGGAGAAGAAGATGAAGAATCGATGGTGAGAAGATAGAGAAGAGAAACTCCTTTTCCTTTCTCTCAAAGCCACGATCATTCATCTTACAAATGAAGAAACCTTTTCTTTCTTTCTTATTGATGTCCAACCATCATCTCACATCTACTTCTCCAAGATTTTGTCATTTAGTCATTAAATGACTCGATGACTAAGCAAGTTTTAAGAAGCTTCCATGCTTCTCCCTTCTCTTCCACGTTATCAATATATATATATATATATATATTACTTAATTATTTAATTAATTAATAACATATATATATGTATATTATTCTTTGAGGCGGTCCAATACACCGGGTCGGGCCCTACTGACCTCGGGTCCCTGCATCAAACAAATTTTAAACCTTTCTTAGCAATATCGATGTCGCGATCTCATCGACATATCCCAATCCTATTGGGATTCATTTAATCCTAATGCTCTCCATAATGGAACTCGTCTAATTACTATTTTACTGATTCTCTGAATCACTCTTATCGTGTGACCCTTTAGGCTCCTGTTATGTTGGCCACTTAAATTAACACTTAATCTAAGCAAGTCATGAGCGGTATCTAGAACACATCATGACTCCTAATCGACCGAAAGTAATCGTTTGATGTATTCATTACGAACCGATCACGAACCCTTCCATGTATAATTATTGTGTAATTCGTCCTTTCACCATTCTATACCCCACTTGGTTATGAGTATGGTCAAAGTGTCAACTCTCACTAGACCGAGTCTAGCCCAGTGATATCGCTTCGCCTGGGACTCATTACTCTATATGTCAATGAAGACACTCTTCATGACATATATGCCGCCGAATTTTAGTAATGATCCCGATAAGAGGCCGTGGGTATCTCTTCTCGCTAATCCGTAAGTGGTGAATCCTTTATTGGCTACTCAATTATCTTCAATACCTCAAGTCGCACCCAAGCACCACCTTATGAGTTACCTCCGGAAGGCAACAAGGAATGGAGTCAGCGTGATCAAGATTCAAGATATCCTCGAGTACCTCAAGTCTAAGGATACTTGCACCATTGCTATGATGAGATTATCACCGACACTAGAAGAAGATATCCATGCGATGATCTCATGGCAGTCATCCAATGAACTTACTACCACTAGTAAGCATCCACATGTCAATTCTAAATATCTCATATTTACAGATTTCGAGATCCACCGCTGATCCAATCAAGGAATATGACATGTGCTAGTCTATCCGGATTAATGATGTCCAGCCTCATTAATCCTATGACTAGGAGAATTTAGATATCGACATAATTGCACATGATAGGAATCTCGTGAGTATGAGCACATCATAATTTCCTTCATGCTATGTCATATATCATGGACTTCATTAATTCGATTAAAGATCCAATCAATTCATAAACAATGTTCATGAACATCAAATTAATGAAGTATGCCTTTCTTTATTTATTCATAAAGTCCGCACGACTTTGAACAAAAGCGCTAAAGGGATTGCCTTTAGGGCACAATATAAACAATACCGTTCTTGCATAAGTCGACTTACCCCACGTACAAGTCGACTTATCAGATCTTGAACACGTGTAAGTCGACTTACCCCATGTACAAGTCGACTTGCACTTACAAATCTCCCACTGACCTAAAGCCAATCGCCTTAGTATCTAATACCAAAAGCGAGTACATAAGAATCACAATTCTCGTGTGACAATGGCTTTGTCATCGGATCAAGAACACTTTGCTCGTGGAATTCTCTATAAGGACATCATCTCAACCGATGATTTCCGAATCAAATGGAATCACGGAGTACGAGTCCGATCGGTGATGAGACATTGGTTCCTTTCCTCAAGACTAGCCCCATTGTATCACAATACAATCCTATGGGCTCATCACAGCTAGGATTGATCCAAACCGCTTCTCTCACAGATCTCACGCGCAATGTACTCGCCTCGGTTGTTGAATCAGCAGCTGTCTCTCGATTGAACTTTTCAAACCGACCGCCAGCCGCTCGGTGTGAATGTATATAACCCGATCGTGATTCAAAATCATCCTTATCGATTAAACCGCATTTGTATGCCCGCCACTGGAGATTTTCATCTCTACGTGTCAAGAAAACATCCTTAAGGCTTCGCAAGTACTTGAGAATATTCTTGACACCACCCAAAGGTGACCCTCACCAGATCCGATTAGTATCTACTCGTAACACTTAGAGCATATAATACATCGGGTCTCGTACATAGCATTGTCCCATGCTAAACCTCTTTAGCATCTTACCTATGTACGCTGATTGTGAAAGACCAAGCAACTTCTTTGATCTATCTCTATAAATCTTTATCCCAAGGATATAAGTTGCTTTACCAAGGTCTTTCATCGCAAAAGGGTTCGACAACCAAATCTTAAGCGATTCAGAAGATAGAGACATCGCTTTCCTAGTATTAATATGTCATCTACTTATAACACAAGGAATACGATCATAGCTCCATGAACCTTCTTATACACACAATGTACATCCAAATTTTGTGAGAAACCAAACTCTTTGAGTACCTCATCAAAACGGATATTCCAACTCTGGATGCTTGCTTCAATTCATACATGGAATTCGAAGCTTGCATACCATTTCGCCATTATAGAGGTGAAGTCCTCTGGTTGTGTCATATACACATCCTCGGGAAGATTTCCATTCAGAAAGTCGTCTTCATATCCATTTGCCATATCTCATAATCATAATGAGCGGCAATGGCTAGGAGTATCCGAATGGATTTAAGCATTGTTTGGTCAAGGTCTCGCCATAGTCAACTCCTTGTCTCCGGCGAAATCCTTTGGCCACAAGCCTTGCTTTATAAGTAATCACATTACCATCCATGTCGGTTTTCTTCTTGAAAACCCATGTGCACCCTATGGGCTTTATTCCTTGGTGCAACACCAAAGTCCAAACTTGGTTTTCATACATGGAATCCATTGCATTTCATGGCACAAAGCCATTTTTCGACTCAACTTTTCGTAACCTCTTCATAGGTAGTAAGTTCATCATCTCAGTATGGGCATACGCCATTTCGCTCCTCACGAGAAATCCATATCTCTCGTGAACAGGCGTATCCTACATGACCTACTGAAATTCTTGTGTAATAGAAGGTTGAGCTGCTACCTCATGTACATGAGTTACGATTCTTGTGTTCAGCAGTTGATCTGCGCTTGTTCGAGCATCTTGAACTTCCTCAAGTTCAACTTTGCTCCCACCGTCCTCTTGTAAAAGAAACTCTTTCTCTAAGAAAACAGATGCTTTAAAACAAACAACTTTTGTTCCTCAAGAAGGTAGAATTGATATCCCACGATATCTCATTTAACAAACACTTGTCGATTTTGCATCGTTAATCTGACCGTGTCCGCTTCACATAAGCAGACAACCCCAAACTTTCATTTGAGAAAGATAGGGCTTTCAGCTAATCCACATCTCATATGGAGTAACATCAATCGCCTTTAATGGAACTCGCTTAACAAGTAAACAATTTGCCTCGAAAGCATACCCCAAAAATTGTGCAAAATCTATCATTAATCGCACTATGTCTAACAAGGTTCGATATCTCCTTTCACCACACCATTGTCTTTGCGGCGTGCAAGGTGGAGTGTATCGAGATAAAATTCGATTATCTCGAGATAATCCAAAACTGCTGGTCTAAGCAATTTCCACCACGATCGATCGTAATGTATTCATACTTTTACCAAGTTAGTTTTCTACTTCATTTCGAATTATTTGAACTTTTCAAACGCTTGATTTGTATCTCATCGATCAGTACCCATATCGTGAATAATCACCGATAAAAGTAATGAAGTAAAGACAACCACTTCGCATGGATGGACATCGGACCACATACATCCGAATGTAATAGGTCTAATACTCCAATCACTGCTCACCCTTTCCTCGAAGGGTAACTTAGTCATCTTGCCTAATAAACAAGATTCGCATGTGTCATATGATTCATAATCAAATGACCCTAAACCGCCACTCTTATGGAGCTTAGCGATGCGTGTCTCATTTATATGGCCGTCGACAATGCCATAAGTAAGTTGATTTTAAATTATCTCGATTATGTCTTTCGCGTCATTGACATTTATAATCGGATATGACATATCTAATATGTCAATTTATTGCATAATGTACCAAGACCATAGAGCACTCCATTCGAACTAATAGAACAACCATTGCTTCTAAAAGTCAAATGGAAATCAGCTCTAATTAAACATAAAACATACAATATGTTCTTTGTTTAAAACGGTACAAAATGACAATCATTCAATTTGAATATAAGCTCACTAGGAGTGACAAGACATAAGTGTCTCCGGCCTAATGTAACAACTCTTGTCAGATTACCTACACGAAGGTCTAGTTCTCCTTTATGAGTCGCTCATCGTCCCCGAGGCCTGCATATCATTTCATATGTATGAGCCACAACCGGTATCAAATACCCATATGTTTTGTTCAGAAACAGTATTAACCTCAATGACAAACATATTTGAAGGAGTAGAGGCATCTGATGCCTTCTTCTGCTTCAGGAACTCCAGATAGACTTTACAGTTTCGCCTCTAGTGGCCAGTCTTGCCACAATGAAAGCAAAATTTTTTGGGGCGCTTTGGTTTTTCCTTGATGGCACTTCCATTTGGTTTCTTGGCCCTTTTCTTCTTTGGACCAGAAGAAGAAGCATCCACCACTAGCACTTGCTTGCTATCCTTCTTGATAGCCTGCTCAGCTGTCTTGAGCAGATTGATCAGCTCAGGAATTGTTGTGGATATTTGGTTCATCTGATAGTTTAACACGAACTGTGAAAAACTGTCAGACAATCCAACCAGAATCAAGTCTATACTTAACTCATAATCCATTACAAATCCTAAGACAACCAATCTCTCTATATAGCCATTCATCTTCAGGGAAACCTGGACAGCAGATGTCCCTGGAGCCATCTTTGTGATGAAGAGAAGCCTTGAGGTCTCGAACCTTTCAGACCGAGCTTACTCATCAGCTCCCTAAGATGAAATACTATAGAGTGAGCATCCATGGACTTGTGCTGCTCCTGCAGCTCTGGTGACATCGAGGCAAGCATAATGCAAGTAGCCATGTCACTGTCCTTTAGATGCTTACGATATACTTTCTGATCCTCATCAGAAGCATCGACAGCAGTGCATCCGGAAGTGGAACATCTAGACGATCCTGGTTCCTCGATCGAGAACAATTTCGATTCCTCACCGATCAAGAAAATTCGTCCAAAATAGAGAGCAAAATTCACATCGAAAAACTTCTTCAATCAACCTAAACGCGATAGAGAGAAGGAATGATAGAATAGAAATGCTGCATGATCATAAGGACTTGCATGACATGCATATGGCTCCCACTAGTTTCCTAGAATCCATAACCCTCTTTACTTAATCCAGAGAAACAAAGTGACATAAAGTCCTAGTGGGTCGATATCCGACATTGCTAAGAGTGACCTGGGTTTACCCAACAAGTCACAACTTAGGTCAATCGGTAGGTATCGGACATACCAATTGCATCATCGATAACCGAGCATTGAGAATGACCTTGGGTTTACCCAACAAGCCACCTTATGTCTCGGAGGTATCGGATATACCAATTACATCTTAGACACAACTATCGATCGTCTATCAACTTGTTGATGTGTGCTTACATTGGGTTATCAACTCCTCGATGCGTGTACATCCCGATGTACACTACCCAACTTCGCCTCTGTCCACGTTGACCTTGAGTTTGCTCAACAAACTAACGCCCAAAGGAAAACCAACTCATTAATCAGAAAATCTTATTTTCATGGTTCAACATATCCGTATAGAGTGAGCTTGAGTTAGCCCAACAACCCAAATTCTATAAGAACTCGGTTCTTACCATATTAATGGAAGGCGTTAGTTTTCATATTCGAGGAGGGATTTCAATTCTAGACTCCAAGTCAAGGATTATAGTCGCCAGACTATATGGAATGATTTAGGTTTCATCAATCACATTGAATCAATCCTTTTAATCATCCATCATCAAACTGAAGACGCCACAAGTCGATTTACAACGAATGCAAGTCGCCTTATGCCCTCGCTTATACACAAGTCGCCTTGTATCATAATACAAGTCGCCTTGTCTTCGCCCTTCGCACAAGTCGACTTATCTGATATAAGTCGCCTTTATGCACCTACTCACGCACAAGTCGCCTTGTACATCGCAAGTCGACTTACGACAGATTTCTAACAAGTCGCCTTTATACTCCAAATAAGTCGACTTGTCCAATGTAATTTGTTATAATTTCTAATCGCTAATTCCTCAATCCTTGCAATTCCAATTCACAATACCAACATATCTAAGGTAATATCTGATAAATTTGATGTATCAATGAACAATTCATCGAACCATGAAAGCCTTAAATAGTCAAACTATATGAAAAGCTTGAAATGAGTCAAACTCATTAATTTCCAAACAATTTAAGAACACCCAAATTATCATCCTAAGCATCTCTAGCTAGCACATACATTATCAAATTTACTTCAGCACATGCCATAAAAATATGACGTCAAAACAAACAAGATAATGCAATATACTAACGAGACGCTAATGTGATCACTTAGGCATCCGAAAATTCTTGGAAATGCAACTTCAAGAAATTCAGTTTGGAAATCATAATACATCAAGATAACACATTTTTAATCACATTAAAAATGGTGCAAGGCATTGGAACTGAAAAAGCACACTCAATCAAGCCAAGCAAAACAGTCCCAACAATTTTTCACAAAACTGTCTAGTTCTGTACATTGCTCGAAATGATCAATAAAAAAATTTCAATAAATTCTCAGAAAATTGCATAGGTTCTTAAATGTTCAGAAAATGCTACCTGAATATTTGCAGGATTTTTAGCCATCAAAAACTCAGTCAACCTAAACAACAAAACCGATTCAAAATCTGTGTTCATCAGCACAGCAATTCCCAACAGCATAGAATAAAATCGAAACTAAATATCCAATCAACTTGAAATCCAATTTCCATGCTCATAGACATTCACCAACATCGTAGAGACATGTAGGTGAAGGAAAATCCGAAAAACCATTTTTCTAGAATTTATTATCGAATTTATACTACTGCCTGTTCCATAATCGTTTCACAAAACAGCATTCGAAACTTAGAGAATTAAATTAGCAAAACTATATCAAATCAAATCGATAAATTCTCAAATTTCATAGACATATTCTCTAACATGTTATGAACAATCCTGGGCAGAAAAATTTCGAAAAACATATCACAATATAAATTCGAAAATTGGACAGCAAGCATGCATCAACAGAAAATTCCATTAGAGTTTCTGATCTCGCTTAGCTTTTAGCTTCATACGAGACACCAGACGCTCTGATACCACTGTAGGAAAATCCCGGGAGGTACATCACATGTACCGGAAGCGGAAAACAAAAATTTTTGTTCCCGGGACTTTCCCGAAACCCAGGATCCAGGTGTCGGTATGAAGACATCAACCTAAATAGCCAAAAGAGACTATCTCTAAAGGTGATCCACGCAGAGATCAGAAAACCTAAACGAGACAAACCCCTTTGACCCGGGAATAGCTAGAACAAATTAAAGGCTGCTAGAACTTACCTTTGTTCTATGGAGAGCTTGGATCAACGTTGGAATTGCTTGGAGAAGAAGCTTGAAACATGGAGAAGAAGATGAAGAATCGATGGTGAGAAGATAAGAGAAGAGAAAACTCCTTTTTCCTTTCTCTCAAAGCCACGATCATTCATCTTACAACAGAAGAAACCTTTTCTTTCTTTCTTATTGATGTCCAACGATCATCTCACATCTACTTCTCCAAGATTTTGTCATTTAGTCATTAAATGACTTGATGACTAAGCAAGTTTTAAGAAGCTTCCATGCTTCTCCCTTCTCTTCCACGTTATCAACATATATATTTATATATATTACTTAATTATTTAATTAATTAATAACATATATATATGTGTATATTATTGCTGAGGCGGTCCAGTCACACTGGAGTCGATCCTACCGACCTATCGGGCCCCAAGATCAAAATGCCCTAAACCTTTCTTAGCAATATCGATGTCGCGATCTCATCGACATATCCCAATCCCATTAGGATTCATTTAATCTAATGCTCTCCATAATTGGAACTCGTCCAATTACTATTTTCTGATTCTGAATCACTCTTATCGTGTGACCCTTTAGGCTCCGGTTATGTTGGCCACTTAGATTAACACTTAATCTAAGCAAGTCATGAGCGGTATCTAGAACACATCATGACCCCAATCGACCGGAAAGTAATCGGTTTGATGTATTCATTACGAACGGATCACTAACCCTTCCATAGACAATTACTGTGCAATTCGTCCTTTCACCATTCTATACCCCACTTGGTTATGAGTATGGTCAAAGTGTCAACTCTCACTAGACTGAGTCTAGCCCAAGTGATATCAGTTCTCGTCCTGGGACTCATTACTCTATATGTCAATGAAGACACTCTTTATGACATATATGCTGGCCAGCCTTAGTAATGATCCTGACAAGAGGCCATGGGTATCTCTTCTGCTAATCTAGAAGTGGTGAATCCTTTATTGGCTACTCAATTATCTTCGAATACCTCAAGCTGTACCCAAGCACCACCCTATGAGTTAGCTCTGGAAGGCAACAAGGAATGGAGTCAAAGCACAGGATCAGTATCCAAGATATCCTTAAGTACCTCAAGTCAAAGGATACTTGCACCATTGCTATGATGAGATTATCACTGACACTAGAAGAAGATATCCATGCGATGATCTCATGACAGGTCATCCAATGAACTTACTACCACTAGTAAGCATCCACATGTCAATTCTAAATATCTCATATTTACGCTTCGAGATCCACCGCTGATCCAATCAAGGAATATGACATGTGTTAGTCTATCCGGATTAATGATGTCCGGTCTCATTAATCCTATGACTAGGAGAATTTAGATCTTGACATAATTGCACATGATAGGAATCTCGGGAGTATGAGCACATCATAATTTCCTTCATGCTATGTCATATATCATGGACTTCATTAATTCGATTAAAGATCCAATCAATTCATAAACAATGTTCATGAACATCAAATTAATGAAGTATGCCTTTCTTTATTTATTCATAAAGTCTCGACACGACTTTGAACAAAAGCAGCTAAAGGGATTGCCTTTAGGGCACAATATAAACAGTACCGTCCTTGCATAAGTCGACTTACCCCATGTACAAGTCGACTTGCACTTACACGGGGTACTCTTCGATTCCTGAAAAATAAGTTGCAATGTTGGGTGAGTTTGCGAACTCAGTGAGAAACCATCGTCGATGGTTCACTCAAATCATGCATTACGCCAATCATGCTGACAAAGACGGCACGGTAATATTAATTAACTGTATTATATAACAGTTTACAGTGGTCTATAATAGTTTACGACGAAGATCTGAGATCAATAATAATAATACAAGGCGTAGAAGCGGTTTACGTAATAGTACGATGAGTCTATATCAATATACAGTATCGGTAACAATATTACAGTAACATAATGCAGTTCACAGTATCACGTCACAGTTTGCGGTATTATGCAGCAATTTACAGGCGAGAATACTTATCAAGATTATATTAAATCATGTCATTGTCACAATTCACCATTCATTCACAATAATTTCTGATTGCTGATTCACGGCCATTCACAGAGTCACATACTGATCATTTCTGCATTCAAGATAAGATGCAATGCACGTGCGACTCTTTTCCAGCTTATTCAGATGTTGTGCCCAAGTGCTCGATCGGTGTTGATGAGGGACGCCAGAAGCGCCCGCACTATGTGGTATCCACCGGAACGCCTGTAGTCATTCCGATAAATATCCTACGACAAGAGACCACTATCGACAACAACCTACTACTAAACTCCTCATGGCATCACAATCATAAGACAAGAATGAGAAATCGCTACTTTTTAAAACCAAATTAGATTCCATTCCATTCATTCAAAACTCAGAATTTACAATCACAAGATTTTTAATTTACACATGGTCCAAACATCGCACGCTAAATAACATATCAGATCAGATAACAAATGATCTAACTATCGGCCTCCAAAAGAAAGCCCGGTGACCGACCTTTGAGCCATCGCTTCTCGTCAATCCACAAGATAATCGACTCTCACAAATCCGAGGGAGCTATCTGTCTATGCTTAGGCCTGAAAAATAAATTGCAATTTTGGATGAGTTTGCGAACTCAATGAGAAACCATCATCGATGGTTCTCCCAATTCATGCATCATATAAGCATGAAATAGTATACACGCAGTAATTATACAAAACACAACATTGATATGACCACAAGACAATTACACCACAAGACAAGAATATACACCAGCTAAAAATATTGCGGATATTCAATCCATTATGCAATGCACATGTGACTCTTTTCCAGCTCATTTCAGATTGTTATCGGCGATATCGTTGATCAAGATAGACGCGCGTTCTGGGGAGAATTATCTCCGTCGAGCTTGAGGCTCTGTTCAAAGATATCGAGCTCTAGGCTCGGTTCAAATCAAATGGCGCCTCGGCTCACAACTTTCCTTTTAACGCAGTGATGTATTTGTGCATGAATGCACATGTTTCACAACAAGAAACATGGTATTTCACAATTCAATATTCAATCCAATTAAAACAGTTACCTCATGTAAATTCACAGACAGTAATACCACATGTAATCCACGTAATCCCCGTAGGGTAATCAATCACAATTATAATTCACGTAATCCCCGTAGGGCAATCAATCACAGTAAACACATAGATTGGAATAACCAACTAGGTTACTCACCTAATAACTTCCACGCTAACGCCGGGAAGTCTCTGTCAAATCTGTGGAACGGTGGTCCACTGGAGCCTCTATAACAAATTAAATGAATAACCATTACCATTGGTGTAAATGATTAAACAATGTACATGAAATCAGTAAAATGTGTATAATGCATGTTCATGGCAATCCCGGCCCTAATCCAATATTTTCCCATTATAAAATTCTACCAAAAATTAGAAATCCATAGGCGCTGACGGTGCGCCAATCGGACCTCTATAGGTCCCCAATTAAATAAAACAGTGTTTACAAGTTAAAATCGATAGGGGCTACGCCAAATTCCGCCTAAAATTCCGTTTTCTCAGAAAATAAAATTAAATATTCAACGAATCCGATGCCTCTGGAATCAGGTCAATCGGACGTCGGACGGGAAAGAAATTGACAAAAGAACAATTGTACCATTTAATATCAAATAATAATCAAAAAAAAAAATAAATATATATATATATATATCTTTGAGCGTCATCAGGCGAGCGAGACGCCCGCTGGGCGAGACGCCTCCCTCATGGGCGAGGCGACGCCCTCGAGGGCGAGGCATCGCCTCGCGACCTGCCTCTTCGGATCTCGCCATGAGGCGAAGCATCGCCTCATGAGATGGCGAGTTCCACTCGCCGCTGCCTATTTTTTCCAGATTCCAAACTTAACTTCCATCTACTCTAACTTTTAGCACACAATTCAGAAAATACCCACTATACCTCATTGGAAAGCTTATGAAAAGCTCTACAATTCTCAAGAAGACCAAAAAAATCAAATCCAACCCTAAGGGTATCAAATAACCCATCAAACCTTCTGCCTACTAAATTTTCATCAACACAGGGCAGTACATTTACAATGTCATAACTCACTGATTCTTCAGTAATAAATTACCACAAAATATGGTCAACAAGTTCACAATGTCTTCTACAACTTTCATGAACAACCCAAAATCAAATTCTATTGCAAACCAAGTCAATTAATTCATCTAATGTTAGTGTCCCTGAAATCCTTCACCTTGGGCAGTAATCTTACAAGAAGTATAACTTCCAGTATACAAGTCAATAAATTCAGAACTTTATATCCCTGAAAAGATAACATCTCAAACTTCAATTTTCATGAAGCACTCAACATCCAATTCGATCTCTAACAATTTGAAAACTGTTATGGAAGTTTCTGTTATCATCAGCCATTCATAACCTAATGTAGAATCAGTTTTTGAAAAATCATATCTCCCAATTCTGACTTCTAAAATTACATACCAAATATCAATTTCAAGATAATCTCTTCCTCTACAACTTTTCAGAAGCTCACTCACACCAATTCAGTCCACATAAAATGTTAAAATTGCCTCAAATCAGTAAACTCACAAAATCACACTTAAACTAGGTTTCATCCAAAATGCTCAAAACCAGCCATTAGTAATCAATTCATATCTCCCAACACACAATTCCAAAAATAGCAAGATCAGTAGCAATGGAAAGATAATCAAATATACTACAACTTCCATGAAGACCATTCTCCATAATTCCATCTCAATTAATTCATAAAAATCAACAAAACTCAGATGTCATGGTTGCGGTTACTGTTCACAGGCAATGGAACAGTAACTTTCCATGCAAAATTTCACCCTTCTATCATTGAAATTCAACAACACCTATTTCACACTAAATTAAAGCCAACATCCCAAAGTTTTAGTGGCCACTAACCTTACCTCATTTGCATTTCTACACAATAAGTTATGAATAAAACAGTAACATCAATTAAAATTCCAACTTTCCAGATTTAAGGTTAACCTTAGTTCACCCACTTCTAATTCCTTTTCACATCACTAGACATCAAAATAAATACAAATTAAATATAAATACAGTCATACATATATTAGGGTTAACACTGAAAAATTGGCAGCATTAACTTCCTCAATTCAAAGACTCAAATAATTATCCATATTCAATTCAATATCAAACCATATCATTAATTTCAATACATCTTCACCTAGCCTCATACCCTTTTCTTCAAATCATAATAATCATCACTTTAATACCTACATGAACCTAATACATGCCCTAAACCTCTTATTAATCACCCCTCACTATCAAGGCATTTAATTCCATGTAAATACACCATTTAAAGATCAAAACTTAAAAGAAAACTTACCTAATACAAAACCTCTTTCAAGCTTCAACTTCTAACTTCTAACTTCTAACCTTTATACCAAGCTACTACCTTTTCCTTCTCAAGTATATACCATACTCATCATCTAGCTTTGATGAGCTCAAAGAACTTAGCTTAAAGCTATGGAGAAAAATGGGGAAAAAAAAGAGCCAACTCGATGGTTTCACTGAAGGGTTTGTATGTTTGAGTTTCGGATGGGTTTTAACAAAGCCTTACAAACTCTCCTTTCCTTTCTTTTAAACATTCCCGAGAGCATTAATGAAGGAGCAATTAATGAAACTTTTAAATGGCACAAATTGATTTGTTGGTTTTAGTAGAAAAGTCAAAAATATATTTATTTAATCCAGTCTAAAATTTTACTCCATTAAACTTCAGTGACCCTACTTTCAGTCCCAAAATAAAATACCCAATATTATCGTACTTTGGTAGCGATCTTTGCTACCGAGAATCGACCGGTTCGCCAATTGGCGATTTTTTTTCGGTCCGGGAATTGTCTCCGGAAAAATCCAGAAAAATTCCTAAAAATCCCTAAAAATGTAAAACGATTTATGGCACAGTCCAAATAATTTTCCAAACTCAATTACCCCATTAATTTCACACAAGAGTTCAATTTCAACCCTAAGCCGGAAAATGACATGAATGCATGTATACTATGTGCATGTGCAACCAATCAGTAATTATAGAGACTATATGTTGTATGCGCATGCCGAGATATAATTTAATATCCCGAACCCATCCTAATTACCAAAATACCCTTCTTATAGGAGAGGGGATGTTACAATTCTCCCCTCCTAACAAAAATTTCGTCCTCGAAATTCTTACGATCGATCGAAAAGGTGAGGATCTGTCTCCTCATATGCTCCTCGGTCTCCTGTAGCCTCCTCAATCGAATGGTTCCTCCAGAGAACCTTCACCGATGGAATATTCTTATTCCTCGGTTGTTTCACCCGAGACCCGATAACTGGATCGGCTCCTCCACATAACTCGACATCGGAGACCTCAATCTCCCGAGTGGTATCACATGTGTCGGATCCGACCGATATCTCGCAAAGCATACTCACATGGAAGACGCCATATAATCGAGACATCTCACTTAGAAGCTAGCTCAGAGGCCAAAGGTCCGATCCTCTCAAGGATCTCATATGGACCAATGTACCTAGGGCTTAACTTACCCTTTCTCCCAAATCTCAAGACACCACGCCACGGTGACACCCGTAAGAAAACTCTCGCCCACATTATACTCAATATCCCTCCTATGCCGATCAACATAGCTCTTCTCATCTATCCTGAGCGCCTTTAATGCGATTCGAATCGGCCTCACCTTGTCAACAGATCCCGAATCACCAGACCCTCAATCATCCTCTCTCACCTCTTCATCCCAATCTGAGGTGATCTACACGGTCGCCCATACAAAGGCCTCATATGGAGCCATCCCGATGCTACTATGATAATGATTGTTATAAACAAATTCAATCGTATAGATATCGATCCCACGCTCCTCTGAACTCCAATACACAAGCCCAAGCATATCCTCAGCAGCCTTAATCGCCCTCTCACTCGCCCATCCGTTCGAGGATGAAATGCAAGATGAAATTCACTTAGTACCCATAGCAGATCGCAAACTCGCGTAACCTCAAGTAAATCTGGGATCCTCGCTGACACTATCGACACCGGGACCCGTGCAGCCTCATTATCTCCGCCACATACTTCGGGCCAACTGATCCATGGTATTATTCTCCTCATCGGTAAGAAATGGGCCGATTGAATAATCGGTCCACTATGACCCAGATAGCATCATGCCGCCTCGGCCCTAGGCAACCCCATAATGAAATCCATGGTGATCCGTTCCCATTTCCACTCCGGAATGGGCAACGAATGAAGCTTCCCTACTGGAGCTTGGTGCTCAGCCTTAACTTGCTGGCACGTCAAACACCTAGACACATACTCAGCTACCTGCTTCTTCATACCAGGCCACCAGAAATGTTACTTAAGGGTGTTATACATCTTGGTAGTACCAGGATGTATAGCTTATGTGGCCATGTGAGCCTCCTCCAGTATCTCTCGCCTCAGATCATCCACATCAGGCACACAAAGCCTCTGCCCTATCCATAGAGTCTCATCTCTCAACTCAAACTCAGATCTCATATCAGCCTTCACTTTCTCTATCAGTCTCACCATAACAGGATCCTTATCCTGAACTCTCCTGATCCTGTCCAGTAGCATCGGTCTCAGTCTCAATGTAGCCAATAATACACCATCCTGCTTCAAATTCATCTGAACATTCAAGGCTCTCAACTGAATCAAATTAGGCAACCTCATTGCCTGAATCTGAGCTGTACCAGTATGTGACTTCCTACTCAGAGCATCTGCCACCACATTGGCTTTCCCAGGGTGATACTCAATAGTACAGTCGTAGTCCTTCAACAACTCAAGCCACCTCCTCTGTCTCAAATTCAACTCTCTCTGGCTCAGTAAATATCTCAAACTCTTATGGTCAGTAAAGATCTGAAAGGTCTCACCATGCAGGTAATGCCTCCAAATCTTCAGTGCAAACACAACTGCTGCAAGCTCTAAATCATGAACAAGATAATTTACCTCATGAGACCTCAACTGTCTCGAGGCATAGGCAATGACTCTACCATGCTGCATCAGAACACATCCCAATCCCTGATGTGATGCATCGCTGTACACCTCAAATCCTCCAGTCCCAAATGGAATAGCCAACACCGGTGCAGTAGTCAACCGATGTTTCAACTCCTCAAAACTCTTCTGACACTCCTCTGTCCATTTGAATGGCATATTCTTCCTCAGAAGTTTTGTCAGAGGGGCTGAGATCAATGAAAACCCCTCGATAAACCTCCGGTAATAACCAGCCAATCCGAGGAAACTCCAATCTCCAGACATTCCTAGGAGCTTCCACTTCAAAGATCGCCTCAACCTTACTCGGATCCACCAATACCCTCTCCAAATACTATAAGCCCAAAAGATCACCGATCCAGCCAAAATTCACATTTGCTGAATTTGGCGCATAACCTATCTCTCCTCATAAATCAGAACACAATCCTCAAATGCTCACTATGCTCCTGCTATCCTCGAATACACCAAAATGTCATCAATGAAAACAATAACAAACCGATCCGGTAGGGCTGAAATACCTTATTCATCAAGGCCATGAAAGCGCGGGGCATTAGTCAACCCAAACGGCATCACTAGAAACTCGAAATGCCCATACCTACCCTGAATGCACTCTTAGACACATCGGCCTCTCGCAATCTTCAATCGATAGTAACCGGATCGCAGATCTAACTTGGTGAATACCGAGCCCTCAGAATCGATCAAATAAGTCATCAATCCTAGGAAGTGGGTACTTATTCTTTCATCACACCCGATTCACCGCTTATAATCGATGCCTGACCTCAAAGTCCCATCCTTTTCTTCACAAACAAAACTGGAGCTCCCATGGTGAGACCTTTGGGTCTAATAAACCCTTCTCCAACAACTCCTCGAATCGAGCCTTCACTCCCTCGGCCCACAGGTGCCATCCTATATGGAGGTATAGATATAGAGCGGTACCGAATGAGATCAGTAAACTCCGTCTCCTATCCGGTGGCAAACCCAGAACTCGTCAGGAAACACATCTGAAAATTCCCTAACTACGGGAATATCCTGGAGCCTCTGCTCAACTCTGGTGTCAATCACATGAGCCAGATAGGCCTCACAACCTCCCTGCATCAATCTTAGGGCACTAAAAAAAGAAATCATCCGGGTTGGCACTGCCTGACTAACTCCTCTGAACACTGCTCTAGGCTGCCCAGGAGACTCCAACACAACCTCCTTGGTATAGCAGTCCATGATAGCCCTATGGGCCGTCAGCCAGTCCATCCCCAGAATCACATCGATCTCTCTCAGCGGCAATACTATAAGGTCTGCCCTCAATACTGCTTGATCAATCTGAATCGAGCATCCCCTGCAGACCTCTCCCAATGCAGTAGTCATACCTAGAGGTGTACTCACCTCTAACCCATACCGTAACATCTCCCTATCCCCATGCAATCTACATGCCATATGAGGTGCAATAAAAGAATGCGTGGATCGGGATCCAAAGAATGCAAATGCCTCAATATCGGAAAGAAGAAGCATACCAGCTACAACATCAGGGGAATCCTGAGCCTCCTGCCGCGTCATGGCATGCACTCTGGCCTGGGACTGTGGTCGGCTGCCCCGACCCTCAGACCTCACAAAGGACCCCTCAGCTCTACCACGGCCTCTACCTCGGCCCCTCTGTCCGGATCCACCCACTCTACTCTGCTGTACAGTCATACTACTCCCGACTCGTCCACTACCAGCAGGTTGAACTCTCAATGTATCAGGGCAATCCCTGACCTGATGCTCCGTCGAGCCGCACCTCAAGCAAGCCCCAGTAAGCCACCAACACTCCCCACTGTGTCTTCTATCACAATGCGGGCACACTGGAGAAATCTGCCCAGAGCCTCTGCCACTACCACTACCAGTCGATCCAAATCTCCCCCGCCCAAATCCAGGTCGTCTCGAACCTCCCGGAGACTCGAAAGTCCCGCTCAAGCGCTTACTAAAGCTCCCGCCAGAGTCGCCGACTATCATTGGGCCGCTTACCCCGGACCCAATCTCGGCTGTCTCGTCTCATCACCGCTTCCACTCTAACGCAAAGCAGCCTCAACTCAATGAATGTACCCATGTCCGACCGAGCCAACCTGGTACGGATCTCAGTATTGAGGCCATTCTCGAACCTCCGGCACTTATCGGCCTCAGTCGGGATCATCACTGTGGCATAATCTATCAGCTCATTAAATTTTACCTCATATTCTGCCACCGACATCCGACCCTGCTTCAGTTCCAGAAACTCCTGCATCTTCATATCAAGATAGACCTTGGGCATATAATTATCCCTGAAGGCCCTCAGAAAATCAGCCCATGACAGTAAGCAAGGCCCGTGGTACCGCTCGCACGATCTTCCACCACTTGTATGTTGGGCCTGCGCAAGTGACACCGATAATCGAACCTCTCATCAGTTCGCATCCATCCGTCAAGTCTCTCTCGTCCTCTCCAACCATCCTCACCTCGTAAGTGCAGACGCCATAGAAATCTACATACCGCATTGCAAGAAGAATCATACCTCCTCTCCCATCTCACGGAAATGCGAGGAGGCAGATCCTCAGTACGAGGCATAGAAGACTCCCTACTTGCTCTCACTGATCCTTGGTCAGCTGGCTGCTCAACCTGATCACCTAATGCAGAAGACCTAAAATAAAACAAAAGTTCTGATCAGTTCCAACAATTTCATCCGATTCCTACCTATATTGTTACTATTCCCAAAAGATGCCAAACCATGCTCGATACCACCAAATGTAACGCCTGCACTATAGGGTATCCACTCGAACGCCTAGTAGGTCATTCCGATAAATATCCTACGACAAGAGACCACTATCGACAACAACCTACTACTAAACTCCTCATGGCATCACAATCATAAGACAAGAATGAGAAAGCCGCTACTTTTAAAACCAAATTAGATTCCATTCCATTCATTCAAAACTCAAGAATTTACAAATCACAAGATTTTTAATTTACACATGGTCCAAACATCGCACGCTAAATAACATCTTGCATCAGATAACAAACAGATCTAACTATCAGTCTCCAAAAGAAAGCCCAGCTGACCGACCTTTGAGCCATCGCTTCTCTCGCCAATCCATAGTATACGGCTCTACAGTTCTGAGGGAGCTATCTGTCTATGCTTAGGCCTGAAAAATAAATTGCAATTTTGGATGAGTTTACGAACTCAATGAGAAACCATCATCGATGGTTCTCCCAATTCATGCATCATATAAGCATGAAATAGTATACACGCAGTAATTATACAAAACACAACATTGATACAGTCACAGTACAATTACAGTCACAGTATAGTAAATATACACCCAGTTAAAAATATTGCCAGATATTCAATCCATTATGCAATGCACATGTGACTCTTTTCCAGTTCATTTCAAGATTGTGACCGGCGCATATCGGTGATCAAGATAGACGTGTCTGGGGAAAATTATCTCCCGTCGAGCTCGAGGCTCGGTTCAGTATATCGAGCTCTAGGCTCGGTTCAGTACAGTGGCGCCTCGGTTCACAACTTTCCTTTTAACAGTGTGATGTATTTGTGCATGAATGCACATGTTTCACAACAGTAAACATGGTATTTCACAGTCCAATATTCAATCCAATTAAACAGTTACCTCATGTAAATTCACAACAAGAATACCACATGTAATCCACGAATCCCCGTAGGTAATCAATCACAATTATAATTCACGAATCCCCGTAGGCAATCAATCACAAGAAACACATAGATTGGAATAACCAACTAGGTTACTCACTTAATAACTTCCACGCTAACGCCGGAAGTCTCGCCAAATCAGGAGCGGTGGTCCACTGGAGCCTCTATAACAAATTAAATGAATAACCATTACCATTGGTGTAAATGATTAAACAATGCACATGAAATCAAGAAATGTGTATAATGCATGTTCATGGCAATCCGGCCCTAATCCAATATTTTCCCATTATAAAATTCTACCAAAATTAGAAATCCATAAAGCGCCGACGTGCGCTAATCGGACCTCTATAGTCCCCAATTAAATAAAACAAGGTTTACAAGTTCCGTCGATAGAGGCTACGTCAAATTCCGTCTAAAAATTCCCGTTTTCTCAGAAAATAAAATTAAATATTCAACGAATCCGATGCCTCTCGAATCAGTCAATCGGACGTCGGACGGAAAGAAATTGACAAAAGAACAATTGTACCATTTAATATCAAATAATAATCAAAAAAATAAAAAATATATATATATATATCGAAGCGCCCGCCTCGGGGCGACGAGACCAACCCGACATCGACGGTGATATCCGAGCTCATGAGCATGCGGGTGGTATGCTAGAACGATCAATAGAGTTTACCAAGTTTTTTTATTTTTTATTTTAAAACCATCGAAAGTAAAAATATCAAGAAATAAGTCAGCCCACGACACATAAACCCCTTTTTTTAGCCATACACTTTATCAAAGATTACATGCCAAAATAATATTTATCAATTAGGGCCCTCAATCAATTCAAGATAATTTTCATGAATAAAATTTTACATAAGTCAAGATAACACAAATGCAGACGTGAACCGATCCCGACATCGGACCCGACTCTCTTGTAGTAATCATACTCCGGCTCACTAACGGGTACTCTTCAATTCCTGAAAAATATTTGCAATGTTGGGTGAGTTTGCGAACTCAGTGAGAAACCATCATCGATGGTTCACTCAACTCATGCATTCACCAATCATATTAGCACACAGTAGCATTAAAAGAATATCACATATTATAACATTTCAGTTCCAATTTCATATACACATACAATTTCATCATTCACATCTTCCAGTCATTTACAATCATATATATATATACAATGCGCATGTGACACTGCTCCATTTTATTTCGTTGTTGTGACTAATACCGCTGGCGCCCCAAAGAAGCGGGCACATTGCGTTGAGCGATGGCTCTCAAACATTGGGCTTGAAGCCTAATACATTGAGCCCGAGGCTCAATACGTTGGACCCGAGGTCTCGTGCGTTGAGCTGAAAGCTCTCATATACGCTAGGCGGATATGCCCCGATACTTGGTCGCTTCCGGCCACGGTCCTGCTTATATCGATCATGTCCTTATGCATGAATGCATATGTTCCAATTTCCATTTACAGTTATTTCTATCACTTACATTCAATGCCATTTTCTATTTCTTCGGACCTTCGGTCCGGTATTTCAATCATATATTTTTTTCCAATTTATTGCATCATACTATTATCGCATTTAAAAGTCACATCCAATGTATCGAAATAGACAATTAACACTTCAATATCAATTTCCCATTTCCTCGGACCTTTGGTCCGAGATCTCCAATGTAAACATTCACAAACAGTTACACACAAGTAGCACTTCGTTAACTCATTCCAAATATTTCAAACACCTATGGTCCGAAATCGATCAAAATCAAACACACATAAATCCTCCATTATCTCCACATGGCATAATTGCAAAATCTTAAACACATAAAGGTTGAGGAACCAACTAGGTTACTCACCTGGACTTCCGAGCTAACATCTGGAAGTCTCAGTAACGTCGGTAGATCGACGCTCCAAATGTGCCTCTATAACAAACAGAGAGGAATCCCATTACTAATTATCCAATCCGAACTAATAATAATGCACATGTAAGTGTAGTCAACACAGGACAGTAACTTACAAATTCAAGAACTCACTGAGTATTCAGCTAAAAATTACCACATAAATATGCTCAATAAGTTTACAATGTCCTCTACAACTTTCATGAATAACCCAAAATCAAATTCCCTTGCTAAACAAGTCAATTAATTCACTCAATGTTGCTGTCCCTGAAATCATTCAATTTGAGCAGTAAACTTATAACAAGCATAACTCCCTGTACACAAGTCAGAAAAATCCAAACTTTATGTCCCTGAAAAGATAAGTCCTCAAACTTCAAGTTTCATGAAGAACTCAATCTCCAATTCTATTTCTAACAATTTTAAATCTGATGTGCAAGTTACTGACCTAATCAGCACTTAACATCACAATGTAAGTTCAACTTTTGAAATTCCATATCTCCCACATCTGATTTCCAAAAATTACATGCCATACACCAATTTCAAGATCAATGTATTATCTAAAACTCTTCAATACATTTCAAACTCCAATTCAATTTAAAAAAATTACTAAAATTCTTCCACACCCGAATGTGTACTAAATATGCCAATCCAACTAGGTTTCAGTCACTGCATATAAACAGTCACTAGTAATCAGGTCATATCTCCCAATATACAACTCGAAAAATAGCAATATCAGTGGCAATGGAAAGCTAACTCAATATGCTACAACTTCCATGAAGACCATGTTCCCTAACTCCATTTCAATTAAGTTAGAAAAATCAACAAAACACATTAGTCATACTTGCGGTTACTGTTCACAGGCAATAAAACAGTAACTTTCCATGCAAAATTTCGCCATTCTAACATTACAATTTACCAACACCTATTTCACACAAATATGTAGCTAACATCCCAAAGTTTAAGTGGCCACAAACCTCACCTCATTTGCACACCTACACAATTAGTTATGATCAAATCAGTATACTTGGTCAAACTTCAATTTTCCAGCTTTGGTACTAAACTTAGCTTTTATCATTTCCAATGCCAATAACACAACTCTAAGCACCCATTTATACCTCTAATTCAACCTCAAATTCATCATAACATATACTTATATGATTATACAAAAGTTGGCAGCACCTCACAATTAAATTTTATTACTTTCCCATGCATCTAACCTTGTAAACTTAATCCAAAACCAAGCCAAATCAATGGAAACCTTATTCAATCATTCATCCATACACAAGCATACATTTAAACCCATTTACATCTACCCTTATAATGATCAAATAAATGTACAAATGATCCCCATGCATGTTTCTAACTACCAAAAGAAGGAAAGCAAAACAACTCTTACCTAGTTGCAAGTTCAAGCTACCAATACCCCTTGATTCCTCAAGTTCACACTAACTTCCTTTTTCCAAACCTCCCATATGGCTATCACAAACATACCAAAGATTTTCTTCACTCAAAGTTTCAACTTGGTTGGTGTGAAGAAGAGTAAGCAAAGAACCAAGGAGAAATGTCTTGTATGATATAAGTAGAAGAAAATTTCAAGGAGATAAAGAACACCCAAGGAAAGAGAAACCAAATTTGGATGGAAAGGAAGAAGAACTTTTCCAAAGCTTTCCAAGACCAATTTTATAAATAGAATAAGGAGGAAGGTCGTGGAAGATAAGAAGATGGGACAAAATCAATTAATGGAAGGAAACACTTGGCTTTTAATGAATGGAAAGGTCAAAAATAAGTTAATCCCAATTAATTAAGCACTAATCCCACTTAATCTCTAATCATGGCACTAACATAATTCCACAATTATTTATTCACTAATCTTATGCCATTAGGCAATTCCTTTTCAGTACAAAAAGACTCACTCAGCCCTGGTGCTTACTAAAGCTCCTGCCAGAGCTGCCCTGACTATCACTGGGCCGCTTACCCCGGGACCCAATCTCAGCCTGTCTCTGTCTCATCAGCTGCTCCACTCTAACGGCAGTAGCCCTCAACTCAATGAATGTACCCATGTCCGACCGAGCCAACCTGGTACAGATCTCAGTATTGAGGCCATTCTCGAACCTCCGGCACTTATCGGCCTCAGTCGGGATCATCACTGTGGCATAATCTATCAGCTCATTAAATTTTACCTCATATTCTGCCACCGACATCCGACCCTGCTTCAGTTCCAGAAACTCCTGCATCTTCATGTCAAGATAGACCTTGGGCATATAATTATCCCTGAAGGCCCTCAGAAACTCAGCCCATGACAGTAAGCAAGGCCTGGTGGTACTGCCTGGCACAGTCTTCCACCACTTGTATGCTGGGCCCTGCAGAAGTGACACCGCATAATCGAACCTCTCATCGAGTTCGCATCCATCTGTCAAGACTCTCTCATCCTCTCCAACCATCCCTCGGCCTCGGCCGAGTCTCAGATCGCCATAGAAATTCTACCCCCCTTGCAGAAGAAATCATACCTCCTCTCCGCCTCACGGAAATGCGAGGAGGCGATCCTCAAGACGAGGCATAGAAGACTCCCTACTTGCTCCCATCGATCCTTGGTCACTAGGCGCTCAACCCGATCACCTAATGCGAAGACCTAAAATAAAACAAAAGTTACGATCGGCCCAACAATTTCATCCGATTCCTACCTATATTGTTACTATTCCCAAAAGATGCCAAACCATGCTCGATACCACCAAATGTAGCGCCCCGCACCATAGGGTATCCACTGAACGCCTGTAGTCATTCCGATAAATATCCTACGACAAGAGACCACTACCGACAACAACCTACTACTAAACTCCTCATGGCATCACAATCATAAGACAAGAATGAGAAAGCGCTACTTTTAAAACCAAATTAGATTCCATTCCATTCATTCAAAACTCAATAATTTACAAATCACAAGACTTTTTAATTTACATGGTCCAAACATTTGACGCTAAATAACATCTTGTCATCAGATAACAAACATATCTAACTATCGGTCTCCAAAAGAAAGCCCGGTGACCGACCTTTGAGCCATCGCTTCTCGCCAATCCACAAGATACTGGCTCTACAAATTCCGAGGAGCTATCTGCTCATGCTTAGGCCTGAAAATAAATTGCAATTTTGGATGAGTTTGCGAACTCAATGAGAAACCATCATCGATGGTTCTCCCAATTCATGCATCATATAAGCATGAAATAGTATACACGCAGTAATTATACAAAACACAACATTGATACGACCACAAGACAATTACGATCCACAAGACGGTAAATATACACCCGCTAAAATATTGCGGATATTCAATCCATTATGCAATGCATACGTGACTCTTTTCCAGTTCATTTCAGATTGTGACCGAGCGCATATCGGTGATCGATAGACGCTGCTCGGGAGAATTATCTCCCGTCGAGCTCGAGGCTCGGTTCAGTATATCGAGCTCTAGGCTCGGTTCAGTACAGTGGCGCCTCGGTTCACAACTTTCCTTTTAACAGTGTGATGTATTTGTGCATGAATGCACATGTTTCACAACAGTAAACATGGTATTTCACAGTCCAATATTCAATCCAATTAAACAGTTACCTCATGTAAATTCACAATCAGTAATACCACATGTAATCCACGTAATCCCCGTAGGGTAATCAATCACAATTATAATTCACGTAATCCCCGTAGGGCAATCAATCACAGTAAACACATAGATTGGAATAACCAACTAGGTTACTCACCTAATAACTTCCACGCTAACGCCGGGAAGTCTCTGCCAAATCTGTGGAACGGTGGTCCACTAGAGCCTCTATAACAAATTAAATGAATAACCATTACCATTGGTGTAAATGATTAAACAATGCACATGAAATCAGTAAAATGTGTATAATGCATGTTCATGGCAATCCCGGCCCTAATCCAATATTTTCCCATTATAAAATTCTACCAAAAATTAGAAATCCATAGGCACTGACGGTGCGCCAATCGGACCTCTATAGGTCCCCAATTAAATAAAACAGTGTTTACAAGTTCCGTCAATAGGGGCTACGTCAAATTCCCGTCTAAAAATTCCCGTTTTCTCAGAAAATAAAATTAAATATTCAACGAATCCGATGCCTCTGGAATCAGGTCAATCGGACGTCGGACGGGAAATAAATTGACAAAAGAACAATTGTACCATTTAATATCAAATAATAATCAAAAATAAAAATAAATAAATAAATATATATATATCTTTGAAGCCGCCTCATGGGCGAGACGCCCGCCCTCGCGAGGCTTAAATCGCCTCACTCCGTCGCGAGGCGAGGCATCGCCTCGCGACCTGCTCTCGGATCTCGCCATGAGGTGAAGCATCGCCTCGCGAGATGGCGAGTTCACACTCGCCGCTGCCTATTTTTTCCAGATTCCAAACTTAACTTCCATCTACTCTAACTTTTAGCACACAATTCAGAAAAATACCCACTATACCTCATTGGAAAGCTTATGAAAAGCTCTACAATTCTCAAGAAGACCAAAAAAATCAAATCCAACCCTAAGGGTATCAAATAACCCATCAAACCTTCTGCCTACTAAATTTTCATCAACACAGGGCAGTACATTTACAATGTCTTAACTCACTGATTCTTCAGTAATAAATTACCACAAAAATATGGTCAACAAGTTCACAATGTATTATACAACTTTCATGAACAACCCAAAATCAAATTCTATTGCAAACCAAGTCAATTAATTCATCTAATGTTAGTGTCCCTGAAATCCTTCACCTTGGGCAGTAATCTTACAAGAAGTATAACTTCCAGTATACAAGTAAATAAATTCATAACTTTATATCCCTGAAAAGATAACATCTCAAACTTCAATTTTCATGAAGCACTCAACATCTAATTCGATCTCTAACAATTTGAAAACTGTTATGGAAGTTTCTGTTATCATCAGCCATTCATAACCTAATGTAGAATCAGTTTTTGAAAAATCATATCTCCCAATTCTGACTTCTAAATATTACATACCAAATATCAATTTCAAGATAATCTCTTCCTCTACAACTTTTCAGAAGCTCACTCACACCAATTCAGTCCACATAAAATGTTAAAATTGCCTCAAATCAGTAAACTCACAAAATCACACTTAAACTAGGTTTCATCCAAAATGCTCAAAACCAGCCATTAGTAATCAATTCATATCTCCCAACACACAATTCCAAAAATAGCAAGATCAGTAGCAATGGAAAGATAATCAAATATACTACAACTTCCATGAAGACCATTCTCCATAATTCCATCTCAATTAATTCATAAAAATCAACAAAACTCAGATGTCATGGTTGCGGTTACTGTTCACAGGCAATGGAACAGTAACTTTCCATGCAAAATTTCACCCTTCTATCATTGAAATTCAACAACACCTATTTCACACTAAATTAAAGCCAACATCCCAAAGTTTCAGTGGCCACTAATCTTACCTCATTTTCATTTCTACACAATAAGTTATGAATAAAACAGTAACATCAATTAAAATTCCAACTTTCCAGATTTAAGGTTAACCTTAGTTCACCCACTTCTAATTCCTTTTTCACATCACTAGACATCAAAATAAATACAAATTAAATATAAATACAGTCATACATATATTAGGGTTAACACTGAAAAATTGGCAGCATTAACTTCCTCAATTCAAAGACTCAAATAATTATCCATATTCAATTCAATATCAAACCATATCATTAATTTCAATACATCTTCACCTAGCCTCATACCCTTTTCTTCAAATCATAATAATCATCACTTTAATACCTACATGAACCTAATACATGCCCTAAACCTCTTATTAATCACCCCTCACTATCAAGGCATTTAATTCCATGTAAATACACCATTTAAAGATCAAAACTTAAAAGAAAACTTACCTAATACAAAACCTCTTTCAAGCTTCAACTTCTAACTTCTAACTTCTAACCTTTATACCAAGCTACTACCTTTTCCTTCTCAAGTATATACCATACTCATCATCTAGCTTTGATGAGCTCAAAGAACTTAGCTTAAAGCTATGGAGAAAAATGGGGGAAAAAAAAGAGCCAACTCGATGGTTTCACTGAAGGGTTTGTATGTTTGAGTTTCGGATGGGTTTTAACAAAGCCTTACAAACTCTCCTTTCCTTTCTTTTAAACATTCCCGAGAGCATTAATGAAGGAGCAATTAATGAAACTTTTAAATGGCACAAATTGATTTGTTGGTTTTAGTAGAAAAGTCAAAAATATATTTATTTAATCCAGTCTAAAATTTTACTCCATTAAACTTCAGTGACCCTACTTTCAGTCCCAAAATAAAATACCCAATATTACTGTGCCACTGGGTAGCGATCTTTGCTACCGAGAATCGACCGGTTCGCCAATTGGCGATTTTTTTCCGGTCCGGGAATTGTCTCCGGAAAAATCCAGAAAAATTCCTAAAAATCCCTAAAAATGTAAAACCATTTATGGCACAGTCCAAATAATTTTCCAAACTCAATTACCCCATTAATTTCACACAAGAGTTCAATTTCAACCCTAAGCCGAAAAATGACATGAATGCATGTATACTATGTGCATGTGCAACCAATCTGTAATTATAGAGACTATATGCTGTATGCGCATGCCGAGATATAATTTAATATCCCGAACCCATCCTAATTACCAAAATACCCTTCCTATAGGAGAGGGGATGTTACAGACGCGCGTCAGGAATTTCTCCCCTCGGGCTAAGCCCGGACAGTACAGTGTTCGAGCTCTAGGCTCTTTTCAATGAGATTAGCAACTTGGGTCACAGTCCTTTATCTGATCATGCATTTATGCATGCAATGCAGTGTTCAATAAAATCAGTATTCAGTAGCTCAGTATATGGCTATAAAAGCCCGGTAGTGTATTTCTCAAGAATAACATCTGAAATTCAAGATTGATGATTGATAATTCAATCAATACAATAAACACATACAATGTGATCGTACTCTTTCCAAAGAGTCATGCATCATACAAAGGTAATTCACATTGTTCGATTTTATCTGAAGAGCATGCAACTCGGTCATATACATTTCAAGAATAATACAAAGGCAATCCAATCACATATAATTCAAGAATCATGTACTTCACGTTATCAAGTAATTTCGGTGAACATTTAGACACTCGAGAATTTGAGAAACCAACTAGGTTACTCACCAGAACTCCGAGCTCTTGCGAAGTCCCAAAGAATGCCCGTGGAGCGACGATCTAACGGTGCCTTTACAACAAGATAAAGATGCGGTCCATTACAAAATTGCTCAATTAAGCGATGACAAGAATGCATATGTCTCTATGAAATTATGTCCGATGCATGATCACAATTTTGATTGCTAAAACCCCATTTCGATATCCTATGATCGATCTCAACTCTTCACTCAATTGGATCAATCTTGATTTAGTTCAATCCTCGGTTCAGTTCAATTTTCTCAATTCATACTTCCTATAACAATTTCCTATCCATTGGTCAAATTGTATAGTGAAAAACTCAATTAGAACTCCAATTGTCTCAATTCAATATTTTGGTCACACTATTAACCATAATTGACCTTAATCTCTACAAATCAGTACCATCATAATTAAATTCTAATTCTCATAATTATTCTCAATCGTAGACCTCTTTCCCTAGTTCACAACGAATCTAGAATCACTTCAATTGGAGGTCTATACCAAAAGTTATGCCGAATAAACCAAATTAAATTCAATGGAACAGTCCCCTTCGCCGCGGCCTTGAGGCCCTTGCCGCGGCATAAAATGGTCCGCTTCGCATTGTAACAACATGCTCTTGGCGCGCCATGAGACGAGGAAACACACCGGCATCATTCATATATATCGCTCATGCGGTGCCTTACACTAGTTTCGCCGGCATCTGAATATATATTAAATCGCCGTTAGGCTCAGCGTGCGAGGCGCGGCGTGCTGACGAACTCCGTCGTCTTCTCCGATCGATCCTCCCTCTTAAAACCTCCATTAACACCCTCAACTACCTCAAATCTACCCTAATAAATGCCATAAATGCAGTAGAATCCATTAAAAACAACATTAATACCATTTAAAACTTACCAATTACAGATCGATCCACAAATCACCGTAACCCTAACTTTCTCCAAAATCCACGATTACTCCACTCTCAAGCCTCTAAACCCTTTATCAAACACCAACAACATGTTAGTCTTACTCAATAAGGGGGAAACCATAAAGAAAGATCAAGAAATCCTCACCGATGGGAGGAAATCAAAGGACGCCGTCGAGAGGGAGAAGAGAACTCGCAAAATGCCTTTAACCTTTCCCCCAAATTACTAACCCTTGTATTTATAGACTTAAGTCTTCGAATTAGTCCAAATTTCAGTCTCAAATTTTCAATGGCTCAACACATTTATTTCTTATCTGTATAACTCTAAATTTTTCCATTATCATCGGACTATTCTTTCAGTACTATACAGTCAATCGATCAGTCAGTCCAAAATTTCCGGTCCGGGCATTTTCTCCCAAATTTCTCGAAAATTTCCTATAAGCCACTATAAAATACCAGTCACTCATAAACTATTCTAAATCAGTCACTTGAACCCAATAACTCCGAATTCCTCAATTAAACACGATTGATCAGTCAATCGGTCCTCGATTCACTATCCGATAATTCAATCAGTCTCAATTTATAATTATATACCGGAAATCATGAATGCATGTACCAATGAATAAATAAATATGCATATGCAGTAGACCTGTTCCTCTATAATTAGAGGCCAGTAACATATTCAATTAGTGAATGCAGTGCAGTCTATCAGTCTAACCCATAATTACCAAAATGCCCTTTTTCATGAACGGATGTTACAATTCACCCCTCCTAATTAAAATTTCGTCCTCGAAATTTCATATACGGCGAATCAAGAGGACAGGAGAATTGATCCACATCTTTTCTATTCTAATTCCCACTCATATCCTGATAATTATTCGCAAATCCGTACATTCAGTATCAGAAACACATTTATCATACCTTTTAATCCAGTCCATAGAACATTTTGTAAATCAGAACCATCCTTTAGAGTTTAGACCACTTTACCAATCTATTATTATTACAGATTCACTTCACTATCTTCATTAACTCAAATCAATCAAAGTCTTCGACTATGTTGATAATCTCACCGACTCGAGGATATCGACCTCATAATTGCCTCGAAATCACATCGATTAGTTACCCCACAAAGTACTATTCGATTCCACACTTTAAACTCTTTTATTACTCTTTCGGTACATTCTTGTTGAACACTTCAATGGATCTTAGAGATTTCTCTAACAGTTTCTTTAGCGATAGAAACACATACTCCACAATCTGATTATAAATATCATTTCCTCAAAAGTTAACTCCCATTTAAACTTCCCAATACGGTTTGCAAATTTTTTTTGAATCACCAATTTGGTTTGCGGTCCTTTTCACAGATTGATTTGGAATTAGATAACTCATACTACTTTCTTTTTACCTTTACCGGTTTGTGATTATCATTTGATAATAACATACTTATACACTATTGAATTTCTACTTAATCCATTTACTCTCTTTGCGAATTACTCAAATTCTCAAAATATCTATCATCATTAATTTGCATATCCAAGCTCATACAGCAACACTCAGTACAACAATTTCAAATAATTTGTCACAGTATAGTTCACGAAGTTATACTTGCCCCCGAATACATAGAATCACTATGCCCTATATCTACAAATTGCCTCATAACCCTTTTCGGGACATTTCACTAACTATTGCCAAATCTTCCATTCAAAACAACATGATTAATACTTAAGTGAGCAGTTCTCCAAATGTCTCTTTCACGATCATCGGTCATACTATTCACACATTTTCTTCAAACATTTTGGCTAAGCTAATGCGGAAAATCTTTGACACAGTTTGGGCGTATTCAACCTTGATTAGTTCCAATTAACTCCAAATCCGTATACATATATTCCTGGAAAATTTAGCATTTTATCAATACCTCTATCACCATTAAGTCTCCCGATAAGTCATACTCAAATACTAAATCATTCACTATTCATTCGATCGGATTTAGATCCACTCTTATAAAACTCGCGTGCTTTACAATTTCCTCAACTATACCGGTTTATTTACTTCACTTTTAAATCGTTTAATCGATCTCCGATACTCATAGTCACTTTCCAATTGTCACATCACACGCATTCTCGATTTCACTACACAGTCACTAGCACATATATTATCACTTCACTCGCTGGTCACTATCAGAACACTTATTCGTAATATTATACACTGATTCACAATCACAAGTATGCACATTCGCAACACATTCAGTACAATCACTCACAATCAGAAATCATTATTCATAAATTCTCGTCATGGTAATCAATCCCAGTTATAACTCCTTTCTATCATGGAATACTGTATTTTCATCACCATGTACACTTGAACTCTTGCCATTTCTATCATATTTGTCCTTTCATTTTCTCATTGTTTCTAACCGCTAAACGATCGATACATGCTCATACATGTGACTCATATGCTAGACCGGGATCGCTTGTCCTTTGTCATTGTGACATGACTTAGATGCACGACTTGACACATTTTGAGCGCCCATGTAAGATTGTACTTACGGGCTCGATACCTAAATGTAACACCCACACCGTAGGATCCGAACCCGACATCCACAGTGATATCCGGGTCCGTGCCCCGCGAGAATGGCGTGCTAACCACTCGATCAGAAATCAGTACATTACTAACAAATGCGCGGAAGTCTATCCAATTGCGCACAAACATTTTCAATAGCCACTGAGATCAATCTTACGAATACAAATAACCATTTTAGTACAAAAGTCAAGACATGCAATGCAGACTCGAACTGATCCCGACTTCTGACCTTCACTTGAATCCTGCGAACATACTCCCGTTTTGCTAACGGGGTACTCTTCGATTCTGAAAATAAGTTGCAATGTTGGGTGAGTTTGCGAACTCGGTGAGAAACCATCGTCGATGGTTCACTCAAATCATGCATTACGCCAATTGCGTCTGACCAACGCGGTAATATTAATTAACGATATTATATAACGATTTACGATGGTCTATAACGATTTATGACGATATCTGATCGATAACAATAATACTGATGGCGTAGAGCGGTTTACGTAACGGTGTACGATGATAGTCTATATCGATTATCTGATGATCGGTAACAATATTACGGTAACATAATGCGATTCACGATATCACGTCACGGTTTGCGGTATTATGCACGGCAATTTCTGATAGCGATAACACTTATCAATATTATATTAAATCATGCCATTGTCACAATTGGTCATTCATTCACAATAATTTCTGATTGTGATTCTGATCATTCACGGTAGTCACATCTGATCATTTCGGGCATTGATGCGATATTCAATGCACGTGCGACTCTTTTCCGCTTATTGATGTTGTGCCCAAGTGCTCGATCGGTGTTGATGGGGGCCTTGCGTGATTTCTCCCCGGGCTAAGCCCAGACGATGCGATGTTCGAGCTCTAGGCTCTTTTCGGTGAGATTAGCAACTGGGTCACGATCCTTTATCGATCATGCATTTATGCATGCAATGCGATGTTCAATAAATTGATATTGATTCAAGAGCTCAAGATATGGCTATAAAAGCCGGTAGTGTATTTCTCAATAACATACGTGAAATTTGAGATTGATGATTGATAATTCAATCAATCTGAGAAACACATACAATGCGATCGTACTCCTTTCCGGTAGTCATGCGATCAAAGGTGCAATTCACATTGTTCGCTTTTATCTGAAGAGCATGCAACTCGATCATATACATTTGATAATAATCTGGTGCAATCCAATCACATATAATTCAATAATCATGTACTTCACGTTATCAAGTAATTTCTGGTGAACATTTAGACACTCGAGAATTTGAGAAACCAACTAGGTTACTCACCGTAACTTCCGAAGCTCTTGCTCGAAGTCCCGGCAATGCCCGTGGAGCGACGATCTAACGGTGCCTTTACAACGACAAGATGCAGATCCATTACAAAATCGCTCAATTAAGCGATGCAAGAATGCATATGTCTCTATGAAATTATGTCCAATGCATGATCACGATTTAGGTGCTAAAACCCCATTTCGATATCCTATGATCGATCTCAACTCTTCACTCAATTGGATCAATCTGATTTAGTTCAATCCTCGGTTCAGTTCAATTTTCTCAATTCATACTTCCTATAACAATTTCCTATCCATTGGTCAAATTATGCGTTGAAAACTCAATTAGAACTCCAATTGTCTCAATTCAATATTTTGGTCACACTATTAACCATAATTGACCTTAATCTCTACGAATCAGTACCATAATAATTAAATTCTAATTCTCATAATTATTCTCAATCGTAGACCTCTTTCCCTAGTTCACAACGAATCTGGAATCACTTCAATTGGAGGTCTATACCAAAAGTTATGCCGAATAAACCAAATTAAATCCAATGAAACAGTCCCTTCGTCATGGCTTGAGGCCCTCGCATGACATAAATGGTCCGTCACGAGGCGTGAGCATTGCTCGCCGCGGCGAACAACGCGCCCTTGGCGCGCCGCGAGACGAAGAAACACACCGCGGCATCATTCATATATATCGCTCGCCGCGGCGGCCTACACTAGCTCACCGCGGCGTACGAATATATATTCGTCGCCGTTGGGCTCGCGTGCAGGTCGCAGCGTGCGACGAACTCCGTCGTCTTCTCCGATCGATCCTCCCTCTTAAAACCTCCATTAACACCCTCAACTACCTCAAATCTACCCTAATAAATGCCATAAATGCAGTAGAATCAATTAAAAACAACATTAATACCATTTAAAACTTACCAATTACAGATCGATCCACAAATCACCGTAACCCTAACTTTCTCCAAAATCCACGATTACTCCACTCTCAAGCCTCTAAACCCTTTATCAAACACCAACAACATGTTAGTCTTACTCGATAAGGGAAACCATAAAGAAAGATCAAGAAATCCTCACCGATGGGAGGAAATCAAAGGGCGCCGTCGAGAGGAGAAGAGAACTTCATAAAATGCCTTTAACCTTTCCCCAAATTACTAACCCTTGTATTTATAGACTTAAGTCTTTGAATCAGTCCAAATTTCAGTCTCAAATTTTCAATGGCTCAACACATTTATTTCTTATCAGTATAACTCTAAATTTTTCCATTATCATCGGACTATTCTTTCAAGACTATCTGATCGATCGATCGATCAAATCAAAATTTCCGGTCCGGGCATTTTCTCCCAAATTTCTCGAAAATTTCCTATAAGCCACTATAAAATACCAATCACTCATAAACTATTCTAAATCAGTCACTTGAACCCAATAACTTCGAATTCCTCAATTAAACACGATTCAGTCAGTCCAATCAATCCTCAGTTCACTATCCAGTCAATTAAGTCAGTCTCAATTTATAATTATATACCGGAAATCATGAATGCATGTACCAATGAATAAATAAATATGCATATGCAGTAGACCTGTTCCTCTATAATTAGAGGCTAGTAACATATTCAATCAGTGAATGCAGTGCAGTCTATCAGTCCAACCCATAATTACCAAAATGCCCTTGCTCGCAGTAACAGGATGTTACATCTTGGGTAGTACAGATTTAGTGGGAATCTGTGACTCCAGGCTTGGGTGCCTATATATATAGCTCATTCGAGCTTTGCTCTTCTCATTGAGTGATTATTCGGGAATTCATTCAGAGAGAGCATTCTTTGTATTCTTTGAAGGAAAGTAATATAAAGTTGGTCTTTTGAGCGTATCTCTGTGTTCTCTTTTGTTGCCTATATTTCTTTATTGCTTCCGCGTTGTTTCTTCGAGTGTGTGCGAGGTAAACACTTCAATGGTTGGGGAAAGGCTGAGTCTTATTTTAACGGATCTAAGTGAGACTACCGTGCAAAGGGTGTGAGCGAGCAACTTCGGGTAAAAGTTCGAGTCTCCCAGAATACCTTTGTAACAGTTACCACATAAAATTAGGACTATACGAGGCCGGTTAGGAATTGCATCAGTATCAAATCATTGCGGTGGAGTTGTACTGTACATATGATAAAGCAAACACGCAAGAGGGTTGAATTGTCTCAAATTTTTTCCCCCCGTGAGCTCTTTCAATTTCTTAGTTAACGAATAAAAATAGTAAGAATCTGATAGATAATAAGGTTTTTTACATGATAGGAGTCTATAATCGATAGGAGTCTTTCGTGAGATATGATCATGCTTAAATAAAAATAACCTCTTGAATGATAAATTTTATTAAAATAATTTAAAATAGAAGGAACTTATTGAATGATAAATTTTATTAAAATAATTTAAAAATAGATGATGCTTGTTAAAATTGAAAAGATCCTTTTGTAAGTTAAAAACAGAAAGTCTTTTATTAAAATGAAGGAGTCTCTTGTTAAAAAGAATACACACACATTATAATGAAAAAAGAAGGATGCAGTTGTTTTATACTGGTTCGGCTAACAATCAAGCCTATATTTGATCTCCAAGTATCTAAAGTGAATATTTTACTATAAGAATCCGAGTGTTAAATTTGACGAATTTTTTCAAGCTTATAAGTACATATTTTTTTTAAGGTTCTTCAACTTTTCATACTCGAAATGTATAACAAACTTTTAAGAGCCCATAGAAAAAAAGTATAAAATCAAAAGTAAGTTTTAAATAACAATTTATCTCTTGATAGAGTTATTTTACTTTCTAAGGCGTAATAAGAATAATATTATTATCAAGAATATAGATGCTGCTTAAACGATTCGAAAGTCTGAGTATATTCATTACTTCACAAGTATTGTTGTTCTTCTTTAAATAGTTAATTTCTTCGACTAACCCTTACTTCCTCTCAATTCTAAGTTGATTTTAGATTTTCAATATCATTTTTGCTAGAATAAAAATTTCTGGAGTTAATTGTTTAAAAAAGTAAGATCCTTTCAAATGTTAATAAGAAAAGTTTACGAAGAAGGTTATTACAAGAAAGGAAGTAATTTTCGTATGATTTTGTTTCCTTAAAAAATACCGTTATCTGAGTAAAGAAATAAATCTAATTTAAAATTTAAAATTTAAAATATTATATAGTTATTAAATATAAACCTTGATGTAACAATATGGAACATTTAACTTGACTTAGGCCTATGTTGAAGGATGTTAGATTGTTTCACACAAATAAGCTGGCTCGCAACTCCCCCTGATGGACTCTACCAAATTAGGACATTTCTAGAGGAACCAACAAAAGAAGCCTCGGGTTGGGTTGAAGAATAGAAAGAAGGATCTATCAAACATGATGAAATGGAGCATATTGCTAAAGAGACACATACGAGATTTAAGTAGATTTGATTGTTTGAGATTTAAGCACGTAAAGATGCAATGTGTTTTGGAGTGTTTGAATATGTACCATCTAGAGAAACTATAGTTTCCCCATTCAAGGTTTTAATACAATGTTTTAATTTACAAAAAAAAAACCTAGCTGGCTCACTTGTAGACTAAGCTGTTTGAAGTTTGTTTAGCTAAGTTGATTAAAGTTAGTTGAATTGGGTTTTGGGTATCTCTTTATGTACCTTCATCCCTTTGACGATGAAACATAAGAATGAGACCTATTTTTCTTTTCATGGAATTTGAGCTAACCTAGGACAAAAAAGGCGGCGTTCTAAAGGATGGTTAGTTAGAGTTAAAAGTATAACATAACTCGAAAAGACTGACTATAGTGAATATAAGCAATGTCTTCTCTTTTCTATAATTAAAAAGCTGACTTTAAACCGTATCATCAAAAGCTATCAAAATTAGGGACTACAATAATTGAGTTTAACAAATTAGCAATTTGGTTCACAGTCACTAACTTTCCATCAAGATGCGAAAGTCAACAAACATGGCGATTGGTGAAAATGATTTATGTGGAAAATAAAAAATCACTAATCTCTTACTTCGTCAAATGTGTTGTCCAATAATTTATATCATTGTTTCTGTTAGTAGAGTTGAAAGAAATTAAATTAAATTCAAAGTTCATATATAGAACTAACCAAGTTCCATCATTAAGGTAGTGGGACTTGACAACTTTTGGTCTAAGTAAATATCGTTTTACAACTCAAAAGAGAAAGAATAAAGTAGAAAATACATGATTCATTTGTCTTTTTTCCTACTGTGACTTTCCAGGAACATTATTGATTTTATTATGTTTCGAGTTTCGCTAGGTAACATAACATTTTTTGGAGAGCTATGCAATTGAAGTTTAGGGTAAGCATATCGTAATTTTTCAGAGAGAATGATAAAAATATAACTGTTGAAAACATACCACGACTACTAGCTAGACATAATGAAAGTAAAGTGAGTAAAAGTTTAGGACTAATCTCATGTCAAGTACACTAACAAGTTGGCTGAGTTATTTCACTATAAGATTAACTCTTGCATGGCCCTGTGTTTTTTGGAATTGTCCATTCAATCAAATATGTGCCATTAGGGGCTATATAGATGTGAGGTGCTGATTGTGGTTTTTCGATATGTGTAAGTTCTAATTAATAACTTCGATAGTTTGTAAGCATATGGGTTGTTTGCGTAGTATCTAAGGTGTCAATCTCACGAGGAGGGATAATATGATCCTAAAAAATAAGGCCAAAACAATTTGCAATAATTCAAAATGTATAAAACTAAGGCAATAATTTAATTCAATCATGTAACTCAATTCCAAGAATCAATTACAGAAATATTAACAAAGTAGGAGTTGCAACTCAAGAATCAACTTAAAGAAACTATCAATTGAGAGAAAGAGGAATTTTTACCTATCTTTAATGCTAACCTAATCGATTATGAATTATCGAATTCAAACCTAGAGTTGATTACTCTCTTTTGAGTTATAACCATTAACCCTAAATTATAAACCCTAATCAATTTATGAAAATTGTAATTTCTTAATTAATAATCTATCCAAAACTCTAATTAGGTCTGAAGTTGTCCAATAAACTATCGGGAACCTATGCGATATCTCTCTTCACACAATTACCAATTTGATTAATTTCTCATTCTTATTAATTCACTTAACTCTCGTTAGCTCAATTTAATTATTTTTCATTTGATTTACCCTCTCATTCTATTACTGAATTATGCAATCATCAAAATCAATCACAATAATTCCAATAAACATAAAACAACTAGATTTTATTAAATCAA
Source organism: Erythroxylum novogranatense (assembly GCA_029891385.1). Classification (NCBI taxonomy): domain Eukaryota; kingdom Viridiplantae; phylum Streptophyta; class Magnoliopsida; order Malpighiales; family Erythroxylaceae; genus Erythroxylum; species Erythroxylum novogranatense. The sequence continues at coordinate 26,041,348 of CM057224.1, read as the reverse complement.
AGATTAAAAAAACTCGAAGGTGAGTATATAATATCTCAACATTCACAATCTCGCCATTAAACTGATATTTCCAATTCTATACAATAATAAAAATAGAAAATAACAAGAAATATGATTCTAAAAAGAGATTGGAGGCAACAACGTTAGAAACTTCTGATATGGGAAGTGTGTCGATGTCGACTTCTTCTCCACTTCTCTCTTCCTTCTTCTCTTTCTCAATCCCTCAACAATTCTTTCTAGGGTTTCTCTCTAAAAGTGGCTGAGGCAAAAGATCCTTCTTTTTCTTTATCTTATTCTTTAAATATCTTTTGTGTTTTGAGCAGTGCTAGGATTTTTCGGGGATCCAAAAGGTATGACAATCTCTCAAAACTTGAAGTTTTTGGTGTCTATACGTCTGTCTGACACAGGACATGATCGTGGGCCACATCTTGGGCTTCTATCATGATCGTGGCATATAGGCCGCGATTATGGGCTAACTCATTGTTTCGGCCTTGGTGTCTCCAAAACTTCTCCATTTTTTAATGTTGGCCCTAAAATACTAGCAAACACATCAAGGTACCTCAAAAATATAATATTTAAGTACAAAATCTTTTACTAACTCATAAAACATTCAAAACACAAATAATTAACAAACTAACACAATTATAACCTAAACATATACTAAAAAATTGAATTAATGTCTAAACACATATCAAACTTTGTTGGACCCCGTCTCCGAGGCCCAACATTCGGACCCCACAAGTACACATAAGCATAGAAGACCCATAACTCACCACAATAGGGGAAACTTGTAATAGAAAATTTGGATAGGCTTTTTAAGAAAATATGTTCCTTATTCTCTCACGATTCAGCGCCATCGAAAACTTTCAATTCGGATCGAAATGAAAAGTTATAACCAAAATAGTCAAAACTGAACACTTTACTGACTTCGCGTCAAAATTGGAAAACCTTAGAGGCTAGCTTGCTGTTCAGTTTCTTCATAAAACTTGTAGGTTTAGGTCTCTAGTTTAATTTAAAACAAGAATCGTCTCGATCGGAGCTCTATAGCTCAAGATATTCTAAAATTAGTGAAGTATATTCAGACTTTGACAACCGATCGCCACACTTTGTTTCAAACCACCTTTTTCAAATTAAAAGCAATACTGACCAATCAGGTATAAAAAGATAGAAAATTTTCTTATGAATCCAACGCTTCAAAAATCGGCTAAATCGGAGGTTTGTACAAAAGTTATGGCAAAAGAAGGAAGAGAGGTCAAAACACAAAGTAGACGATGGCGTCGGTACAGGCATAAAAATTAAATGCGTGATGGCGCCAAGACAGATCTAAAAATTTCGTCTGTGATGACGTCAGCACAGACGCAAAAATTTGTCTGTGATGACGTCATCACAGACGAAGATGATGTCATCATGCACGAAAAAATGAAGCTAACCGTCGAGCCCTTTCTCCAGAACATCCCCACTTTGAAGATGCATAACTTTTCACTCAGATGTCCAAAATTTACAAACTTTATACCGTTGGAAAGATAAAAGAAATATCTACAACTTTCTAGAAGGAAATTTTAGCAAAATCTATCTTTAACAATCCTCCCAAAATTGCCCCTAAAGTCAGAGGATCAGACTTTCGTTCCTGCACCAACACTACACCCAAATCTTAACTTCATGACAATATTCGAGACTCTTAGACACAGAATTGAAATTTGATGTCTTCTTACAAAATGTAGCCATATATCTCTAGTTTAATCCAAAACAAGAATCGTCTCGTTTGGATTACTAGAGAAGACGTTATAGCTAAATCATCAAGCATATTCAGTGAACATTTTCAGTCACTACCAATCTTATCTCTAAATCTTTCCTTATCACCACTCATAAACCTTTGCAACTTCCAGCAAGCTATCCCAAGAAAAACCCAAAACGACTTAATGATCAAAAGACTCATACATGTACCCTTTTAAAGGCAAGCACAAATCGCAGATAACAAATTCATATGAAGAAGAGAGTATCTAGAGCTCTCATCTCTTTATCAATCATTCAAGAGCTCAATTATAGCTTTAGTTACATATCAGCATATTCATCATATCCATCATGAATCAAGTACCAAAATACAACATATGAGATGCTCAATGCTTAATATGCTTATAAAGCCATTAGAAAGCTAGTTACTAACTTAATACAAAAGTGTCTAAAGTTTCTTGGAGTTATGCCCGATGCCTTGCAAAGTTCGCTTCAACTAGAATTTGCACGAGGAGGGAGAATGGGGTGAGCAAATACGGCTCGATGGCTAACACCTCTATAGCCATCGAGTAATGAGCCACACAACACATAAAGAATTCAAAACATTTTCAGTCTATCATATAAAGCACAAATGACTCAACTTCATCACATAAATCATCAATTAGCCAAAATCATCACATAAAGCATCACATTAGATCTTTTATCAAGTAAAACAAGTAATATGCATCATTTACTCAAAAATGATGATATGCACACAATTGGCTCGAGAGTTCCATAAACACAACGAATAAACCGAAGTTTATAAGTAAACACAACGAGTCCATTTTGGATCTAAATGGGCCACAAGCGGCTCAGGGAGAAGGCTAGGGGGGTCAACGTGCACGTGACTATCGAAATAGGTTCTCTCTTGCCCAATCACAACTCATTTATGCTCACATATTCAAGCACAAGAATAGCATTTCGTGCTTCTTTCATACTTTCGAATCATCATAGTTTCACACTTTACATTCAAATCAAAGGAAATACCTTTTCAATATGCACATAATTATCAAAGATAGCACACATACGGCATTTGCCCATTACGCAACAACTATAAAAATGTTACCCACCTATCGTAGGTATTCGAATTCAAGATTGCCCTTCCTCCTTGTCGTGAGTGGAGTTCTCTTGATTTCCTTCAATCAAAACATACTCCATTCACTGTTTATATTCTAAAGGAAAGCATAACATTCATAAAAATCAAGCAAAATAAAAGTATACTTTAAACGTAACCTACCCATAAGATATTTAAGCTAGAGTCACCATAACCTTAGCTTAAAAGTCCATAAAATCCATAGATCTCACATTTCTCTCTATCTTTCTTCAACCCTACGCAAACCCTAACTTCCATTTCATCCCATTTTTCGAATCTAACATAAACAAAGATGGAACTAACCTCTAATAAATCGATTCTCTTCCTTTTTTCCTCTCCTTTCTTCCTCCCTTCAAGCCTCCTATGGGTCTCCTTCCTCTCTTGGCCGAAACCCTCTTGCTTCCTTTCTCACGATTTGCTCTCTTCTCTTTTCTTTTGGTGACTTACGACACTTTGCTCCTCTCCTTCTCTTCTCTTCATTCCTTTATATTTCCACTTAAAACCTACCTAAAAAATACATAGTTTTGATCTCTCCTCTAACTTTCAAAGCTTTTGGGCTCTCCTCCTCCTCACAAGCCCACTCTACCCTAATCCACTTATCTTCTAAAGCTCATACTTTCCAATGTTACGTCCAAGCCTTCATTTTAATTCCCAACTTCTAATTTCCAAGCCCAACATAAAATATCTATATAAACACATAATTAAAGCAATCAAGGCAAAATAAAAATAATTAACGAATAAATCTATAAATAAATAAATAAAAATAAAAAATTTTCGGGGCCCAACAATTCTCCCCTCCTAAAAGAATTTCGTCCTCGAAATCCTTACCTTAGTCCATGAAGAGGTATGGGTACTTCTCCTTCATGGGCTCCAAATGCTCCCAAGTTGCCTCTTCGGTCGAATGGTTCCTCCACAAGACCTTTACCAGCTTTACAACTTTATTCCTTAACACCTTTTCCTTTGAATCTAAGATCTCCATGGGTTGCTCCTCATAAGTCAAATCCTCTCTCAACTGAACCTCTGAAGGTTGAACTATATGCTAAGGATCTGATCTGTACTTCCTCAGCATCGATACATGGAACACATTATGAATCTTAGCTAACCCCAATGGCAATTCTAACTTATAAGCTAAAGGCCCAATCCTCTCAATGATCTCATATGGGCCTTTGTACCTCGGGCTAAGCTTGCCCTTCTTGCCAAATCTCAAAACACCTTTCCATGGAGAAGCTCTAAGAAACACCTTTTCTCCCACTTTAAATTCCATCTCTTTCCTATGCGCATCCGTGTATCTTTTCATCCTATCTTGAGCTGCTTTAAGCCTCTGCTTTACCACTTTGATTTTATCGATAGCAGCCTGTACCAATTCAGGCACTACAAGCTTCCTTTCACCTTCCTCATCCCAACATAAAGGAGTCTTGCATCTCCTACCATACAAAGCCTCATAAGGTGCCATCTGAATTCCCGAGTGATAAGAATTATTGTAAGCAAACTCAATCAAAGGTAGGTGATCATCCCACGAACCTTTGAAATCCAATGCACAAGCTCTCAACATCGCCTCCAAAGTTCGTATCGTCCTCTCCAATTGTCCATCAGTCTGCGGTTGGAAAGCTGTACTGAAATGCAATCTAGTCCCCAGAGCCTCCTGCAAACTTTCCCAAAACCTGGAGGTAAACCTAGGATCCCTATCAGACACTATCGAACTCGGAATCCCATGAAGTCTAATTACCTCATCTACATACTTCTTAGCCAAAACATTCAAAGAATTCGTCTGTTTAATTGGCAAGAAGTGGGCTGACTTAGTCAGCCTATCCACAATCACCCAAATAGCGTCATGCTTCCTGCTAGTCCTTGGTAAACCCATCAGAAAATCCATGGTAATCTTCTCCCATTTCCATTCCGGAATCGGTAAAAGGATTAAGCTTGCCGGAAGGTGCTTGGTGTTCAACTTTAACTTGCTGACACACTAAACATCTTTTAGCATACTCTGCCACATCTTTCCTCATTCCTTTCCACCAGAAATGCTCTTTCAAATCCCGATACATTTTAGAACTCCCTGGGTGCATTGCATAAGGAGCGTTATGCGCTTCATCTAGAATCTCATCCTTCAGCTCTAACACATATGGAACACACAATCTGTCACCCATCACCATCAATCCATCTTCCTTTACCCCTACATCAGAGGGCTTGCCATCTTTTATCTCTGCTCTAAGCTTACTCAAGTACTCATCCCGTTCTTGCAATTCTTTGATCTTCCTCCTCAACACTGGTCTCACTCTGAAATTTGCCAAAATACAGTCAGGCTCAACTTGCCTCAATGTCACATCAAGTCTGGCTAATTCCTTCAGCAAGGGAAGGTACACTGTCTCCACATGTGCCATAGTGGACTTCCTACTCAATGCATCAACTACAACATTAGCTTTCCCCGAAAGGTAGTTTATCACCAAATCATAATCTTTTAATAACTCCAACCATCGCCTCTGCCTCAAATTCAGCTCTTTCTGAGTCAACAAGTACTTAAGGCTCTTATGGTCCGTAAATACTCTAGTAGTAACTCCATATAAGTAGTGTCTCCAAATCTTCAATGCGAAAATAATAGCAGCTAACTCCAAATCATGAATAGGGTAGTTAATCTCATAAGGCTTCAATTGCCTAGAAGCATAGGCAATCACTTTCTCTCCTTGCATCAATACACATCCTAAACCCTTCCTGGAAGCGTCACTGTACACAATGTATCCATCATCACCATAGGGTAATGTCAAAATCGGTGCAGTAGTAAGCCTATTCTTCAATTCCTCAAAACTACTCTGGCACTCCTCAGTCCACTCAAACTTCTGATTCTTTCTCGTCAATTTGGAAAGTGGAGCAGCTATCATAGAAAAGCCCTCCATGAACCTCCTGTAATATCCAGCTAATCCCAAGAAACTTCTCACTTCAACCACATTCTTAGGTGCTTCCCATTTAATCACAGCTTCTATCTTTTGTGGATTCACGTGCACTCCACGCTCTGAAATCACATGCCCGAGAAATACTACTTCCCTTAACCAAAATTCGCACTTATCGAATTTGGCATACAACTCGTTCTTTCTCAAGGTCTCCAAAGCAACCCTCAAGTGATCCTCATGCTCCTCATCACTCTTAGAATAGACCAATATATCATCAATAAAGACAATGACAAATCGGTCTAGGAAAGACTTGAAGACTCTATTCATCAAATCCATAAAGACTGCTGGAGCATTTGTTAACCCGAAAGGTATAACCAAAAACTCAAAGTGGCCATACCTCGTCCTAAAAGCAGTCTTTAACACATCGGTCTCCTTAATCCTTAACTGATGATAACCCGATCTCAAATCTATTTTGGAAAAGACTCTCGCCCCTTGCAACTGATCAAACAAATCATCTATGCGCGGGAGCGGATATCTGTTCTTAACGGTGGCACGATTCAACTTCCTATAATCCACACATCCGCAATGACCTATCCTTCTTCTTCACAAATAGCACCGGAGCTCCCCAAGGTGAAGAGCTCGGCCTAATATAACCCTTCTCTAAAAGATCTTCCAATTGCTCCTTAAGCTCTCTCAATTCCGCCGAGGCCATCCGGTAAGGCGGAATTGAAATCGGCGCAGTACCTGGAAGAAGCTCAACGGGAAATTCAATTTTCCTAGGAGGAGGTAGTCCTAGAAATTCCTCAGGAAAGACGTCCGGAAATTCCCTGACTACAGGAATGTCCGCCAACCTCCCTCTATCTGCCTCCGTGTCTAACACATAGGCCAAATATGTAACATCCCGTTACCGATGTGAAGGGCATATCGGTATTTGGGTGGATTGAGCAGTGAGTGCATTCATAATTGAATTGCACGTATAGTGACCTCGCGTCAGTGATAAATGAGATTAATTGCACATGCATACATGGTGACATGCATTCATGATTATTCGACATTTAATTGTGATTGTGAATTGTGAGAAGCTGTGTGAGATATGAGTTATTAAGAACTAAGTGATAAGTGGAATTGAGTAGTCAAATTGGTTAGATTGCGAAGTGATTGAGAATTTAAAGAGTATTGAGTTGTATAGTTGAATTTGAGTGAGATTGGAAGTTTAGAAGTGGAAATGTTAAATTGAGTCTGAATCGAGTGTTTTATATTTTGAGAAATTATGAGAATTTTTCTGGAATTTTAGAGATTTGAGTTGGACGGAAAATTGACCTAGAGGCGATAATTGTGAATTCGGTTCGAAAGTGAGTGAGATATAGCATGAAAATTTAAAGTTATGAGTTTAAGAAATTTTGGTGATGAGCGGTGAAATTAGAATTGGAATTAAGAGATTTGAGGTGATAGATTTTGAATCTCGATTGAAATCATACGAATATATATATATATATATAAGAGATTTGGGAGTTAGGGTTTTAACATTTTCCTTTACCTTCCTCCTTCTCCGTCGGCGATTGCGAGCTTCTCCCTTGGAGATTTCGTTGGTTTCCCTTCTTTGTGAGTGAAAGAGTTGTTAGAGATCGGGGAAATATTGAGGTTGGCTAGCGTTGAGGTTCATCGTGCTTGGGAAAGGAAGGAGAAGAAGCTAGAGATTTGTGGTGATTTTTAGGGTTTTCGTCGATCATTTGACTTGGTAAGTGTTACTGTGTTTAATATTGTATTTATGGTTATTGTTAGCATTTATGGCATGATTGAGTAGTTGAATGAGTGATTGGGTTGAGAGAGACAGCATTAATGGCGGAAATGCGATTTGGGGGAGACGAACCAGTCGCACGTCGCGACGAATTAGATTAAAATGTTTAATTGACGTCGCGACGAGCGAAAGGCTCTAGATGCCGCGACTTGTGGTTAATAGACGTCGCGGCGAGCTGGCGAAAGTCCACGCCGCGACGAGGGCTAGGTGACGTCGCGGCGAAGGCGTGAAATGGACTTCACGTCGCGGCGAATGGTTTGCACGCCGCGGCGAGCGTCCTCTGTGCGCCGCGACGAACGTGTGAGGTTGCGGCGAAGAAAGGAATTTGAGATGAAAGTGATTTGGGTTTTATGACATATCTTTTAGTGTAGACCTCCAATTGAGATGATTTTTGATTCGTTGTGAACTAGAGAAAGAGGTCTACAAGTGTGGTATTAATTGAGAGTTGAATTATTCTAGAGGGATCATGAATTATCGAAAGTGAATCAAATCTAGTATCAATTGTGACCTAAGTGTTATAATGTGACAATTAGAGTTTGAATTGAGGACTTCATGATTGAGATAGGCCTAATGAATAGTGAATTGCGGTTGTGAAGTAAGAGATAGCGGGATTGGATTAGAGAGCTGGAAATCATGATCATGCATCATATCATTGCGAATTGAGACATGTGCATTAGTGAATTTGATTAAATGAGCAATTAGTGATGAAATTTACTTGAATTGATATAGGCGCCGTTGGATCGTCGGACCACGGACATTCTTTGGGACTTCAGCGAGAGCTTCGGAAGTTACAAGTGAGTAACCTAGTTGGTTCCTCGGCTTTTATGTGATTAAATGTCTTTGTGAATGTGTATGAATTAAGTGTAAAGTGAGTGATATAAATGTAAAGTGATTGAGCTAAATGCGATAGATGATAGTGATTGTGTGAATGTGAATAAGTGTTCTGAGTATGCTAAGTGTAGTGGAATGAGATACATGTGAAATGTGTTATAAATGTGAAGTGAATGTGTTGAGAATGCTAATAAAAGTGCTGTGAATGTGCCATTTAGTTGCCAGTGTGAGTGTTACGATTGCGAGATAAATGTGCCGAGGTTGTGATTAAATGTGAAATGTGTTGTGAATGTGAATACTTGAGATAAGTGAATGAAGTGATATCTACTAGAAATGTGAGCATTTTGAATGCGAATTAGTGTAAAGAATTATGAGTAAGTGTTTTGTTGTGATAAGCGAGTGAAGTGATATATATATATATAGAGATGCGATAAGGATGTGTAAGTGCATGCTAAGCATGAACATAAGTGGTAATTAATCAGTTATGGTCGAGCTTAGTGATCGAGCTTTAAGCTCGATATCGTGAATGGGCCTAAGGCCAAAATGGCGATAGTGCATACCCGGAGGGCTCTCCTACTTGCCTAAAATGCGATTATTATGAAAGGAATAGTGCATACCGGAGGGCTCTCTATCCCATATGTGAGTGGGCAGTAGTGCATACCGGAGGGCTCTCCTATTTGCCGAAAAGTGATTAGTGTGAAAAGTGCCCGTATCGGGACGGTGATAATGCTCCATCAACAAATGACATAAAATGAGAATTTGCATACATATGCATCCTGATGTAGTGAAATTGAGAATGTGTATGAGTGATACATCGTGACTAGTGTGAAAGGCGTCGCCTTATATGTGTAAGAGCGGCAATGCATGAGATGAAGTGAAATGTGATGACTTCTCGATGATGTGTTTACTTTGTGATTATAGTGAAATGTGAAGTTGTTGATAGTGTTCAAATTGTAAATTGTGAGTATGTGATATATTGAATATATATGCATGAGTTGGGTGAACCATCGACGATGGTTTCTCATTGAGTTATAAACTCACCCAACATTGCAATTATTTTCGAGGATCGAAGAGTACCCGTTGGACAAACGGGAGTATGATTACTGTGAGCGAGTCGAGTTCGATGTGGGATCGGTTCACGTCGCATTAGTGTAGTGATGTCTTATATGTATTGAATTTCGCAAGTTATTGATTGGTGATTTTGTTGATGGGCCTAATTGTTTTAGTGTGTGAGTAATTTTGTAAAAAGACAAATGATTTCAAAGTTTTAAATTGTAGCGATTGCTCTAGTACACTACCCTCGCGGGGCACGGGCTCGGATATCACCATCGATATCGGGTTCGGGTCTGGCGAGAGTGGGGTGCTACATTTGTGGTATCAGAGCCCAGAAGTACAATCTTACATGGGCGTTCTGAGAAAAATGTGTCAAATGCATGCATCTAAGTCATGTCTCAGCAGACAGTGACAACTGATCCCCAGTCTAGTATATGAGTCACATGCATTAGCATGTATCGGTCGTTGAGCGGTTCGCAATAGTGAGGAAAATGATAATGTGTGAGAATGTGATAAGAAAGCTATGTACATTACGAAATCACGAGCGTGCATAGTTTGATCGAATAAGAGGCGATTAAGTGTATCGATAATGATGGATACATTAAGGATCATGCGACACCGTGTTATATCGGGCATATCCTCAAATGTAGGATATGAAGTTATAGTTATGGATTAATAGAGATATGATAGACATGGTAAGAGGTCAAGCGTATAAAGTGGATGAAAATAAAGTGTTCTATGATATAGAAAAGTTACAATTGAGATTGATTACCGTGGCGAGAGTTATGAATAATGATTTATGGTGAGAATCAATTGTCTTAGTGAGAAATCAAGAATGATTGTGTATAGCTATGAAAATGATTGAGTGTGATAAGTTCGTGGGTATGAGACAATTATAAAAGATTAAATTGTAAAATACTGATAATGGTAGATGAAAAGTGATTAAGGTTCAAATTGATTTGCCTAAGTGAATACATACCGATTATGGGAACCCGTGGTAGCGAAAATAGTAAGCGTAATTGTCTTATTTGTGGAAAAGGCATGGGAAGCAACTAATGAGTTAGTGGAAAATTGCCAGTCTGATTCTTATAGAATTAAAGTGTTTATGTTGATCAATTGGGAATGAATAGAGATTGTATTCGATCTTCTTGCACGAGGACGGGTGAAAAAAGAAAAGTTGTTGAGCTCAGATTTTATTGTCACTGTAAGCGTACATTTGATAGTGGAATCACCCTTATGGGTGAAAGGATTGAGCGTAAGTGAATATGATATAGGAGGAAAATAGGTGGCCTATTAAATAAGTTCCGATTATAATTCCTGTGGCCCCAAGTTCGAGATGAGTTAGAGTAACACATGAGAATGTTAGTAGCGATCAATTCAAAAAGAAGTGAGACTATTAATGATCGAGAACCGGTACCAAAAGAGAAAGGTTATCGAGAATTAAGTGGGATTTCAGTGTTCTTAGTAGTATGGGCTACTAATGAGTCAATCGATGTGAGTGCCTATTCGGATATGATGTGGTGATTATAGAAGGCATACAAGATATTAGTGTGAATGAAATTGTTTAAATGCCTTCTGAGCCTCATTACAAGGAATGCTCTAATCTTGTAATGCATGATATGAATTACTTTTATTGGGAAAATTTATGCGTAATCAAAATTGACCCTCTCGAGGATTAAGAGTGGTGATAAATAGTGATGAGAAATAGTTGATTGATAAGGTTTTGTGAGCAGTGTTAATGATTGATAAGGTTTTGTTCATCCGTAATCGATTTAAGAGTGATCTTTGATGAGATAAAATTTTGAAATGAATAAAAGGAGTCCTAATCCTAGCGGAGACTCAAGTGTAAGAGATAAAATATGTTACTGAAAAAAAAAGAAGTGTACATTATGTTGATGAGATGACTCTGATTGTGTAAGAGAATTGTTGAATGTTGAGGAAATGTTAATTGTGAATATGAGAAGAATATAAATTTGTGTATGTTTTGTGCAAGTGTAATTTGAAAGTACAAAAGAGATATGATGAATGTGTTAACAACCAGTGTGTAATGATGGCAATAAATTGGGTTATGTGGAGAACTAAGGTATAGGAAGTTGTGTCAAAATATGTTGCGATGAAACTGAGAAAGTAATGAGAAAAACTGTTCCTCATCGGAGATAATCGATTTTATAGAGTTATACGAATTAATTATGGGTATCAGGAAATTGGTGTACTACTGAAGAGTAAAGTGTCCCAATCGTATTTAAATTGGAAAGCCACTACGAGCACCGTTGATCGATTAAATGTGTTTGAAAAGTGAAGATGATAAATTGGCATCGTTTAGGAAATTGGTAATCATGTAAGTTTCATAAGAGTGAATCTTAATCTGATCGAATGAATAGTGAATGATTTAGTTTTCGAGTATGGCATTGGGAGATTCAATGGTGATAGAGATAGTGATAAATTGCGAAATTTTCCAGGAAAGTATGTATACGAGATTTGGGGTTATTGAGAATTAATCAAAAATTTGGATTCGAAGCAAACAAAGTGTTAAAGATTTTCAAGTTTTAGCTGTGACAAAATGTTTGAAAAAAAAAGGTGTGTGAATGGTATAACGGGTAATGGTAAAAGAGAAAATTGGAGATTTTGCAATAATTAATGAAATGTCCCCGAATAGGGTTATGAGGCAAATCGTTGATATAGTGCAAAGTGATTCTATGTATTTGGGGGTAAGTATAACTTCGTGAGCTATACTATGATTAATTATTTGAAATTGTTGTACTGAGTGTTGCTATGAGAACATGGAGATTTTAAATTGTACAGAAAAGTTTATGAATATGCAAATCAATAATGATCGAGATATTTTGGGAATCTGAATGATTGGAAAAAAAGAAATTAATCGATTGCGTAGTCATAAAGTTAAGACAGTGATGCAATAAAATGGATCGAACAGAAATTCAATAGAGTATAAGTTTGTTATTGGTGAGTGTTGATTGTCAAACTGGAAAAAGGGCAAAAAGAAAATAGTATGAATTATCGAAATTCCAAATCAATTGTGTAGTGTAGATAAAGTATTGGCAAAGACCTATAGGGTGTTGAAATTTGTGAACCTTGAGAGGAATTGAAACCGACTCTATTATTGAGGATAGTGATGTGTAAAGTGTAATTAATAAATATGTGTAGAGCAGAAAAAAGGGACTGTTAGAGAAATTGCAAAGAGCGATCGAGCCTAATATTGTCGTAGAGTGTATCGAAGAGAAATTGATGGTCCGTAATGAAAAGTCGTATGATTATATGAGAGTGACCAGCATACGGTATTGGAGATAAATGAAACCGATGTGTTTGGAATCTATAGGGTCATGGGATCGATGTAGTCTAGAGTGAATTGCGAGTACAGTGAATGTTTTATGAGTGTAGTGTATTATGTTAATGAGTAATTGAATTCGAAATAGAATTGAGAAACCCTAGAAAAAAAATGAAATGATTTGAGTGAATTGAGGCCATTGGAATCTTATGAGATTAGTGTTTTAACACTAAAGTGATATAATCTGTTAATCAATAAATGAAATGTTTCAAGGTGTATCACATCGGCCTGATACACTTAGATAAGATAGAGGAAAGAGGGAAAACTGGATTCGTTATAAAGTGGCCTCTATGTGACTGTGATATGAATAGAACCAAGGATTAGAAATTGAGTTTCAAAATCTAAAAGATGATTCGGGCTTATTAAGCGTTATATGAGCTGTGATACGTATTATTGATAGCAAAAGTGAAGCATTGTGAGTAATTATGAGGAATCAGTTAGGATAAGTGTAAAGATAGAGGACAGATAAAGAGTGATCGATTGTATTGACTCAAGATATCGATCGAAATTGATTATATAGTGAAATAACCGAGAGACCATATATAGTAATCGAGTAACTCCCCGCCTTCCGATCAATCAGATATGAAATTTCGAGGACGAAATTTTATTTAGGAGGGGAGAATTGTAACATCCCGTTACCGATGTGAAGGGCATATCGGTATTTGGGTGGATTGAGCAGTGAGTGCATTCATAATTGAATTGCACGTATAGTGACCTCGTGTCAGTGATAAATGAGATTAATTGCACATGCATACATGGTGAAATGCATTCATGATTATTCCAGCATTTAATTGTGATTGTGAATTGTGAGAAACTGTGTGAGATATGAGTTATTAAGAACTAAGTGATAAGTGGAATTGAGTAGTCAAATTGGTTAGATTGCGAAGTGATTGAGAATTTAAAGAGTATTGAGTTGTATAGTTGAATTCGAGTGAGATTGGAAGTTTAGAGAAGTGGAAATGTTAAATTGAGTATAGAATCGAGTGTTTTATATTTTTGAGAAATTATGAGAATTTTTCTGGAATTTTTAGAGATTTGAGTTGGATGAAAAATTGACCTAGAGGCGATAATTGTGAATTCGGTTCGAAAGTGAGTGAGATATAGCATGAAAATTTAAAGTTATGAGTTTAAGAAATTTTGGTGATGAGCGGTGAAATTAGAGATTGAATTAAGAGATTTGAGGACCGATAGATTTTGAATCTCGGTTGAAATCACCCGAATATATATATATATAAGAGATTTGGGAGTTAGGGTTTTAACATTTTTCCTTTACCTTCCTCTTTCTCCATCGGCGATTGCAAGCTTCTCCCTTGGAGATTTCGTTGGTTTCCCTTCTTTGTGAGTGAAAGAGTTGTTAGAGATCGGGGAAATATTGAGGTTGGCTAGCGTTGAGGTTCATCGTGCTTGGGAAAGGAAGGAGAAGAAGCTAGAGATTTGCGGTGATTTTTAGGGTTTCCGTCGATCATTTGACTTGGTAAGTGTTACTGTGTTTAATGCTGTATTTATGGTTATTGTTAGCATTTATGGCATGATTGAGTAGTTGAATGAGTGATTGGGTTGAGAGAGACGGCATTAATGGCGGAAATGCGATTTGGGGAGACGAACGATCGCGCGTCGCGATTTAATTAGATTAAAATGTTTAATTGACGTCATGACGGCGGAAGGCTCTAGATGCCGCGACGTGTGGTTAATAGGCGTCGCGCGGCTCGGCGAAGTTCACGCCATGACGAGGCTAGGTGACGTCATGGCGAAGGCGTGAAATGGACTTCACGCGCGGCGAATGGTTTGCATGCCATGACGAAGCGTCCTCTGCGCGCTGACGAGCGTGTGAGGTTCATGCGAAGAAAGGAATTTGAGATGAAAGTGATTTGGGTTTTATGACATATCTTTTAGTGTAGACCTCCAATTGAGATGATTTTGATTCGTTGTGAACTAGAAAGAGATCTACAAGTGTGGTATTAATTGAGAGTTGAATTATTCTAGAGGGATCGTGAATTATCGAAAGTGAATCAAATCTAGTATCAATTGTGACCTAAGTGTTATAATGTGACAATTAGAGTTTGAATTGAGGACTTCATGATTGAGATAGGCCTAGTGAATAGTAAATTGTGGTTGTGAAGTAAGAGATAGCGGGATTGGATTAGAGAGCTGGAAATCATGATCATGCATCATATCATTGCGAATTGAGACATGTGCATTAGTGAATTTGATTAAATGAGCAATTAGTGATGAGAATTTACTTGAATTGATATAGAGGCGTTGTTGGATCGTCAGACCACGGACATTACTGGGACTTCCAGGCAGTAGCTCGGAAGTTACAGGTGAGTAACCTAGTTGGTTCCTCAGCTTTTATGTGATTAAATGTGCTATGAATGTGTATGAATTAAGTGTAAAGTGAGTGATATAAATGTAAAGTGATTGAGCTAAATGCGATAGATGATAGTGATTGTGTGAATGTGAATAAGCGTTCTGAGTATGCTAAGTGTAGTGGAATGAGATACATGTGAAATGTGTTATAAATGTGAAGTGAATGTGCTGAGAATGCTAATAAAAGTGCTGTGAATGTGCCATTTAGTTGCCAGTGTGAGTGTTACGATTGCGAGATAAATGTGCCGAGGTTGTGATTAAATGTGAAATGTGTTGTGAATGTGAATACTTGAGATAAGTGAATGAAGTGATATCTACTAGAAATGTGAGCATTTTGAATGCGAATTAGTGTAAAGAATTATGAGTAAGTGTTTTGACTGTGATAAGCGAGTGAAGTGATATATATATATAGAGATGCGATAGTGACTGTGTAAGTGCATGCTAAGCATGAACATAAGTGGTAATTAATCAGTTGTGACTGGAGCTTAGTGATCAGAGCTTTAAGCTCGATATCAGCGAATGGGCCTAAGGCCAAAATGGCAGTAGTGCATACCCAGAGGGCTCTCCTACTTGCCTAAAATGCGATTATTGTGAAAGGGAATAGTGCATACCCATAGGGCTCTCCTATCCCATATATGAGTGGGCAGTAGTGCATACCCAGAGGGCTCTCCTACTTGCTAGAAAAGTGATTAGTGTGAAAAGTGCCCGTGTCGGGACGGTGATAATGCTCGATCACAACAAATGACATAAAATGAGAATTTGCATACATATGCATCATGATCGTAGTGAAATTGAGAATGTGTATGAGTGATACATCGTGACTAGTGTGAAAGCGTCGCCTTATATGTGTAAGAGCGGCAATGCATGAGATGAAGTGAAATGTGATGACTTCTCAGTGATGTGTTTACTTTGTGATTATAGTGAAATGTGAAGTTGTTGATAGTGTTCAAATTGTAAATTGTGAGTATGTGATATATTGAATATATATGCATGAGTTGGGTGAACCATCGACGATGGTTTCTCATTGAGTTCGCAAACTCACCCAACATTGCAATTATTTTTCAGGATCAAGAGTACCCGTTGGACAAATGGGAGTATGATTACATGACGAGTCGAGTCGAGTTCGATGTCGGGATCGGTTCACGTCTGCATTAGTGTAGTGATGTCTTATATGTATTGAATTTTTGCAAGTTATTCAGATTGGTGATTTTGTTCAGTGGGCCTAATTGTTTTAGTGTGTGAGTAATTTTGTAAAAATACAAATGATTTCAAAGTTTTAAATTGTAGTGATTGCTCTAGTACACCACCCTCGCGGGACACGGGCTCGGATATCACCATCGATATCGGGTTCGGGTCTGGCGGGAGTGGGGTGCTACAAAATACGCTTCACACCCCTTACTCATTAATCTCTCTGCTGACATAGCTGAAACAATCCGAGGTGGACTGGCTCTTCTATCTCCCACAAATACCACTTTTCTGCCATTCTCTAACTCAAATTCCACTGTCTTTTGCTTGCAGTCTAAGTTGGCATGATACTTCTCTAAAGTATCCATACCTAGGATCACATCCAATCCTCCCATCTTCAAAGGCATCAAATCCACCACAAACTCCCCTCCACTAATCTCTATCTCACAGTCTCTATGCACTTGACTGATAACAATAAACTGGCCGATCGGAGTACTCACCATCAGCGGAGTATCCAAAGGGCTCAAGACACTACCACATACAGTTCTACTCGACGACACAAAAGAGTGGGTAGAACCCGGATCAATCAAAGCAAGCACACAATCATCAAACAATTTAATCATACCCGTTACCACTTACAGGTATCTCTCCGCCTCTCGAGTCATTGCAAACACTCTGGTGGTGCTTGCCCCCTGGATCTGTCTGGAGGGTAAACTCTCTTAGGTACACCAGAGCTACCCACTTGATCCACGACTTTACGTCCCCCTGTCTCTGTCCTCCTTGAAGCTTGCATCTATGACCCCTCTCTTACGTCAGGCTTAGGACAAAATTTGCTATGTGTCCTTCATCCACTAATTGAAACATGCTCGGATACCTCAAGCATTCTCCTCATGATGAAATCCAAGGTGCTCATACTTGGGAAGAGGTGGCCTCTCCTATCACCCCTTCTATGCCGCCCATCGTCAAGCTTGGTGAGAAACAGAGGAGTCCTCATAGATCTAGGCGGCTTCCACCATCGCTCCTCTCCTCAAACCGCTGCAGAAAAGGCTCGCACTTCTCTCGGGCATGAAGTACCACCTCCCTCTGAATCGCTCTCTCCCTTCCTCTTTGCTAATCGCTCTTAATGTTCTCGATGTTCTCAACCCTCAGAGCCGCTTCAACCAGCTGTTGAAAGTCGCCAAAGTTCTGCACTACCACCTTCTCTCTGATAGCTAAGTGTAGTCCTGACTCAAACCTGCGGCACTTGGCAGCCTCATCAACATCACTCATGAGATACCTCGACAACTGAGTAAACCGACGCTCATACTCAGCAACAGTCATCTCCCTCTGGGTGAGACTCAAAAACTTCCTCTGCTTCTGCTAAATGTACACCTCAGACAGATACTTCTTCCTGTACACAGTCAGGAAGTCTCCCCATGTCAACCCTACTGGTCTCGTCTGACTCCCTGGCACAGTCTCCCACCAATGCAAGGCATCACCCTGAAGCAGACTGGCAGCATAAACCACTCTCTCATCATCCTCGCACTCCATCTGATCCAAGACCCTCTCGGTCTTCCTCAACCATGTTTCAGCTTCTTCAGGGTCTGCGGTCCCGTGGAAATCCACCGCTCCATACTTCCTCAACTTGTCAAACTGTCTCCCCCTCTTAGCTGGGGCCAAACCAGAAGCCTGGGGCATTTGACCCATAGCCTGAACAAAGGCTTGGGTAAATGCCTGAAAGAGTCTCAGTGCAAAAGGTGCACTTGCTCAGGCTGACTAGGCGACGACTGAGTCTGAGATCAGAGGGGCTCACTACTCTGCCCTAGAGAAGCCTCAGCTGGGGCTACTCCCGGGGCTACGGACTCATCCGTGCTCTCCTCTCTCAATGGAGAGTCAGGTGCAATAGAACCTTGCATAACTCCTCGTGTCCTTCTACGAGGTGGCATCTTACTCCTTCAATGAAAACATTTACTGATTAGCTACATTTCTTTTTTATCTTAGTTCCTATATGTATGCATGAGATGCATGTCATTTAATACAACAATCAATTCATAATGCGACATTTAATCACATAGCAAAACCATTCCTTACTATGCATTCTAAGCCTAGGAGTAAACCTAAGCTCTGATACCAAACAATGTTGGACACCGTCTCCGAGGCCCAACATTCGGACCCCACAAGTACACATAAGCATAGAAGACCCATAACTCACCACAATAGGGGAAACTTTTAATAGAAAAGTTGGATAGGCTTTTTAAGAAAATATGTTCCTTATGCTCTCACGATTCTAACGCCACTGAAAACTCTCAATTCGGATCAGAAATGAAAAAGTTATAACCAAAATAGTCAAAACTGAACACTTTACTGACTTCGCGTCAAAATTGGAAAACCTTAGAGGCTAGCTTGCTGTTCAGTTTCTTCATAAAACTTGTAGGTTTAGTTCTCTAGTTTAATTTAAAACAAGAATCGTCTCGATCGGAGCTCTATAGCTCAAGATATTCTAAAATTAGTGAAGTATATTCAGACTTTGACAACCGATCGCCACACTTTGTTTCAAACCATCTTTTTCAAATTAAAAGCAATACTGACCAATCAGGTATAAAAAGATAGAAAATTTTCTTATGAATCCAACGCTTCAAAAATCGGCTAAATCGGAGGTTTGTACAAAAAGTTATGGCCAAAAGAAGGAAGAGAGGTCAAAAACACAAAAGCAGACGATAACGTCGGTATGAGCAGAAAATAAATGCCTCGTGATGACGTCCAAGAGATGCAAAATTCATCTGTGATGACGTCAGCACAAACGCAAAAATTCGTCTGTGATGACGTCAGCACAGACGAAGATGACGTCATCACAGACGAAAAAAATGAAGCCTAAC
Organism: Erythroxylum novogranatense; assembly: GCA_029891385.1. Lineage (NCBI taxonomy): Eukaryota > Viridiplantae > Streptophyta > Magnoliopsida > Malpighiales > Erythroxylaceae > Erythroxylum > Erythroxylum novogranatense. Next base: position 26,022,171 of record CM057224.1, on the reverse strand, counting down.
TTCGTCTGAGCCCTTTCTCCAGAACATCCCCACTTTGAAGATGCATAACTTTTCACTCAGATGTCTAAAATTTACAAATGTTATACCTTTGGAAAGATAAAAGAAATATATACAACTTTCCAGAAGGAAATTTTGGCAAAATCTATCTTTAACAATCCCAAAATTGCCCCTAAAGTCAGAGGATCAGACTTTCATTCCGGCACCAACACTGCACCCAAATCTTAACTTCATGACAATATTCGAGACTCTTAGACATAGAATTGAAATTCGATGTCTTCTTACAAAATGTAGCCATATATCTCTAGTTTAATCCAAAACAAGAATCGTCTCGTTTGGATTACTAGAGAAGACGTTATGGCTAAATACTGAAGCATATTCAGTGAACATTTTCCAGGTCACTACCAATCTTATCTCTAAATCTTTCCTTATCACCACTCATAAACCTTTGCAACTTCCAGCAAGCTATCCCAAGACAAAACCCAACAACGACTTAATGATCAAAAGACTCATACATGTACCCTTTTTAAAGGCAAGCACAAATCACAGATAACAAATTCATATGAAGAAGAGAGTACTAGAGCTCTCATCTCTTTATCAATCATTCAAGAGCTCAATTATAGCTTTAGTTACATATCAGCATATTCATCATATCCATCATGAATCAAGTACCAAAATACAACATATGAGATGCTCAATGCTTAATATGCTTATAAAGCCATTCCGAAAGCTAGTTACTAACTTAATACAAAAGTGTCTAAAGTTTCTTGGAGTTATGCCCGATGCCTTGCAAAGTTCCGCGCTCAACTAGAATTTGCACCTGAGGAGGGAGAATGGGGTGAGCAAACACGGCTCAGTGGCTAACACCTCTATAGCCATCGAGTAATGAGCCACACAACACATAAAGAATTCAAAACATTTTCAGTCTATCATATAAATCACAAATGACTCAACTTCATCACATAAATCATCAATTAGCCAAAATCATCACATAAAGCATCACATTAGATCTTTTATCAAGTAAAACAAGTAATATGCATCATTTACTTAAAAATGATGATATGCACACAATTGGCTCGAGAGTTCCATAAACACAACGAATAAACCGAAGTTTATCGTAAACATAACGAGTCCATTTTCAGATCTCGTGGGCCACAAGCGGGCTACCGGGAGAAGGCTAGGGGGGTCAACGTGCACGTGACTATCAAAATAGGTTCTCTCTTGCCCAATCACAACTCATTTATCCTCACATATTCAAGCACAAGAATAGCATTTCGTGCTTCTTTTATACTTTCGAATCATCATAGTTTCACACTTTACATTCAAATCAAAGGAAATACCCTTTCAATATGCACATAATTATCAAAGATAGCACACATAGGACATTTGCCCATTACGCAACAACTATAAAAATGTTACCCACCTATCGTCGGTATTCGAATTCAAGATTGCCCTTCCTCCTTGTCGTGAGTGGAGTTCTCTTGATTTCCTTCAATCAAAACATACTCCATTCACTGTTTATATTCTAAAGGAAAGCATAACATTCATAAAAATCAAGCAAAATAAAAGTATACTTTAAACGTAACCTACCCATAAGATATTTAAGCTAGAGTCACCATAACCTTAGCTTAAAAGTCCATAAAATCCATAGATCTCACATTTCTCTCTATCTTTCTTCAACCCTACGCAAACCCTAACTTCCATTTCATCCCATTTTTCGAATCTAACATAAACAAAGATGGAACTAACCTCTAATAAATCAATTCTCTTCCTTTTTTCCTCTCCTTTCTTCCTCCCTTCAAGCCTCCTATGGGTCTCCTTCCTCTCTTGGTCGAAACCCTCTTGCTTCCTTGCTCACGATTTGCTCTCTTCTCTTTTCTTTTGGTGATTTACGACACTTTGCTCCTCTCCTTCTCTTCTCTTCATTCCTTTATATTTCCACTTAAAACCTACCTTAAAACTACATAGTTTTGATCTCTCCTCTAACTTTCAAAGCTTTTGGGCTCTCCTCCTCCTCACAAGCCCACTCTACCCTAATCCACTTATCTTCTAAAGCCCATACTTTCCAATGTTAGGTCCAAGCCTTCATTTTAATTCCCAACTTCTAATTTCCAAGCCCAACATAAAAATATCTATATAAACACATAATTAAAGCAATCAAGGAAAAATAAAAATAATTAACGAATAAATCTATAAATAAATAAATAAATAAATAAAAATAAAAAATTTTCGGGGCCCAACAAACTTTGCCCTAAAATACGATGCAATTTACACTTATCAACATCTCCACACTTAAACGTTTGCTTGTCCTCAAGAAAACAAAACAACAAATGACATAAAAACACAAAACACACAATGCAGTAATGAGATAATGACTTCAACTTCATGAAACAAATTTAACTCTAAATACAATTATTCAAGTTGTTTTAACTTATTAACAAGCAAAATCTGCATTTAAGCACCTTAGACTAAATATTCAAACTAATCAAAATTTTAATGTTGAGTCTATTAAGCCCTATCACTTGTACCAACACATTGATAATCATTCAGTCAAAACAAACGTGTAGCTATTCCTCAGTAGGTTTTCATGAAAAATCAAGCTACAAACCAGTTTGGTAGGTTTTTATTTGTAAACATTCTTTTTGTTGGTTTTTTGTTTTAAGGACATGAACTTAGTCTTTTAATACGGAGGCAAAGATTTGTGATAAATGTCGATCTAGTTACTCAATTAAGTTATGTTGTTATTAAGCTGCTTGGTTAGAATGTTATTATAGCCTTTTTTACGTGAAGGCACACATTTGTGATGCGTGTTGATCTAGTTACCCAATTCCATCATATTCTCAACTACCTATTAGCTCTATTCATAACTTGATGGCCAGCAGAATAGTTATTTTAGTTAAAATTTATACAACTTTTCTTTTTTCACACAAAATTTTGTCTACCTTGTTGCTTTAACCAATCATTATCATAAAAATATACTAATAATGTCACTTATTTGATTGACCTAAAATTATAAATGAGTCTGGCAAATTCCTAGGATGAATGTACTAACTTCGTATCTTAATTAACTAGCATATTTAGCCCTAAGTAACTTAGGTCACTAATTTCACAAGCTAATAAATCTTTGTAACCTAAAAGTCTATGTTTAAGGTTAAATCTCTCCCGTTAAGTCCTAGCTATTGATGCATTCACACAATTCACATCATACAACCTAAACAAACTATCATACAATATATAAACTTCAGACTTAAGGTAAAAACACACCTCTCCCTACACTTGAATAACACATTGTCCTCAATGTGAGAAGGATACATACAAACACAAAAGGGGGATTGAAACAATATATAAAAGACAAAAGAACAAAATACTAACAAAAATGAAAAGAAAAGGGTTATAACATGAAACCATCATAGTGACTGAGGTGATGATGTGTTAGAGGCAGAGACCAAATGCGCTTGATGTTGAGCTGGCTTCCCTATCTTATAATTGATTAAGAGAGAGTAAGAGAACTAGTTGGGCAATGTATTCCAAATAATCGTTATTTATTTATGGAAATGAAATAACTTTAATTGCATAACAATTTAAATCTACCCTAAACATGCTAATTTATAGTCATTAGCTTCACCTTACATCCTTAGAAACTCAACCAGGATCAATTATGAGCGGCTTGCTTCCACCCTTTTTTTTTTAACATCGATTTTGTAGCCTATAAGTAAGCTACAAATTGAACAATAATCAAAAGTACAATATTGATAACATTATAAAAACCAATTAAGCTCAATAATTTCCTTTTAGCGAGTGAGCAGCAACAAAAGAGGGAATAACAAAACTCCCTAAATCTTCTATTGACTCCAATAGTTTGTCCTGTAAGAAGGTGAGTTGTTCTCTTTTTCCTTAATCACCTTTGTCTCCTCTTCTTCTTTTGCTTCATGAGTAGGGACTTTTATAGTTTCTTCAAACTTGATATCTATTGTCATCTATTCTTTGTCCTTTTATTCTTTAGAAGATTTGAACACATCAATTATCCTGAATGAGCTACTATCCTTCTGATTCTTTAATACATCATTCATGTTGAATGTCACGTGGCCATCATTAATCGGAAGGATAAGGTTCTTTTCATGAACATCTACCCAAGATTTTTTATGTTTACATATGGTATATCAAGAACTAGTGAATAAAATGGAGGGTTGAGGTTCTTTTCTTCAACCTCTTTCTTCATCTCTTGGTCTTCAATAAGATAGGGTTCAGTTTGGTTTTCCATTGGTCTTTTTGGCTCTCCCCCATTCTTAGGCATGATAGCCTCATATTACTCTCTTTGATGTATTTCCATATTATTTAGAGAGTTTTCCACACTTCTCTTACAAAGTTCACGGGAAAGTTGTCTTATCTCTAGGTTGTGAATAGAAATGATATGATTTTTCGTTACTTGATCAAATTGCTCTTTCAGTCTCTTCTGGTTCTCTTCCAAGTCTATTAGCTTATCCATGATTTTTTTCCATTTTGGAATCCCATGAGCTAGACTCATCTTGTTGAAATTCAAATAGGTTTTGATGTCCCAAGTGAGTCCTTACATTGTTGGACCAATAGAAATTTGGGTGCCACCCTAGAGTGTATATGTTCCAATAAGGATCATTACTTTCCCAACCATACTGTACCTCATTGTAATTCGAAAAAGTTCGTTGCTCCCTATAATATCTATCTTCCATCATTGTTTTTCTCCATTTCTTCTTGGCATCCAGCTCTTCAGATGTCTCATTTCTCATTCTAAGATGTCTTCTTCTGCCTCTATTTTATGCCCCAAACTTCTTTCTTTATTTTTTTAAAAACAAAAGATAGTGAAAAAGCCTTAGACTAAAGAACTAAACTAATAGCCTCTCCGACAACGGCGCCAAAAACATGATTGTGGTTTTTCAATATATATAAGTTCTAATTAATAACCTCGATAGTCTGCAAGCGTACGGGTCATTTGCGTAGTACCGAAGGTGTCGATCCCACAAGGAGGGATAATCTAACCCTAAAATATAAGGCCAAAAAAATCTGCAGTAATTCAAAATATACAAAACTAAGATAAGATTTAATTCAATCACGTAACTCAGTTCCAAGAATCAATTATGGAAATATTAACAAAGTAGCAGTTGCAACACAGACTCAATAATCAACCTAATGGAACTATCACTTGAGAGAAAGGGGAATTTTTACTTATGTTTAATGCTAACTTAATTGATTATGAATCATCGAATTATTGGTTCTAAACAATCCTAGGGTTGATTACTCTCTCTCAAGTTATAACCATTAACCATAAATCGTAAGCCTTAATTAGATTATGGAAAATTGCAATTTCTTAATTAACAATCTATCAAAAACCCTAATTAGATATGAAGTTGTCCAATAAACTACCAAGGACCTATGCGATATCTCTCTTCATACAATTATCGATTTGATTAATTTCTCGTTCTTATTAAATCACATAACTCTCGTTATCCCACTTTAATTATTTTTTATTCAATCCACCCTCTGAGTCTATTAATGAATTATGCAATCATAGAAATCAATCATAATAATTCCAATAAACATAAAACAATCAGATTTTATTAAATCAAAGATAAAAAAACATGAAGGAGAGTATAGAACATCTCAACATTCACAATCTTATCATCAAACTGTATTTCCAATTCTATACAATAATAAAAATAAAAAATATTAGGAAATACAATTCTATACGAAGACGGAAGGCAATAACATCAAAAAAATTCTGATACTGAAAGTACGTCGATGTCGACTTCTTCTCCACTTCTCTCTTCCTTCTTCTCTTTTTCAATCCTTTAACAATTCTCTCTAGGGTTTTTATCCGAAAGTGACTGATGCAAAAGCTCCTTCATCTTCTTTGTCTTATTCTTTAAAACCTTTTGTGTTCTGAGCAACCCTACGAGTTTTTTGGGGTCCAAAAGGTCTGAAAAATCTCTCGTAACTTGAAGTTTTTGAGTGTCTATGCGTCTGCCCTACGATAGCCACAATCGTGGGCTTGTCACAACTGTTGCATATGGACCATATCCTAGGCTTGTGCCACAATCGTGGGCTGCTGTTTCGACCCTTGATGTCTCTAAAACTTCTTCGTTCTTCGATGTTGATCCTAAAACACTAGCAAACACATCAAGGTACCTCAAAAGCATAATATGTAAACCCAAAAGCTTGTACTAACCCATAAAATACTTAATAATTAACAACCTGACACAATTCTAACCTAAACACATATTAAATGATCAAATTAATAGCTAAACCCATATCAAACTATGGTATAAAATACGATGCAATTTACACTTATTAGGTGCTCAACATCTCTGCTAAGTTGCTCTATATGACAATAGGCTCAAGATTGTCCAGCTGTATAGGCTAACATTTCCATTTTTAGAGCATTCATCTTGTCTTATTTTTCTTCTTCTTTTTGAAATGTTTTCTAGTTCTAATGCAAGTTTGTATTTATTAAATATTTACTTCAAACACCTTTCACTTTGTTAGGTCTACAAATAGTGTTTATATTAAGCAACATCTTGCTTGCTTATGACTTACCACGCACTATCTTTTGTTTCTTGAAAGGATAAACCTTATGATGATGCTAATTATTCCCCTAATATAGACTTGCATCCTTAAAAGAACTTTGTGGTTTTAGCACGAGCTTCTCAATAATAGATATTGCCAATCCTTATGGGTAATATAATAAGATGCATAACTAGGAAACAAAAGATATAATTTGATAGTTGCATGCACATTTCACATTTTGATATGTTTGTTTTTGGCACCTCTCCACGATCCTAAGTGTGGTGACAAATGTCAATGGAAATGTGTCAAATGAGAATGCTTTGATGGTCAAACTTTTAGAGCATAACAATTCATGTCTTAAGCTCTATTTCATTGCTTGCTTTTTTTATTGGTTTATTATCATTACTTTGGTTATCTGGATCATTATTAAAAGCCTCTTTATATATTTTTATGGAAGGTTGAAAATTATTTCTTTGGGCAGAAATATTTTTAGTTCTCTTATACCAATATTTTTTTAAGGGATTTTGTTAACATAAGACAACTTCTATATTTTGTAGCAAATCACTGGTTTGTTCTTTAAGCAAAAGCTTAGTAAATTGTACTGTGCCAAGGATTTGGACCACCTTGGAAGTTTTAAAGTTAAAATCAATTGATGACCTTTTCAAAATTATGTTTGGCATGCTTACTTGAATAAAATATGTCTAGTTGGAGATTTATGTTTAAGAACCTCTTCTCATCAATTATAAAGATGTAATATACTACAAAAACAATATATGTAAGAGACATGGTAATTAAATGAAGAGTGCAACTTTGGAACGGGTATAAAATTGGTGCCTTAGTGTAGAGAACATCAAGCATGAAACTAAGTTATATCTCTACCACTTTGACTGCCTTTCTAAAAGACATATCTTTAAGTATGAATTAATTGTGCTCTTGATCCCCTAAACTAAGGATGAGATCAACAAATAGATGCCTAAAGGTCTTAAATAACTTAAAAGCCATAAACATTTCAGTGGTATCAGGAATAGAGTTGTCTCTTACATCAGAAACATGTATCGAAATTTGTACATCAATTACCTCTTCTATTTCACATATAAACGATCAAACTGTCTTAAAGCATATTCCGGTATGCGTTTAGCATAGTTAAGACTTGGTTTTGAACTATTTAGCATAGAGTCTTAAAATTGCTCATTGCTTATAAACCTTAGGGCTCATGTTCTTTCTCTATATTTTGTAAGTCCACCAAGCACATTAGTATGGTAAGAATAGAAAGATGATTTCCATGCAAAGCCAAAAAGAAATGTAAAGGGCTACCCCTATTTGAACTATATGTCCTCTAAAGTGCCTTAAATATAACTTATTATCTTCCATATAATAGGATGTACTGATATCAAGGCATGCCAAATGCAAAAAAAGAATTAATACTCAAATTTTAGCAAGCTCACTATCAGCTTTCAAATTTATGATTTATCCCTAGAATTGTTTATTTCTTCTATGAGGTTATTGGAAAGTACACCAAATTCTGTAGTTATTACGTGGTTATACATTAGATATACACCCTATAGGACAATTCTATGCCAAGTTTTACTTTTGAATTTCCTACGATTCCTGAGAAGAATGAGTATAATCTATAAAATAAGGCCAAGTAAGACCAAAACATGTAGCTCCAATCTTTTCGCATTTTCGTTATCAATGAAGGAAACAATTCCACGATCCTCCTATTCTTTATAAAACTTAAGCTAAAAACAACTAAGAATCACACCCATACTTTAGGAACAAAATAAGAATTTAAGAAAATAATAAAAGAAACAAAGGTTAATCAAGTTCAAGATTAGGATAATATCATAATTTATTTAAACTTTGATAGAGATCATGATTGATGATTAGAAAACACTAGCTAAGCATTTCTATTTAATTAATGGTAGCTATTTTGTTGACATTTTTTGTATCACTACCAAGGCATCCATGTCCAAGCCAAGGTTTAACTTGTGTGGTTAGAGACATTGTTAAAAGAAAACGAGAAAATCATCTTCTTGTGAATTCCCTGTCCTTTTTTAGTATCACTTGTTTAGAAGGTGAAAAAAGTATCTTGAATTAAAAAGTTATACTTGATAGCTTGAGTAACTATTTATTTCTTACTTCTTTTTACAAGCTCTATTAGCATTAATGAGTAGAAGACTTTGGAAGTGAAACATAAATCTTAGGATGTTGAACTTGAATTTTGATAAGTTTCCTTTTAGGGCTAGGGTTTACTAACACAACTAGAAGTGTTTATCATCAATTATACCAAAATTTTCACTTTTTTTCAATTTTTTTGGTAGTGGAGTAGGATGTCATAGATCTTACAAACTAGGCACTTAAGATTAAGGAGTGAATTAAGAAAAAGCTAAATCTGTTATCTACTTCCACCTAAATTCTTTACTTAAAATCAAATAATTAAGGAACCATTTAGTTTCATTTATGTTTTTCTATTATGGTTTCTAGTTTTTGCTTTTATTTTTAGTTTTGTTTTAAATAAAATAAAACATGTTTGATTGTTAATTTTAAAATAGTTATTTTTATTATTGATAATAATTATATACTAAATAAACTTAAAGGTTAATTATTTAATTAATTGAATAAATTTATTTTAAATCTCTTAGATAATATTTATTACTAAATTATCAATAAAAATTTAATTATATTAAAATAAATAATTTATTAATTAGATTATGTGAAAATAGAAATAAAAAATCACTCTTATATTTTTCATAAGTTATGAACCAAAAATTAAAATAAAAATCAAAGAAACAAATTTTTTACTAAATTTAGAAAATTAAAATTATTAATAAAACAAACATGTCCAAAAGTTAGGTAGCAAAAAAATTATTGTTTTTGGATGCATAAGAATGAGCCCTTTAATCATGTCTTAGTGAACATACCAATTATATTACATTGGTTACATTATGCTTACTTGGCTATTAGGTACTTAGACTATTAATGAATTGCATGGAAGTCAAAATTGTCAAACAATAGTCATAAGTATTCAAATTGTAGGTTGCAAAACCTACATGTATTTACATTTTGAAACTTGAGATATGATTATAACCTCGTCCCTTATTAAGAAATAAAGGTTACTATTGTATAGGACTTAAAAGGGTGGAACAATAATTCTTTTACATATTTAATTAATAGTAATATCACTTCAGAAAGAACATCTTAAGCATGGTTGATTTACAAAAAGAAGATGAAAATATTTTTCGTCATCATTACTGAGCCTACTTTATGTATGCATCCTATTACTATAAAAGGAAATAGTGCTACTACTTTGATGAAAAAAAAATTAACGTCCACTAGGCTATGATGACTAATTTTTAAAATTAGAAAGCTAATATTTTAAACAACATCATCAAAAGCTATCAAAACTTGTGACTATAATAATTGAGTTTGACATACTATAAGAATGCCATTACTTTTTAGCAACAAAATAGCAATTTTAGTCACACTCACCAACTTTCCATTATGATGTAAAAGCCAACAAATATGGTGAGTAATGACGATGATTTATGTGAAAAAAAAATATCACTAATTTCTTACCTTCTTAAATGTGTTATCCTATAATTTGTGTCACTGTTTTTGTTAATATTGGTCCCTAACAGAGTATAAAGGAATTCAATTTTTGACAATATCTTTAAATTCAAAATCCATGGTAAGGCCAATGTAAAAGCTCATAAAGTTCCACTAGTGAAGGGTATGGGAGTTGAAAATTTTAATTCAAATTAGTCTCTCTTTACAAATCAAGAGAGAAAGAAGAAAGTAGAACATGTATGATTCAGTTGTCTTTTTTCCTTATGACTTTTGGGGAACATTATTAATTGTAATATATTTTGTGACTGGTGAGATATCATAACATTTTCTAGAGAGCTATACAATTGAAGTTTGGTGTATGCATATTGTAATTGGTATAAGAAAATGAAAAAAAGATAAATAGAGGAACATAGCACTACTACTAGCTAGACAATAAAAGTAAAGTGAGTAAAAGTTTAGGACTAAGAATCTCAAGTTAAATGTTTTTTTTTTTCATTATGAGCTTAACTTTTACATAGATCTACTATATTCATAATTGTTCAATCAATTCCAAATGTACCATTAGGATCCAAACGTGGGTGAGGAGTTCACCACATTTTCTAATTTGTTTTGCATGATAATAGCCTCAAAACTTCCTAACTGTTTAAACCAACATTTCCATCTATAGAGTAGTATCATATCCCATTACTCTTTTTTCATCTAAATTTTTCTATAGTTATGATGCAATTTTTCATGTATCAAATAACACACATATAATTTTGTTACCTCTCACTTTGCTTGTAGCATTTATCTTAAGCAACATCTTGATAGATTGTGACTTGTCATACATTATCTTTTTTTTTGTTTTTCATAAAAATTCCACAATTTCTAATTCGAAGGATAAACTTTATGATGATAGTAGTTCTCCATCAATATAGACTTACATTCTTTGAATAATTTTATGGTTTTAGAACGAATGTCTTGGAATGTGATATTGCCAATCCCCATAGGTTACATAGTAGGATTTATAACTAGGAGATAAAACATAAAATTTGACAATTGCTTGCTCAATTTTCATTTCAGTATGATTGTTTCTGGCACCTTTACAAGAATATAAATGTGGTAATTGATGTTAGTGGCAATTTACCAAATGAAAATGCTTTAGTCGAACTCTAACTTATTACTTAATTTAAATTTTGGGTGGCAAAAATTAGTACTTTGATTAGGGGGATCATTATTGGAAGCCTCCTTATATATATATTTTTTGTATAGGTGGTTGATAATTAGTTCTTTTAAATCTATATAAACTTGGTTAATGGTCTTATGGTGATATATTTCTAGGATTTTGTTAAGGTAAAAGAATTTTTTCAATTTGTAGCATATCATCGGTTTGGTCTTCAAGTAAAAGCCCAACAAGTTGTATTGTGTCAAGGAATTGGATAACCTTAGAACTCATGAAAGTTGTAATCAACTAATAATCTTACAAATGGTATGTTTGACGTACTTACTCAAATAGAGATATAGAGGAAAGTAGTAAAAGCACAACATAAATCTTAAGAATAATAGCCACATCTAGTAACGAAAAGGTTAAGGTGAGATTGATCTTTAATAACTTATTAACTACAAATATACAGAATACCATGAAGATAACACATGTAGGAGACATGGTGATCAAATAAGGGACATAACCTGAGTATAAAATTGGTGTCCTTAGTGTAGAGAACATCAAACATGAAACCAAGTTCCATCTTAACTACTTTAAATGCCTTTTCAAAAGACATATCTATAAACCTAGATTAATTGTGCTCTTAATCTCATAAACTAAGGATGAGACCAATAAATAGATGCTCAAAGTATTAAACAACTAAAAGGCCATAAAAAATTAAATGGTATCAGGGATAGATATATCCCCTATAGCAAAAACATTCACCAAAAATTGTACCTAAATAACCTCTCCTGCTTCTATATGGAACCCCTCAAACTATCTCAAAAAATATTCATATACGGATTTGGGATGGTTAGGCTTAGTTCTTAAATAGTCATCATAGAGTCTCAAAATTTCTCATTGTTTACAAACTTTATCATTCACATTCTTTATCCATATTTTATAAGTTTAACTAACATATCAGTCTGGTAAAGATAGAAAGATGACTTTCATACAAAGCCAAAAAAAGATGTATGTTGAGCAAGTTTTAATCTTATAAAACCCTCAATATACCACAAGTGCACGGGTCATGAATGTAGTATTTAAGGTTTCAATCCGTTGAGGAGTTGGTGAACTAACCTAATTATAAGTTATCTAAGGCCTAAAATGATTGTTAAAATAAAAAAAATAAGCAGAAAAGTAAATACATGAATATGGATTTATTGAAAACTAAATTGTAAAATCAACACAAAAGGAATTAAATTAAACACCATCAAGTTAACAATGGGAAATCACACAAGAAAAATTACCAAATTATGAGAAGGGGATTTATCTTATCATCAATGCTAACCTAGTCACTTTTGTGTTAGTGTGGTGTTAGTTCTAGACTATCGAAGGGTGGATTACTCTCCCTCGAGTTATAATCATTAAGTCTTAATTAATAAACTCTAATTAAGTTGAGTTACAAAACATATAATCTCTCAATTAACAACCAGCCCACAACCTAAGCAGATTTCAAGCATTATATTAAACAACCAAGTCCTCACAGATCTCTCTCCATATAATTACCATTTTGATTATTTATGTGGTCTATTACGTCATTTAACTCTTATACCAACCCAATCATTTTGCATTCAGTTCACTCTCTCGGTTTATTACTGAAGCATGCAATTAAAACAAATAATCACAACACCTAAATTAATTAACATAAAAACAACTAGATTAATATTGAATCAAGTTTAAATCCCTAAAGAAGAATTAAAACATCCTTGAATCAAGGTTCATCATCATCAATCCTATCCCATACATCATATGAAAGAAATATGTTGGACTCTGATTTTTGAGTGAAAATAAGAAATATTCAAAAGTGGATGAGTCGATTGAAATTAAGTTGAAAATCAAGAAATAAAGAGAGAAAGTGTGAGAAGATGAAAATTTGTGAAAAGTTTGACTTTTTGACCTTTAAGGGTTGATTTTTGATTTAGGCAACATTTGATAAAATGATCTACATCAAACTTGTAGATTATGTTAAGAGCTTTCTGTAGCCATAAAGTTTGTAATTTTTCGATCTCGGGGGTGAAAGTTATGATCAGTCAAAGTTTAGGTGTGTTATAGGTTGACTTATTTTATGGCTGAAGCTTTGACTGGAAAATTTACCTAGTTAGAGAATATTTTAGCTTTGAAGTTCTTCATGAAAATTGAAGGATTTGATTTGATCTTTATTTTGACATAAAGTATGCAATTTTTCGATCAAGGAATAATAAGTTATGATTTTTACAAGTTTATGTTATGGTTTTAGCACAAATATTATAGGACAGAATCTTTGACCGGAAAATGGATTCCTTTAGGAGTCAAATTGATTTTTATGTACTTCATGGAAGTTTAAGGTGACTTTCTGATCTTCGCATTGATATAAAATATGGCATGATTGGACTTTGGAATTGAAAGATACAAATTTTCAAAGTTGAGTCTTTGTTTAAGGATATATTAATTTGGACAAAATCTTTGACTAGAAAAGTGATCAGTTTAGAGACAAAATTGATTTTTGATTTCTCATGGAAGTTGTAAAGCTTCCTTCAAGCTTTCTATAGAGAACAAATTTGCAATTTTTGGAGTTCTGAGTGAGAAGTTATGAATTTTGAAAATTTGAGATTTACTTATGTGGAAAAAAAAAGTTTAAGCTCGCACTCGCCCGTCGCACCCAGGTGGGCTCGCGAGGGCGAGTTCGGGCTCGCTGGATGCGAGCCGCTAGCCCTCGCGAGGGCGAGCGCCCAGTGCAACGTCGTTCCTCTATCCTTGTTTCGCCTCCTCAGTGCGCGCGCGTTTTGTTTCATACGGCGCCGTTTTCAGACCTCCTTCATGCGATGCCGTTTTGATTTCCTCGTTGCTTTCTCCTCCAATCCGACCTTTGTTCACTATTTTGCTTATATCTTTTCCGTCCGACATCCGATTGACTTGATTCTTGCGACTTTAGATTCCTAAGACAATTATCTACATCCTCATGGAAAATTATGAATTTTTGAGATTTAATTAAGGGTGATTAATTTAATCAAAGTGAGTTGACTCATTTTCTGAATATGGTTCAGTATTTTGCAAAATTCGGGATCTATGATGATCCGATTGTAGTGATTCTTGAGGCAAAATAAAATTAAGACATGGGGCTACAAATCATATGAAGAAAGTAAATTTCAATTTTTCCCCTAAGACCCTCAAATTATGAGAGAAGTTCGGATTAGAGTACAGTTTTTGGATTAGGAATATCTGAGAGTATTTTGAGCATAACTTTTGATCTGGGAATCGGAATGGGCTGATTCTTGTTTTGAATTAAACTAGAGACATAAGGCTACAATTGTTATGAAGACATCTAGTTTCAATTTTGTGTTTAAGAATGTTAATTTCTGGATGGAAATAATAGTACATGGAAAATGTGTTAGAATATGAACATGTCGGAAATGTTTTGAGCATAACTTTTGATGTAGTGCTCCGAATTGGATGATTCTTGTGGCATTATGAAATTAAGACATAGAGAAATAATTCTCTAGAAGGAAATTTTGACAAATTCCTTCAATTTGATAGTGCGAAACATGTCCGCAAGTGAGAATAACTTAAAGTAAAGTTCAAGGGCAATTTGGTCTTTTTAGTCACAATTTAAATGACATGGCATTATATAAAGTATAAGAATGTCGTTTGGGAAAGGAAGAATCGCGATTATTCTAGAGGAGAAAAGAAGAAATAAGAAGAAAAGAACCAAATAGTGTTGTAGCCATATGGATGAATGGGAGCCACACAAATTTGCAAAGGAAATAAGAACAACATGAGACGTTGTAGTTTTATTATAGGTTATAAGTTAAGAATCAAGTGGGCTGTCGATTTTTACATAAGAGAGCCGAAAACTTGAGCAAATAAAAAAAAAGAAAGAATAAGAAGAAAGAGGAGAAGCTCATTCGGCCATGGAGAAGATGGAAGCTTAGGAATTTTCGAATTTTTAAGATTTCAAGCTTGTTTTTGGAGTAGATTCAAGGGAGAAGGATGAAAAAAGGTGGAAGCTTCCTCTAAAGCTTTATAAATTCGAAAATAGGAAGAGAAAGAGGTTATTTTAAATTGGAAGGAAGAAAGAAGAAATGGTCAATTTGGAGCTTGGAACAAGTCTCTGGTATCGATTCGAGATAGGTAGCATATTTATATTTTGATCTGTAAGCTCAATACGAATTTTCAAAAATTAAAGAAAGCAAAAAAATTTGGATTTGTGATAAGTTATTGTTTTTGTAAATTCTTGAAAATAAAAGTTGATTATTGTTTGAAATTATGATTTCCGAGTGATTTCTGAAAATTATTACAAGCTTAAATTCATTGTTTCAAATGATTTGATAAATCGATGGAAATTTCTGAAAATTCATTTGTTGTGTATGCATTGATAAATTATGCAAATTGTTGAAATTATTGATTGATTGAATTAATTGAATTGTATGAATTATGTGAATTGTGAGTTTGTTTGTGTTCAATGAAATAAAGTTTCAAAATGCGCCTTCGGGCAGTTCGATTAGTATGTGTGAATTATGTGATAAATTGGTTTAGTTAGGTCCCTTTTGTGAGTCAGTGCACTGTTTCTATTCGGTTATAGCCTTCTCCCGGCTGCCCGCTAGTAGCATGGAGCTCCGATTTCGGACTCCCTTCACGGCTACACTGGACCGCTATACGGGAAAGTGTAGTACGTTCTGTTTCGGACCGACCAGACCATTTTGTTATGTTACATGCTTTTGATTTGTTTTTGTGTACTGCATTCATGTTTAAAATTGAGAAATGAAAAAGTGGGATTTGTATGAAAAGTTTGAAAAATTGAAAGGTTTGAGAAAATTGTTTGAAAAGTTACAAAGTTTGAAAAAAAATTAGCCCTTTTGGCAAAAAACTATGAAAAATGATTTCTGCTTATTTGTCAATTTATAAATGTGTTATCCATTGAGCCGTCGAGCTCACCCCCCTTTCATCCCAATCTTCAGGTTTCGAGCAGGAGATTGGATGAAAGAATGTGAAGACATTTGGTCCGATTTTGCATCGTCTGTATTTTTATGTGAAATGAGATTTGGATATCAATATTGTTTATGGCTTGAACTGCCTTTAAGTAAGTGATTATGATGTATTTCGAGCATGTATTTCAGAATGTATGAGGATTATGAAATAAAGTATGAGAGTGTGAAATTGTATATGAAATTGTGTATGAGTCTGGAAATGAGATTGAATTATGAGACTAGTAGATTGAATTACAATTATGAAAGTGTTTTAGAATTAGGTTTGCATTTGTGTATGCTGAGATCCCGGACGGAGGGTCCGATGGATTTTGATGTTTGTGTTGGACCCCGCTGCTGGAACCCAACATCGGACATGAGAGCGTGATACTGTATGCGTGGGATGAAACCTGTTACTTAAACAATTTTGGAAAACGATCCTCGAAAACTCGATGGGCCCACATGAAACAAACTTGAAACAAAGCTAATTATACATTTAAGAAAAGATCCGCGGAAGATTAATGGGCCTGTTGGAAAACAAACTTGAAACCTGCTTTCATGTAATTTAAATAAAAAAATCCATAATTCATGCTCCAAAAGATGAGTTTCATAAAGGTTTAAGAACATCTCAAACCCAATTACAACTTTGAGTTCAAGAGCCAAAAGTACAAAATACTCTTGAACCAATAATACTTGAAATGAAACTAAAGTCTTGTCTTCCAAAAAAATATAACATTGAAACTAAACAAACATAACAAAATGAAACTGGAGTGCTGCCGTAACTCGTGACTCACTCGATCTCTTGCTCGTCACCTGAATGGGGGAGATTAGAGGGGGTGAGCTATAAAGCTCGTGGGAACATATTTATAATATAGCAATAAGCAAAAGTATCAAAAATTACTCATTGCCGTGATACTTGTTGAAATCATAGTCATTGATCATGTATATGTCATTGTCTTGAAAAATTCTTGATTCTTGAACAATTCATGATGCATGACACATAACAAATCATAACACATAACATAACATAATGGTTTGGGTTGTCCCTGGTTCGTGACGTACTACACATGCCATCGAAATGTTGATGTGTAGACGTAGTTTCGTGAGGGAATCCTTGTGAGGAACCATGTGCCACAGTCGGGCAGGCAGGAGAAGCCTTTTTGTGAGTCAATGTGCACTTGACTATTCGTGAGGGACACCGCAAACCCACATAAACATGCATTATTCATGTTCTTGTAATCTTGTTTGCCAAACTGGCACTTGCTTGTAATCTTGCTTGTCATGTATTCGTAAAACATGATTTCATGTACTTGTATTCGTGAAAGGAGAACACCCCTTTGTAAAAATCTTGGTAATGATCATGAATGCAAATCACATAGCAGAATATAATCATTCATAATAATATGTAATGCAATCGTGAATGATGCAATTCAAATTCATTAATTCTTTCTTGATTTGAACTAAACAATGAGTGACTTATTTACTTTATTATAAACATGAACCCACCTGAATTCCTTGCTTGATCTTGCCTAGGAATGAGTTTCCTCTTGATCCTCTTGATCCTCTTGTCTCACTTGATTTCCTTAACCAAACAACCAAATTCCAATTAATTTGGTGTAGAAATCGGAAAGTCATACTTTAACCATTCAAACTACAACCAAAACTGAAACAAGAATTTCATGCTCAACTTCCATCCAAAATTGAAGATTCTTAGAGACTGATTCAGAACTTTATTTCTTCATGAAACTTGTAGCCCTATGTCTCTAGTTTACAACACAAAAAGAATCACCTCATTTGGACATCTACATCAAAAGTTATGCCCAAAATACCAAAGTATGTCACCGTAGGAAATTGGCCGCTCGTCTCGGCGAGAAAGAAGCTCGCATGGCATGAAGAAACTAAGCGTCATGGCGAGGACATATGGCACATGCAGCGAGCCCAGAAATCTCCCGTAACTTGATTTTCTCACTTTTTTTCAACCCTAAACCTCCCATCCTTCAATTACAACACATCTAAACCATAAATCATGCCTTAAACTCCATTTCTAAGCTCATTCTAACCCAAAATCATAAACAAACACAACATGATCATCAACCCTAAGAGATTTTCCCCATTTTGCCAAAAACCCTAACTTCAACGATTCTACCTCAATCCAAGCAATACTAGGGTTTAATCCATCTCAGACAAGAAGAAATAAACTCATACTTACCCGAGAAAGCTTCAAATCCTTCGAAATCGTCTGAACCAATCTTTCCTCTTTTTCTTCTTCCTCTCCCTCTCTTCCTACGACTCTCTCTTCTCTTCCTCTCTTCTTCTTATTTTCCTTTCTTTCTTTTCTTCTTTCTAATTTCCCTACTCTCACTAATCATACAAATGTCCATTATACCCCTCAATGTAATGCCTTAGCCTCTCAAACTTAAGTGACCTTCCCATTTTGCCCTCAAATATTTTTACTCTTTCATTTCCACTTACACCATATTATACTCAAATAAATCCTAATTTTTCCATTAATACTTCCAATAAAATCAAACTATGCCATAAATCATACAACTAACACAATCAAATTAATTCATACTTAATAACATCAAGGAAAACAAAATTTAGGGCCCAACAGTTTATATATTTGATTGGGAATTTTAGAAGTATATTTTGAACCATTTCAGGTTTTGGGTTAGGTCAAAGGCAGCCGTTATGATGCCGAATTTTCGTTAGAAAACAAATTGGAAAGAAAGAAAAATAAGATTTAGAGGATTAAAAGATATGATTTTGCAAAGATGGGAAAAATCGTTTGTTTAGTTTGAGATGGAATAAAATGAATATCAAAGAAAAAGAAAGAAAGAAAAAGAAAAAAAAATTATACCGGATTTTGGATATGTCATAGTCTGGGTTTCCAATGCGTTCGTTTGTTAAGATGTATGTTATCGGTTGTCGGATCCGTTAGCGCTTGTCTCTGTATTTGATTTTGCTTTTATCCGTTTGTTTATTCGCTTTCCGATTTGGTTTGTTTGATTCGTATTCGTTTCGCTTCACTACTTTTGCTTTCCGTTTTGCTCCACTTTGCTTTGCGATGTATGATTCTGTTTTCTACGTTCGCTTCGTAATCCGATTTGTTCTTCGCTCCGCTTTTGTTTGTTCCACTTCTTTGTTTCCGTTTTTGTTTCCGCTTTTCCGATTGGGATCCGATTTCTGGATCGGGTCCCAACAAAATAAAAGGTGGAAAGAAGAAAATACAACTTGAAGGATCGGAAGTGGCAACACCCAAGGTAGATCCCCTTCTTCTCTTTCCTCTTCTTCTTCTTCCTTGGCTTTTTTCCTAAAGTAGCAAAAATAGAGCTATCCTTTTAAGTCTTCTTTCTTTTCTTGTGCATGTTTTCCATTTAGGGAAAACATTAGTGTTTACCTAGGCCCAAAAGTACAAAATATCCCTTAAAAAGTCACATTTTAGAAGCCAGTTTGTGTCTACTATCATACAGGCCATAATTATGGCCTAAAGTGCCATGATCGTGGCACTTAATTTTGCTCTCTATCATGATCATGGCAGATGGAGCCACGATCATGATAAACCCACCAAGCTTCTGTCATGATCGTGGTAGATGGGCTATGATCGCGACCCTATGTCTTGCTCTGGATTTCCTTTGAATTCTCTCCATTCTTCAATATTTGATCTGAAATACTAACAAACATATTAAAGCACTTCAAATACACAAAATTTAAGCTCAATAGCATGCTTTAACCCATAAAACACTCAAGACACAATTATCTAACTAAATAACACAATCCTAACCTAAACATGCACTAATCATTCAATTTAACAGCTAAATACATACTAAATTACCCCCTAAAATATGATGTAACCTACAACTAACAACATCCCCACATTTAAACTTTTTCTTGACTTCAAACAAAACAAAACAAACAAAACACAAAACACCCCTAACAACAAAACTCATAGATGTAACAATGGTATAATGTCATTGAACTTTACAAAAGAAATTTAACCATAAACACAATTGTTCAAGTTGTTCTAACTTATTAACTTGTGAAATATAGTTCTAAGTACTTTGGACTAAATATACATACCAATCAAGACCTTGATGTCAAACTCTTTCACTCCTATCACTTACACATTTATCTTGATAATTATTCAGTCAATCACAATTTTAATTATCCCTAAGTAGCTTTCCATGAAAATTCAAGCTATTCACAAAGATCGGTTGGATTTATTAAACAACACACTATTTTTGTAAATTTTAATTGACATAAACCTAGTCTTTTGATGTGAAAGCAGACATTTGTGATAAATGTCCCCCAGTTACTCAATTAGGCCATGTTTTTATTAAGCAGCTTGTATGAAATGTCATTATAGCCTTTTGATGCGAAGGCAAACATTTGCGATGAATGCCCCCTAGTTACTCAGCTACATCACATTCTCAACTGGCTGCTAGGTTATGAATAAAGCTAGTAGCTATATATATTTTCTTGCCTACCTTATTTCTTAAGCTAACCATTCTCGTGAAAAGATACTAACAATATTACTTATTCTATTGGCCTAAAACTATAAATGAATGTGGTAAATTTTTAGATTGAAATAACTAACATTATATCCTAATTAACATGCATATTTAATCAAAGCCACTTAGAACACTAAATTCATATGCTAATAGATGTTAGTAACCTAAAAGACTATGTTCAAAGTAAATCGATTCCGTTAAGTCCTAACCATTGACACATTTACATGAGTCACATTATGCCAACCTAAACAAAACTAACCTATAATATGAAAATAAAAATATACATAGACACAACGTAACCCTCCCCATACTTGGACAACATATTGTCCTTAATGTGAGAAAAACAAACAAGCAATGCATAAGGTGGGCATAAAAATAATGAAACAAGAGAAACATGAGAACAAATGAAAATAAAAATAAGAATAAAAGATAAGGGATAGAGTATAGAACAATTATGGTGATTAAGGTGGTGATGGTGATGGTGATGGTGTTGAAACCAAATCTACTTGACATCGAGATTGCTTTCCTTTCTTATAAATGATTCAAAAGAGTAAGAGAGCAAGTTTAGTTGTCCAATCAATAAACAGTAAAGGCATGAAGGGAGGAGCAAGCGCAAGCGTAGAGAAGGGGTGGCTTGGTGGTCGAGCTTGGAGGTTGCAGGAGTGGAGAGTTGGCACAGACGTGAACAGTGACATGGACCATAAACTCTAGCATTAAATTGTCACATCCACTCTATATTAGAGAGGCGATAATGAAGAACAACAATAAGAAGCTTGGGCAGTGAAAGAGTGACACAGGGAGCTTCGGTAGGGTTAGTAAAATAGGGGGTGAAGCATTTTCCAGGAAGAGATTCATGAAGGGCTAGACATCTTGATGTTGGCTCAGAGCTGACATCGAAGCCGACGACTCAGGTTAAGTATTTTTTATTATTTTGTTGTTTCTTTCTCTCCTTAGAAATTGATTATGTTATCTTATGTTAATTGATTTGGGTTTTGTGTTTGGATAATCAAATTTCGTTATTGTTCGATTATTTGTGTATGAACTCATTGGGTATTCTCAGATGATAGTTTTAATACACTCATTGTATCGTTAATGCAAATCCATTGCTAGAATTTTGATATAACCCGTAATTATTATGTTGAAATTCATGTGTGGCGACTAATGATTCGTAATCATTAGGGATAACATGACCTAGGTTAAATGATGCATCGTATGTGGTTGTTTCCTTGTTTAATCAATGCTACTGCCTAATTAAATCTAGAGATCGTATCTTAGGTTATCCGATAGTTAGGTTTAATTAACGATCATATCTTGATTAAACAAAATGTAAAGGAAAACTCAGGTTAATTATTAACTTACGATTAATCGTTGCTAGGAGAGTTTTGAGAACAACAAATTATTGAAACATGCTTAATTAGGGTGTAGGCCGAGATTGAACCAAAGAAACAGGTCCTTACCGAATTCTCCACTTTTATCATTTTTTTTGCATGTTTTCTTTAATTTGTTTTTATTAGTTAGTTTCATTTTATTTTCTTCTTTCAAAAACAAAAGTGAAAGAGCAACAATAAGAAGCTTGGGCAGTGAAAGAGGGACACAGGGAGCTTCGGTAGGGTTAGTAAAATGGGGGCTGAAGCATTTTCCAGGAAGAGATTCATGAAGGGCTAGACATCTTGATGTTGGCTCAGAGCTGACATCGAAGCAGATGACTCGGGTTAAGTATTTTTTATTATTTTGTTGTTTCTTTCTCTCATTAGAAATTGATTATGTTATCTTATGTTAATTGATTTGGGTTTTGTGTTTGGATAATCAGATTTCGTTATTGTTCGATTATTTGTGTATGAACTCATTGGGTATTCTGAGATGATAGTTTTAATACACTCATTGTATCGTTAATGCAAATCCATTGCTAGAATTTTGATATAACCCGTAATTATTATGTTGAAATTCATGTGTGGCGACTAATGATTCGTAATCATTAGGGATAACATGACCTAGGTTAAATGATGCATCATATGTGGTTGTTGCCTTGTTTAATCAATGCTACTACCTAATTAAATCTAGAGATCGTATCCTAGGTTATTCGATGGTTAGGTTTAATTAACGATCATATCTTGATTAAACAAAACGTAAAGAAAAACTCAGGTTAATTATTAACTTATGATTAATCGTTGCTAGGAGAGTTTTGAGAACAACAAATTATTGAAACATGCTTAATTAGGGTGTAGGCCGAGATTGAACCAAAGAACCAGGTCCTTATCGAATTGTCCACTTTTATCAATTTTTTGCATGTTTTCTTTAATTTGTTTTTATTAGTTAGTTTCATTTTATTTTCTTCTTTCAAAAACAAAAGTGAAAGAGCAACAATAAGAAGCTTGGGAAGTGAAAGAGGGACACAGGGAGCTTCGGTAGGGTTAGTAAAATGGGGGTTGAAGCATTTTCCAGGAAGAGATTCATGAAGGGCTAGACATCTCGATGTTGGCTCGAGTGACATCGGTTTCATTTATTCGGGTTAAGTATTTTTTATTATTTTGTTGTTTCTTTCTCTCATTAGAAATTGATTATGTTATCTTATGTTAATTGATTTGGGTTTTGTGTTTGGATAATCAGATTTCGTTATTGTTCGATTATTTGTGTATGAACTCATTGGGTATTCTGAGATGATAGTTTTAATACACTCATTGTATCGTTAATGCAAATCCATTTCTAGAATTTTGATATAAGTCGTAATTATTATGTTGAAATTCATGTGTGGCGACTAATGATTCGTAATCATTAGGGATAACATGACCTAGGTTAAATGATGCATCATATGTGGTTGTTGCCTTGTTTAATCAATGCTACTGCCTAATTAAATCTAGAGATCGTATCCTAGGTTATTCGATTGTTAGGTTTAATTAACGATCATATCTTAATTAAACAAAACGAAAACGAAAACTCAGGTTAATTATTAACTTATGATTAATCGTTGCTAGGAGAGTTTTGAGAACAACAAATTATTGAAACATGCTTAATTAGGGCGTAGGCCGAGATTGAACCAAAGAACCGGGTCCTTACCGAATTCTCCACTTTTATCAATTTTTTTGCATGTTTTCTTTAATTTGTTTTTATTAGTTAGTTTCATTTTATTTTCTTCTTTCAAAAACAAAAGTCAACCCGTAATTATTATGTTGAAATTCATGTGTGGCGACTAATGATTCGTAATCATTAGGGATAACATGACCTAGGTTAAATGATGCATCATATGTGATTGTTGCCTTGTTTAATCAATGCTACTGCCTAATTAAATCTAGAGATCGTATCCTAGGTTATTCGATGGTTAGGTTTAATTAACGATCATATCTTGATTAAACAAAACGCAAAGAAAAACTCAGGTTAATTATTAACTTACGATTAATCGTTGCTAGGAGAGTTTTGAGAACAACAAATTATTGAAACATGCTTAATTAGGGTGTAGGCCGAGATTGAACCAAAAAACCAGGTCCTTACCGAATTCTCCACTTTTATCAATTTTTTGCATTTTTTCTTTAATTTGTTTTTATTAGTTAGTTTCATTTTATTTTCTTCTTTCAAAAACAAAAGTGAAAGAGCAACAATAAGAAGCTTGGGAAGTGAAAGAGGGACACAGGGAGCTTCGGTAGGGTTAGTAAAATGGGGGTTGAAGCATTTTCCAGGAAGAGATTCATGAAGGGCTAGACATCTCGATGTTGGCTCAGAGCTGACAACGAAGCCGACGATTGGAGTTAAGTATTTTTTATTATTTTGTTGTTTCTTTCTCTCATTAGAAATTGATTATGTTATCTTATGTTAATTGATTTGGGTTTTGTGTTTGGATAATAAGATTTCGTTATTGTTCGATTATTTGTGTATGAACTCATTGGGTATTCTGAGATGATAGTTTTAATACACTCATTGTATCGTTAATGCAAATCCATTGCTAGAATTTTGATATAACCCGTAATTATTATGTTGAAATTCATGTGTGGTGACTAATGATTCGTAATCATTAGGGATAACATGACCTAGGTTAAATGATGCATCATATGTGGTTGTTGCCTTGTTTAATCAATGCTACTGCCTAATTAAATCTAGAGATCGTATCCTAGGTTATTCGATTGTTAGGTTTAATTAACGATCATATCTTAATTAAACAAAACGTAAAGGAAAACTTAGGTTAATTATTAACTTATGATTAATCGTTGCTAGGAGAGTTTTGAGAACAACAAATTATTGAAACATGCTTAATTAGGGCGTAAGCCGAGATTGAACCAAAGAACCGGGTCCTTACCGAATTCTCCACTTTTATCAATTTTTTTGCATGTTTTCTTTAATTTGTTTTTATTAGTTAGTTTCATTTTATTTTCTTCTTTCAAAAACAAAAGTCAACCCGTAATTATTATGTTGAAATCCATGTGTGGCGACTAATGATTCGTAATCATTAGGGATAACATGACCTAGGTTAAATGGTGCATCATATGTGATTGTTGCCTTGTTTAATCAATGCTACTGCCTAATTAAATCTAGAGATCGTATCCTAGGTTATTCGATGGTTAGGTTTAATTAACGATCATATCTTGATTAAACAAAATGTAAAGAAAAACTCAGGTTAATTATTAACTTACGATTAATCGTTGCTAGGAGAGTTTTGAGAACAACAAATTATTGAAACATGCTTAATTAGGGTGTAGGCCGAGAGTGAACCAAAGAACCAGGTCCTTACAGAATTCTCCACTTTTATCAATTTTTTGCATGTTTTCTTTAATTTGTTTTTATTAGTTAGTTTCATTTTATTTTCTTCTTTCAAAAACAAAAGTGAAAGAGCAACAATAAGAAGCTTGGGAAGTGAAAGAGGGACACAGGAGCTTCGGTAGGTTAGTAAAATGGGGTTGAAGCATTTTCCGGAAGAGATTCATGAAGGGCTAGACATCTCGATGTTGGCTCGAGTCGACATCGGCTTCTACGACTTCGGGTTAAGTATTTTTATTATTTTGTTGTTTCTTTCTCTCATTAGAAATTGATTATGTTATCTTATGTTAATTGATTTGGGTTTTGTGTTTGGATAATCGATTTCGTTATTGTTCGATTATTTGTGTATGAACTCATTGGGTATTCGAGATGATAGTTTTAATACACTCATTGTATCGTTAATGCAAATCCATTGCTAGAATTTTGATATAACCCGTAATTATTATGTTGAAATTATGTGTGGCGACTAATGATTCGTAATCATTAGGGATAACATGACCTAGGTTAAATGATGCATCATATGTGGTTGTTGCCTTGTTTAATCAATGCTACTGCTTAATTAAATCTAGAGATCGTATCCTAGGTTATTCGATGGTTAGGTTTAATTAACGATCATATCTTAATTAAACAAAACGTAAACGAAAACTCAGGTTAATTATTAACTTATGATTAATCGTTGCTAGGAGAGTTTTGAGAACAACAAATTATTGAAACATGCTTAATTAGGGCGTAGGCTGAGATTGAACCAAAGAACCGGGTCCTTATCGAATTCTCCACTTTTATCAATTTTTTTGCATGTTTTCTTTAATTTTTTTTTATTAGTTAGTTTCATTTTATTTTCTTCTTTCAAAAACAAAAGTCAACCCGTAATTATTATGTTGAAATTCATGTGTGGCGACTAATGATTCGTAATCATTAGGGATAACATGACCTAGGTTAAATGATGCATCATATGTGGTTATTGCCTTGTTTAATTAATGCTACTGCCTAATTAAATCTAGAGATCGTATCCTAGGTTATTCGATGGTTAGGTTTAATTAACGATCATATCTTGATTAAACAAAACGTAAAGAAAAACTCAGGTTAATTATTAACTTACGATTAATCGTTGCTAGGAGAGTTTTGAGAACAACAAATTATTGAAACATGCTTAATTAGGGTGTAGGCCGAGATTGAACCAAAGAACCAGGTCCTTACCGAATTCTCCACTTTTATCAATTTTTTGCATTTTTTCTTTAATTTGTTTTTATTAGTTAGTTTCATTTTATTTTCTTCTTTCAAAAACAAAAGTGAAAGAGCAACAATAAGAAGCTTTGAAAGTGAAAGAGGGACACAGGGAGCTTCGGTAGGGTTAGTAAAATGGGGGTTGAAGCATTTTCCAGGAAGAGATTCATGAAGGGCTAGACATCTCGATGTTGGCTCAGAGTTGACATCGAAGCCGACGACTCGGGTTAAGTATTTTTTTATTATTTTGTTGTTTCTTTCTCTCATTAGAAATTGATTATGTTATCTTATGTTAATTGATATGGGTTTTGTGTTTGGATAATCAGATTTCGTTATTGTTCGATTATTTGTGTATGAACTCATTGGGTATTCTGAGATGATAGTTTTAATACACTCATTGTATCGTTAATGCAAATCCATTGCTAGAATTTTGATCTAACCCGTAATTATTATGTTGAAATTCATGTGTGGCGACTAATGATTCGTAATCATTAGGGATAACATGACCTAGGTTAAATGATGCATTATATGTGGTTGTTGCCTTGTTTAATCAATGCTACTGCCTAATTAAATCTAGAGATCGTATCTTAGGTTATTCGATTGTTAGGTTTAATTAACGATCATATCTTAATTAAACAAAACGTAAAGGAAAACTCAAGTTAATTATTAACTTATGATTAATCGTTGCTAGGAGAGTTTTGAGAACAACAAATTATTGAAACATGCTTAATTAGGGCGTAGGCCGAGATTGAACCAAAGAACCGGGTCCTTACCGAATTCTCCACTTTTATCAATTTTTTTGCATGTTTTCTTTAATTTGTTTTTTTTAGTTAGTTTCATTTTATTTTCTTCTTTCAAAAACAAAAGTCAACCCGTAATTATTATGTTGAAATTCATGTATGGCGACTAATGATTCGTAATCATTAGGGATAACATGACCTAGGTTAAATGATGCATCATATGTGGTTGTTGCCTTGTTTAATCAATGCTACTGCCTAATTAAATCTAGAGATCGTATCCTAGGTTATTCGATGGTTAGGTTTAATTAACGATCATATCTTGATTAAACAAAACGTAAAGAAAAACTCAGGTTAATTATTAACTTACGATTAATCGTTGCTAGGAGAGTTTTGAGAACAACAAATTATTGAAACATGCTTAATTAGGGTGTAGGCCGAGATTGAACCAAAGAACCAGGTCCTTACCAAATTCTCCACTTTTATCATTTTTTTTGCATGTTTTCTTTAATTTGTTTTTATTAGTTAGTTTCATTTTATTTTCTTCTTTCAAAAACAAAAGTGAAAGAGAAACAATAAGAAGCTTGGGCAGTGGAAGAGGGACACAGGGAGCTTCGGTAGGGTTAGTAAAATGGGGGTTGAAGCATTTTCCAGGAAGAGATTCATGAAGGGCTAGACATCTCGATGTTGGCTCAGAGCTGACATCGAAGCCGACGACTCGGGTTAAGTATTTTTTATTATTTTGTTGTTTCTTTCTCTCATTAGAAATTGATTATGTTATCTTATGTTAATTGATTTGGGCTTTGTGTTTGGATAATCAGATTTCGTTATTGTTCGATTATTTGTGTATGAACTCATTGGGTATTCTGAGATGATAGTTTTAATACACTCATTGTATGGTTAATGCAAATCCATTGCTAGAATTTTGATATAATCCGTAATTATTATCTTGAAATTCATGTGTGGCGACTAATGATTCGTAATCATTAGGGATAACATGACCTAGGTTAAATGATGCATCATATGTGGTTGTTGCCTTGTTTAATCAATGCTACTACCTAATTAAATCTAGAGATCGTATCTTAGGTTATTCGATTGTTAGGTTTAATTGACGATCATATCTTGATTAAACAAAACGTAAAGGAAAACTCAGGTTAATTATTAACTTATGATTAATCGTTGCTAGGAGAGTTTTGAGAACAACAAATTATTGAAATATGATTAATTAAAGCGTAGGCCGAGATTGAACCTAAGAACTGGGTCCTTACCGAATTCTCCACTTTTATCAATTTTTTTGCATGTTTTCTTTAATTTGTTTTTATTAGTTAGTTTCATTTTATTTTCTTCTTTCAAAAACAAAAGTCACCCCCCCCCCCCCCGCGCGCTGTGTTTAATCCTAAACACCGGTTAATTTCATTTTATAAAATTTACACACACTTTTTGTGGGATCGACCTAGACTCACCATAGTTATATTAGTAGGTCTAGTTATTTTATTTTGATTAACGTAATGATGCGTGGTCAATTTTGGCGTCGTTTTCGGGGAGTGCAATGTTTTAGTTTTTTTTTGTGATTTAATTGGTGTTTTTTATATATTTGTTTGTAATTGATTTCTTTTCAGTTATTTCATGATCTTTTCATTTTTTGTTTCGTGTTTGAAATACTTTTTTTTTAATATGGATGGAAGTAATTTCTTTTATAACTCATATTCTCAATCCTATAATAATGTTTGGACTGATCAACCTGACTTTTGTTATGATGGGATAATCATCATAATTACTTCCATTATAGTTTGCAAGATGCACAATAATTCTCGTACAAACCAGAAGCTTCCTATCATGACTCCAGTCTATCTCTGGAAGAGTTGATTAATATTGTAAAAGCTAATACTTAGCAATTGTAGGAGAATACTCTACAATTCTAGAAAGATGGAGGGCAAATTCCAAAACATACATGGTCTAGTGCCCAAGATTCAGAGAGCCAATAAGATCCAGGTGCATCTTTAGAAGAACTTGTTAAGAATCTAGCTGCTAATAATTTGCAATTTCAACAGAATATGCAGCAGTAGTTGCAAGAATTCCGACAAGAGATAAAAATAAGCCAATAGAGCATGGAACACCTAATAGGTCAGATGGTAATAAGGCTCAGTCACCTAGAAACGCAAAGTGAAGAGGAGCAGCCATATCAACCCGAGGTGTTGGGACCCAATCCGAAAACCGGATCCCAACCGAAAATCAGGAATCAGATACGAAGAATGAGGCGAATTCAAATTGGATAACTTGAATTTGATAATGACAAACAAAACAACGAAACGAAAGAGGTCGAAACAAAGCGAAATCGATACTTAACAAATGTCCGACATCCGTGCATAAATTATCTAAAGGAAGCGTTGCGTTGGATATCTGGACTAAGACATATCCGAAATCTGGTATAAACTTTTTTTTTCTTTTCTTATTCTCATTTCTGACCTCATTAGTCAATCTCATTCAAATCACACAACCGAATTCCACTTTTGGAAAAATCATTCTCATGCAAATCTCTAAATCTGATGATATTCTTATTTATCCATACAAATCATAAATTACATTTTTATTCTAATTTTATCAAAATTTCGGCAGCATAACGGCTGCTTTTTGACATCCCAAAAATTTAAAAACCAAAGAAACGCACTTCTAATACATAATCCAATAGCACAAGGCAACATCGGACCTCCCGTCCGGCATCCAAACACTAGCAGAAACACAATCTTAGTTCTAGACATTTCATCATTCCAATCCATAATACATCTCAACTCAAATATCCACAATTCAATCACAAGCCATTCATATACATTCCACTTACTATTTATATCCATCTCAATTCAAATTTACGTACAAAATCTATTCCACAATCATACATAACTCATAACTGAAATACATCATAAATTTACATAATGACTTTTCAAGCCATAAACTAAAGCAATACATAATCCATAAACCTTTTTTCACAACTTCAAAACTAAACTCCAACATTACACATAAAACAAAGCATACAAAAACTATCGGGTTGACATCATACTGTCTTCCATCCGATCTCTGCGTGAAAACTCGGAGATGGGGATGAAAGGGGTGAGCACTAAGCTCGTGGATAACATATTTATAAATTGAACAATAAGTTTAAAAGTGTCCTTTAAAACTTTTCAAACATTTCCCATTTGGAAATTTATCCAAACATTCATTTTAAAACCTTTCAAAACATTCATAAACCTTCATCAACATTTTCTAAAATTTCCAAATCTTCATTTGTTTCAAAGTATTCATAAACATTTACTTTCTCATTTCTCATGTACAATTTCAAATATGAATGCATCACGTCATAATACATCACAACATAAACAAAGCAAAATCACATAACACGTCAAGTGGTTTAGTGTTGGACCCCACACCCCACCCGTAGGTGTTTGCAGGTTATATATCACGGCGTGTGTTTCATGGATTATACCATGCATCCAACACAAATCACATAACACATCAAATGGTTTGGTTTGGTTCGGTCCAAAACAGGACATACTGCATATTCCCTCAAGATAGCGGTTCATGCAAACAGTGAACTGAGGGGAGTCCGAGATCGGAACTCCTATACCACTAGCGGGCAGCCGGGAGAAGGCTATAACAAGTAGAGACAACGCTGACTCATAAAGGACCTTACCAAACCCATATAGCACATAAGCAAAACATAATTTCAGATGGCCCGAAGGCACTTTTCAAACATCTTGCTTTTCACATTTTTCATCTCATAACATCAAATTGTGTCATAAATGACACAAGCATATATTTACATGAATTCACATAATCAATCTAATGAAATGCACATCACCAAATTAATCACATAATAATCACATTCATGACCAAACATGCACTAATTTCTTTAAATCATTTAAATCATAAATCGAATAATTTGAAACTCATGAATTTCATAAATCTTGTATTTTCTCAAAATCATTTTCATAAAATCATTTATCAAAACTTTGCTTCTTAATTTTGCAAATTCGCATTCTTAGCTTACAATTCAATAAATAAATATACTACCCACCTCATATCCATGCTAGCATCTTGTCCAATGCTTCAATTTGACCTTTTCTCCTTTCTTCCTTCCAATTGAAAATTCCCTATGTAGCGCCCCCTCACCGTAGAGTATACACCGGGTCGCCCGTAGGTCGTACCGATGCACAACCTACGACGAGGGTGCACTACCAAACTATCATTTCTATAACCTCATGGCATCCATACAAAGAAAGCAATAATATCAAATTCGCTATAATTTAAAACCAAAAGATTCATTTCCATTCATTCATGAAACCGTCAATACATCATCAATGATATATATATATACATCAGACGACCCAAAAGTACTAACATAGCTCCTACATAAGTCATCCACAAAATACCCCCAAAGATCCCCAATGAGACACATGGGCCATGCTCCTCTCACCGGCACACACAGCAGGATAAGTCTCACTAACCGGAGCTAGAAGTCAAACTATCGCTCGAAAATAGTCGCAATTTGGGTGAGTTTATAAACTCAATGAGTAACCATCATCGATGGTTCACCCAACTCATGCATATACAGAAAATCACATAATATCGCATATTATCACATTCAAGAAATCACATGCAACAAATTCACCTTTATAAGGCGATATGCCTTTCACACAATTCACATGTAATCATTCATATATGCAATGTGCATGTGACTCTTTCATTTTCTTTCGTTGTTGTGACCGAGCGCCTAAGCTCATATACGTTGAGCCATAGGCTCTGTAAACATTGGGCTCAAAAGCCCTAATCCGTTGAGCGTAAAGCTCTGCAAATCGTTGGGCATGAAGCCCTATGTGTTGAGCTTAAAGCTCTGAATACGGTGGCTACACCGGTCACAACTGCCTTTATCTGATCATACTGTTATGCATGTATGCACATGTCTACTTTACAATACATGCATCATATTAGAATCCCATATACCTAATTCTCACCATTTGAAATCAATTATGAACAATTTATGCACAATCAACACTTGTATATCACAGTCCAAATATCCCGAACATCCGTGGTTCGGAATCAATCAAATCAAACACATATAACCCATCCTTAACTCCACATGGCATATTTGCATAAAATTAAACACATAAAGGTTGAGAAACCAACTAGGTTACTCACCTCAGAACTTCCGAGCTACTGTCGGGAAGTCTCGCCTACGTCTGATGATCGACGATCCACTTGAGCCGCTATAACAATCAAAATATAAATAGCATTACTAATTATGTCAATTTCCATGTTCCATGATGCATATGAATTGAATAATGTACGTATTATACGTGTTATGACATTTCCGACACAAATTCAAATTTCCCGATCTCAACTTCAAATTCCCGAATTCATAATCTCCAAATTGAATTTAATCCATAATTAATTGAACCATCAAATTCCTAAATCCCATTCTTAAAACCTCCATTTCATTAATCAAGATTCCTCGCCATGCATCGATCTTCGCCATGGCCACCACACATCTTCGTCGCGACGACACATCACAGACGTCATGCGACGTCGTCGTCCATCCTCGCCAAGGCGCGCTTTCCACGCGACGTCGCGGCATGAAGCATTCTCGCTTTCAAGCATGGCGTGTTCTTCAGCGTCACAAGGCATGCATTATAAACACCCCCAAAAAACCCAGAAAATCTCATATTCTCGACAGCAATCACCACCAAATTCAGGTTTTTTCCTCACAAATCACTCCTAAATAATTCCATACATATCATACAACTAATTCTTAGTTTATATTTCATCAAGCAATCATTTTCTCCAAATCTAAACCCTAAAATCACCGAAAACCCCTATCGGAAACCCTAACTCACAAATCCTTTAATATACCAACTAAATCATTCAAACAACTTTATAAATCAAATAATCAAACCATAAGAGACAAGATAGAAGTAACTTACTTGATTTATAACCTCAAATCTTCAAGGATTTCTCAACTCCAAGATCATCGACACCTACGACTATCACCAAATAAAATTCCATCAACTTCTTCTCTATTTTTTTCCAAGCCAAAGGAATGATCAATGACAAAAGAAGAAAGCAATTGGCACAAAGAAATCGAGTAGCAATCCAAAGAAAGAAGATCACGAAGAAGAAGGAGAAAGCTTCTTGGAAGAGAAAGATTTCAAAGAGTAAGGGTTTAAATATCAAAGGAACAAGGGCTTGTTTGGCTAATAGAATTTCCACCAGTCCAAATCCGAACAGCCTCAAACTAATTTCGAATTCTAATTTCTCCCGAATTCCAATGACTAAACCCTAATTCCTCAATTCGAATTTCTTACATGTCCGAGCCATTGGATAGTCAATTTCGGAACCGAAAATCCAATTAACCAGTCATCGATCAATTTTCCGGTCCGGGCCTATTTCTCTGAAAATTCCAAAAAAATTCCTATAAATCCTCAAAAATAGAAAACTAATTATCATATACTCCAATTTCATAATTCAACTTCCTAACATCCTTTTCTAATTCAAATTCAAACATAGAGCTTATTTTGACCAAATTCTCACATATGACCTAATCATATCCAAATTCAAATTATCCAAATTAAGTCGGAAATATGTCATACATGTATGTACGTACAAATGCCAATTATACACAAATTCTATAATGCATGCTCGTGCAACATCGTATGCAATGAATCGTACACATCCCATCGGTGACGGATGTTACATTTCTCCCTCTAATAAAAATTTCGTCCCAAATTTTTTACCGACCGATCAAACAGATGAGGATATCGCCTCGATGTGCTCCTCGCCTCCCAAGTCGCCTCCTCAGATGAATGGTTCTTCCAAAGGACTTTCACCAATGGAATAACCCGAGACCTCAACTGCTTGACCCGCGATCCAATAATCCGCACCGGCTCCTCAATTTAATTCAAGTCACTGGCAATCTCTACCTCCTGAGCCGGAATCACATGAGTCGGGTCAGATCGATATCTCCGAAGCATGCTCACATGAAAGACGTCATGCAACTGAGACATCTCACTCCGCAAGGCTAATCTATACGCCAACGGTCCGATCCGCTCGGTAATCTCATACAGACTAATATACCGAGGACTCAACTTGCCCTTACGGCCAAATTTGAGAACTCCTCTCCACGGAGACACTCTGAGGAACACTTTATCTCCCACAACATACTCCATCTCTCTCCGATGCTGATCCACATAACTCTTTTGCCTATCTTGAGCCGCCTTGATGCGACTCCGAATCAACTGTATCTTATCAACGGTGTCCTCGATCAGCTTGGGACCCTCTAACATCCTCATACCCTCTTCATCCCAGTAATGAGGGGATCTACACGGTCTCCCATAGAGTGCCTCGTACGGTGCCATCCCAATGCTACTCTGGTACTGATTATTATAAGCAAACTCCACCAGAGGCAACATCGATCCCATACACCTCTAACTCCAACACACAAAGCTCTCAACATATCCTCAACAAATCGAATAGTCCTCTCACTCTACCCATCTCGTTCGAGGATGAAACGCAGGTCAAGTTCAACCTCGCACCCTATAGCGAATGCAGCTCCTCCGTAACCTCAAGTAAATCTGGGATCTCTATATCGACACTATCGAAATCGGGACCCCATGCAATGAACTATCTCTGCTACATATTTCTGGGCCAACTGATCGAGGGTATTACTCTCCCTCACTGGCAAAAAGTGAGCCGATTTAGTCAATCAGTCCACTATGACCCAGATAGCATCACTTTGCCTCGGCTTCCTGGGTAACCCCATAATAAAATCCATCGTAATACGCTCCCATTTTCACTCCGGAATGGGCAGTGAATGCAATCTCCTAATCGGGGCTGGTGCTGCTCACTTAACTCGCCGCACGTCAAACACCGAGAAACATACTCCGCCACATGCCTCTTTATACCCGGTCACCAGAAATGCAACTTAAGAGTGCGATACATCTTGGTGACACCAGGATGCATGGCATAAGCAGCCAAATGAACCTCCTCCAAAATCTCCCACCTCAAATCATCTATATCAGGAACACACAACCTCTGGCCCATCCACAAAGTACCATCCCTCAGCTCAAACTCAGACTGCCATCTTGATCTGACTCTATCCATCAGTCTCACCAATACCAAATCCCGATCCTGAACTCTCCTGATCCGATCATGCAATACTGGCCTCAGCCTCAAGGTCGCTATCAGAGCTTCCTCCTGACTCAAATCCATCTGCACATTGAGAGCTCTCAACTGAACTAAGCACGGCAACCTCGAAACCTGAATCTGAGCTGCACTACCATGTGATCTCCTACTCAATGCATCAGCCACCACATTGGCCTTCCCTGGGTGGTATTCGATAGTGCAGTCGTAATCCTTAAACAGCTCTAACCATCTCCTTCGCTTGATTCAGCTCCCCGACTCAAAGAACCTCAAACTCTTATGATCGGTGAAGATCCGAACGTCTCCCATACGTATAATGTCTCCAGATCTTCAGAGCAAATACAATCGCCGCTAACTCCAAGTCATGCAGGATAATTACCTCATGGGCTCTCAATCGTCTCGGTTGCACGCGATGACTCTCCCATGTCGCATCAACACACAGCCTAAACCCTGCTGTGAAGTATCACTGAACACCTCAAATCCTCCTGCTCTCGAAGGCAGGGCTAACACCGGCGCCGTCATCAACCGATGTATCAACTCATCGAAACTCCTCTGACACTCATCTGTCCAACTGAAGGCTACTCCCTTCCTCAAAATTCTTGTCAAGGGGGCGGAGATCACTGAGAACCCCTCAACAAACCTTCGGTAATATCCGGCCAATCCGAGAAAACTCCTCAACTCTGACACGTTCCTCGAAATCTCCCAACTCTTCACTGCCTCAATCTTGTGAGGATCCACCCGGATACCCTCACCAGACACGATATGACCTAGGAACACCACCTCATCCAGCCAAAATTCACACTTTGTGAATTTGGCATACAGCTGCCTATCCCTCATAATCTGCAACACTATCCTCAAATGCTCTGCATGCTCCTGTCTAGAACTCGAATACACCAGAATATCATCAATGAATACGATCACAAACTGATCCAGGTATGGCTGAAAAATCCTATTCATCAAGGCCATGAAGGCTGTCGGGGCATTAGTTAACTCGAACGGTATCACTAAGAACTCGAAATGCCCATACCTACTCCTAAAAGCGCTTTTAGGCACATCGGCCTCTGCGATCCTCAACTGATAATAACCGGATCTCAAATCCAACTTGGTGAACACCGAGCTCCTCAGAATCGATCAAATAAGTCATCGATCCTAGGCAGTGGGTACTTATTCTTAACAGTAACCCGATTAAGCTGCCTATAGTCGATGCAAAGTCTCGTAGTCCCGTCCTTCTTCTTCACAAACAACACTGCAGCTCCCCATGGTGAAACACTCGGCCTGATGAACCCCTTATCCAATAACTCCTGAAGCTGAGCCTTAAGCTCCCTCAGTTCCACCGGTGCCATCTTATACGGAGGTATCGATATAGGAGCGGTACCTGGAACGAGGTCTATCTCGAACTCTGTCTCCCGATCCGGCGGCAAACTCGGTAACTCCTCGGGAAACACATCTAGGAACTCCCTGATCACAGGGACATCCTACAACCTCTGCTGCACTCTAGAGTCCACCATATGCGCCAAATAAGCCTCACAGCCACCTCTCATCAACCTCAAAGCACTCACAAACGAAATCGTCCTGGCTGGCACTGCCTGACTATCACCTCGAAATACAGCCCTCGGCTGACCAAGAGACTCCAATACTACCTCCTTGGTATAAAAATCCAAAATAGCCCTATGGACAGTGAGCCAATCCATCCCCAAAATCAAATCAATCTCCTGAAGGGGTAACACAATCAATTCGGCACTCAATACTGCTGAATCTACCCGAATCGGGCATCCCCTGCAGATCTCACCTAAAGTAGTGGTACTACCCAAAGGTGTACTCACCTGCAACCCATACTTTAACATCTCCCTATCCACATGCAATCTACATGCCACATGCGGTGCAATAAATGAATGCGTGGACCCTAGATCTATTAATGCATACACCTCTATATCTGAAAGTAGAAGCAAACCTGTAACAACCTCAGGAGAATCCTGGGCCTCCTACCTGGTCATGGCGTAGACCCTGGCCTGGGACTGCGGCCTGCTGCCTGCTGCCTCGTCCCTCAGTCCCCACAAAAGAATCTCCGCCTCTACCCCGGGTCCACCGCCACGGCTCTGCTGCACCGTCGAGCTACTACCAGCTCTCCCACTAGCGGCTGACTGAACTCCCAAAGTCAAAGGACAATTCCTGATCATATGGTCCATCGAACCACAAGCTAAACAAGCTCCTGTCACTCGCCAAGACTTCCATGTCAGGCTCTTATCACAATGTATACAAACTGGCAAAGCCTGACCTGCCTCTCTGCCACCACTACTGCTACCACTGCCAATCTGTCCAAATCTCCCTCTCTGACCAAAACCCGACTGTCTGAATCCCCCAACTGATCTAAACCTGCTCTGGCGTCTACTCGTGCTCCTACCGGAGCTACCCGACCATCATCGATCTCTTACCTCCAGATCCTCGACCGGTCTCGGCTCGGCTCTGCTTTTTAAGAGTCGCTCAATCGACAAAGAATGATCTCATCTCCACAAAGGTACCATATCCGATCGGGCTAACCTGGCACGAATATCCAGATTCAGCCCTCCTCAAATCTCGGCACCTATCAACCTCGGAGGCAATCAAACGGACGATATGCCGACAAATTTCATTAAATCGACCTCATAATCCGCCATCACATCGATCCCGCCTCAACTCTAAGTCCCGCATCTTCATATCCAAATACTCCTTGGGCATAAAATTGTCTCGGAAAGCCCTCAAAAGTCAGCCCAAGTCACACACATTACTGGTGGAACTACCCGGACGATCTTCCACCACCGATAAGCCGGACCCGGAGCAAAGAAACAAGATAATCGAAGCGCTCCTCGTGGTCGCAATCCATCCGATCTAGACCCGCCGGTCCTCTCCAACCAACCTCACCAAGAGGTGCGTCGCCAGAGAATCGACGACCCCGCCACGCAGCGATAATACCTCCGTTCTCGTCTCATGGGAACTACCGGAGGCTGCTCCTCAATTATCGGCACAGAAGACTCCCTACTCGCTCCGACTGATCCTTGGTCAGCTGGTTGATCAACTTGATCACCAAAAATGGATGATCTACAATAAAGTCACAAATCTGATCAATTTCTTGCTTTTCGTACAAAATTCAAGCCTAAAATATACTATGCCCAAAAGATGCCAAACCATGCTCTGATACCACCTAATGTAGCGCCCCCTCACCGTAGAGTATACACTGGGTCGCCCGTAAGTCGTACCGATGCACAACCTACGACGAGGGTGCACTACCAAACTATCATTTCTATAACCTTATGGCATCCATACAAAGAAAGCAGTAATATCAAATTCGCTAGAATTTAAAACCAAAAGATTCATTTCCATTCATTCATGAAACCGTCAATACATCATCAGTCGTATATATATACATCTGTACGACCCAAAAAGGACTAACATAGCTCCTACATAAGTCATCCACAAAATACCCCCAAAAGATCCCCAGCTGACAGACCTGTGGGCCATGCTCCTCTCGCCGGCACACACAGCAGGATAAGTCTCACTGACCGGAGTTAGAAGTCAAACTATCGCTGCCCTGAAAATAGTCGCAATTTGGGTGAGTTTACGAAACTCAATGAGTAACCATCATCGATGGTTCACCCAACTCATGCATATACAGACAATCACATAATATCGCATATTATCACATTCAAGAAATCACATGCAGTCAAATTCACCTTTATAAGGCGATATGCCTTTCACACAATTCACATGTAATCATTCATATATGCAATATGCATGTGACTCTTTCATTTTCTTTCGTTGTTGTGACCGAGTGCCTGAGCTCATATACGTTGAGCCATAGGCTCTGTAAACATTGGGCTCAAAAGCCCTAATCCGTTGAGCGTAAAGCTCTGCAAATCGTTGGATATGAAGCCCTGTGCGTTGAGCTTAAAGCTCTGAATACGGTGGCTACACGGTCACAATCGCTTTATCTCGATCATATCATATGCATGTATGCACATGTCTACTTTACAATACATGCATCATATTAGAATCCCACATACCTAATTCTCACCATTTGAAATCAATTATGAACAATTTATGCACAATCAACACTTGTATATCACAGTCCAAATATCCCGAACACCCGTGGTCCGGAATCAATCAAATCAAACACATATAACCCGCCCTTAATTCCACATGGAATATTTGCATAAAATTAAACACATAAAGGTTGAGAAACCAACTAGGTTACTCACCTCAGAACTTCCGATCTACTGCCGGGAAGTCTCGCCTACGTCTGATGATCGACGATCCACTTGAGCCTCTATAACAATCAAAATATAAATAGCATTACTAATTATGTCAATTTCCATGTTCCATGATGCATATGAATTGAATAATGTACGCATTTATACGTGTTATGACATTTCCGACACAAATTCAAATTTCCGATCTCAACTTCAAATTCGAATTCATAATCTCCAAATTGAATTTAATCCATAATTAATTGAACCATCAAATTCCTAAATCCCATTCTTAAAAACCTCCAATTTCATTAATCAGCATTCCTCGCCGCGGCATCATATCTTTCGCCGCGGCGCCTCACGCATCTCTCATCGCGACGTACACACGCGTACGTTGCAAAGTGCGCCGTCCATCCTCGCCATGGCGCGCTTCCACGACGTCACGGCATGAAGCATTCTGCTTCACAAGCGGCGTGTTCTTCAGCGTCAAGGCATGCGACTATAAACACGCCTAAAACCCAGAAAATCTTAGATTCTCGACAGCAATCACCACCAAATTCAGGTTTTCTCCTCACAAATCACTCCTAAATAATTCCATACATATCATACAACTAATTCTTAGTTTCTATTTCATCAAACAATCATTTTCTCCAAATCTAAACCCTAAAATCACCGAAAACCCCTATCAGAAACCCTAACTCACAAATCCTTTAATCTACCAAC
Organism: Erythroxylum novogranatense; assembly: GCA_029891385.1. Taxonomy (NCBI): domain Eukaryota; kingdom Viridiplantae; phylum Streptophyta; class Magnoliopsida; order Malpighiales; family Erythroxylaceae; genus Erythroxylum; species Erythroxylum novogranatense. The sequence continues at coordinate 25,981,599 of CM057224.1, read as the reverse complement.
TAAATCATTCAAACAATTTTATAAATCAAATAATCAAACCATAAGAGACAAGATAGAAGTAACTTACTTGATTTATAACCTCAAATCTTCAAGGATTTCTCAACTCCAAGATCATCGACATCCACGGCTATCACCAAATAAAATTCCATCAACTTCTTCTCTATTCTTTTCCAAGCCAAAGGAATGATCAATGACAAAAGAAGAAAGCAATTGGCACAAAGAAATCGAGTAGCAATCCAAAGAAAGAGGATCACGAAGAAGAAGGAGAAAGCTTCGTGGAAGAGAAAGATTTCAAAGAGTAAGGGTTTAAATATCAAAGGAACAAGGGCTTGTTTGGCTAATAGAATTTCCACCAGTCCAAATCCGAACAGCCTCAAACTAATTTCGAATTCTAATTTCTCCCGAATTCCAATCACTAAACCCTAATTCCTCAATTCAATTTCTAACCTGTCCGAGCCATTGATAATCAATTTCGAACCGAAAATCCAATTAACTACCATCGATCAATTTTTGATTCCGCCTATTTCTCCAAAATTCCGAAAAATTCCTATAAATTCTAAAAATAGAAAACTAATTATCATATACTCCAATTTCATAATTCAACTTCCTAACATCCTTTTCTAATTCAAATTCAATCATAGAGCATATTTTGACCAAATTCTCACACATTACCTAATCATATCCAAATTCAAATTATCCAAATTAAGTTGGAAATATGTCATACATGTATGTACGTACAAATGCCAATTATACACAAATTCTATAATGCATGCTCGTGCCAAATACGTATGCAATGAACTGTACACATCCCATCGGTGACGGGATGTTACACCCTAAATCAATTTCATCCAAAATTTAATCTCATAAATAACTTAATCCTTCAATTTGATGCTCAAGTCATCAATTCTTACTAATTCCAAGATAGTTACATCACTAATTTCAAAAAACTCCCCAAATTACAAATTGAACCTAAACCAATCCAATCAAATTCAATATCATAATTAACTTAATTTCTCAAATTGAACTTAGGAAATATCAATTCCTCTCATATTCAAACTATTTCAATCTTCATTTTTTAAAATCCCCAATTTTCAAAATTGGCCTAAACCAATTTGCACAAATTCAATATCATAAAACATAATTTCTTCAAAATTGATTCCATAATTCATCAATTCATGCTATTATTGATGATTCTACACCATTAATTCACAAAAATCTCCAAATTCCAAATTAAGCCTAAATCCCCAATTTACAATTTTTCAAATTAAACTTCACCTAAAGCATAAACATCAAAATTAACTTAAGAAATCTCAAATTCATCACTAATTCAAGCAATCTAAAGCAACAATTTCAAAAACCCCCAAATTGCACTATTCATCATCTTCTTTACTAAGCTTTCTCTCTCTAGAATCTTCCATAACCAAAATTAAACATAACCTAAGGCAAAAATAACAAAATCAACTTTATAAATCACATACCCATATCATTTTTCATGATTCTAAACCAAAGTTTAAGAAAAACTCAAAGATTGAAATTTCTTTTACCTCTTTCTCTCTCTAGAATTTCAAAAATCCAAGCTCCAATGGTAGCTTCATCTTCTTTCATGCTTTTCCTCTTGAAGAAGCATCAAAAACCTCTTTGAAAGCCATCAAAATCGAAACCTCTAAGCTTCCTTCTTCTTCTCTTCTTCTTTCTCACTCACCGATTCCTCACTTCTCTTTTCTTCTTATGTTTTCTTCTCTTTCTTCTTGAATTACTTTCTTATTTTCGTGCACCAGACCTTCCAAACGACATCCATCTGATGAGTTTTGCCATGTCACTTTAAAATGGGGCACAAATGACCCTTATGCCCTCACTTGTTGGTTATTTCCAAAATTGCCCCTGCAGGAACTTGAAAAACTGACTACTTGCGTCCTGTTTTCAAGCATCTAAACGAAATAATTTGGACAAACTTTCTTCTTGAAAATTGTTCCTCTAGATCATACAAATCCAACGCCATCGACCGTACTCAATTTGGATCAGAAACGAAGAAGTTATAGCCAAAATACTATCGGACCTGCGAAAAATCCGAGACTGAACATTAACATAAGTTCAGTCCAGAAATGGACAATCTTAGGGATGAAATTAAATTTCGATCCCTTCATAAGAGTTGTATCCCTATATCTTAAATTTATTTTCCCTTAAGAATCAACTCAATCAGAGTTGCACAGCTCCCGAATTTCGCAAAATACTGAACCATGTTCAGAAAATTATCCAACTTATAACCTATAACCAAATCTCTTACTTTGGTTCAATCAATCTCTTTTCATTTAATCTCCTAAAAATCATAATATTCCATAAAAATGAAATTAAATGTCTTAGGAATCCAACGCTTCGAGAATCAAATCAATCGGATGTCGGACGAAGGAATTATAAGCAAAAGATTACGAAAGGGATCGGATAAAGAAACGAAGTAACGGAACTTCAAAACCAAACTTTTCAAAAATCATATCTCTCGATCCCAAACTCAGAATTTGACAAATTTGGTGTCAATAGAAAGATCAAAGGAAGCTCTACAACTTCCCTGAAGAAATCAAAATCAAATTAGGTCTCCAAAGAGGTCAAAATCTCAATTAAAGATTATGTCCAAAACAGCTTTTCCTAAACGACTTCCAATTTTTAATCGCTCATAACTCGTAGCCCCGATATCGAAAAATTGCAAACTTTATAACAATGGAAAGATAAAAACATCATCTAAAACTTTTATGAAGACCACTTACTCTAATTCAAACTAAATCCATACAACGAGTGGTCTCGAAGCATAGAACACACAATTCTATACTTACTAGCATTTTCAAAACAAAGCCTATCTTCAGAAAATCATATCTTTCAATCCCGACATCGAAAAATAGCAAACTTTATGTCCAAAAAAGCTCTCGACAGAGGCTACAATTTTCATGTTGATCATTTTCTCGAATTTTGCCTAAATCAAAAAGTCAACTTTTTCCTTAAAAAGTCAAACTCTGAGCGAACTTTGACTGATCATAACTCTCACTCCCGATATCGAAAAATATCAAACTTTATAGCTACAGAAATATCTTGACATAAACTACAAATTTCCAGAAGATCGTTTTCTCAAATTTTGACTCAAACAAAAAGTCAACTCTCAAGTTAACCATTTAATCACTATTCATCCCCAAAGTCAAACTTTCTAAATTCTTCAAATTTTCACACTTTTTCTTTTTAATTCTTGCTATTTAACTTCATTTCAATCAACTCATCCCCTTTCTTCTCATAATCCATATAAGTTCACTCAAATTTCAAAGTCCTCAAAATTAAACAATTCTTTTCTCATAAATTATTTCTTAATTTCATCAAATTTCCTTAAATTCATAATTTTCTCACCAATTTCTTTCTCACTTAATTTCATTTTAATATTTCTAATTTTCATCAAAAGTTCGGGGTCCAACACGAGGTGTACCTAATGGATGTTTGTGTGAAAACTTTATAAAGTGATAAGGAGCTTGAGAGTCAACCCTTGACGAATTGTTTATGTCAAAGAAGTGAAGAAAGACATAACTAAAAAGGACACATCTTTTAGCTCGGAGGTAAGTACTGAGTCCATGGTTAATTTTGAAACTGACTCTTTATCTTTACATAGTAGAGTGCATGAATTAAATGGTAAAGAAAAAGGTGAAGAGATGTTCGAAATATTCCCAGAGTATATGGACTTAGTCAAGATTGAGAATCTAAGGATAGGGAAGAGGCTGAATGAGGATGATGATCAACTAAGGCCTTATCTGGAACTACCTCACATGGAGGAGCCGTATGTTACGCCTGAAGATCAAAATTTTGTCACGTAAGGAGGAAACAAAGAGTCGAGCCAATGACCCTAAACAAAGGCGCTTCTTGGGAGAAAGCCCAAATGAAGTAAATTTCTTTTTCATTACATTTCGACATTACTTTTTATATGCATGTGTATTTTTAAATTTGTTTGTTTTACTTATTTTTAAGTTTTCAACCAAATTGAGAGAAAGAATAAAATAAATGAAACAAATGTTTTCTCATTTTCTATTGCTTTTGGGATTATAAAGTCGTGATTAAAGTATGGATTGACTAGAGAATTTAATAGCAATTCTAACATGTATTTTTACTCTTGTGATTGGTCAAAATGCATTATCTTTAGAAGAGTAGTGACTAATGATAGACAAAGTCGGTGAGATTTTGAGTCTTATTTGACCGACACATCTATATCACTCTCATTGCTTTTTGATATTGTGTGACCTTCATGACATTTACATCCCGATTTTGCATTGAATTTCTATTCGAGACCACATTTTTATCACATGCATTAATATGGATATGATTAGGCATTCTTTGTTTTTCATAAACTACATTAGTTAAATAACCTATCCTATTGACATGATTTTTTCCTTGATAAACCCCTTTGAGCTTTAGCCTTTCTTTTTGTATAAACCACATTTTATGCTTTTAAACTTAACCAAATGTCCTACTCAAGTCATGAAGCTAGTGGAACATTTGTGATTGTTGAGTTTATGGATGTGCAAAATTCTAAGTGTAGGGGTGTACATACGTGAGGGTTGGTTATAATGTTGGGATGTTATTTATGTGTTATCATTGAAATTCCCATGTTGATGGAGTTTATTTTAATTTTTTATAAGGAAAACAAAGAAAAGAAAAAATGAAAAAAGAAAGAAAGAAGAAAAAGAAAAAAGAATGAAAACAAGTTTAAAGTAAATGTATCAAGGAGGAATTGCATATGTGTTGAAAAGTTATTTATGGCTTATGCATCTTCCTAGAGTTGTATTGAATCTGCTAGTTGAGTATGTTGAATATGAGGTATATGTTTTCTTGGAAGGTTCACTCTTGTGATTTCAATGAATTGTTGGCATAAATTGTATAAGTGATTCCTTCGGATTGGTATATGCTTCATTTGGTTTATGTATGAGAGCTAAATGAGTGTTGCTTTGTTTCACTAGCTTTGATGACTTTCATGCTACTTGACCAAAATACATCTCACCTTATCTTTGCCCATATTACAATTTTAAAAAGTCATTTGATTCGTGATTTTGCATATGATATGCAAAGTTATGGATTGTCATGATCATGAATGGAGTTGAGTGTACTTGCGGATATATTTTAGTTAAACAAAATTTTCAAGTCTACCATTAGATTGCTTAGTTTTTGAAGATGATGAATGCTGATTAAGCATGAGTAAAAACTTGTATTGCTGATTTCTTGCTATGATTTTTGAAAGTTATTCTTTTTTGTTTATAATTATATATTTTTAGAAAATATGGGAATTGAGTAAATGTTTCAGCTCTTTGAGTTTAATTTGGATGTTTTGCCCGAGGACAGACAAAAGCTAAATGTGGGGGAAATTGATATGTGTTTAATTGTTGATATATTTAATCATTTACCCTTAGTGATTAATGATACGAAAATTCTTAGGATACTCACTTTAATTCATATATGATTTTAGGTATAATTTGGAAGTAAATAAATTAAAGTGAGTAGAAAGTACTGCATTAGTGTTATTTTCTGAAGATCAATTTTTATTTGTCTGAATAGAATAAGAAGAAGAAAATTAAAAGACAAGAAAAATGGAACACAAAGAAGTATAAAATTTTAAAAGCAAGCAGCTGGAAAATTAGCCAAAACAATAGTGCCACGTGAACAAAATGCAATGCAATCATAATTGGGCAACGCATAAACTTTAAACACAACGCATGTGCGTCTACATTTTGTGTTGAACGTATGCCTTTGCTTTTTGCGTTGAACGCAAGCATATGCGTTTAACGCAACACATATGCGTTCGTTTGGGGCTGCATAAGAAAGGAAGGAGTAGGTTTAATTGTCCAATCAATAAACAGTGGAGGCATGAAGAGAGGCACAGGCGCAGGCGTGGAGAAGGGGCAGCTTGGTGGTGCAGCTTAAAGGCTGCAGGCATGGAGAGCTGGCGCAGACATGAACAGTGGGGTGGACCATAAACTCCAACATTAAATTGTCACATCCACGTTACAATAGAGAGGTGACAGTGAAGAGCAACAATAAGAAACTTGGGCAGTGAAGGAGTGACACAGGGACCTTTAGTAGGGTTAGTAAAATGGGGGCTGAAGCATTTTCCAAGAAGAGATTCATGAAGGGTTAGATGTCCTGACGTCGGTTTAGAGGCGACATTGACGCCGACGACCTGGGTTAAGTATTTTTTATTATTTTATTGTTTCTTTCTCTCATTAGAAATTGATTATGTTATCCTATGTTAATTGATTTGGGTTTTGTGTATGGCTAATCAGATTTTCGTTATTGCTTAGTTATTTGTATATGAACTCATTAGGTATTGTGAGATGATGATTTTAATATGTTCACTGAATCGTTAATTGCAAACCCATTGCTAGAATTATGATATAATATGTAATTGTTATGTTGAAATTCATGTATAGTAACTAATGATTTGTAATCATGAGGGATAATATGACCTAGGTTAATTGATGCATCGTATGTAGTTGCTGCCTTAATTAATTGGTTTTCTTAATTCATAATGCTATTGCCTAATTAAATCTAGAGATTGTATCCTAAGTTATTCGGTGGTTAGGTTTAATTAACAATCATATCTTGATTAAACAAAACCTAAGGAAAAACTCAAATTAATTATTAGCACACAATTAATAGTTGTTAGGAGAGGTTTGAGAATAACAAATTAATGAAATATGCTTAATTAGGGTGTAGGCTGAGATTGAACCAAATAATCGGGTCCCTACCAAATTCCCCATTTTATCCCTTTTTTACATTTGTTCTTTAATTTATTTTTATTAGTTAGTTTCATTTTATTTTCTTCTTTCAAAAACAAACCCCCTAGTTAAACCTAAACACTGGTTAATTTCATTTCATAAACTTTACACACACTCTCTATAGGATCGACTTAGACTCACCACCACTATAGTAGCAGGTTTAGTTATTTTATTTTGACTAGCATAATGACAAGTGATCAATGCCTCAAACCTAGAGTTTCTAACAATTCAAAATCAAAGTATCGGGGAGGCAACACTTCTCTATCTTTAAAGTCCCGAAATCGCATACCTTTGTCTTCCAAAAAAATAAGAATGGGGTACGAAAATTTGCCACTATATCAGTTTTACCTTCTCCTAAGACTTGAAGGTGTAATTGGTCAATGGGTTTCTGAGTGGATAGCTTTTTGGGAGCCATTAAAGAAGAAAAGTATACAAAAAATGAAGAAAAATATACAAAAATATACAAAAGAGATGTGAACATGTTTTAGAGAGAGAAAGAAATTAAAAAACTTACCGAATCCTTGTATTCTTGGTTATGTAGTGTGAAATAAGTGTAAAAGAAGTGATTAATGATGGAAAAGATGAAGAAAATACCAAGGTTTGGGAGAAAAATGAAAGTTTTCCAAAGCTAGGGTTGGTGAGAGAGTGGGATGTGGAGAGAGTAAGTGAAGAAAGAAGAAGAAAGAGGGTTTCTTTTTAAAAAAGTGTCTGTCGAAGGATTCCATGATCGTGGGAATCCCTATAATTTCCATGATCATGGGTTAAGGCTCCAGAAACTTTTTGGAGAGCCTTCCTATACTGTGGAAAATGGTCAAATTTCCATGATCGTGGGTTAAGGCTCCGAAAGTTTCTAGAAAGCCTTCCTACGTTCGTGGGAATCAACCCAGTTCCTACAATCCTAGATTATTCAAAATTTTCCAACTTTTTATTCTTCTTCTAAGCTTAATAAGCATTCCCAACATTCAATCAACCTACCAACACATCAAAATCAACTATCCAACAAGAAATTTGAAAGGAAACAAGTTCAAACTCAAACAAAACATAATGAAAACCAAATAATTCAAACACACAAGTAAACAAAATTAACAAACGAAAGGTAAATGTTATAAGTTAAGATCACTAGCTTGACCATTTCATATGCATTCATAAAGGAGTAAAGGAAAAGAATGAGATGATTTCCCTTTCTTGTGAGTATGGCCTCCATAGTATGGCTTGCATCTAGCTCATTGACCTTGAATGATTCACCCTTGTCATTTTTTAACTCCAAAACTCCATAGGGAAATACTTGAATAACCTTGAAATGTCCACTCCATTTTGAAATGATCTTTCCAGGAAATAACCAAAGTCCTGAATTAAATAAAAACACCAAGTCCCTACTCTTAAACTCCTTCTTCTTGATGTGAGCATCATGCCACTTCTTTTTCCTTTCCTTGTACAACTTGTCATTTTCATAAGCGTCAAACCTCAATTCTTCTAATTTGTCAAGTTGTAACAATCTTTTCTCACCCATAAGCTTCCAATCCATGTTCACTTCCTAACATCCCAATACGCCCGATGCTCTAACTCCAAAGGTAAATGACACACCTTGCCATACACAAGTTTATATGGAGTAGTTCCTATAAGTGTTTTGAATGTTGTCCTCTAAGCCTATAGGGTGTCATCTAGCTTCAATTCCCATTCCTTTCTTGAGGTGTTCACTACCTTCTCCAAAATCTTCTTCAACTCTCTATTTACCACCTCTACTTGACCATTAGTTTAAGGGTGGTAAGGAGTCACCACTCTATAATGAACATTGTATCTTTTTAGAAGAGCCTCAAATAGTTTATTACAAAAAAGGCTCCCTCCATCACTTATAATCACTCTGGACATTCCGAATCTCGTAAAGATCTTCTTGATGAACTTTTGAACCATCTTGTCGTCATTAGTTAGAGTACCTATAGTCTTAACCCACCTAGAAACATAATCAATTACAAATAATATATAAGTGTTACCTAAGGAGGATGGGAATGGTCCCATGAATTCCAAACCCTATACATCGAATTTCTCCATCTCCATGATGTTTAAAAGCGACATCTCATCCTTCTTCGATATGTACCCACTCTTTGACGCCTATCACACTTTAACACAAAATCTCAAACATCCTTAAACAAAGATGGCCAATAGAATCCACACTCTAAGATCTGAGTTGCAGTCTTATTAACTCCATAATGTCTTGATAGGTGGTTTGCATTATCTATAAAACAAGGACAAAAATGATTGTCTATCATTATTAAAGCCTCATCAGGAAAACTCTCCTCGATTTCCTCTTCTTCTTTATGATGCCTTCCTTAAGTCTCGAGAGATGGTCCGTTGCAATATTTTTTGCTCCCTTTTTGTCTTTAATCTCAATGTGGAATTCTTAGAGCATAAGCACCCACCGGATAAGCCTAACCTTGGCATCCTTTTTAGAAAAAACACACGACAATGTTGCATGATCTGTAAAAATAATGACATTTGAGCCTAAAAGATAAGAATGAAATTTATCACATGTAAATACCACAACAAGCAACTCCTTTTTTGTATTTGTGTAATTCAATTGTTCCCCCGTCAAGATCTTGGTTGCATAGTAAATGGTGTGCAACTTTTTTTCCTTTCACTGATCGAAGACAAAACCGATGGCATGATCGCTTGCATCGCACATAATTTCAAAAGGAAGAGTCCAATTTAGTGACATCAGAATGGGTGCTGATATAAGTGCCTTCTTCAACCTGTTAAAAGTGTCCAAATTAGCATCACCAAAAACAAAAGGCACATCTTTAACTAATAAATGAGTTAAGGGTCTAGCGATAAAAAAAATCCTTGATGAACCATCTGTAGAATCCTGCATGACCAAGGAAGGCTCGGATGCCCTTAATGTTGGTAGGAGGTGGTAACTTTAATTACTTCAGTCTTAACTCGATCCACTTCAATCCCCTTTCATGAGATCCTATCGCCTAATATAATTCCCTCTCGGACCATAAAATGACACTTCTCTTAGTTTAAGGTGAGACAAGACTCCTCACATCTTTAAAACACTCTGTCTAAATTCAACAAGAAATGATCAAAACAATTTCCAAAGATAGAGAAATCATCTATAAATACATCCATGAAGTTCTCATTCTTGTCTACGAATATGGCCATCATGCACCTTTGGAATGTGGCTGGTGTATTATATAAATCAAACGACATCCTCCGATAAGCAAAGTCCCATAAGGATAAGTGAAATTACTCTTCACCTGGTCCTGTGGGTATATAACCACTTGATTGTACCTTGAGTATCGATCAAGAAAACAATAAAATGTGTGGCCAGCCATCCTTTCAATCCTTTGGTCCACAAAAGGTAAAGGGAAATGATCTTTCTTGGTGGCCAAATTGAGCTTTCGGTAATCAATACATACTCTCTAACCTGTGATGGTCCTAGTCGAAATCTTTTCAATTTTATCATTTTCCATCACTGTCATGCCTCCTTTCTTAGACACACTCTATACTGGACTCACCGTCCCCCTAGTATCAGATATTTGCCATCCTATAGCTCTCTTCCTTTTCCTAATGTTCTCCACCACTTTCTCTTCTTGCTCAAAATCTAATTGGTTCAAGATAATGATAGGTAAGGTATAGTTTTCACCTCAAAAGGTGTATCTCAAATGAGAAGGTAAGGGTTTAAACTCTAACATGGGGGAGCTTAATGAAAGAAGGTAGTGTAGGTTTATCTGTTCTCTCCAACTTCTCTAACTCAACTTCCCCACATAAATACTCTTCTTTCACACTCTCATCCCTGAGCACTTCAATAACTTCATTAACTTCATCGTCAACCTTCTTCATACATTCATCCACAACATCAATCTTTATACATACATAACCATCCCTCAGTTTCTTCAAAGATTTAGACATTAAACTCAACCTGCTTATCACCAATCCTCAAAACAAGTTTTCCCTTATGCACATCAACTAATGCCTTACCAATATTCATAAAGGGCCTACCCAAAATCAATGGAAAATTTTTATCAACTTCAAAATCCAATACCACAAAATCAACAGGAATGATAAATTTATCTACTTTTACTAACACATCTTCTATAACTTCATATGGTCTCTTGATGGATTAATCCGCAAATTGAATCAGCATGGATGTTAGCTTAACCTCTCCTAGTCCTAATTTCCTAAAACATATAAAGGCATGAAGTTAATGCTTGCACCTAAATCAAATAAGCATTTAGAAAATTCAAAGTCACTAACAACACATGGAATCGTAAAACTCCCTGGATCTTGTAGTTTTGAAGGCATCATGCTTGAGATAATTGAACTACAATTCTCTGTTAAAGTGACTGTCTGATTGTCCTCCTAAGTACATTTGTGTGTTAGGATGTCCTTTAAAAACTTTGCGTACTTGACAATGTTTAGAATTTCGTACCGTACAGGCCGGTACGTATCGTTCCGACCCAAATCTGATATCGGATTTTAAATTTTGGTACCGGATTTAAATACCGATCTGTACTGGCCGGTATTCAAAATATCGGTCAAATACTGATCGGTACCGAAAGTTTTAAAAAATTGAGAGGTTTTTTGCAAAATTTTAAAAATTTTCAAAATCTCTTCCTCCTCTCCTTCCTCCTTTTTTCAAACTTTTAAAATAATAATAAATATTTTATTACTAATAATAATTATAAATTAAATAAAACTTAAAAATAAAATATTTTATTTAAATTTATTTTAATGTTTTATATAATATTTATTAATAAAGTATTAATAAAAATATTTTATTTTCAAAATAAATAATTTTAAAATTATTATTTATAAAATAATATTTATTTTATATATTTTCAATTATTAAATCAAAATTTATATATTTTAAAATTATATTTTATAATTAATTATATTTATTAATAATTATTAAATTAATTTTATATATTAAATGAAATTGTGATTATGTCTAATTAAATGTAAAATGAAATGGAATGTGAAAAACAACAATTCTAAAAAATAATTCAAAATTTTGATAAAATACAAAATAATTAATAATTCAAAATTTTGAATTATTTTCATTATTTTACAATTAATTATTATACTTAGATAATTATTATTTATTGATATATAATATATATAGATAATTATTATATAAATAAATAATTAAAATAAAATAAAGATATGTAAAACTAAAATGAATAAGATATAAACAAAAAACTAAGTTAAATAATCTACAACTTTACAATATAACAATGGATTATTTTGTAATTTTTTTAAAATTCAAGGGCAATTTTATAAATTTACAAAATATTTTGTATTATTGTAATATTTTAAATACTTTGTATTATTATTAATTTTATAATTGTATGATGATAATTGTCTTTATTTATATTAATTGTGGTTATTATTTATATGTAAAATATTTAAAATTATTGTTATTTCATATTAATTGTTATTATTATTTATTATTAATAATTTTGAAAGCATGGTTGATATTATACAGTACAACTGTATAATATACCAATATGGACTATTTTGTAATTTTTAAAAATTTTAGGGACTATTTCATAAATTTTAAAAATTTCAAAGCAGTACTTGTACTAGTATGATTCCGTTCTGAGCTCAATTCAGTCATCGAACCCTGCAGTATTCATAACATTGGTACTTGGGCATGCACTCCAAAGTTTCCACCCATGATAAGTTGATCTGAAGCTTCTTCAATTTCTCCAAAAACTTAGAAAACTGAGTGTCCACCTAATGTTATCTGACCCTTTGTGGATATGGAAGTTTGGGCTTGTATGGTGGTGGTGGCACATAAGGCCTCTCTTCTTCTTTCTCTTCTCAAATCTCCTTACCTTTTCCTTTTTCTTGGCAATCCTTTGTCACACTTGGTTCCTCCATCTACTTGCCACTTCGAAGTGTGATAGCCTTCAATTGTTCCCTTAGGTTGGCCTCGGTATTGTTTGGTAAGCTACCTACACTTCTAGAAGACATGGTATGCGTAAGTTGACCTACCTGTACCTCCAAGTTGTGGATGGATAAGGCATGGTTCTTCATTATATGATCAAACTTTGCCTCCATCCTCTTTTGGCTTTCCTCCTGGCTAAAAAACATCCTCTTTTGGTTCTCTTCTTGATTTGCTAGTTCGAAACCCCAAAACATCCATCAACTTGTCCATTTTGTTTTCCAAAAATCCAAGTATGTCTTGTTGAAATCCTATAGGTCCTTGTTGTCTTGCTTAGCCACTTGTATTGTTAGTATTCCAAGAAAAATTTAGGTGGTTTTTTCACCCTGGATTATAAGCTTTTGAGTACGAATTGTTACCTTATTATGGTTGGCCCAAGCAACTTACCTGTTTAGTGCTACTATCTCCCAATAAGAAACATTCTGTTGTGCAATGGTTGTCTTGCCCCCATAACTCACACTGTGATTATATAGCTTTGTTTATAGACGAAGATGCTCCTTATATGTTGTTCAATTGCTTAGTGAGGGCTATGATTTATGCCTGCAAAGCGGTAACAAAGTTAATTGAGATCATACCTTTTTGTTTCTTTTGCCCTTGCCTACTCCTCTCACTTGACCACATGCAATTGTTGCTCGCTAACTCTTCTAAAAGATCATGAGCTACATCGATAGTTTTCCTCATCAAAGATCCTCCTGCAGCTACATCTATGGTCCCTCTTGTGCTCTGATTTACACCGTTGTAGAATGTTTTCATGAGGAACTCCCTTGGAAGGTTGTGGTGAGGAAAGCTTCTCTGTAGTTCTTTAAACCTCTCCCAAACTTCATATAAAGACTCCTTATTGCTTTGTTGAAAATTTGTGATTTCCTTAACGATCTTTGTCGTCTTGGTCAATGGAAAGTATTTAGCAAGAAATGCCTAGGCTAGCTGTTCCCAAGTATTAATCTACCCTGAGCTGAGTGAATTATACCATGCCTTCACCCGATCTTTCAAAGAAAAAGAAAATAGTTACAACCTTACAACATCGTCAGACATCCCATTAAATCAAAAAGTGTCACATATCTCTAAAAAATTGACGAGATGGGCATTGGGATCTTCATTGGAAAACCCATAGAACTGCACACTACCCTGAAGAATATTGATGAGTGCCAGCTTGATCTCGAAATTGTTTGCTTGAATCGTTAGCCTCATAATTCCTTGAGGACTAATCCTGGCCTCGTAAAGTCCATCAGTGTCCTTTCAGCCCCCAATTAGTCCCCTTCTTTCGCCATATTTCTTTGTATAATGTCTTGGTGTTTTGCTCTTCTCAACTATCGTTCATGCCTTATGATATCTAATAGCTCTTCGTCGTGAAATTCAGTAGTCCTTCGTGTGTTCCTTGTGTTTATGCACCTACAAAGACACAAGGAAAAGTATAAAAAAACTCTTAAATCAAAGTAACCCAAAATAAACAAGATGTTAAACACACAATCCTTATCAACGATGCCAAAAAATTTTGAATGCAAAACACACTACTAGTCTTACGCTTGAAACTACAAGTATACAGATCGTACTTATAGTTGGAAGCGGATATTGATCCCATGAGGATTGTGCTTAGGAACCACTTAATTTAGGTTGTTCTTTATTTAAGAAATCATTTCACTCAAATTTAAAAAATAAAATAAAGACAAACTAAAAGTAACAAGAAATAACGCAACTCAAACCAAAATCGTAAACTAAGAGTTAGAGAAAAATCAAGATTAAACATTAGAACTTGTGATTATCCCTATTTGCTCCTCTCTGATTAATTGATTCAATTTATGCTTGACCTAAGATTTCCTAAAATTCTAGCTACCCTCTCTCAAGGTGTAACTAAACATCACTAGTTAAATAAATTAGAATTAACTTTGGGATCACCCAATGTCTCATTGTATATAGATTACCAAGCTCACTATCTCGATTTATTGCAAGATTTAAGCACAATAAATAACACAAACATATATATCATTAAATTGATAACCAAAGGTTCACAAATGGTTAAAACAACAAACCCTAAAAATTGTTTTAGCCAATCATAATATCCATGACATCCCTAATAATCAAACAACCTATAATAAACACACTAGAAGAGAAAGAAATTAAAATAAAACTGGATGGGGAGGCTCCTCCTCTTCTTTGCTTGAATATGGAAAATCTGGACGACGGGGTGCTCTTTGCCCAATTGAGAATGAAACCTTGAATGCCCATCTATCGTTAGGCTCTCAATCTGTCTTTTGGCTCTAGGAAGCAAGTTGCACCACCCTCTAGAGGCTCTTGAGATTCTCTTCATTATAAAGTCACAAAAACCAATAAAAAAATACAAGAAACTCACATGTCCCTTCGAGTTCTAGTTCCCACGATTATGGAAATTATACTTATCCTTCCCATGATCGTGGGTTATCTTGATATAAACTTTCTCAATAAGTTTCCCAAGATGGTGGAAAACATGCCTTTTTCCACGGTCATGGGTTCTTGTTTTTTCAACAGCTCCACTTCTCTTCTCTTTTCTTAGTCCTTAGCTCAATCATAAAGGTGTCTTCTTTCCATTCCTACACCGAAATTCTAAATTCCTACCCTAAACCAATATCAAACACAAAAGAACAACCATGAAGATCAAACTAAATAAAAAACACATAAAACAAATCCTAAAACACAATAATACTAACTCATCATGTAGGAAACACACACTAAATAGTTAGAAAATATATACTAATGCACAACTATTAGTCAACTTTCTGAATCAACTCCTTTATAGTCAAGTATTTGACCTCTAAATGCTTAGAACCTGTGATATTCTTATTGTTGTTACTAAACAACACTGCAATAAGATTATCATATTACAACCAAACGGGTCTAGCTACCAAATCTACCATAGACAACTTAGAAATCAAGTTTCTGGGGTCAAATCATCTATGTACTAGCTCCATAACATGCAACAAACTCTGTACGCATAGTAGAGCAAGTTACCAGTGTCTGCTTGACACTCTTCCATGATATTACACCATTTTTCTGCTTGAGACCCTTCCACGATGTTGCACCATCATCTGGATACATAGCAAAATCGGAGTTTTTATACCCTCTGAGGTTTAAATCGTTGACTTTTCTGTATGTGAATGTATAATCCTTGGTACCCTTTAGATATCTCAACATTTGCTTAACTACATTCCAATGGTCTATATCTAGGTTACCCAAATATCGTCTCAATAGTCTAATAACAAATGCAATGTTCAATCTAGTGCACACCTGGGCATACATCAGGCTACCAACCGTACTAGAATATAGAACATTCCTCATAGTCTTTCTCTCAACCTCATTCTTTGGACACTGTGCCAAAAATAATCTCTCGCTATAAGAGATAAGTGATACAATATGTCTACTGTCAGCTATATTAAATCTTTGTAATACTCGCTCAATGTATGCTCTTTATAAGAGGTTCAATGAGTGTTGAGATCTATCCTAGTGAATCTATATACTGAGGACAAAATATGTTTCACATAAATCCTTCATGTTCAAATGTTTGACTAAAAGTTGCTTCACCTCATACAACATGGTCAATTCATTTAACGTAAGCAAGATATCATTCACGTACAATAATAGGAAAATAATTTTGCTCCCCCTGACCTTATAGTATAAGCATCTTTCATCCTTGTTTTTCATAAAGTATAATGAGATCAAAAATTCATCAAAATTTAGGTACCATTGTCTGGAAGCTTATTTCAGACTGTATATTGATTTAGCCAACTTACAAACATTTTTAGTTGCACATTGATCCTGAAATCCTTCAAGTTTCTCCATATAGGCCTCCTTATAAAGGTCACCATTTAAGAAAACAGTTTTAACGTCCATCTGATGTAGTTTAATGTCATAATGGGCTAATATTGCCATAATCACTCTAAACGCATCCTTTAAGGAGAGAAGGTGACATTAAAGTCAACTCCTTCTCTCTGATTGAATCCTGCGGCAACTAATTATGCCTTAAACTGATCAACTTGACCTTGTGTGTCCTTTTTTATCTTAAATTGTCATTTACAACTGATAAGCCTGTAATGTTAAGGCAAATTGTTATGCCTCATAAATTGCATCTCATCCTTTATTACTTCCTATAACAACTCTACATGGAGTACAGAAATGGTTTCTGTAAAAGTAACTAGATCCACAACATACCCTACATCATAGTCTTATTTACCCAAATAAACTATGTAATCTGATGAGATAGCAAGTTGCCTCTCTCTGATGGATCTGTGTAACTGTACAGATTCTTGTACCCTAAAAACCTCTGCCTGAATAGATATAGGTTCCTATTCTGACACAGGCATGGTACTCGGACCTTCATCCACTAGACCTGATTATATGAGGGGTGGATACGAAATAATTGTAGTATCTATCCTGCTATCTACTGGAGGGTGTGAGGATTCACCCTCATCATGGACATAGTATTTTAGAAACTTAGCCATCTGTGATTCCACTATTCTGACTCCTCCTTCTCTACATTAAAATTTGTAGCCCTTAGAGTGGATGTGATATCCCACTAAATAGTAATGAGTGGAACGAGGTTACAATTTGCTCTCATAAGGATTATATAACCATACCTCAGCAAGGCATCCCTATATATAAATGTGTGCAAGACTTGATTTCCTACCAACCTAGAGTTTAAAAGGCATCTTAGGTACTGACTTACTTAGGACTCTATTCAAGATATATAATGTCGTCTTGATGGCTTCACTCCAAAGGTATTCAGGTAGGTAAATTCTGCTTTGCATTGACCTCATCGTGACTTTTAGGATGCAATTGTACCTTTCTACCACACTATTTTGCTTACGACTACCTAGCATAGTGGATTGAGTCACTATTCCAATTGACTCCAAATACCTACCAAATGGACCCTTTTCTTGTCCTATAATCCCATGTCTACCATAGTATTCCCCTTCTTGGTCAGATCTGACAATCTTTATTGATTTTTTCAGCTAGTTCCCAAACTTAATCTTAAAGATCTTAAACTTATCGAGAACTTTAGACTTTTCCATAAGTAAGATCACATAGTCGTAGCGGGAATAATCATCTATAAACGTTAGAAATTATCTAGCATTGCATAATGTGACTGTATAGGGTCCACCAACATTTGTATATATGAGGTCTAATAAACCAGAAGTATGAGTTGACTCATTTTTCTTTATCTTGGTCAACTTTCCCTCGCAACAATCAATATATGTTTCTAGATCATCAAAGTCTAGAGTTGGGAGAATGTTATCTTTTATCAATCTCTTAACCCTCTCCTTGGAAATGTAGCCAAGGCGTTTATGCCACAATATGTACGATGTTTCCTTTATGAAGGCTCTCTTACGAGTAACAGGTTTAGCATTATAAGAAGAGGCTTACATTTTGTTAAGGGTAAGAAACATTCTATATAATTTGTAGGATAAGAAGACAGTTTAAATATGTCTTGTATTGATAGAAATATTTACAACCAAAGTATCAAATACAAAACAATAACCCTCTTTATCCAAAATTGATATAGAAATCAAATTTCGTCTAAAATATGGTATATAAAAAGCATCTCATAAAACCATTACAACCCCGTATCAAGGTTTAAACATACAACCCCTACATACAAAACTTCTAACTCTTAATTGTTGCCGACCATCAGCTTCTCCTCTCCTTTAGTCAGCCTTCTTGTGGATCTGAACCCTTGCATTATCGAAGCAACATAATTAGAAGCTTCACTATCTAGCCACCAAGAACTTGATGTGGCTATAGCTAAGTTGGATTCACGAATCATGTAAACTGAGGAGTTACTTGATAGTTCCTGTTTAACCTTCTAAAGTTTGTACTTCTGGCAATCAGCTTTCCTATACCCATTCTTCTTACAGAAGAAGCACCTTATACTCTTCATGTCATATGGGCCCTTGACAATGCTAGATTGTCCAGTCTGAATCTATAGAGAGGGTTTGTGTTTCTTACCCTTACCCTTAGACTTTGGGGCTTTGCCTTCCCCTTGCTTTTGATGGCTGCATACAAAGTTGTATGATGAGAAATCTTAAGCTTCTCCTTAGCTGCAGCACACCTGAAAATTAGGGCATTGATGTCCCAGGCCTCATCCTGAGAGATGTATGACGTCATCAACATCTTAAACTCTCTTGGGAGAGTATTAAGTGCTTGATGCACTATCAGTGTGTCAAGAACAGGTACATCAAGTGCCTTCAGTTTAGTTTGAAGGTAAACCATCTTGATGATATACTCTCTGATGCCTCCTTATCCTATATACCTTGTGGAGAATAGCTCTTTAATCAAGGTTCTCTACTCCATATGAGAAGATTCCTTGTACCTTTAGGAAATAATGTCCATAAACTCTTTTGCTATGACCATATCTAGTAATCCACTAAGCAGATGATTCGGGATCGACCTCTTGATGGTCAAATAATACATCCTATTTCATCACTCTCAGATCACCATAGTCGCCTTATTAGCTTCTGAGCTTATATCAGTAAGTGGAGAAGGCTTCTTTATATGCATCGTCATATTGATGTCGGCCATCTCTAGGGAAAACTCATTCCTTCTTCCACTTCTTAAATTTGAAACCAATTAAGGTCTCAATCGTGACAACATAAATACAATTAGAACTCCACTTCTTAAAAGGTGACTGAAAAATAAAAAAAGACAATATAAAGATCAGCATAAATGCAAGATAATAACAATACTTAAAGTATTAAAGTAGTATCTATACCGAGAATCTGACCACACGTATTAGGAAACACTTTGGGTTAAATATATAATATATACAATTAAAACTCCACATAAAAACGATCATAATACAAAAAATTAACTCTCAGGGCACTACTGCCTTTGGGAGAATAGATCATTTAAGCAACAACTTTCCTCCATCTAATGCCTTTATGTACATCTCAAACCCTTATATAAAGCCAACACCTTTGGGTAGAATAACCGAACATAAGACTAGAGGCATCCCCTGACATATGAGTAGAACAACCCAAAATAATGACTTGAAAGATCACTTTGGTGACTGCACCTCATCAGTACCCTAGAAGGTCCACAAACATAAAGGATACATCCTTATGCTATCTTTGTGTTCTATATAGGCATACTGTATGTGAGAATTAGTAATAAATGCAAAAAAACTAAATACGCAGTCAAATAATCACATACTGGTACTGAAAACATTGTCTTTAAACTTTATTTGAGACTTTTATCTTAAAATCTCAATAAAAGAGACTATCGTGCTTTCCTGAATACCAAACATACCATAGGAAACACAAAACCTTAAATGTCTCCCTTATGTGCAATTTGGAGCATGAAAATTCACTCACCATTAGTTTAAAAAAGCTTTAAAAGATTTTTTCGGAATCCAATTACTAACGTAATAAATCTAGAAAAATTGAAAACTCATTTTAAAATTTTCCCCAACCCGAAACTTGACCCAGAAGGACACAGAGCACCCTTATGGGAATTTTAAGAATTTTCCTTTTCTTTCTTTCTAGTGATGACATAAGTAGTGTTATAGTGCTAACATTAGCACAACACTGTGAGCTAATGTCAGCATTACGTTAGCCTAGTGTGTGACAGGGGCATGCATGCGATGCACGCACTAGACGTGTTTGGTGCTTACAATGCACGCACCCCATGGGTGTAGTTACTATTGGTGCGTGTGAGACACGTTCCACCATGCCCCGCTATTGTATGGCACATGCGTTGCACACACCAACATGTGTCCCCATCTTTGCCATCCATGTGTCGAGACACGTTGCTAGCTCATGCCTTGGTCGCACAAGAGCGGGCAACATGAGGCATTTGCAACATGCATCTATAAACCCGCGATGCCATATGGTTGGTCGTTGCATGCGCCAGCCAAACCACCCAAAGGCAGTTATTGTAGCATTATTGGGCACATACTGTGCATGCGCCTGATGGTGCAATCACTTGCCGACCTGTTTTTTATAGCTAGCCTCATGTATACAACTTTTACATAAGCATATATGTAAAAAACTTAAAAGCGAATAAAAAACTAATGAAAAACATAATGAATGAAAACTGAAAAAAAAAAACTTTGTTTCCTACAACCCGATCATGTAATCGCTTTGATACCACATGTAACATGTAGCATAGACCTTATTACGTATCCCGGATCATTCATGAAAGGGTAAAAAATGAAGGAAATGTTGAATACATGATTTCGGTTCCATCTCAACTTTTAAAGCAATTTTCCTGGCCAAAATGAGCTCTAATCTTCCGGGACCTTCACAGGAATCATTCACTAACATATGGCCAACATCTTTCTATAGTTTGCTCAAAACATAAGCGCTCTTAATAGGTTAGAGAATCCATATGCTTATGAATAATATGAGCAACTGCAGGAGATCTTAACTTTTATATATAGCTCCTGTAACATCCCATCCCCGACAGGAAGGGTAAAATAGTAAATTGGCATAGGAAGAGATTGATATGGATTTATTCGTATTGTCCATGCATACTGGTATTAGTGATCAATGAAATCTGTGCACATGAAATAACTGTACATGCATACATGATATTCCCGGTTTGCGTGCCTAAGGCAATTTTATTGAGATTAACGTGGTTAATGGGTTTGAAAAATTATTCTGAGTGCGCCATAAATTGTTTTCTATTTTAAGAGATTTTTAGGAATTTTTCTGGAATTTTCCGGAGAAAATTCCCGGACCGGAAAAATCGCCAATTGGCGAACCGGTCGATTTTCGGTAGCGAAACTTGCCATCCAATGGCACTGTATTTTTGGGTATATTATTTTGGGATTGATGATTTGAGTTGATTGGGTTAATTTTGATCTGGATTAAAGAATTAATATGTTGACTTTTCTTTAAACCTTTGAACAAATCACATTTTGCCACCTAGCCTCTCATTACCTCCTCCTTAACCTCACCCACGATTATGCTTCAATTAAGCATGAAACAATTGGTTTTGTTGGCTAGTCCATCGAAAATGGGGTAGGAAAGTGGTTAATTGATTAAAGTATATGATAGCTTTCTTTGACTTTTCTTTGAAAAGTTAAGCCAATCCTCTTTGCCACCATTCTCCTTCTTTAAAGCCTCGTGATTGTTTTCTTGGTTTGCTACTTGTCTCCTCTCGGTGATGCCTACATAAAGAAGGATAAATGAATGTGTTTGCTTAAAATTGCTCCACCAACCGAAAGCTTTCTCCATTTTTACTCTCACCATCGAATTTCCCCTTCTTTCTCATCAAAGTGTTACCTTCCTCCAACTTTGAGGTTTGCCTTGCCTTACAACTTAATTCTCCTATCCTTGAGAAGCATGTATGGTGGTAGAAATGAGTAGAGAAGGTGTAAAGTGGGCATAAAGAGAAAATTGAAGATTGAGAGCTAAGTAGGTAAGTGTTTAAATTAAGCTTTAAATGATGTTTTCATGATGGTTTAAGTATGAATTTAATGCCATGGTAGTTAGAAACATAGAATGGGAGTTATGGTGTATTTATTATGATTATGGATGCTTGAATTTAATGAAATTTATAGGTGGAAATGATGGGTATAAGGTTAGGTTGAAGTAAGAATTGATGAAGTAGTATGAATGAGTGGTTTTAGTTTGATTTTAATTGAATATGAATGATTATTCTTGCATAATATTGAGAAATTAAGTGCTGCAATTTTTAAGTATTAGCCCTAGTATATGTATGAATGTGGTAAGACCTAATTTGTGTTTATTTGGATGTCTAGTGATGTGTTAAAGGCATTGGAAATGATAGAACTAAGGTTAACACCAAATCTGGAGAATTAGGGTTTTTAATTGATTTTACTGTTTTAATCATAATTCATTGTGTAGGAATGCAAATGAGGTAAGGTTTGTGGCCACTGAAACTTTGGGATGTTAGCTACATTTTTGTGTGAAATAGGCATTGTCCAATTTTAGCTTTCAGATGGTGAATTTCTGCATGGAAAGTTACTGCTCTTAACTGGAATGAACAGTATCCGAGAATATACCCTTGAGTTTTGCTAATTTTTATGAATTAATTGAGAAGGAATTAGGACAAATGGATTATATGGAAAATTGAAGCCTATTAAGTTAGATTTCCAATGCCACTGATTTTGCAATTTTTAGATGTGTATAGTAGGAGTTATGGCCTGATTATGGTTGACTGTTTTTATGCATTCAATGACACCTAGCTGGATTGGCAGATTTGATGCACAATTTTCTTTGGAAGAATGTTAGCAATTTTTATGAATTGAATTGGTGTTGGAAATATACTGAAGAGTTTTAGATGGAACATTGATCTTGAAAATGGTATATGGCATGTAATTTTTGGAAATCAGATGTGGGAGATATGGAATTTCATAATCTGAACCTACATTGTGAGGTTAAGTGCTGATTAGGTCAGAAACTTGCATAACAGATTTGACATTGTTAGAGGCTGAATTGGAGTTTGGTTATTTCAGGAAGAATTGAATTTTTAAGTTTGATCTTTTCAGGGATATAAAGTGGTGATTTTTCTGACTTGTGAACAGGGAGTTATGCTTGTTAGAAGTTTTCTGCTCAAATTGAATGATTTCAGGGACAGCAGCATTGAATGAATTAATTGACCTAGTTAGCAAGGGAATTGCAATTTGGGTTGTTTCATGAAAGTTGTAGATAACATTCTGATCTTGATGAGCATATCTATTGTAGAATTTTTGACTGCCTAGAATGAAAGTTAATGAATTTCCCATTTCTGTTCTGTTTTATGAGGTAAGTGTCTTGGCAGTATCTTCCATTGGATTTTTGACATCCTTAGGGGTGAAATTGATTTTTCTGATCTAAAGGAAACTTGTAGAGAGTTTCATGATCTTTCCAATGAGATATAGTTGGTAATTTTCTGAATTGTGTGCAATGAGTTATGGGTGTTGAAAGTTGGCTTGAAATCAAGAAAATAAAGAAGGGAATAAGGGTTATATATATATATAGATATTAATTATTTAATTTGAATTTTGGTTTCTTTTGTCAATTTCTTTTCCGTCCGACGTCCGATTGACCTGATTTTTTAGGCATCGGATTTGTGACATATTGAATTTCATTTTATCAGAAATTGGGAATTTTAGGACGGAAAATTGACGTAGGTCCGGGTAATGGACCGTTAATCACTGTTTTAGTTAATTGGGGACCTATAGAGGTCCAAATTGAGAGCCGTCTGCGCCATTAGTTTTCTAATTTTTAAACGGATTTTTTGAGAAAAGAAAAAAAATGGGATTAGGGCCGAGAATTCATGAACATGCATTATACACCTACATGTGTATCCTTAACGAATGCGGATTGGATTTTTATTGATCGTTTTGTGCTCTGTTCTTATAGAGACACAATTGGAGCGTCGATCGACCGACGTAGCAGTGACTTCCCGATAATAGCTCGGAAGTAATAGGTGAGTAACCTAGTTGGTTTCTCAAATTCCTGAATGTCTGTTCCTTACTGTTTATGCCGCGCTAACGTGGAATCAATAGCTTCAAAAGAAAAAAAATGTATACTGAGTTTTAATCGACTGATGTAGTACGCCACTTTCGCGGGGCACAGACTCGGATATCACCAACGATATCGGGTTCGGGTCACTCGGGAGTGGGGTGTTACAGCTCCTATATCAAGCTTCCTTATCACAGGCCTAATATAGGTCTAGTCTACACTAATCAGGTTCAATTTTTCTCTTAAACTTTGAACCATTGATTTAAATCATTTATTGTGCTAATTTATTACCTTTATCTAGATCAAATCACGTACCTTAACCAATAAGTTATTGAAAATCTGAAAAATACAATTAATGGTTATCCAACTTTATGAAAAATGACTAAATTGTCCAATAGTTCGTTCTATCGTTATTTTGCCCTTTATCCACTTTTGAATTAATTGGGTGTCGATCATATATTTTTAAAGGGTTTGATTATTCTCTCTTAAGACCTAATCATTTAACCCCCAATTAATAGTCCTTAATTGATTCAGAAATTCCATATTTGTAATATCTAGATTAACAAAACCAACCTATCATTTTTAACTAGTTCTTAAGTAATCTATTGAATAATCGAGTTCTAACATAAGATCTCTCTTCGTATGATTATCAATTTAATATTTGCATAACTTATTAGGTCATTAACTCTCATTACCCAACCTAATCAGATTACTTTGGACTCACTATCTCGATTTATTATTGAAGTATAAGCAAACATAAATATCACAATACCCAAAACATTGTATTGAAATCAAAAGTGTTCAAGACATAAAATAAGTCAAGCTCAAATCCTAAAATGAAATTAAAACATAACAAACATGTAGAGCATACTTAAACTTAGTTCATACATCAAGCTTAAAGAAAATAAACAAAGGAAGAAGAAAGAACTTGAGATGTACTAGTCTAGAAGTTGCTAGAACAGTTGGAAATCCAAATGCTCCCTTTTTGATCTTCCTTGCTTTATCCCTAATTTGGTAAGATGGTGGCTGATTCTTTTTTAGAGTCTTTTTGTTCTTTTATGTATAAGGGTTAATTTTAGGGCCTATCCAAGTCATTTTGTTCCAAAAATAGCCCCAAAATGTTAAAAGATATAAAATAGGTCTCATTTGGAAAGTGTCTGTCATAACCTTACATTTGGGTGTCATGGTCGTGCATCTGCAAATTTCTTCTCTGTCACGATGGTGCACTAATTGTTCATGATCATGCACTGATTCATTTAACTTCCATCTTCTTTATTCTTCAATTTCCTTGTTTCCATCACTAATAAACACAGTAAACACCCCTGGAAACACAAAATTATGATCCAATTCTTACTCTAAACTAAACAAAAACTTAGAGTATAGACAATCATTAACAATAACATAATTCTAAGCCTATGCACATGATAATAATTTAATAAACACTTAAAAACACACTCAAACATTTATGAAAACATAGTATAATATACAACTATCAATTACTCAATGAGAAGAATAACTCATATTTTCAATTATTGAAAATATAATCGCCCTAAAACAACTCTTATTAGATATATAAAAAGTAACAACTTAATTATGAGAATTAGATATATAAAGATGGATAAAGAAGTTGGTTACCTATTATAGTCCAAGTATATAGATAATTTACTAAATGTGCTTAGCATTTATATGTCTAATACTTAGGAAGTATTAAAGATAACTATTATTCTATGTATGAGTTGATATTTGAGTTCAAGATTATATGAATATTAATATATTATTCTATGTATGAGTTTACTTTTGAGTTGAAGGTTATATGTAAATTAACTTTAGAAGTAAGTCTGATTAAGGTATAGTTTACTTGGAACAATACTATTTTGAGATTAGAAAGGTTATAGTGTAGCAATAGTTACTAATTAAGCCATAAAATGTTTTTATTTAGTGGAAATGATTATTTGGATAATTAAGTTCTTTATTAAACTTAATATAGTTCTTAAATTGTTCAAGACAGTAATGCATGGTAGAACATTAAAGTTATTGGGCATGCAAAAAGGGCTAAGGTCTCATCAAAGATACAATTATGTATTTAGGTAGTTCTCTTAATTATGATGATAATTAAGATAAAATTTGTAAGAGCAAGTTTTTACTATAGAGAATATTGTAGAATTATCTTATCGAACTCTTGTCCCATCAATAGTATAATCGTCATATAGTGATATAATATAAGATACTTAAACGATTGAATTAGTGCAAGTGAGAGATTATTATTTTATGCCCTACAACCAATCAATTGGTTTAGTTTAGTAACAAAATAATTTAAAGACATTCTTTATCTTATAAATATTTAGATGTATATGATAAATATACATTGTAAATAAAATTGACGAGATTATAATTAGGAGATTTATATTACATTTATGTACATCCCTAAATTGTTCATAGTTATTGTTCTATTGAGACTAGACATTAATAGAGTATAAAAGACTAGTACATATCATGTATTTTCTTATGAAACAAGTAATCGATCTTATAGAATAAAGTATAGAGATACTTAAACAAACATGTGAGTGCTTATTAGTGAACAAGTTTACTAACTGATACCATATGAGAAATCCGTTTAGAACATTACTTGTATCTCTATGAAAATTCTTATTATGATGATTATATAAGTGATCATTTGACTTGAGATCTCCAAAGTTATCTCATATTGGGATTGTTATGTTTTGATATTAGTTATGACTTACTCTAGTCGAGGGTAGGTCAACTACCTCATATAGTGGTAGTTGAGTGATCAATATAGGATCCATTAGCCTAAACTAAAATAATTAATGCAAATGTTTTGTTATTCTTAATTAGAATTGATTAAGAAATTCCTTGGTTAAGATGGAATGGTATTTTGTAAATAATTTACAAATGTTATTAATATAATCAATTACCGATGATGGAGAACTAAATTTATTAGACTCAAATAGAGTATACATTAATCTCATACTCTAAGTCTAATCGAATATTATATAATGAAATGATTAAATTATACACACAAAAAATTCACGAAAGGTTAGTCAAAACTATTTTGATATTCCTAAATATTTAGATAGTCATGATGTGTTAGTACACGTCAATCTTGATATGTGAATATAAATTGTTTAATTACAAAATTAAAGATAAATTAAAATAGTTTAATTTATCTAATCCTAAGTATAATGTAGGACTATTAATTATATCTATTGCCAACATATTTGAGAACTTAATGAGTTACACATAAAGAACAAGTTGAAGAGAGAAAAGTGTTTTAATCAAGTTGGACTTGATTGTAAAGTATGATAAACATTATGAATAAATATAAGATATTTAATAAATAAAGATCACTATGAGTATTGGATCTTAAGAGAGTTAGCACTCTTTGCCTTTGAAATAGTTACAAAATCTCTCATCGTGTTATATGAATACTATTAGAGATTGGACAATTTTAAAAATGATTTAAGGGATATGACAAGAAAAGGATCAAGCTTTGAAATAAGGCATGAATTACGATTCACACTTTATTATGATTTATGCGTTAGCCATTTTTAAAATTTTAAAATAATATTGGTTTTTAAAATTTTAAAACAAAATAGTTTTATGATTATTATGGTTCATACAGGATCAGACATAAAATCGATCCCCTAACATAATATGTATTTGCAACTAGTTAATATGTCAATAATCAAAAAGATTTTTTTTTCAAGTTTGAATTTGTTCATTTGGAATCTAGATTCTTCTACTTCATTTTATTTCTATTTATTCTATTTATTTATAATAATGTATTATCCAAAAAATGGTTTGTAATTATTCTCAAATAAATGAAACAAAAATATGGTAGAGCTAGAATGATTATTATAAGGGGTCTACCTAATGCTAGAAGTAGAGGTGTATTATAAATTGATAAGAAAATCATGAGCTGCCCTCTAATAAGCCCTATCGTTGCTAAGACCTTCTTCTTAGTTCCTTCTTCTCATTCTTCTATAACTCGAGCTTGGAGATGGAAGAAATTAGAGGGCCCTATAGAAAATGTGGTCAAAAATTCATAATAGAGTCTAACCACAACGACCTAATTAATTATCTTCAAGCATAAGGAAATTAGATTACCTTCCAGATGGAACTGCGACATCACCAAAATCCACACGATAAGATATGTGAGTGGCTTTTCCCTTAAATTTTAGAAAAATGCATCAAAAGATGTGATCTGGTTAATGGGTTGGGTGTAATAAACTGAGTCATCAAGTACTTATATAATTGAAATAAGTCCAAAAATATGAACAAGAAATAAGTCCAAAAATATGAACAAGCTTCTCCGCAGACCATTTGCTGGCACTTATTAGTTCAACAAAGTTAAACAACTGAAATTCTGGGCCTTTAACAAATGTCCACGAACCAGAGTGTAATAAAAAATCTGCTTGTGGAGTAGCTTTTCATTCATAAACAATACCCTTGTATAATATTTGGTTGCTTTAATCATCCTCTTACTTTTAGTCAATATAACATCTTTTGTGACTAGAAGGTCACAAATTCGAGTTAAAAAATAGGCTCTTTGAATATAATTAACATTACTCCATATTCTCACAAAGCGAAGAGTCTTGTACATTGAGGTCGACCTTTTCTATATTCTCAATGAGACTCCACCGAAGCTTTGCCAGCACTAGTATACACATGAACCCCCTCTCCAAAAACCCAACATCCATTGAAAGTAATACCAACTCAAAGCTTTCCCTGATACCCAAAACTCAATCACTATTTCTCACACCATCATCTTACTCAATCTCAAACATCTTTTCCCCATTAGAGAGGAGACGGATCACCAGAGTCGACGCTAATAAGTAGGCTATGGGATTATTCAATAACTTTATGTTAAATAGGGTGGTCGTTGTAACATCACAACTTTATGTTACAAACCTCCATTTATTATATGCTTACCTTCTAACCGAATACTACCTAGGATGGTTGCTTGTATGATAAGGACTCCATGCTTTGTAATGAATATTTTCATCTGTGTATACCTTATGTGGACAGAGTAGACGCATTAGAGGTGTAACGTCCCGCTCCCACACTAAGGGTTAGAACCCTAGATTTCTGTAATTGAGAAAATTGCAATGAGAGATTAAGAAAAATACATTTCATACTCATGCATATTGTTAGCATACGCACATGTTAATTTGAATTTTGCACACATTAAAATTACTGTACATGCATTCATTGACATTATGGGTATGATTAATTTATATATATGAAAGGTGATTTATATTGAGAATTTGTGATTTAATTGTATGGAAAACCAATTCGGAGAGTGAATTTATAGATTTAGAATTTTTTAGGAATTTTTAGGAGAAATTTCTGAAATTATTGGAAATTATTATACTAGGAAAAATGCCACTTGGTGAGTAAATTAATGAATGAAAATAATGATGGGAGTTAAATGATATTGAAGAATTTTAGAGATAATTGGAATGAAAAGATGAGAGATATGGGACTAGTTCAATAAGAACTTAGTTAGAGCCTTAAATGTTAGATAAGTGACTGTTGGAACCCGATCCAGAGACCGGACCCCAACTGCTTATAACTTAATACTCTTATTCTTGCTTTAATTCCACATCTATTGGACCCAAATCCAGAGCCTAATTTCGGAGTCCTAAAGCCTTGTGCTTATTTCCTTACAGGATCCTTAGCTGTACCTCTATATTCGTGGCGAGCGCACGCTATTTAAACACCAAAATCATAAGTTGACTTATTCATATGAGTTGTAGCTCTATGCCTCAATTTCGTTTCGCAACAAGAATCACCTCAAACGGAGTTGTATAACTCAAGTTATGCTTAAAAATCTTAAAAGATCTCATACTCCAAATATGATCTCCAAACTGACCTCTCATTTACTTTAATGTAAAATTTTTCAATTTGACTCAAAATGATACCAATTTTTGTGGATAGGAAGATATATGTCTTAGGAATCTAATGGTTCAAGCCTCACCTCAATTGAAGGTCGGATGGGGAATTTATGCCCAAAAGAGTCAAGTATGTTCATGCCCTAAATCAGTTTGAAACTCTTTTGGCGCGATCTCCATAACTTTTGATCCACAAATCAGAATTCGTTATTTTTTTGACCATTAGAAAGTAGACATCTAGATCTACAACTTTCATGAATACCACAAAACGAGATTCAGCCTCTATAAATTCGAAAATTCACCATCTTTCCCGTAGCTGTCCGTTAAACGGACAGCCATGTCCGTTTAACGGACACATTCGGGTGAAAGTGTCCCAAAAGCTTCGAAAATGTCCGTTAAACAGACATGCAAGTCTGTCTAACGGACATGGGCAGGCCAAGGGGTGTTTTTGCACCCGAGGCTGTCCGTTTAACGGACATCCATGTCCGTTTAATGGACATGCCATTCTTCCCAACTACAAAACCTCTTCCAAACATCTCACCTTCAATCTAACTTCATAACCACTTGCATTTTTCACAAACTTAATTTATTCTAAAGTATAAACACTTCATAACACCTTAAACACCAAGTTCAACTCACCAAATTCACAAATTACAACTTAAATGGTTAATCAAATCCATGAATTCAATCCTTAGTCCTCAAATCTAACTTAACCTCACAAGCTATATGAACAACAAAATGACTTTAACTGTTTACTTCCAATCTTCATAAATTCTTACTCCTAACTCCAATACTTGCATATTATACCTCATTGGAAAGATAACAAGATGCTCTACAAATTTTGTTAAGGATGCAAAACTCAATTTCATCATTAAAGGTGGTAAAAGCTCACTCAAATGTGTTGCACCTATAATGACCAATGGAACAGTAAAAATATCAGCATGAACAGTAACTGAATGTGTTTCTAACACCATAACTTCTTCATCCTAAGTCCAAATGAGACAAATTATATACCCTTAGAAAGTTCTGAACTTCTACTACAATCTTCACGAAGACTTCCAGATCCAATTCAAGCTCTAAGAGGGATTAAATCCTAAGTGAAGTTTCTATCAAATTTTTGGAAAATTTGACAGCACTTCTCTTGAAAATACAATTAGCCAAACTTTAATCCTAGCTTCACCACCTGCATAAAACTTCATATTCACAAATTTCAATCCTCAACATCATCAACCCATCCATATAAACCTATGATTTAACTCAAAAATAGCAGCAAACACAATTCCCTTCTTTTGCCAAAAAATCAAACCATACAACAATATCTTGATATACAAAGCACATGAAATTTGCACAAAGAACCTTAACTCTTAAAACTCTTGTACTTGCATTAACAATATGAGATATTACAACGCATTAGGGGGCATTTAGCCCGATTACAGACCAAAAGATCAATAGTCAAGAAAATACAAAGTGGATCAATTCTCCAAAATACAATCCAACTCTTTGTTTCCAAAAAGACTTCTAAATTAGAAAGATTGAAGTGATGCCTCAATCCAGTACTGTAACTCGACTTTCCGCTCGTTACCTGTGGAGGGGGAAAGGGGTGTGAGCTCGACGGCTCAGTAGCTAACAGCTTAATAATTAAGAAATAAGCAAAAACGTTCTTAATTCCCTCATTTTTAAAGCAACTTTTAGATTGATAAAAATCTTTCAAACTTATCAAGGCCAATTTACATTGCTCAAAATGCTTTTACTTCATCAAAACTCCTTGATTTCAAAGCCAATATCACCTTGATGAAAACCTTTGCAATTTTTATTTAAAACTTTTCACACATCAAGCTATCACATAAGCACATATAAAGTGGTTTATCAATTTATCAAAGGCAATTACCAAACAATATAACATACAAAAACAACTTAATCAAACATATCACATAATCACATAAAAGATGGTTTGGGTGGATCCAAATAGGACATACTACACATGACCGCACATTTCCGCAGAGCGGTCATGTGTAGCCGTGAACACATGAAGGAGTCCGTGAGGAGCTCCATTGCCACTAGCGGGCAGCCGGGAGAAGGCTATAATTTTGACAGGTGCACCTATCACACATGAGGGACCACCACAAACCCAAACAAGCATGCATATCACATAATTCACACAATTCATAAACATTAGCCAAAATTGGCTCTTGCAAATATTCACTTTCACATAATTTTCCAAAATGTCGTTTTTCCAAAATCAAGTATCCAAATTTTTTTCACTTCACAAATCATTTCACAATTACTTCCCAAAATGTAAACCATCTCATACTAGTTCAACCATCACAAAGAATCATTTATACAACTTTATAAATCATTTGAAAATATTAGATAACATTTATTTCAAAACAAATGAGTAGCCTATTATCTCAATCATTAAAACATTACCCACCTTACTCCTTTAGCCTCGAAATGAGTCAATTGACCTTGCTTCTAGCTCTAATAACCTCTCCTCACCTTCATTAAGAAATAACAACCCAATTAACATGATGATAACCTAAATTAAACATTTCTAGGAGAAGAAAGCATGGAGGAAAGCCTATCCAACTTTACCCATGCCTAACTTAAGCTATTTTCACTAAAACCCATCTAAAATTTCAAAACAAATCACATTTTCTTACCCTTGGGATGAAACCCACGAAAATCCTCTTTGGTCTCTAATGGAAGCTTGATCCTTTCCTCTATTTCTTCCTTCTCCTTTCTAAAGCAAGATGAAGAAAAGCCTAACCTTTCTTCTTCTCTCTTCTTCTTCTTCTTCTTCTCTTCTTCTTCTTTCCACCGAAAATCTCCCTTTCTCTCCTTTCCTTTGCAATTTAAGTAAGCCTCTTTTCTAATAGCCTTAGGAACTTGTTTTCTTAAACCTTAAATACCTAACCTAAGTCAATACGACGTAGTTTTAATAAAGCCCTCCTTTTGCATACCATTCTTTGTTTCTTCTCTTCACCATACGAAACACCCCCATTTGCTTCTCTTCCTTTTTATTTCATGTAAGCTAAAAGACCCATGAAGCCCTCCATGAAAGCCTTAAGCCTTAAAAACATATGTAAACTTCCCAAAATGCCCTTATATATGTCTTGTTCCTTTAAGATCAATAACATACTCCACTCAATTTAAACATAATCCATCATTAAATTTTCATCTTCTTAAGAGCTAAAACCCCATAATAATCTAGATAATACCTCTAAATAATTTAGACGTGCTTAACTAAATAAAAAAAATTCAGGGGCCAACAGTGACAGTGTCACTTATCTAGTTTAACTTTTAACATACAGTTACTTTGAAAGATCAAGTCACTTTTTTCTTAACTTTGAAAGACCAAGTACTGTTCTTATCTTTAAAATATCTTCTTCGTGGTTGTCTTCTTTAAACTTGTTCCTTTACATAGAGTTTTTCATCAAAACTCCACAAAAAAAAACCTTGTTCTCATCTACCCTTTCGATACTCCCAACTTCGGTTTCCTTTCATTTTCCTCAAGAAAAATCGAAACTTGCCAACTTCCTTGATGATGCACTTGAGTTGCATGGAGATTAGGGCTTCTTAAGATTTTGACGAAGTTGAAGATTTAACAAGTAAGTATTGAGTAAATCCTTATGAGTTGTTGATATATGTATTAAATTTGGTGAATTAGTTGATATTCCATATTCATGAGAAAAACTTACACTTTTCATGTTCTTCATGAATATAAGATGATATATGTATTAAATTTGGTGAATTAGTTGATATTCAATATATAGCACCCCACTCCCGCGAGACCCAAACCCGACATCTACAGTGATATCTGAGCCCGTGACTCGCGAGGGTGGTATGCTAGAGCAAATCAAATACACTTTAAAACTCGTTATGAAATTTTTTTCTTTCAAAAACGGTTGAGTGCGCAAGAACAATAAATAATTTGGACCGGATTTATAACAAAAACATTTTTTTAGATATAAAACAATTTCAGTCATTAACTAGCACTCAATAGTGCTCAATCATTTCATAAATAGAAATGCATGACCCAACTGGGCCCAATGCCATTTCTGAACATTTTCAGTAATACAATACCATTACACATAATCAATTGGGGCCCACTTAATAAAATCACTACACTAATGCAGATGTGAACAACACGATCCCGACCCTTTACTCGCCTTGCTAGCGGTAGTCATACTCCGTTTGTCTAACGGTACTCTTCATTTCTGAAAAAATAATTGCAATGTTGGGTGAGTTTGCGAACTCGGTGAGAAACCATCATCGATGGTCCACCCAACTCATGCATATACATACAATTCACATTATATCACATATTAGCACATTCATCAAATCCCATGCATTCAATTTCACACTATGAGGCGTTTAGCCTCTCACACAATTCACATTTGATCATTCATATATGCAATGTGCATGTGACACTTTCATTTTTTCGTTGTTGTGATTGGCGCCTATCACTTATCGTAAATCGGACGCGTCTAGGGAGTAGGAGAGCCCTACAGGTAAGCACTAACTCCCTCGGTTCGATAATAGTATTTGCATTTTGGCAAGTAGGAGCGCGCCGGGTATGCACTACGCCCACTCACATTAGGGATAGGAGAGCCTACGGGTATGCACTAGTCCCCTCGAGCTCAAAGCTCGGTTCGATCTGATGGCGTCTCGGGTCAACAACTATCTTTATCGATCGTTCAATTATGCATAAATGCATATGTCACTTTCCATTTTCAGTCGGTTTCCATTTCGTACCATTTTCATTTCTTGGGACCTTTGGTCCGTATTTCAATCATATCTGATTCAATTCAATTTCACCGATGCATCCATAACATTTACTCAAATTAACACTTCAATATCACATTTTAATATTTCAACACCCATGGTCCGAAATCAATCAATAGCAATCACATATATCCATCCTTAACTCCACATGGCATAAGTACATACAATTAAACACATATAGGCTAAGAAACCAACTAGGTTACTCACCTGCACTTCCGAGCTACAGCCTGGAAGTCCCAGCATACCCGTGGAATTGCTCCAGCGGTGCCTTTAAAAACAGTCAAATAATCTCACATTACCAATTATACCAATTCCAATAATCAATCATGCATATGTATCGAATAGATTACGTACTATACATGTTATGACATTCCCGAATTTTTTCAGTTTGATCACTCTCACTCTAATTCATAACAATTCCAGATACCACAATTCAATTTACTAATTTCCATACTCTAAAGTCACATTCCATTTAAAATCATGTTTACTATTCATTGCCATTCGATATCCGATAATCATCGAATTCACTTCCAAATTTCCATCTTATCAATTCAAATTTCTTAGTCTCTAATTTCCAATTAATCACTAAGGAACCAATTCATTTGAAATCAAAACCTCAAACTCATTACTTGTAACAATCATCTCATAAACACTTAAATTTCATTTTGAAAATAAGGTCCTCGTCGCGGCAAGATGGTCTCGCATGGCGAGACCTCTTCCTTCGCCATGACGCAGAGCTTCATTTCTCCCATGGCGAATCACGCCTTTGCTTTCGCCATGACGTGCGCCTTGGTCTCAAATCACGGCGTGTAGGCGAAATCCTCTGCATGTATGTGTAACATCCCACCCCCTACTGGAAGGGTAAAATGATAAAATTGGCATAGGATGGGATAGATTGGGATTGCATAGATTGCTTCATGTCTAATAGGATTGCTACAGTAGTAATCGTGCACATGAAATATTTGTACATGCATTCATGACATTCTGGCTTGGGTTTCAAATGGAGATCTTTGTGAAATTTATGGGATACTTGTATTTGAAAACTTATTGAGTCATAAAATTGTTTTATATTTTATGGGATTTTCAAGAATTTTTGGAATTTTAGGAGAAAATTCTAAACCGCAAAACGCCTTGGTCTATGGCCTAAAGGTGTTTTGTTTGGAAAATGTGGTTTTCGTGTTTGAAAAATTATTTGGAGTTCGCCATAAAGCGTTTTACATTTTAAGGATTTATAGGAATTTTTCGGAATTTTTCGGGGTTGTTGCCCGGATCGGAAAATTCAACTGATTGACCGAGTGAAATTTTTGTACTGAACAGGATTGACTAATGGCATAAGATTAGTGGATAATTAATGTTAAGAATTATTCTAGTGCCATGATTAATGTTTAAGTGAGATTAATGAAAGATTATGATTAAATTATGTTAATTAAGTTGTTTTGTCTTTTACTCTTTTAAGTGCCAAGTGTCCACTTAAGTAAACAACTTTGTCTTATCTTAGCCATTATATACGACTTCTCCTTGGATTCTCCAACAAATAAATCACTTAAAAGCTTTGAAAGCTTATCCTCTTCCTCTCATCAAAACTTGGTTGCTTCATTCCTTGGTGTGCTTTCATTTCTCTTTCAAATTCTCTTCTTCCTTTTCCATACATGGAGGTTTGTTTTGGATCTTTGCTTGCTTCTTCCTTACACCCCTAAGACCAAGTTTGATTCTTGAGAAGGTGATGATGTGCTTGTGTAGTGACATAGCCGTGGGTGAGGTGTTTAAGTAGGAAGTGTGGAGAGTTGCAAAGCTTTGGAGATTTGATTGCTTGACTTGTCTAAGGTAAGTAGTTTGGTTATATTCTTTCTTTTAGTAGGTAGAAGCATGCATGGAGACTATTTATATGTGTACTTGAGCATCAGAAGGGTAGGTTAGAATGGGTTTCATTATGTGCTTATATATGGATGAATGAATGATTATAGTTTTAAGTGAGTTTTGGCTTGGTTTTGGATTGAGTTTGTTAGCTTAAATGAAAGGAAACAAGTATGATAATTGGGTAGATATGTGCTGCCAAAGTTTAGTAAATTATATAATTGAATGTTGTGATTAGTTTGTAGTTGAATTAGAGGTATAATTTGATGCTTAGTGATGTGTTATGGATGTTGGAAGTGATAGAAGATAGGTTAATGTTGGAAGCTGGAAATTGAGTTTTGAACCTAAGGTACTGTTTTGTTCATAATTAATTGTATAGGTGAGCAAATGAGGTGAGGTTTGTGCCCAAGTAAACTTTGGGATGTTGGCTTCATTTTAGTGTGAAATAGGTGTTGGTCAATATTAATGTTAGAAGGTCGAAAATTGGCATGGAAAGTTTCTGTTTCTGGGTCTGGGAACAGTACCCGCAAGTATGTCAAATGAGTTTTGCTAATTTTTCTAAATTAATTGGTATGGGATTAGGGAAAATGGTCTTCATGAAAGTTGTAGCCTATTGAGTTAGCTTTCCATTACCACTGATCTTGTTAATTTTCGAGTTGTATATTGGGAGATATGAACTGATTTCTAATGACTGTTTTTATGCCTTGACTGAAACCTAGTTGAATTGGCACATTTAGTGCACATTCGGACTTGGAAGAATTTTTGTGAATTGAATTGGAGTTTGAATTGTACTGAAGAGTTCTAGATGACAGATTTATTTTGAAAATGATATATGGCTTATAATTTTTGGAAGTCAGATGTGGGAGATATGGAATTTCAAAATCTGAACCTACATTGTGATGTTAAGTGCTGGTTAGGTCAGAAACTTGCATAACAGATTTGAAAATGTTAGAAATCGAATTGGAGTTTGAGTTCTTCGTGAACATTGAAGTTTGGGATCTTATCTTTTCAGGAACATAAGGTTGTGATTTTTGTAACATTTGTGCTATGAGATATGTTGAATGGAAAATTACTGTCCAGATTGGTTGATTTCAGAAGACAGATTGTTTATGGAATTGTTTGATACAGTTAACAATAGAATTTGATGTTGGGTTGTTCATAAGAGTTGTAGATAACATTGTGAACTGATTGCTCATATTGTTGTGGTAATTTTAACTAAAGAATCAGTGAGTTATGGAATTGGTAAGGTACTGTCCTGTTGTGATAGGTTTTGTGTAGGCAGTTGGTGTGATTGGATTTTGACACCTTTAGGGGTGAAATTGATTTTCATGGTCTTCATGAGAATTGTAGAGGTTTCTTTATCTTTCCAATAAGGTATAATTTGTATTTTTCTGATTTGTGTGCTAAGATTTATGATTGTTGGAAATTTGGATTGAAAACAGGAAAAAGGGCAAGGAAGTAGAGGAACCTCGTCGGATCGCGAGGCGCGTCGCCCTCATGAGGCGAGTAAGTCAGCCCAGTCATGAGGCGACGCCTCGCCGCATGACGAGGCCAAATGGGTCGGCCTCGCAAGGGCGACGCCTCGCCCCTGCGAGGCAAGTGTAATATGAATGTATTATTTTAGTATGATTTGATTATTTGGTATTTGGTGATTCTTTTGTCAATTTCTTTTCCGTCGGCGTCCGATGGACCTGATTCTCGAGGCATCGGATTTGTAAAATATTGAATTTCATTTGTGAAAAATTGGAAATTTTAGATGGGAAGCGGCGTGGCCGGGTAATGGACCGTTAATCCTTGTTTTATTTAATTGGGGACTATAGAGGTCCGAATTGCATGCCGTCGGCCAATAGATTTCTAATTTTAGGCGGATTTTATGATAAAAAAAGGGATTAGGGCGGAATTCATGAACATGCATATTTCACCTACATGTGCACAAACCGCATATTTAGTGATTCCTTCTTTCTCGATTCTTTTAGAGGCCCAAATGGGCGTCGTTAAATCGACGGGCGGAAACTTCCGGCATGCTTCGGAGTAATAGGTGAGTAACCTAGTTGGTTCCTCAACCTTTATGTGTTTAAGATTTTGCAATTATGTCATGTGGAGATAATGGAGGGTTTATAGTTTATGTGTATTTGAATTTGATTGATTTGGACCATAGGTGTACAAATATTTGGAATGAGATAACGAAGTGCTACTTGTGAGTGCTTGTTTGTAAATGTTATCTTGGAGATCTCGGACCGAGGTCCAGAAATGGGAAATTGATATTGAAGTGTTAATTATGCATTTCGTTTCGATACATTGGATGGGATT
This sequence comes from Erythroxylum novogranatense, assembly GCA_029891385.1. Classification (NCBI taxonomy): domain Eukaryota; kingdom Viridiplantae; phylum Streptophyta; class Magnoliopsida; order Malpighiales; family Erythroxylaceae; genus Erythroxylum; species Erythroxylum novogranatense. The sequence goes on along the minus strand of CM057224.1, from coordinate 25,942,562 downwards.
GTAAATGTGATATAGTAGGATGCAATAAATTGGAAATGTAGATAATTGAAATCTGGGACCGAAAGTCAGAAGAATTGGCAAATATTAATGATATGTAAATGGAAATTGGAATATGTACATTGCATGCATAAACATAAATGTGTGATCAGATAAAAAGGCAGTTGTGACCGGAGCAGCCACTGTATCAGGGCATATCACGCCCAACGTATGTGAGAGCTTTATTTCAGCGCACAGGACCTCGGGTCCAGCGTATTGAGCCACAGCTCGATGTATCGAGGCTTCAAGCCCGATGTTTTCGAGCCACGGCTCAACGCAATGTGCCCGTTCTTGGGACAGCCAAAGCATGCAGTCCACAACACCGAAATGAAAATGGAAGCAGTGTCACATCGCATTGCATATATATATATATGATTGTAAATGGTGGAAGATGTAAATGATGAAATTGTATGTGTATATGAAATTGGGCGAAATGTGATAATATGTGATATTCTTATTAATGCTACCGTGTACTAATATGATTGGTGAATGCATGAGTTGAGTGAACCATCGATGATGGTTTCTCACCGAGTTCGCAAAACTCACCCAAAATTTGCATCTATTTTTCGGGACTTAGAAGAATACCCGTTAGGCAGCAGGCGTATGACATCTTTGGTTGAAGAAGCGGAGAAGTGGTGGGGATCGGTTAAGCGTCTGTCTTAGTGTTTCTATTCTTGGACTTTTGTATTACTAATTTGGATAAGTTGTAAAGTTAATTGACCGAAATAAATTGTAAATGTAAAAAGTGGGCCCAAGGCCATTGTATTGATTATATAAATTGCTTTCGCGTTAATGATAATATGTAATGCGATTGTGTAAAAAAATTGTTATCTTGAGATTTCTCTTGAGTGATGTAGACGCCACCCTCATGAGCACGGACTGGATATCACCGTCGATGTCGGGTTGGTCTTTGGGAGTGAGTGTTACATTTAGGTGGTATCGAGCCCAATGATGCGTAATGTATCCGGGCACGATCTGAAACATATAGGTTAAATTGCCTGCATTTGAGTCGTGTCGTTGCAGACCGTGGTAACTGATCCCTAGTATGAGATGCACGAGGATAAATCCTACGTGTGCATACGTGTTAAGTGACTAAGTGAGAGAAAAGTGAGACCGTATTAGAAAGTGAACCCATGAATGTGTTTGGGCAATGAGGAATGGGAAAAAGGAAACGTAACTAATGAGAATTACAATGTATTGTGGTGTGTATGAGTGATTAAGGAAAGATTACGGCGACAGAGAACGAATATGTCTAGAAGCTGGAGAGGTCCATTGGAAATATGAGAAGGATATTGGGTAGAGGCGTAGTAAAGTTAAAGTTAGAGTGAGAGCTCATCGTAGATGCGATGCAATGGGAAATATTGGGCCGAGTAAGCGAAGATGGTGCGATTAGGCAAATATTGATTCATTGTACTACACCTATTGGTGTTAGACATCGATAGATATCATAGAGATGATGATAGTGAGATTGTAATAAGAGCAATATTGTACCATAACGGTCTACCTAGAACTGAAAGAGCAAAGTACTAGTAGGGAAGAAAAAGTAGGCATGGTGAGATAAAAGTGTATGCAGATAAAGCTGAAATGAACTTGTGAAGCAGGAAGGATCGTGAGCGCATAAGCGTGAGACTGAAATGGTTATGTGAATATTGTGATAAGGGTTTGGAAATCAGTATAATAAAATCGTAAAAAAAAAAGAGAAAAAAAAGAGACGATCGACAAGTATATCGGAAAATTTTGGATTAGTTGAATATGTAGATCTGGACATAGAATGATAAATGGATGGGTAAAGTAGATAAATGGATGGAGATACGGTGAAGTTGTATCAGCGGATTTGTCGGGTATTGGGGATTGTGAATCTGAGGAAAATAAAGAGATACGTAGTAATAAGGAAATGACGGTGTATGAGTCAAGTCGTAATGACCTTACAAGATCAAGCTGCATGTGACGGATATGAAAATAAAATGATGAGACATATAGTTCAATGATACGTGGAAAATGAAACAATGATAGTGATATATAAAAAGAGTTATCGCATTTATCGTTGGGAGTATCTATTGGATAGTAAAGTCAATCGTGATGAATGAAGCGTATGTGAAAGATACATGGAAAACATAGAGGAGATGATCGGTGAGTGAGTATAGTGGCTATAAGTGTAAGGGTTATAATGGATTAAAGTATAAGAAGAAATAAAGAATAATTATGGAATCAGTCCTCTATTTGAGGATCAATATATATAGAGAGGAGTTTGGTGAAAGTCTAAAAGGGTATAGGTTATTAATTGGTCTCGGATAAGATGAAATATGTTACGGTGATGTGTAGTGAATAAGTGTTGAAGAAGTGTTTAGGTGATTGTCGAATGGGACCTTAGTGCAAGGAATGTTCTGTTCTTTTATTGATGGCATATAGTGCGTATAGTTAAGAATGATTGAAAAGCAATTTGGGACACTAATTGGCTGATGAGATTTTGTGAACAATATTATGACGGTAGCAAGACTTATGCGAATGACTAGAATATGTATGTATTAAATCAAAATCACGAATGACTAGAATAAAAGCGAGTATGTATGTATTAAATCAAAATGTGAATTGAGTCATGTCTCAAGAGGCGACTTAGGCATACTACTGAGGTTTTATGCACTGTATGTACGGAAATGTAAAGTATTCAATGACAGAAATGGAATGTTGATTAGAGGAGATCCTATTGCAAAGTGACTCCTAGTTGGATCAATACAATTTGTGGATGAATTAGTGTTTGAACATGGCATATTGGGAGATTAAATGAAATAAATTGCGAAGTCGTAAGGCATATATATATATATATATGGAATTTGGAGTTACTTGGGATTGGTTATAAATTTGGATACATCCGAAGTTTAAAGCTCAAAAAATTGGAGGAAAAACGTATGAGGTATAAGATTGATAATTGTAAAAGGAGACGTTTGGGAAAAAAAAAATTTATAAATTGAGTATTGATTGTATCGCTTCAATCTGGAAACTTGGCAATCTGTATAGAAATGTTCCAGTAAATGTTATGATACAGTCTGATGAAATTGTGTGAAGTGATTTTGTGTGCATAGGGACAAGTATAATCGCATGGGCTGCTTTGTGACTAGTAATTGAAATACATTGTTCGGAAAAAATTGGAGACTCTATTCGTACAGAAATGTGTTTAGAGGTAGCCATGATACGTATAGCGATAATGATTAAGATAAATTGAGCCGACGTTGATAAAAAGGTATTGGAGACTTTAGATTCCTATAAGGATACATTGTGTTAATTCGAGGAAAAAGATGGGCATAAATGACTATTATATTGACAATTTTGAAATAAGCGAAAATTACGCTTACTAAACTTAAAGTAGATAATGGGTAAGTGTGCGGTGTTTACGGAAAATGGGGATCTTGGATAAGGGTAAGAATGGTTAAGAGTGAAGGAGTTTAAGTAGTGAATATGCAAGTCAAATCGAATTACAATATCGAATGATTCAAAGAAAAGGTATGTGTGCAGATAAAAGTGCTAGAAAAAAAAGTGAATAAGAAAGTGAATAGTCAAAGTGATACATTCTAGTAATCATATGTGAAAAGTGAAATTGTTTATAGATTTGAATGGTCAATGAGCACAATGCATAAGTGGTTTAGGTTTCATAGGGTTATAACCATGTTATAGAGTTACGATTTCTTGTAGGAAATCTTGCTACACCTTGCCAATGCTTAACGGGAGTCAAAGACCAATATGGATTTGAGACTGTGATGTGAGAGACAAAGGAAAGTAACTTAGGAAAACTGAATGGGTTAGTGGAGGTAAAACCGGATCGACAAATGAATTAGCGTAAAGTACATATTGAATAGAGTGTATGAATACCATAGAACAATGAATTGTCTAAGGAGAGTTGAAGTTGAACAGAAAGTCAATAGACTATAAAGAATGACTGCAGTCGGTAAATTAACACTGGTTTTATCAAAATGGAGCTAAGTGTCATTGTCTTAGTATCAAAAGGAAAGTGAAGGGACAAGGACAAGATAAATGATGTTATTGTAAGTAACACCTTGAGCAGATGTACTCAACGGAATATGAATTAATCATATATGGTGGGCAAAAGGTATTGGATGGTAGTGAGAATAAGATAATATTAGTAATCTAGGCGGGATGAATAAAAGCGTGATAAGTGAGCGAGTTGGAAATAAGGAAATGAATCATAGCATCGGAACAAAAGGGTATAGCTAATCGAAAATGGTAAATGAGCTAGTTAACAAAGTGAGATCGCCAAGCGGTCTTGTGGAGTCATTTCTTGTGACAAGTGATAAGGAATTAGCCGAATAAGTGATGGAACAACTGGTGAATATAGTTCTTGTGTCTTTGGAAAATGAATTATGGAATGGAAAAGTGTATGGGACATGTAGAAACATATGATTCTTGTCATCTTGAACTGTTGATTGAGAATTTCGAGGACGAAATTTTTTGTAAGGAGGGGGAATTGTAACATCCCACCCCCTACTTGGAAGGTAAAATGATAAAATTGGCATAGGATGGGATAGATTGGGATTGCATAGATTGCTCATGTCTAATAGGATTGCTACAGTAGCAATCGTGCACATGAAATATTGTACATGCATTCATGACATTTCTGGCTTGGGTTTCAAATGGAGATCTTTGTGAAATTTATGGGATACTTGTATTTGAAAACTTATTGAGTCATAAAAATTGTTTTATATTTTATGGGATTTTCAAGAATTTTTGGAATTTTAGGAGAAAATTCCCAAAGCGCAAAAACGCGGTCTATGGCCTAAAGGTGTTTTGTTTGGAAAAATGGTTTTCGTGTTTGAAAAATTATTTGGAGTTCGCCATAAAGCGTTTACATTTTAAGGATTTATAGGAATTTTTCGGAATTTTTGGGGTTGTTGCGGATCGGAAAATTCAACTGATTGACCGAGTGAAATTTTTGTCTTGAACAGGATTGACTAATGGCATAAGATTAGTGGATAATTAATGTTAAGAATTATTCTAGTGCCATGATTAATGTTTAAGTGAGATTAATGAAAGATTATGATTAAATTATGTTAATTAAGTTGTTTTGTCTTTTACTCTTTTAAGTGCCAAGTGTCCACTTAAGTAAACAACTTTGTCTTATCTTAGCCATTATATCGACTTCTCCTTGGATTCTCCAACAAATAAATCACTTAAAAGCTTTGAAAGCTTATCCTCTTCCTCTCATCCGAAACTTGGTTGCTTCATTCCTTGGTGTGCTTTCATTTCTCTTTCAAATTCTCTTCTTCCTTTTCCATACATGGAGGTTTGTTTTGGATCTTTGCTTGCTTCTTCCTTACACCCCTAAGACCAAGTTTGATTCTTGAGAAGGTGATGATGTGCTTGTGTAGTGACATAGCCGTGGGTGAGGTGTTTAAGTAGGAAGTGTGGAGAGTTGCAAAGCTTTGGAGATTTGATTGCTTGACTTGTCTAAGGTAAGTAGTTTGGTTATATTCTTTCTTTTAGTAGGTAGAAGCATGCATGGAGACTATTTATATGTGTACTTGAGCATCAGAAGGGTAGGTTAGAATGGGTTTCATTATGTGCTTATATATGGATGAATGAATGATTATAGTTTTAAGTGAGTTTTGGCTTGGTTTTGGATTGAGTTTGTTAGCTTAAATGAAAGGAAACAAGTATGATAATTGGGTAGATATGTGCTGCCAAAGTTTAGTAAATTATATAAGTGAATGTTGTGATTAGTTTGTAGTTGAATTAGAGGTATAATTTGATGCTTAGTGATGTGTTATGGATGTTGGAAGTGATAGAAGATAGGTTAATGTTGGAAGCTGGAAATTGAGTTTTGAACCTATGGTACTGTTTTGTTCATAATTAATTGTATAGGTGAGAAAATGAGGTGAGGTTTGTGCCCAAGTAAACTTTGGGATGTTGGCTTCATTTTAGTGTGAAATAGGTGTTGGTCAATATTAATGTTAGAAGGTCGAAAATTGGCATGGAAAGTTTCTGTTTCTGGGTCTGGGAACAGTACCCGCAAGTATGTCAAATGAGTTTTGCTAATTTTCTAAATTAATTGGTATGGGATTAGGAAAATGGTCTTCATGAAAGTTGTAGCCTATTGAGTTAGCTTTCCATTACCACTGATCTTGTTAATTTTCGAGTTGTATATTGGGAGATATGAACTGATTTCTAATGACTGTTTTATGCCTTGACTGAAACCTAGTTGAATTGGCACATTTAGTGCACATTCGGACTTGGAAGAATTTTGTGAATTGAATTGGAGTTTGAATTGTACTGAAGAGTTCTAGATGACAGATTGATTTTGAAAATGATATATGGCTTATAATTTTTGGAAGTCAGATGTGGGAGATATGGAATTTCAAAATCTGAACCTACATTGTGATGTTCAGTGCTGGTTAGGTCAGAAACTTGCATAACAGATTTGAAAATGTTAGAAATCGAATTGGAGTTTGAGTTCTTCGTGAACATTGAAGTTTGGGATCTTATCTTTTCAGGAACATAAGGTTGTGATTTTGTAACATTTGTGCTATGAGATATGTTGAATGGAAAATTACTGTCCAGATTGGTTGATTTCAGAAGACAGATTGTTTATGGAATTGTTTGATACAGTTAACAATAGAATTTGATGTTGGGTTGTTCATAAGAGTTGTAGATAACATTGTGAACTGATTGCTCATATTGTTGTGGTAATTTTAACTAAAGAATCAGTGAGTTATGGAATTGGTAAGGTACTGTCCTGTTGTGATAGGTTTGTGTAGGCAGTTGGTGTGATTGGATTTTGACACCTTTAGGGGTGAAATTGATTTTCATGGTCTTCATGAGAATTGTAGAGGTTTCTTTATCTTTCCAATAAGGTATAATTTGTATTTTTCTGATTTGTGTGCTAAGATTTATGATTGTTGAAAATTTGGATTGAAAAGCAGGAAAAGGGCAAGGAAGTAGAGGAACCTCGTCGGATCGCGAGGCGGCGTCGCCCTCATGGCGAGGTAAGTCAGCCCGATCGCGAGGCGGCGCCTCGCCTCATGACGAGGCCAAATGGGTCGGCCTCATGAGGCGACGCCTCGCCCTAACGAGGCAAGTGTAATATGAATGTATTATTTTAGTATGATTTGATTATTTGGTATTTGGTGATTCTTTTGTCAATTTCTTTTCGTCGGCGTCCGATGGACCTGATTCTCGAGGCATCGGTTTGTAAAATATTGAATTTCATTTTGTGAAAAAATTGGAAATTTTAGATGGGAAACTGGCGTGGCCGGGTAATGGACCGTTAATCCTTGTTTTATTTAATTGGGGACTATAGAGGTCCGAATTGCATGCCGTCGGCCTTGATAGATTTCTAATTTTAGGCGGATTTTATGATAAAAAAAGGGATTAGGGCGGAATTCATGAACATGCATATTTCACCTACATGTGCACAAACTGCATATTTAGTGATTCCTTCTTTCTCGATTCTTTTAGAGGCCCAAATGGGCGTCGTTCGACCGACGGGCGGAAACTTCCGGCATTAGCTCGGAGTAATAGGTGAGTAACCTAGTTGGTTCCTCAACCTTTATGTGTTTAAGATTTTGCAATTATGTCATGTGGAGATAATGGAGGTTTATAGTTTATGTGTATTTGAATTTGATTGATTTGGACCATAGGTGTGCGAAATATTTGGAATGAGATAACGAAGTGCTACTTGTGAGTAGCTTGTTTGTAAATGTTATCTTGGAGATCTCGGACCGGAGGTCCAGAAATGGAAATTGATATTGAAGTGTTAATTGTGCATTTCGTTTGATACATTGGATGGGATTGTAAATGTGATATAGTAGGATGCAATAAATTGGAAATGTAGATAATTGAAATCTGGGACGAAAGTCAGAAGAATTGCAAATATTAATGATATGTAAATGGAAATTGGAATATGTACATTGCATGCATAAACATAAATGTGTGATCGAGATAAAAGGCGGTTGTGACCGGAGCGACCCAGCATATCGGGGCATATCCGCCTAGCGTATGTGAGAGCTTTCAGCTCAGCGCACGAGACCTCGGGTCCAACGTATTGAGCCACAGGCTCGATGTATCGAGGCTTCAAGCCCGATGTTTTCGAGCCAGCGGCTCAACGCAATGTGCCCGTTCTTTGGGGCGATTTGAAGCGCAGTCACAACACCGAAATGAAAATGGAGCAGTGTCACATCGCATTGCATATATATATATATATTGTAAATAGTGGAAGATGTAAATGATGAAATTGTATGTGTATATGAAATTGGAACTGAAATGTGATAATATGTGATATTACTGTTAATGCTACCGTGTACTAATATGATTGGTGAATGCATGAGTTGAGTGAACCATCGATGATGGTTTCTCACCGAGTTCATAAAACTCACCCAAAATTTGCATCTATTTTTCAGGACTTAGAAGAATACCCGTTAAGCAGCAGGCGTATGACATCTCTTTGGTTGAAGAAGCAGAGAAGTGGTCGGGATCAGTTCGCGTCTGTCTTAGTGTTTCTATTCTTGGACTTTTGTATTACTAATTTGGATAAGTTGTAAAGTTAATTGACCAAAATAAATTGTAAATGTAAAAAGTGGGCCCAAGGCCATTGTATTGATTATATAAATTGCTTTCGCGTTAATGATAATATATGCGATTGTGTAAAAAAATTGTTATCTTGAGTTTCTCTTGAGTGATGTAGCACGCCACCCTCGCGGGGCACGGACCTGGATATCACCGTCGATGTCGGGTTCGGGTCTTGCGGGAGTGAGGTGTTACAGCGGCGCACATCTTCACTCGTCGCGACGTGCGAAAGATTTCAACTCGTCGCGGCGTGTTCATCGCTCGCCGCGGCGTGCGATCCCATAAATGCATCCGAAACCCAGAAATTCTTCTGATCTTCTGATATAAATTTACCCAAATCCATTCCAAACACTCTCAATCAATTTTAAACATTAAACCCAACTTATTTCTAACCTCAAATCCATCATTTAATCGTTATTCATCAAATACCCAAATCAAAATCAATGAAATTCTCAAAAACCCTAACATCCGAAACTTATCAATTTCTACACAATTTCATACTCAATTCAATGATCAAATTAAACGACTTAAGGCATAAAGGAGCAGAAACTTACTTGATTCAAGCTTTCAACCTCTTTAAAATCACTAAAACACTTCAACGATGAAGCCTAAACACATCGACGACAATCCTTCTTTTCTCCTCCAATATTCATCATCTTTCTCAAATCCGATTTAGCTAGGTTAACAACGATGATTGGAGCAATTCAAAGGAAGAAAATTGAAACAACAATCAAGAACGATGAATCACGAAGGAGAAGAGAAGAAGAAAATGAGATTTTTTTCTCAAAACCAAAAGGGAATCGGTCGAAGGAGGCAAACTCAAAGGTAAGGGTATATATATAAAAGACTTTAAAGCTAAGGGCATGTTTGGCAACTCTTATGCCACATGCCCAAATCTTAGGGTCTAACAATCCAATTTTTATTCTATTTTTCTCCCAATTTCGCAATGGTTTGCAACCATAATTCTAGAAATCACACCTCCAATTGTTTCATACTAATTATCAATCAATCACGGACTCGAAATCCAATTAGTCAGTCTCTAAGCCAATTTTTTGGTCCGGAACCAATACTTTAAAATTTTCGGAAAAATTCCTATAATTTCACAAAATTAATAAATACCCATTCCTATACTCAAATTTCAATTTCACTCCAATTCTATATTCAAAACCTGATCTGTACAATTATAACCAAATTTCCACTTTACACGATTTAATCGGGAAATTGTCATACATGTATGTACATTCATATGCTTATGAAATCAACAATTATTTACCGATGTATATAGAAATTATAATGCATGTACAATGCAACATTTGCACTGTACTCAATCGGACCAGATCCAAATTATCGATATACCCATCACATCAGATAGCAGGATGTTACAATTCTCCCTCTAATAAAAATTTCGTCCTCGAAATTTCATATACAATGATTAGGAAGGCAGGGAATTAGTCCGATCACTAAAATACCTTTTTCCACTATATCATTACTGAACTAAATTCGCCAATACAATCAATTGCAAATTCTTTACTTTCGATACCAATAACACATACATATCAAATCAAATCATAATGATATTTCGAACTCGTTCATAAAACAATTAATGAATCGAATCATCTTTTGGTTCTTAACTGCCTTTACAAGTCTATTCACACCACAATCATATGAAGGGCACTTAATAACGAATTTAATTTCCCATTTACCTTTTTTTTCTCAATCAATACGTAGTTTGGTCGAGGTGATACATTTAGAAGCATTTCATATATCGCTTATCAAATTGCATCTCTTTAATGCTAATTACTAATCTTATAAGGTTTCAAAAATCTCGATAATCATCAATTTGATTCACTACCATCAACTTGGATTACTTAAGCCCTATTGCAGATTCAATTCACCCATCAACATTAACCCAAATCACTCAGGACCTTCGACTATATTAGGTCCTGTTCACTTTACTATCGGGATGAACAACTCCTTTTTGGATTTAAGACCCTTTATACACTTTTCAAATGATGTCTCCAATTTAACAATTGATATCCTCACAATCAATTTAACCTATACATCAATCTCATAACTCTATGAACTCCCAAATATCAATTTCACATTTATTTCCAGCAGTCAAGTCTGTAGGTCTGACATTCATATAACCCTTCGTTTCTACATCTAACATTCAATTACTCTTTCAATGCGCTCTTACTGGAATATAGCTTTAATTGTTCCTTACAATTTCACTAACAGTTCCTTTAATGAGTTTTACCCATACTTCTTAGTCCAGTCACAATTTTTCATTTTCTCTATAGCTAAAGCTATTCACAATTCCTCGATGAGATCCACAAATTCAAAATTCTCAATTCGGACTTTGCCATTCTTTCTATACACACCTGAACACCTGGTTTAGGATCCTGATCGCTAATATATTTTTTTTGCTAACTCTACAACTTGCATTCAACCTTACATCAGGTTTCATAACGTTATTACTTAATTATTTGCTTCATTAACGAAATTCTGAAACACTCAACCGCATAGTCCTTTTTCCAAATTCACTACTAGCATAATCATTATTGCTTTACTTACTTATAAATACATTCAAAACATTTCTGTACGAATAGAACCTTCAAACTTTCAAAACACTTTCCGGTACAATAAATTTCAAGTCATCAAATTACAATGCAGCCCATAAGATTATACTGATCTCCACGAACATAGAATCACTTTGCACTCTTTCAATAGATCGCGTTATAGCCTTGACTGGGGACACTTCATTAAATACTATAACATCTCTAATTTTAAAATGATACGATCAATACTCGAATTATAAATTTCTGCTAATGTCTCTTTTTACAATCATTAGTCATACAATTTACACGTTTTTCCTCCAACATTATCATCAAGGGCTAAGATCAGAAAACCTTCAACAATTTGTTGGATGTATCCAACATACAATCAGTCCTAAAATAACTCCAAATTCCTTATATATATCGGTCCTTTGCAAATTTCGCATTTTATCAATTCCTCTATCGCCATTAAATCTCCCAAAGCCATATTGGAAGAAATATTTTTCTCCACTTTTTAAATACATTACATATATCATTAACAATCATAGCCACTCTTCAATCTAAATACAATTAAGATACTTTACTCTTGATAGCACAATACATTGGGAGGCGTTAAGAACTTTGATAATTTCCACCTAAAATTCCTTATACCATACTCATGATGGATTGTCATATAACTCTTTAAATATTGAACGTCTCTAATGAGGATCAATTTTTCTCACAATCTTTTCTCAGTTTCATTATAACCTATTCAAACACATATTCTCATACACTAGATTCTCCACACATTTCAATTTATTCGCAATCATTACAAACTGGGTTAATAACATATTTATCAAATCCACTTTATGCCTTACGATCATATTTACACGAAATATTCATGAATCAATATTCTCCTCAAATCACGACTAATATCTCTTTATCGCTCAATAATCCTATTACACAGTCGGATTCTTTACATTATCATCACACATACCTTTTTAGCAACACATTCCATCTCTTACACTTGAGTCTCTACTAAGATCAGGACTCCCAATAATGACTTTTAATTCATTTTAGCTTTATCTCAGATTTACCCCTTTAATCCATAATTCTTCCAATTAAATCATCTAATTGACTTAACCCAATTCAAGGGAAACTCTTCTGTATAAGAAATTTTCTATTTTCTATCAATACCACTCATGGAATTCCTAATCATCAACAGTCATCACATATCTTATCAGGCATTCTCAATGCCTTAGAAAATCCATTTTACTATAACTCATAATATCACGTGAAAATCAATTATGCCTCAATTAATACAGGACATCCTTTTGAAGAAAATACCATCAGAATCACTTCATCTTTTCAAGAAATAGACGTAAAGCAACTCATAATTTAGTCACTTACGCTAAGGATACTTCAATCTCATTTGATTTTTGACCACACTCTTCCTTTGTGCACCTGTCTTCAATCATGAGGATTTTACCATAATAATATCCTGTTTACCATCTCAATTCATTCCTAATTAATCACTATATGCACTTTCATTTCTTACTCCAACTTACATGAATTTTAACTATAAGAACTATGACTGGCAGTTACCCACTAACTCACCAATTGATTCCGATATCATTCCCATCCATAAAATACCTATAGGCTTCATATTTTTACTTGCTATGGTGTATTCCCATTATCAGGTGTGCATTTCACAACGGCAATTCAACTGAACCTTAACAACCTTTCAACTTTTTTATCTACCAATATCATTTTCTTACATTTCAATCTTTTCATTATCTCGTTTTATGCAAGATTAATCACACTCAAATCCATATCACAGATGTACATTCATTCTTGCTTTCTCACTTAACATATTCTGACTCTAAGTCATAGACCTCCAATCATAACTCCCATCACGATAATCCAATACAATGATAATCCTTTTAGATCACAAAATATTTTATTTCCATTCACTTTACTTATACACTTTCAATCTTGCCATCTTTAACATATCTCTATATTTCCTCTATCAATCCGCAACTACATATACATATATATTCACATCTATTCCACATTCAAGGATATATTCAATATAACTCTAATGTAAGTATTTCATAATAAGTCTATCGATTACCAATACACTAAATCTCCATTTATCATATCGTACCATATACCTGTTCTTATTCCTTGATATCACAACTTCCATTTATCACACTCTTCATATCATCTTTTTCTTCACTATTTCTAACCACTTAAACCATTGGTACAGGCTCATGCATGAGACTCAAATACTAAACTAGGGATCAGTTGTCACTGTCTGCCGGGACATGACTTAAATGCATGCACTTTGACACATTTTTTTAGAATACCCATGCAAGATTGTACTTCTGGGCTCTAATACCACAAATGTAGCACCCCACTCCCGCGAGACCCGAACCCGACATCTACAGTGATATTCGAGCCCGTGACCCGCCAGGGTGGTATGCTAGAGCAAATCAAATACACTTTAAAACTCGTTATGAATTTTTTTTCTTTCAAAAATGGTTGAGTGCGCAAGAATAATAAATAATTTGGGCCCGATTTATAACAAAAACATTTTTTAAGATATAAAACAAGTTCAGTCATTAACTAGCACTCAATAGTGCTCAATCATTTCATAAATAGAAATGCATGACCCAACTGGGCCCAATGTCATTTCTGAACATTTTCAGTAATACAATACCATTACACATAATCAATTGGGGCCCACTTAATAAAATCACTACACTAATGCAGATGTGAACAACACTGATCCTGACCCTTTACTCTGCCTTGCTAGCGGTAGTCATACTCCCGTTTGTCTAATGGGGTACTCTTCATTTCCTAAAAAAATAATTGCAATGTTGGGTGAGTTTGCGAACTCAGTGAGAAACCATCATCGATGGTCCACCCAACTCATGCATATACATACAATTCACATTATATCACATATTAACACATTCATCAAATCCCATGCATTCAATTTCACGACTATGAGGCGTTTCGCCTCTCACACAATTCACATTTGATCATTCATATATGCAATGTGCATGTGACACTTTCATTTTCTTTTCGTTGTTGTGACTGAGCGCCTATCACTTGTCAGAAATCGGACGCGTCTAGGGAGTAGGAGAGCCCTCTGGGTATGCACTAACTCCCCTCGGTTCAGTAATAGTATTTGCATTTTTGGCAAGTAGGAGAGCGCTCTGGGTATGCACTACTGCCTACTCACATTAGGGATAGGAGAGCCTACGGTATGCACTAGTCCCCTCGAGCTCAAAGCTCGGTTCGATCTGATGGCGTCTCAGGTCAACAACTATCTTTATCTGATCGTTCAATTATGCATAAATGCATATGTCACTTTCCATTTTCAGTCAGTTTCCATTTTGGTACCATTTTCATTTCTTGGACCTTTGGTCCGTATTTCAATCATATCTGATTCAATTCAATTTCACTGATGCATCCATAACATTTACTCAAATTAACACTTCAATATCACATTTTCAATATTTCGAACACCCATTATCCGAAATCAATCAATAGCAATCACATATATCCATCCTTAACTCCACACGGCATAAGTACATACAATTAAACACATATAGGCTGAGAAACCAACTAGGTTACTCACCTGCACTTCCGAGCTACAGCCTGGAAGTCCCAGCATATCCGTGGAATTGCTCCAGCGGTGCCTTTAAAAACAGTCAAATAATCTCACATTACCAATTATACCAATTCCAATAATCAATCATGCATATGTATCGAATAGATTACGTACTATACATGTTATGACATTCCCGAATTTTCTCTATTTGATCACTCTCACTCTAATTCATAACAATTCCAGATACCATAATTCAATTTACTAATTTCCATACTCTAAAGTCACATTTCAATTAAAATCACGTTCACTATTCATTGCCATTCGATATCTGATAATCATCGAATTCAATTCCAAATTTCCATCTTATCAATTCAAATTTCTTAGTCTCTAATTTCCAATTAATCACTAAGGAACCAATTCATTTGAAATCAAAACCTCAAACTCATTACTTGTAACAATCATCTCATAAACACTTAAATTTCATTTTCGGAAAATAAGGTCCCTCGCCGCGGCGAGACCTCTTCTTTCGCCGCGACGCACGCTTCGTTTCTCCCCACGGCGAATCCACGCCTGCTCGCCGCGACGTGGGCCTTGGTCTTGTCGCGACGTGTAGACGAAATCCTCTAGCCGCGGCGCACATCTTCACTCATCGCGGCGTGCGACAGATTTCAGCTCGTCGCGGCGTATAATCCATTTCTTCGTCGTGACATGCACGATGGGGTGGCTCGCCGCGGCGTGCTCATCGCTCGCCGCGGTTTGCGATTCCAGAAATGCATCCGAAACCCAGAAATTCTTCTGATCTTCTAATATAAATTTACCCAAATCCATTCCAAACACTCTCAATCAATTTTAAACATTAAACCCAACTTATTTCTAACCTCAAATCCATCATTTAATCGTTATTCATTAAATACCCAAATCAAAATCAATGAAATTCTCAAAAACCCTAACATCCGAAACTTATCAATTTCTACACAATTTCATACTCAATTCAATGATCAAATTAAACGACTTAAGGCATAAAGGAGCAAAAACTTACTTGATTCAAGCTTTCAACCTCTTTAAAATCACTAAAACACTTCAACGATCAAGCCTAAACACATCGACGGCAATCCTTCATTTCTCCTCCAATATTCATCATCTTTCTCAAATCCGATTTAGCTAGGTTAACAACGATGATTGGAGCAATTCAAAGGAAGAAAATTAAAACAACAATCAAGAACGATGAATCGTGAAGGAGAAGAGAAGAAGAAAATGAGATTTTTTTCTCAAAACCAAAAGGGAATCGGTCGAAGGAGGCAAACTCAAAGGTAAGGGTATATATATAAAAGATTTTAAAGCTAAGGGCATGTTTGGCAACTCTTATGCCACATGCCCAAATCTTATGGTCTAACAATCCAATTCTTATTCTATTTTTCTCCCAATTTCGCAATAGTTTGCAACCATAATTCTAGAAATCACACATCCAATTGTTTCATACCAATTGTCAATCAATCACGGACCCGGAATTCAATTAATCAGTCTCTAAGCTAATTTTTCGGTTCGGAACCAATACTCTAAATATTCCGAAAAAATTCCTATAATTTCACAAAATTAATAAATACCCATTCCCATACTCAAATTTTAATTTCACTCCAATTCTATATTCAAAACCTGATCTGTACAATTATAACCAAATTTCCACTTTACACGATTTAATCGGGAAATTGCCATACATGTATGTACATTCATATGCTTATGAAATCAACAATTATTTACCGATATCTATAGAAACTATAATGCATGTACAATACAATATTTGCCTGTACTCAATCCGGACTAGATCTAAATTACTGATATACCCATCACATCGGTAACGGAATGTTACACCATATTCATAAGAAAAACTTACACTTTTCATGTTCTTCATGAATATAAGATGGAAATGTGGATCTGTTGATTTTTTCGGTTTTTATGATAAAATGTTGTAAGAGGTTGTAGAAATGATTTTGAAGTTGAAAGATCATTAAAAAAACATGTTTAAATAGGTGCAGAAAAATATGGAGAAAATAATAAGTAAGTGCTATGTTTATGGTTGTGTATTCACTGTGTACGTGGGTTTTAAGTGATTTGTGATATTAACTAAAAATGAGTTTTAGAGTTAAGAAATAGGTGTAAGTTGATGCTCTGATATGTGAATGCTTAAAATGATAGATTAAGACGAAATGAAAGTGTTGATGGAGACGAAAGAGTGTAACAAAATTTTTTTAAAAAAAGTGCAGCAGTGAAGAAATATTGAAAATGGTGAAATACATAAATGATCTTTTTTTGTTCTTGATAATTTTGTTTAAGTATGGATTTTGGATTTTGTTTGTGAAAGATTAGAGTTGAATGCAAGTTACAGAGGAAAATGCAAAATGTCCATTAGATGAAAAAAATTAAGTAGCGGAAGGAAATGCAGAAAATGAGAATGATGAGAGATGGATTTTTTATTTTTAATGGCGTGTTTCAATCTGGATTTTTGGAATGGATTTTGAATGATTTTGTTGCATGGAAGTAAAAAATGTAGTAGAGATGAGTTAGAGAAGTTGATTAAGAATAAAAGAAAGAAGAAGAAAAAAAATGCAAAGTTTCAGAAGGAGAAGGTAACTCGCGATCATGTAGTTTCTGGAAGAAAGGATAAAAAAGCGTGATTGTGCTCTTTTGGCTGGAGAATTGTTATCGTGCTAAAGCACAATTGTGACTCTAAATGTTGATTTCAAGCACAATTACGACTTCCTTGGTTGGTAAAAGCTCCGAACAACTTTCGATGTTTTGGCAATATCTTGTTCTCTTGACCTCGAAATGACATGGAACTTGAACCATTAGATTTAAAACACATTGGTTTACATCTTCACCAAAAATTATAGCCATCTGAAATCATTTAGAAGAGATTGAGTGATAAATGTGGTACAAAAGAGATGAAAAGTTCTAGAAAATGAACACCTGAGTATTTTCATTAAACTTGCTTCGGTATTTTAAAGATATCTTGTTCTATAGTTATCTGAATGGAATGATTTTTAATTTGGAATAAATTGGAGACATAGGACTACAACTTTTCTGAAGAGATCGAATTTTATCCTATCTCTATAATTCAATATTTTGAATCAAAATTGATTACAGAATGCTATCTTAGCTCATGAATAGTCCGAAATATTTGGAATACAACTTTCAAATTACTGAACCAAATTAAAAGATCTTAGTGTCATTAGAAACTTAAGTCAACATATTTCTAGAAGAAGGTGTTACCAAATTACTTCATTTTCCTAGTCAGAATGTTTATAAAAAATAGACCCGAAGGTTTGGGATTTTGGGAGATGTTATACGAAGAAATGAGAGCTTGGATAATGTTTGATCTTTCAATGTTGAAATAATTTTAATGAATAAATTGTTGTTATCAAAGTACCAAAGGTATGAGTTTATTGGGAATAAAGATATTCATATGATTGTAGTTGTGATTCAAAGAAAAGGAGTAATGGGTATCAAGTTAAACTGAATGAAAAAAATTTATTGTGAGAGCAAATAATGCTAAGAATGAAATGACAAGTAATTGAGTTATAAATGCGAATGTGGATATAGTGTGAAATATGATAAGATACCCGAGATTGTCATTGAGCATGCATCATATATTACACACATACATATGTATAAAATTGAATGTTATGTGATTGTGCAATTATTAATAATGTGTGTGCAACGTGCGTATTACATAATTTTGATATGCAGGATAAACATCCACATTCAGATGATTCCAAATCTTGAAAGCAAATGCTAATCTGAAGCGTACAATGAGTAGACCTAGATGGTTTTACTTTATTGTTTGTTTTGTTTAAGTTGTGAATTGAGTGATTACGAATGAGATGCGAATGTGATTTGATTGTGAACTTGAATGCAATATTGAAGTGCTACTTATATGTAAACATGATGAAATAAGTGCTTTTAAATGTAATCTTTGAATGTCGAACCTAGTTCCAAAGAAACATGCGAATATGCATATGATTGAAAAAGTGTTATTCAACAATGATGATGAATGCAGGACTTTGGGTCCGATGAAAAATGTGAATTGAATGTCAATATGTAAACATGTGACCGATTGAGCATATGATATGTGATGCATTCTATTACATAAATACATGAAACATAAAGATAATTGTGATCGGAGTAGCCACCGAAAAACAGCTTAAAGCTCAGATTGTGAAAAAGAGCGTAAAGCTTAGAAAGTATATAATAATCAAAGGCTCATTATGTAAAATAAGCACGGTACAACAGATACAGGTCAGTTACCAATAAGCCCGGTATCCACAATGGATAGGGAACAGTTCCGACACTCGATCACAACAAAGTAACAAATGAAAAATTAGTTTCATGTGCACTACATATGTATGATATGAATGATTATAATGCGTTGAATGTAAAATATGAAATGATTGATTAAGTGTATGTGATTATTAGATAAATGATGTGAATTATGTGTTATGTAACTGAGTGAGTCATCGAAGATGGTCATTCATTGAGTTCGCAAAACTCACCTAAAATTTGCAATATTTTTCAGGTTCAGAAGAGTTATCTCATTGGACAAATGGGAGTATAACCACTGCATTCAAGTAAGAAGTAAAGGTCGGAATCAGTTTGCGTCTGCATTTGTATTTTTTTATTTTTATATAAAATTGTATTCTGCGATTTGTGTACAATATATATTCAAATATTTCCGTGTGTAATAACTAATGAAATTTGGAAATGTTTTATAAAAGAGATTGATCAAAGTATAATGCCAATTGTGATTTCGAGTTTTATGAATTAAAAGTATAAGCCCGATTTGATTATTGATTTTCGCATATACGTATAATAAATGTAAAAAATTTGTACTGAGTTTTAATGAGTTTGGACTGTTTTAGCATGCCACCTTCGCGAGGTATATACTTGGATATCTCTCAGGATGTCGAGTACGTGTCTTGCGAGAGCGGAGTGCTACAGGAGGTGTTCAATTTTGTAACCAAAGAAGAAAAATGATAACTGAAAGAGATGTCATTATATTTCCTAAGAATAGAACAATGTTCATTGATATAATATATAGTTGATGCTTTTATAGTCATTCATGAAAAGGGTATACAATCATACGAGAGACCTCCACTACAATTAGATGCAGTCACAAAGCCTCAGCAGCAACCAGCAACCAGCCCCCAGCAAATGAGGCCGCAGTTGAGTTCAATGGCGGTGTTGTGTTGGTAATGCAGAGGGGCTTATCTTGCTAGTCCCCGCATATCCAAAAGTTCTCCAATGGAGCTACAAGGCGTGACTAAAAAACAAGCACAGTTAGCAGCAATGCATAGACAACTGACAAAAATACTTTTGGTCTTAGCTTGTGTAGCTCGTTCTCACGAATTTTTCCCATGAAATAGAAGTGCCAAGGGTTGTCAAATCACATTGTGTAGCCGAGCTTGAGAAATAAGCAGGCGCCATATTCTATGTGAGTTAAGAGTCTATTAAGTAAATGATGAAAGTTCATCATTCAAAAAGGATCGCAATTCCTCTTTCAGTAAATTAATTAATAGGTACCTCCGCATCTATCGGTCCCCTTAGATCTGAGACACATTCGGACTTGTTGGTTCTGCTCAGGGATCATTTTATATAGTAAATGTCGACTAAAAGGTTTTCCTGGTAATCAAACTAGTTTATAGATTGTCAATTCCATATGTTCCAACCAGATTATGCTAATCTGTTCAATGAAGTTACAGATTCTAAGCGAATGCCATTTGCAAACTTAAGGAAATTTGCATTTTTATTGTTTGCTTCACTTGATTGGCAGACAGCCGAACACTTGTTATAGCATTGATTGAAGTCTGTCACGATCAGTCTTGACATGGCTCCTCGAAATGTCCTTAACATTTGAGCAGCCCGTAAGGGCCATAGTAAGCTCAAGCTCATCTTTTAGCATTTCTATCACCCGTCTCACCCCATCTTCCCCTTTTGAGGCCAGGCCAAAGACAACTGGCCTTCCAACCTGTATCAACGTATATGCCGATTAGCAGAAAACAAAAGTTAGCGGTTGGACTAGAATAGTAGGGTGATCGGAGGCTTACAAGAACAGCTTGTGCACCAAGTGCTAAGGCCTTGAAAACATCTGTACCCCGCCTGATTCCTCCATCGACTAGTACAGGAACTTTTCCTCCTACAGCTTGAACCACCTGCAAAGCAGTAGACAAGAATGCTCTCTTCAACAATGTCACTTCTCAAATAACTTTTCCTAAAGGCTAGCCATCGTTGTTTCCTAAGCAAATGAGAAAGGGTCACCACTTCTACATGGACTCCCCAGCAAGGTGTTAAATTATCTTGTTTTTAGAAGGATGGCTCTTGATACATGATCTCTCACTCTAACTAGAAACTTGTCTGAAAATTCTGTTCATAACTATAGAAGTATGAAACATGTTGACAGCACCATCTCACTGATATCCTGTTCGGGCATAAAGACAAAACTATTATGCAGTTACCTCCTCCAGAACCTCAATAGTGGCTGGACTATAATCTAGCTGGCGAGCTCCGTGGTTGGACACAATGATCCCAGCAACTCCTACTTCCAAGGCTTTTAGTGCTGTCAATTCAGATAAATCAAATTTTGAGCAAAAATAACTATGAGAATGCTAGGCAATACTAGTAGCTAAGAGTGTGAGACCCACTCAGAACCTAATTAGTTAACACAAAGTTTCCTGTTTGAAATCTTACAACTTCAAAATTTAGCACAATCAAAGATATTCTGGTTTTTATTCTCCATTACACTGCAAAAAGTTTTAAACTGTTGATTAAAGCATTAGATATTTTGGTTTTTGAACTTTAGAAAATAGAGACAAATGGTGGCTAAGTCAAAGTTTTGTATGGTATATTTCAAAGAGAAAAGAATGTACTGATGCAAATTGATTAATGGAGGACCAATCTTACCATCTTCAGGAGTGAGTATGCCCTTTACAAGAAGGGGCAAATTTGTAACTGATTTTAGCCATTCTATGTCCTGCAAATGATGAGATGATGAAAAAAAATAATGAGAAGTATCAAATACAAAAGCTATCCAGGTAATGCCCTTGTCATCAAACTTCACGTCAAGTAAAAAACTAGTAATAAACATACAGTTGTTAAGTATCTAGGTATCTTCAGTTTAAAAATGTGAGAAGTGACAATTACAGCTTTAGGTGTGTATCCTTCTGCACATATTTCCTCAAAAATCAATTAATTAACTGACCTTCCAAGAAAAAGAAGCATCAAAGGCCTCCTTGGCAAAAAGCTCAATGTTGGAACCTTCGTTCTGCCAAAGTTAAAATTACAGACTCAACACAACATACACAATTTTTGTTATTTAAAGCTTGCTAAAGGAGATAATAATCAGTATAAAAAATCATGAAATTTAATACAATGGTATTGGTAGAGTTGAGCACCCATATGAAAGGCAGTTCACATTATTCTCGAATTAAGCAGGAAGTATTAACAAAAAATCCGAAAGAATTCAATTGATGGAACAAATACCAAAAGTTACAGATCTTTTATTTTTTGAAAAAGAAAAGTTATCATTCTTGTGACAAATAAGGAATGATATTAAATTCTACCAGTAATCTAAAGATTCCAGAAAAAAAAGTGTAGCAGTTTAATTGGTCGAATGCAAGGCTGGGATGTTAACAGTTTTCTTGTTTTAATCAACTATCATATGAGGTACAACAGTTTTCTTGTTTTAATCAATTATCATATGAGGTCTAGTACACTATTAGAAACATGGTAATTGCAAGGAAATAAATGAAGCATCCCTGATTATAATGCTTCAAATTTGCATGCAATAGCTGAAAGGATAATTCCACCCACAGAGTCCAATTCAGTTGATATCAAGCCCTCGAAATTCTTCAATTGAGGTGCAACCATTCTGCAGAGATCCGATGTAACAAGCATGAAATTGATATGGAGACTAGAATCTATATTAAGGACAACAAGCATTCTGTTGATTGGCACAACATTTTGATGATCAAATCCAGATCTTGTGCCAAGTCAATTGTATATATCTAGCAGCCCAAACAAAATGCCAAAGAGAAACTGATAAAGTAGTGTTAACATTTTAGGAGTAGAAAGAAGAAAAAGAAGGAGAAATTGTTCTCACTTATTCTTTATGTCAGCTTCCCTTCGACCAAGTCTTGGAGTATCAACGGTTAGAACAATTGCTTTATACCCATTTCTTTCTGCTCTCTGCACGAGCAGAGCTGATATATCTCGCCTCTTGTACACCTGTTGCAAAAGGATAGATGGAAGAAAGAAAGTTGCTTATGCTACAAGTGCTATCTGAAAAACAAATCAAATGATCTGTTGAAAGGATTTACATATAATTGAAAGAACCGAATAGCATTGCAGCTGGAAGCAACTTCCTCCACGGTGCAGGTAGACATGTAGGATAAAATCTAAATGGGATTAAGATCAGTAGGTCTATTCTTGAAGATAATTGAGTTTCAAACTTCGTTATCAGTATACCATAATTGTGTTACATGCAGCAGCAGCTCTGGCAGTGGCAATCTCACCTGGAACCAATACAAAGAGCAGATGAAAAGGGGAGTCAAAATATAGAAATAGGTGCTTTGTTTAAGGTGATTAGACCTTCAGGGTGAGCCAATTTTTGCACAGAAGTCGGAGCAATCATTACTGGTGCTGATATCCTGTAACCCAAGATGTTACAGGACATATCTATTTTGCTGACATCAACAAGAACTCTTGGCCTAAATCTGAAATGGGAAAAGTCAACAATCAATGATAAGTCATAAATTTAGTCAGAAACATCATTTAAGGTTTAAACCCTTACGTGATCCTACGAAATGCTTCCATATTCTCTTTTAATGTGTGCTGGTCCTCAGCTCCTCCAGCAAAGAAATCGTAATACATCTTTGGAAGGGCTTGCCTTGCCAATCCTTGAAACTCATTCACATTTACTGGTTCAGTTGTCATTGATACTGGATCATCAATGCCAATTAATTAATGATAACCCAAAGTGAAGTTTCTGAGAGTTCTGCTAAAATTTTGGACAAATAGCGCATGCAGATGCAAGCTCTTAGAATCAAGTCGTGTTTAGACATTAATATAGGGAATTTAGCAGGTGAGATGATTTTATTGGCTGTGGTTCTACAAACAATCATACCAAAGCTGTCCCCAGGAAATACATGACTAATCCTATAAATTGTTTTAACACACTGCAAGGATCTGGTACCTAAAGTGTCATTAACAAAGTACCCAGAACACAACAAAAAGGACCCAATTTTTTCGTAAAAGCCACACATAATCTATCATCATACTGACATCGGATAAGATCAACCAATAATATAAATCCCAGTTTGTACTTTTGATATGCTCTTTTTCTAGCTGATGTACATACCAAAGAACCAACAACCAAGATCCTGAACATGTTACTTGACAAACAGCATTAGTAACTCCAAAGACTCTATCGATCCTGAACATGTTACTTGACAAATAGCATTAGTAACTCCAAAGACTCTATCTTTGAACAAACGCCGTAGAGAATCCCATCACCCAGACAGCACTTATTCAAGTCTTGAATATTAACAGCAATCTGATTGTGAATAAGGGATACCGATGAAGATAAAAATGGACAAAGAGTAACCCAGATATTAGAATCATGTAAAAGCTATGAATTCGGTACTTTAGTAGAGACACGTAGGGAAGCGCACCTGGTTGAGAATTACTCTATTGGGTCCGTGAAACTGAAGGAGATTAGGAAACTGCTAAAAAAGTTGAATCTGTGCAGTATCAGTTAAAGATGCTGTCTTGCCACTGTGTCCGTCAGCATCTTTTGTCCACGTTCAGGTACAGTAGTCAATTTGTCGTTTAAGGTTGCATGGCGTATGGGATAACGTCACAGTTTTTTTTTTTTTTTTGAGAATTCACAGTGAATTTATTGTTAACTTTATATTATTATAAGTAGAACTAAAGTTTGTCCTTTTTTCTTTTAATTTATATTTTATTTAAATTGATATAATTTATTACAGAATATATTTTATTTATATAAATATCTATAAACTAATAAATGTTACTTTAGTTCTATTTTATTTAAAATAATTTCCTATTAATTATTATAAAATTTACATCAAATCATTGTTTTAAAAGCAGTCGAAGTTAAACTAATAAATCAAAAGTTTAAGGTTTAAAAGTTCACTAATATTATGTTATCATAAAATTGGCTAAAGATTAAATAAATTTTAAAATTTTAAATATGATTGAAAGATATTATTCTTATCTATCTAAAATTTTAATGTTTAATTAAAAGATATTATTAAATGAAAATTTATTAATTTACAAAATTAACTGATTAATTAATAATCTAGTGGACTTTTAACAAGAAGAGTTATTAAGATAACTAAATAAAAAGATAGAAACTAAACGAAAAGTTTGATAGTTTAAAGTTTTATTGTTATACCTGATTGAGCAGGTTGAGTTTTTAATCGTTATATTGAATTAGTAAATTTGATATTTTAAAAGAAATTTAAAATTTTAACAATCAATAATATTTTGACGTTTTATAATTTTATATACAAAATATTAATTCTATATTATATAATTATAGCTTGTGGAAAAAGTTATAATACTTGAATATAATTAAGTTTAAATTAATTTTATATATTATGAATGTAAACTATTTTGATAATATACCTTAACTTACCATAAAAGTCCTAAGTAAGCTAGTTATTTGTATATTGAAATTAAAATTAAAATTTTAAATGAGACTAACAAATTTCCAATTAATCACTCTTTTCTTTTCACTTATTTAATAATTTGCATACTTGATAAGTTGTAAAACCTTAAATTTTCGTATCAACTTTACATGTACATTTCTTGATAAATTAAAAGAAACTAAATCAATATTAATTATTTTTACAATAATTATTATAAATATAAAACTTTAAGAATTATCTAATAATTGATATGATATATCGAAAAATACAATTTAAGTTATTACTCTTTTACACGTAAATAAAAAGAGTTTTCATTTTTTTAGTTATTGAATGCAAAATAGTATTTCTAAATGTAAGAAAATAAAATTACTTAAATTTTTATGTATAACTATTAATTGCATGTAAAATAGTTTAAAGGTCTTGTAGTGCAAACTCAAAAGACCTACTTTAAAAAGTGCAACAGGCTTCGAATAATGTATGAATGTAGAAAATTATTACAACAACCTAACAAATACTTAAGAGCAGTATTTGAAAGCAATTGCGCTTCTTATATATGAATATCAATTCTCTTACTTTATGTCACATTTTAAATATAATAATAAAATTTTAATATTTTGTAAGCTTAAATTTAAATTCACCTTTTATAATACATATATGTACAAAACATATATAATAATCTTATCATATTATATATCTATTAGTAAAATGATAACTTTCTTATAAATATATAAAGGCATTTTATGTAATATTATATTTTATAATATGTTAAATTTTAATAAATAATATGCATCCATGCATATTTTAACACCAATATATTAAAAATGGTAAAGAGATTTAATTTTAAAATTATATAAATGAATATATGTATATTCAATAATTTTTTAAAATGTGAATGTATTAAGCCTCAAAGGGCATCAATATATAGAGTACAAAATGTACATAACTTGGAATGTAAAAGCCACATCCTAGAGCATCAAAATAAAACCAAAATAGGTCAAAGTGTAACAAATGTGGAGAGTTAAAGATTAATGAAGCTTTCAATTAGCGCTTAAAATAGCATTGCATATTTTTTTGTCTTTATAAAGAAGCAGGTCAAGCCTTATGTTCCTACCAAGATCTTTAATAAAGTTATCCTTAAGTGAGGCTTGGCTTGTGAAAATTCTTCTATTTTGATTTTCTTAAATGCTAGTAACTAAGTAACTTAAGGCATTTATCCCCTTCATTCTATGTTTAGGGGTTGGTACGGATGGATATACAGGAGCCCATGGGGGCTTCGGATACGGCATTAGAAATGATAATGGGATTGCTTTATTGGACTTAGTCGTAGCATATGAGTTAGTTATAGCTAATTCCCTTTTTAAGAGAAACGCAGCACACTTGGTAACTTTTCAGAGTAGCACCTCCAAGACACAAATAAATTATCTTCATGTCAGGAGAGGTGCCAGATCATGGTGCCTAGATTGCAAAGTACTACCGACTGCATGCATATCGACTCAACATAAATTGCTGATTATGGATTTCGAGATTAAAGGATGGAGGTCACAACTTTTTAACCTACATTGTCATAAAATTAAGTGGTGGAAGCTAAGAGGGGACAAGATGGAACGATTTAGGACACAAGTTCGGTCAAATGCAACATGATCTGTGAGCGGGGATGCAAACCTGATGTGACAGGGTGTAGCCTCTGTAGTACGTGCAACTGCCACAAATCACTAAGGGGGATCCAAAGGGGTCCCCAAAGGGCAAGGAGGAGGGCAGATGGAAGGTTGGTGGTGGTCGGACGAGGTCCAGGGGACAATTATGGCAAAGCAGAGAGCTTTTAAAGATCTTTTAGCTAGTTCAACGAAGGCGGAGAGGGAAATTAACAGAGTAAGGTATGGATTGGAAAAACGGAAGGCTAAGAAAACTATCGCAGTGGCTAGAGGGGAAGCATATGAGACTATGTACAGGGACTTGGATACGTTAAGGGGAGTACAAAAGATTTTCAAGCTAGCACGATATAGGGCACGTGGCACTAAGGATTTCAACCAAGTTTGTTGTATATGTGATGAAGCAGGACAGGTACTCACAGAGACCCAAGACATCAAGAAGAGATGGCAGAGGTACTTTCATGGTTTGTTTAATGAAGAGATAGTGGGCAACATAAAGTTAGGAGAACTCTCTGTGGCGGGGCATATTCATGATAGGTGTGCATGGGTAAGGATTACGAAGGGAGAAATTACGAAGGTGTTGAGAGTGATGGGGAGCAGAAGGGCCGTAGGGCCAGACGAGATCCCCATAGAAGCATGGAAATAGTTAGGAGTTATCAGTATTACATGGTTAGTTCAACTCTTCAATGTGATTCTAGAGTCAGCCAAAATGTCAGATGAATGGAGATTAAGTTGGTTGATCTCCTTCCATAAGGCCAAAAGGGACATCCAACAATGTCACATATATAGAGGCATCAAACTATTAAGTCATACTATGAAGCTATGGGAGAAGGTAATTGAAAAGAGAATCTGGAGATTTGCTTCTATATTGACCAACCAATTTAGATTTATGCCTGATAGGTCCATGACAAAAGCGATACATCTACTCCGTAGACTCATGGAATGCTAAAGGGAAAGAAAACGAGATTTGCATATAGTTTTTATTGATTTGGAGAAGGCGTATGGCAGGGTTCCTAGAGGCCTCTTATGGAGGTGTTTGGAGCCCAAGGGCATTTCTGTCACCTATATTAAAATAATTAGGGATATGTATAAAAGAGCATTGCCTAGTGTAAGGACAATAGGAGGGGACACGGAATTGTTTTCTATCAATGTTGGTCTCCACCAAGGATCTGTGTTAAGCCCTCTGTTGTTCACTTTAGTGTTAGATGAAATTACCAAACATATTCAAGGTGAGATACCTTGGTGTATGTTATTTATGAATGATATTGTCCTAGTGGACGAGATCAAGGAAGGAGTCAATGCCAAGTTAGACTGCTGGAGAGATGCATTATAGTCGAAAGGTTTTAAAATGAGCAGGTCTAAGACGAAGTGTTTAGAATGCAACTTTTCAAGAAACCAAATGATGCATAAGGTGGCGGTAGCAATTGGTACTGACGTCATACCACAGAGGACGAGTTTTAAGTACCTCGAGTCTGTCATTCATATTGATAGTAATATCGATGCCGATATAGTACATCGTATTAGATCAGGTTGGGCCAAATGGAGGAGTACGTCAGGGGTTTTATATGACAGGAAGATTCCTTTAAAACTCAAGGGGAAGTTTTATAAAACGGTGATTCGTCCAACCATGTTATATGGGGCAGAGTGTTGGCCTGTCAAGCGTAGGCATATAAGACAATTGTTGGTCGCAAAAATGCATATGCTTCGGTGGATGTGTGACATTACAAGGAGAGATAAGGTTCGGAACCAAGTGGTGAGAGATAAACTACAGGTAGCCAGCTTTACCGACAAGTTGAGAGATACTAGGCTTAGGTGGTATGGGCATGTGAATAGGAGGCCCTCCGATGCTCCGGTACGAAGCTGTGAGGAAATAACACTTAGTGAATATAAGCGGAGAAGAGGGAGGCCTTACAAGAACTGGCGGGAAGTGATCAAGGATGATATGTCAGAGTTGGCCCTTAATGAGGTACTAGCTAGAAATAGAAAAGTTTGGCGTGATCGAATAAGGGTAAAGGATTAACCGTTCCAGATACCCAGAATCAGTACGACAATTACTAGGAGTTGTTGTGTCACTATGCACAGATTGCATGACAGGTGTGGGGGGACAGTGGGGGGTCATCCTGGCAGGACTTTATAGCCTATTAGGTTCTTGCAGATCTGACATCCTTCAGGTATTCCCCATTACTTGTATTTTCATTTATTTTATGTTTTTAACGTATTGTTTCTGTAACCTGCATCATTCGTATATTATCTCATTTGCATGTGGGTCCACCAAAAATAGCTTCTCTACTATGTAGGAGTAAGGCTGCATACTATCGGGCTTCTCCAAACTCCATTTCATTGCGGGATTTCGGACTAGGTGATGATGATGATATGTTTAGCTTGGATGCTCCACTCTGTGATATCAGTCCCATCCTCAAGAGGGTTTTCTAAGCTACATAGTTAAAGGATTTCCTTCCAAGTATACTTAGGATTGTCATATTTGAAAAATAGGTGATCCAATGACTTTTGATCTAGCTTACAAAGAGTGCACTATTTGGGATAGTTAAAATTTTAGTTAATCAGTTAAGAATGCTCAGTCTTCCTCTAACTATTAGCCATAGAGTGAAGTAAGCTTAGGTCAATCCATGTTTTTTGTAGACCAACTTATACGATGCATCTTTAGGGAATGGAATTCTAACATTATTTTTGCAAGATGAATTTGTAAACTCATTTATAGAGTTCAAGTTCTAAAAAATTGTGTCATCTTTACTAAGGATCATGTTAAGGTTGAGAAGAAAAGAGGCTACATTGGAAGGTGGAAGAAGGTTAGAGATGGAAGTTTGATCAGAGAAGACCTAATATACCATGGTATAGATATGGAAAATTGATTTTAGAGGGGTAACTCAGCCACTCTTTCTAAAGGTCCTTATGGGGACAATTGCCAAATCAGAAAAAGGATCTATAGTCATTACCAATCTTACAAAATAATTCCAACTTGATTTTATCCTTGATCTTGATTAAAAGTTTCATAATTGAGGAGGCATTGTGAGGAATAGTAAAGCACTAGAAATTGTAGCATTTGATGTAGTACACATTAACCCATCCGACCAAAGCACATTTTTATTTTTAAAAAGACTCCATATTCTTTTATCTAGCAAGACCTTATTTATGATTTTTAATAGGATGTCCCCTAATCCACCTTGATTATTTGGTTGATAGATCTTATAATACTTGATTTTTACTATAGTTTCTTTTCCTTTACATCAATACCATATAAACATTTTAAGAAGCCTGTAAATGGATTTAATTATACGAGTTTGGTACATAATTAATAAGCTGAGCTCTCCCCTCCATGGATAAGCTCCTACAGCTCTAGTTACTGAGTCTATTATGAATTTTTTAAATAATGGCTTGAAATCAGTGATAAAGGGTTGTTGGAGGAGATGAGTATCCCTAAGTATGTCAAAGGAATTTGCAAGTGTTTAAATTTAGTAAGTGAGGAAAATCAAGTTGCTTATTTTTTTACACTTAAATATAAATACAATCAATTTTTACTTTATTAACGAATAAACTCAAAAGCTTATTGAACACATTTAAAGTAGTTATAAAGGAAGAGATCGAACCTACATTAGCCTTGTAGAATAAGAATAAATTAGTAACAAAGTTAAGGCTTATAATCCTAAGCTTTTTATCTTTAATATGGAATCTGAAATTTTTGTTCCTTTCCACAACTCTTTTAAGGAGTTTGGTAGAACTTCCATTTGAATAGAGAAAAGATCGAGGAGAATGGATCTCCCTTCCTAAGTCCTCTAGACCCTTTAATTATACTTTATGACCAACCATTCATTAAGTATATATACTAAGGGCGAACGGGATGGACGACCACGCAATCCATCCCGTTCGTTCATTTAATCGAACGGTCACTTTAACATCCTTATAAGTTCCTTTTTCTCCCTCCCACTCTGAAAGTTCTAGAGATACCTAGAAACACAGGAACGATCTCCGCATCATTGTCATCCTTGCTATCGTATGTGATGGATCTTTCTTTCTCCCTCTCTCAAACCCAGATCATCACCTCTACCAACTCTTCCCTCACTCCTTCACCATCCACGATACACTCCTTCACATCCACCGCACTCAACTTCCCACAAGATTCGTGCCCTCACCTCTTATCGTGACTTCACCTTAGCAGCATATGCCAACCACATCGCCGTCTTTAAACGCACCCATCAAGTCAGGCACTCTTCTTTTTTCTTTAGAGGGTTTTCTCTCAGGTAAGTATTACAATAATCATGTCTCATACTAACTGGGAAGCTGATAAAATGTAAGTTTTACTCATTTATGACACTTCGTTACAATATTGCAAGTCATAGCGTTTGTGGGTGTTTTCCTCATTTTCTCTATTTTAGACGTTTTGGGTGGTTTTGAATCGGTTCTGTGTCTAGGGTTTTGATATTTTGGTGTTGGTATTTTGTAATGACTATTGGCTGGCATTTTACCTTTTATACGATTCCGTGTGTGTGTGTCCGTCCAAGTATGCATATTTGTTTCATCTGTTAAGGTGAAATCATTTCTTCACTTTAATGAAATGAAATAATTTACTTGCCATCATGGAATAACTTGTTTTGCTTATTTATCCTGTCAATTGGTTGTAAATCAAGAAAATATCAAATACGTTGTGGGTTGTTCATCTTCCATTTTGGACACACTAACTGTAACCCATTTTTGTTGTTGTTTTGATTGTTATATAGGTGGCCCTGGAATTGCCCCAATTGGTAGAAAAAACCTGCAAGCCCATGGGGTTTATCCTGCACTTTGATGAGGAAGTAGAAAATAAATATGGTATTAATATTTTTTGTAGTGAATTCGAGAGGTATATTAAACATTAATTCTTTTGCTTGCTTGAAATTAATTGTTAAGGTCCACTGCTTTGATTCTGAAACCTCCAGAAGGAAAGTTTGTTCCTCTCTTTACCTGTTGCAGGTTGACGTGAGATTTTACTTCGTAAGTTCCACATTTGTGTTGACATTATTTGTCTAAAGAAGGATTGAGTGCTGACACTTTAGCTGGTTGGAATTGTCCCACTTCTATCTTCTTTATTGAGATGTTTAACATTTTTGGACTTCTGATGGATTGCATGCTTCATTCAAGGTTGGATGTTTACAGATATGATTACCTCATCAAACGGAAACTGCATGCCTCTGCGAAGGCTTTTCAAGCTGAAGGGAATGTCTCCACAGATCCTGTGGGTAAGATAACTGTCAAACTTAATAGATGCTCAAGTTATAAAAAGATAGAACAGAAGAAATAGCCAAAAGAAATTCCTTACCTTTTGTTCTTCCATTTCCTTAACATTATTATAATAATCACTTGATTCTTTTTTGGTATAGCTATTGATGCACCAGGTGGTTTTCTTTTGAGTGGTGGTCATTTTCGGGACATATTCATTGCTAGGACAAATGAGAAGCACTCGAAGTCGCTACATCTTATATTGAGGTTGGTTTACAGATTTTTCAATCAATTCAACTTGTCTAAGTTTGATTTGCAGCCATCAATTCTTTGTCTAAATTGGCTGGAACAACTTCTGTTTGACGTCATTAGCATGGCAATATCTATTGTTATTAAGTATATATACTAAGGGCAAACGGGATGGATGACCATGCAATCCATCCCATTCGTCCATTTAATCCGATGTGAAAAAATGTGGTTACGTTTCGGATTCTCAATTTGTTTTTATAGTTTCTACCTTATTGCATTGATTTCTTTTAATAGCTGGAGATTAATTGTTTCAGGGCAATTCTATATCAACTACAAAGTACAACTTCTTTGCCTTCTTACCAAAAGGGTTGTTTGAGCAGGTAAGCTAATATTTGGAGAAGGAAAGTTTGCTATATTGGACATTTTTTTTTACCCTTATGTAATGTTGATTGTGCTCTTGGTTTAATAATGTTTTTAAACATTGTAATTATTGATGAACTGACATCAAGAATGAATTGATTTTGAATTTTCCAAAATTTTTACTTACATTAGCGATGCTTGAAAAAACATTATAGTTAAGTGATTGAGCTCAAGTTCTATATAGTAAAGTAGTTTCCTCACCTTCCTGTTATTTGAATATCTGAGTCTTTTTCCTTATAGTATATTCTGTTTACATTCACGGCTCAGGCGCGTGGCCAATTGTTACTTTTTATTGATCTCAATCTTATCAATGACCCCAGTTAGGTATGCTGGTCACACTCATCATTTCTACTAACAAAAATTTTCACTTGATATCATGCTTGATATACAGACATGTTTTACATTGTGTAGTTGCCAAGTTGTTGATGCTGATAGATTTCCCAACATTTTCCAGGAAAGGTCTTATGGTCAATGATGGTGTGTGATCTTTTGAGTTTAATTATCATACTTTTAGAACATCATAAGACTTACAGGCCAAATTGTGCTTTGTTCTTTTCATGCACCAATGTTCTAAAGCAGTTAGAAAGTGGAAATAAGAAGTCAATATTGTTGTGATCATGATTTTTATGATTTTTATATGACCATTTGTTCTAAAGTTGCTATGCAGTATCATTTTTATGTTTGCAGTAGATATGTAAAGTTCACATACATTTGTGTGTTGTATTTAAGATATTTTCTGATCATGCAGTGCAGTCAATCCAATTACCAATGTCATCCCTCTGAGCTTGGTGCTCTTAGTGTCTCTTATTAAGGAGGCATTTGAAGGTCGGGTAAGTACTGCA
This sequence comes from Erythroxylum novogranatense, assembly GCA_029891385.1. Taxonomy (NCBI): domain Eukaryota; kingdom Viridiplantae; phylum Streptophyta; class Magnoliopsida; order Malpighiales; family Erythroxylaceae; genus Erythroxylum; species Erythroxylum novogranatense. Next base: position 25,908,707 of record CM057224.1, on the reverse strand, counting down.
GTTCATTATAATTGTTGCATTCTTGGTCTTCTTTTTATGGGGAAAAAGTTAATAGTGAATTTATTTATCTGTTTCAACATTATGTTTCTTTTTTCTTTTTTCCCCCTTTTTGGAGGATGAGGGTTTGAAAGAAAATTATAATTCTGTAGGGAAATTGCTTATTTTCTCTTTTATGCACAACAGAAGTGGTTTCAGAATGATATGGTGATAAATAATAGTCCCATAGAAGTTCTGCAAAGTCAAAGGTGGGAGACTCTTTCCTGGAAGAAAGTGCAGGTTAGAGAAATTGTCAGGGTGAGTATAATGAATTCCTATTAATATTTCTCTTGTCTAAGTTGTTAAATAAAATATTTGCAAACTTTTATGCAGCTATTCTCTCGTAATTATTTATCAGACATGAAGCTGAATTTCTTTGTGTTTCAGGTTAAGCAGGATGGATTCTTTCCTGCAGATTTACTATGTCTTGCGACTACAAACCCTGATGGTGTTTGCTACGTTGAGGTTTTCTTTTCCCATGCTGTTTAAGCCATTATTGTTCATGTTATTACATAAAAAACATAACTTTTTTTTTCTAGATCATATCACCTTCTTTTCCTTTTCCATTTTCTTTTTTTTTTCATTGCCAGACATCAAATTTAGATGGGGAAGTAAACCTGAAGATCAGGAAGGCATTGGAAAAGACCAGGGATTACTAACTCCTGAGAAAGCTGTGGAATTCAAAGGTTGAGTCTAGGTTTAGAATATCAAAATATAGGGGTATATATGCCTCCAAAATCACATTGAAGTAATACCAGTTAGTTAGAGCAGCAGTTAATATCAAGCTCTTTCTGCATTTGTTTTAAGCTTCTTTCTACTAACACTCTCAACTTTGACACCTTTCATTTTTAATATGAAATAATAAAGTATCCTGGGTTGGTGAAATTGTTAAATAGGCTTTGCTAAGAGTTTATATCTAAAATTTTGCACACATTCCATGTTTACCTTTAAAGTGTCATCTTTCTTTTACATCACAAGCATTCTTATATTACTTTATTAATGCAAGTGAAGTGCGGTGTGAACTACTACGATTCGGAGGATGCCCAATATTGTCAAAATGAGCATCTGTCTTCGTTTTTAATTCTCATATGTACAATTATAATTATTTGAGAGTTGAAACCGACGGCAAGTATATTTAGCACGTGGTTTGACCTTCCTTTCCTTTTCTCGTGTCCAGCATAGTCAAAAGTTACTTGCAGTTTTAAAATATTGCATCACTTTGACGTTTGTGTATGTGTTTGTTATGCCAACTTGATGCTATGGAAGTTACTTTACTAATTATATGATTGTTATCTCCGGGTTCTTTATCGCCATTTGTTTGCTAACCTAATTGTTCGACTGGAAAGAAACATCTAAAACAATATAAATGCTTATGACATGCTCTTTGGATTGCAGGAGGTACATAAGTTGCTGTAACCTGCGGACAAAACCTTGAAGGAAATGACAATTGAATTTGCTGAGTATCAGGTCACTTTAGCTCTAGTCTCAGTGTGATTGATGAATAATTGGTTGGCATGTGGCACTTTAGATTTAGAACATAATTCAACTTAGCCACTTTCCCTTTTTGGAGATTGATTCAGGTCTGCGTTGATGTATTCATCACTACCCAGACTTATGTGGACATTGTTTCCATTTCTGTTATTCCAAAAACTAATGGAAGATAGATATAATGAAATATTATAGTCCTGCTAGAAAATGGTGTTAAGTATTCATTAATGAATTTTCAGTTCTGCATTGAAAGTCTTTTATCATTTAATTCATTCTCTTATCGAATCTTCTTCTTCTATTTTGCTGTGCCTTTGTTGCATGTCTCTCTAGTACTTCTCTCACATTCTTTTGATTTATTCTTCTTCTTGTCCTCCTCATTTATCTCCTGGCTTTCCCTATCATATTTTTCTTCTATTTCAAGTATTTTTGAAAATTTGTTTTTTCCTGCTATGGTTATTGTATTGAGAAATTCAAATCCTTCTTAACTTGGTGCACCCCCAGTTCCTTCATTTTCTGAGCATGCAACTATCTCATCACATTGTTGTATAGAGGGAAACTCATTTCTGGTCATAAAATTCTGAAAGAAATGGGCCCATAATGGTTTTCTCCATTTCTAGCCAGATTATTCTTTTAGTTGTTAGCAAACTTATTCTCATGATGCAAGGTAGCAAATAACATTGCCACTTGCTTTGGATTAATTGGGTTCTACGAAATTTTAGTGTTGGATGGTTTGTGAATAATGATGAATATATGTTTCTCTTTGTGTATCACTGCATTTTATGTAAATCGGAATAATTTTGTTGTGTCATTACAGTATCCAATTTGCATGACATTACATTGGTAAGATTATTAGCTGGTAATCAGGGTTTTGTTTTAATTTCTTGATGTTCACTTTTAGGTTTATTACTATCATCCATTTTCAGCGTTGTCTGATCTTGCAAAGCTCTACACTGATCTTAGATGGAACGTCATGAGGCCTCAAGGATTTGAGGCAGTGATGCGTGTCAGATGCAGCCAGATCAAAGGCATTCAAGTTCAAGAATACCATGGAAATTTTTGAAAGCGTATTCCAACAGATGTCGACCTGCCAGGGGTTTGTAGTTTTTCCCAAAAATTAGTTGTCGTTTCAATGTATACTAATTGCACGCCCGACTGTAAATGATATTTGACTTTGATAAGAACATTTTAGTTTCTTGATCATTAGAACTGAATTTGGAAACTTGCAAAATCCTCCAACCATTTGATAACTACAAGTTTTCTCTATATTAATCTTTCACATGAATCTCAGGAAAATTCCAAAAGACGCCACAATTGGAATCTTGTAAGACGTTGCTAACTTCTTCATTTAAGGAGATACTGCAGAAGTAGAAAATAAAATTTTTTGCAGAAGTAGAAAATAAAATTTGTTCTTTTTGCATAGAACAGTTGAATGTTAATTGACCTTCAGACACATGATTTTTCTGCAATTTGTTAGATCTATCCTCTCTTTTATTCTTTTTCTAAATGATGTGGTTGTGCAGATGGTAAGGATCTGATTTTGTCTTACCAGTTGTACTCACTTACAATGCTTGTCCCTGTAGATAAACTGTGACAAAACCTTAATGGTGACATTGAAACATGATGATAAGTTCTAGGATGGTTCGGAATGTTCATTTCAGGTGCCTTTAATTTTCTATGCTTTTTAATGTATTTTGGTTGAGGTCCATGTGGTCTTTTTCATTTTGCTATTAAATATTTGATTTCAAGAAGAGGAACTTGGTTAGATGTCTTCTGAAGTTTATAAGCCCAGTTCCAGTCTGCTATCTGATTAAACCATATACTTATCTATCTTCTTGTGATGCAAAATAGAAGTTTTTGATCAGCAGCCATACGTTTGACTTGGTTTAGTTTAAAATATCTGAGGTCTACATTTGTAATTTATGGTACTAGATAGCTAGGCGGGTTATTCTTACTTGTAATTATTTTATCCTGAAATTAAAGATTGCATAATTTTTATTATATAGAAATGTTATATGTTGAGAATATAAATATAAAAGGTACTATTTATCCAATACTATTTAGTGGTTTTGATATGTTTCATTTTGTTAATACTTGTACATTAGCTAAATCTACCAGACCCTGTACCACCTGTATGTTGAAACTTGTACATGTGTAGTCCTATTCATCAAGCTACTAAAAAGTAGGGTTGACATAACCCGCCCGGCCCGGCCTGACCTGAAGCCCAAAATTTTTAGGTTAAATGGTGTTTTGAGTTCTAATATTTGCCCTGGGCTTGGAGCCTCTGGCTAGATCGGGCTTTGGGCTAGCCTCAAAGACACATTTTGGGCCTGACCTGACCTGTTTTGTCAAGCCTACTAAAAAAGGGTTTCAGATAGCTTGGATGCTTTTTTTTGTTTTGAAACAGTTAATCAAAATAAAATTTTCTTTTTCTCTCAACAATAATCATTTTAGATGAAGTTTGAGAAAAAAAATTGTAAATCAAGTTCTCATGTTAGGGCTGAATGCTGGTTTTCATTGTTACACTTTTCCTTTAGATGTTTTACTTGCCCTTTACCTGTCTTCATCTTGAATTGTCAAAAGTTAATGGAATTCTTATTCGAATATATTGTTCACAAATTCATGTTCTTGTTCCTTTCTATTTTTCTCCTTTCTTTCTTCAGCATTAATAAAAAGTATTGGATTGCGAACTGATGGGAGAATAGATGACCGATCTTTTTGGATCAATTATGTTTCCTCTGTTTTTACTCCTTTAGCAATACCTCTGGTTTACCCTAGGATGATTGGAATCCATGATCTTGACCTACAGGTATGGGCTGTCTCTTGCTCCTTTATTTAAACACACTGCATATTTATTCTTGAACTCATTCTTGCTTCTATTTCGATAGGAAGGAAATGGACCTATTATTCTGTTCCCTCCCACTTTCCAAATGAACATGTTAGTGATGATGGAATATATCTTTTGGAGAATGGTCATGATTGTTTAATATATATTGGGGGTGCAGTCGATACAATTATATTGAGACAACTATTTGCAATTTCATCATTGGATCAAGTTCCAACTCAGGTAATCATAACTACTTGCAGCCTTGCTATGTACTTGAGAATGGTGTGATGAGGATGTACTATTGAATATTTCATTAAATGGGTCATCTTGTGCAATACTGACCTGCAGTAACCAATAAAAATTTCACTTTAAATGTCTGGATCTTCATGGATTTGATAGTATACTCAAAGGGGGCAACATCTACAATTTAGATGGAATATTGTGTCCATATAGATAGCTGAATGCCCATGTTCTTTTTTAATATACTTTTAGTAGTTGCACTCCCAAAATAGCCATTTTGTTTTCTTTGTTGGGACTTTTTTGCCTATTTATTTGATTAATTCATTTGTAATAATATTTCTTTTTCTGTGTCCAGTATGTCCTACAGCAATATGACAACCCCTTGTCCAAGAAGTTAAATGGTATAGTAAATGAGATTAGGCGTCAAAGATGTTCTTATCTGCAGTAAGTTGGCTATTATTGTTACGTTAGTCATTTTTTCTTGTCTTTGGCTTCTCTATGCTACTTTTGTGCAATTTCTCTTGCAGCTTAGAGTTGTGCAAGAAAGGAGATCCATTAGGTAAGTTCTTAAACTACCCTTTGCAATCTGGTGAACTGTTCTCTCAGCTAGAAACAAACCGCATGTTGACAACGAGTTAAAATCTGGAAGTCCTAACTAAACTAGTAATTATACTGTCTATTAACATGATCTGTCGTGTTCCAACTTCAAGTTATTGCTTGCTGGCTGACCTACTGGGGCATGTCCAGTGGCAATCCAAAGAGTTGTTTATTTTTCATTTTAAGTGTTTATGGTTATCATGGTATCATATCGCCATGATGACTGATGTTTTAACTAAGTTTGGTTTGTAGTCTAATAGTAGTAATGTTGGGATGACACGGACCTTCGTCAGAGGGTTTCAGTAGACTCACCTTTTTCTGATGACTTATGGGAATCTAAGGCCACAAAAGGCAGCTCAAAGTTATAGCCCGAACCCAGAAAAATAAAGCCATAGGTATTATATTTTTAGTTCATCGTTATATATGTGTGTAGATTATTTGTTTCCGTTTATCTTTAGTTCTTGATTGATAACGTTGTTGAATTTGTTGCTTCAATCTAATTTTCCTGAGTTTGTAAGTCCTATTAACAATGTCGACTTGCATATGTTTTTGTTGACAATGAAAAATGCACGTTGATTATTGTTAAAGACTAAATCTTTCTCTGTTTTTTTTCCTTTGATGGTTTTACTCAGAGAAAATATGGGGATTATTGGGAACATTAAAGAAATTGAGGCTGAGATGGCCCGAATTCAGAAAATAAAGCCATAGGTATTATATCTGCAGTGTGCCGTTATATATATGTGTAGATGATTTGTTTCCTTTTATCTTTAGTTCTTGATTGATAGCGTTCTTGAATATGTTGCTTCTGTGAAGTTTATTTAATTCCAAAGTTTTTATGCAAAGTACCATCTTGGTCAGCTGAACACCAGGATAGCCAAGCTAAGGACTCAACCGCTACAGCCTCCTAAGGTATGCGTTGTTTCATCTTTACCAAATCTTGTTCCTTATTTCTCTTTTCTTGACATTCTTCTCTTTACATGTTTTTGTGGTGATTGTATTCAAAAGGGATTCTCTCCATTGGCAATATATTCAATTAATTGTGCAACATATGGTGATGATGTAGATGCCAAAATAGCTTCAATGCAGTCTTCTTTAATAAAATCCTTTTGAGTTGTTATTAACGGAAAATGGTTGAGATAAAAAACCTGTAGGTTTCATAGTGATTATTTACACCTATTGTTTCTGGTTTGGCTATTATGTCATCAAACAGCTTCACAATTCTCAAAATAATCAGTGGAACGATATGTTAAAAGTGTTATTTTCTTCCTGAGTTTGGTTGACCAGATAGAGGATGTTGCTTCTGCAAGGTTGAGGCTGACATTAACAAGACACATTGAACAAGTAGGAGGTAGTTAATTCTTTGTTCTCTTCTGTCACTGCAATTGCATGTGACTAATCTTATTTTTCAAGAATTAAGCAGTTAGTATATTTCCTTTTGCAGGCCTTGCTGTCAGTCAAAGGCATACGTATATGTTTTTTGCTGGCGGTTAGAAAATATTTGTTGTTTCTGTTTACATTTGATTTTGTAACAATGTGAAATTTATATGTATTCATTTATTTGTTTTCTGATGAATTGTTTTGTATTTGCATGTGCTGACAATATTAAGAAATTCAATCTTCCCAAAGGAATTTTTTTCCCAATATATTGTAAGTTGTCAAATATTGTTGCTTAAAGTCGTAGTTTATATGTATTCATTTATTTGTTTTCTTATTAATTGTTTTGCATCGCATCATTAACAATATTAAAAGTTCAAAGGAGATTTTTGCTCAATATATTGTGAGTGTTAAACACTGTTGCTTAAAGCTGTGGTTTATCATTCTTCTTACTTTCTAGGATAATATATCTTTGGATTATTTTTAAATTTGTATCTTCAATCTGTATATGGGGCTTCTGCACTTGACATGTATCACATGACTAATTTACAAGGTTCTTTGAAGCACACAACTGATATTTTTCTTTGAGACAAAAGAGGATATTGTAAATTCTTCCCCTAGAAAAGGTGCACCCAGAATTGAGAAGCAAGACTTTCGTATGAAAGTCGCTATTGTGCATTGGAGGTTAAGGGCGAACATCGCAATCAGTAATAAATTTTGGTTGTCTTGACTGAACAATAAAACTTATCAACACAAAATGTGGAATTTTATAAAAACACAGAGAGGCGCATACAATAAATACATACGCCACTAATTTTGAGATGCAATATCACATAATAGGTGATAAGGTTCGATTTATCTAACACAAATCTTCACAATAATTGAATGGAAAGATGTAGTTGAGAATTATTGAGTGCAGTAATTGGGCGGAAAATTTCAGTATAAAGATTTAGTTATAGGTCTAATTAAGCTGACATAAATTTTGTCATATCTAAGTTGTTGATTCATTTATAATCTCAGCTTTATCATGTTAAGAAAGTTGATATTACTCACATAAAACTTGAGGAGCTTAAGAAAATATGACATTCCTTTTAACGTTTGATTACATAACAAGTCAACTAAAATTTTAAATATAATTTTCCTATCAATCTTCATTTTAATAAAATATAGTTTATCATAAAAATACAATTAATAAATTAATTAATCTTTAAATTTTAGTAATATTTAATTATTATTAATTACAAAATATAACTACAATAACATAAACCACTAAAATGTTTTTTAATTTTTGTTTTGAAAAATAGATATTGAAAGAACAAAACAATAACTAAAAATAACATTTTATTTCTAAATTATTAGTTATATTCATCTCAAAAAATATAAATTAAATTAAATAGTAAATAAATTTTGGCTTTTGAGTGACAAAATTTTATTTTAGTTGGTAGATATGTTATTTTCTTCCGACAAATACAAATAATAAAATTAAGAATATATTATATTTTAAATTCAGGAATTTCCTTAATGTTTAAAGTTAAACACCGTTAAAATAAAAGTTATATCAATTAAATGTTAAAATTTGACGAGCACCATCTAATCACTACAATGTCGACTCGCATATAATTACATAAGGAAAAAGAATAAAAAATAATTTCATTTTAAATTAAATAATTAAATGGTTTTTTAGTGTTTTTAATCCAAATATTTAACACTATATTTTTCAAAAGTTTGAGTAAATATAAAATGATTAAAAAATGAAATAGGTAAATCTATAACTAAAAGATTAAGTTATCATAGTGGATTGATTTGTTAAACAAAAATATTATTAATTATATATAAAACTAAATTAATTCTAACTTTTCATTTCTATATGATTCATTTTAATCATTGGACACGAAGATTATATTTTGTATTTAATTAATAATACATTATTTAAATATTTATTTTAAATATATATCTTATGGCAAATTAAAATATTATTGATTATTAAGTATTTAAGTATTAAACCACGAAATCCATTCTATCCGTCCTTTTCATCAACGGTCTCTATTCTTTATCGTACATCACGTCTGCGCCCATTTTACGCCTTACTTTTCTTGTCATAAACTTGAATTTTGTTATATTGTTATATATTTATATAAATATTATTTTTATTTTATAACACCAAGTGATTTTAAAATTTATTATATATATTTATATATTTATGTAAATATTATTTTTTATTATATTTATATATATATAAGTCACATAGTCACCATATATATGTATATAATATATTCATTATATATAGTTATATAATTATGTAACTATTATTTTTATTTTTATTTTTTGACACATCCATAATTTTGAATTTCATTATATATATTTATATATTTATGAAAATATTATTTATATATATATATTGTACATGCGTGAATATATGGTTGTGTACTATTCACATATAAATTTGTGAAAATGAATTTAAGGATATGAAATTAGGAGTTGGTGAGGTTGTGGAACATAACTAAGTCTTGGTTTGGAATATGGGAAGTTTACGCAGTTGATGAAAAAAATTAAATGAAAAATGAGAGAGCTAGAAATTAGTGTATTATAAAATATGCTCTGTTTTTGGTGTGAGGGAGTAATCTTGAATTTTGATATGATATGGATGATTTTTGAATTGTAGTAGAAGTAAACTAGAGTGAAAGAGTAGATAAAAGTGAATGAAGATGCATTGGATGAAAATCTAAGAATTTGAAATTTTACAGAGAGAGAGAATTAACACAATAGTGAGAGAAAGCTTATTTGAAGTTTGGTTTGATCAATGACTATATAGGTTTGAATTTGATCTGTTTAGAAATTGTAATGGGAGTAAATATGCAGAATTTATGATTTAGGAATGAAGAATATGTGAGTTTGGTATGGAGAAAAACATTTATGGAAGAAAGTTGATGAAGGAGCAGATGGCATGATGGTGACTTTTGTGTTTAAGGAGGAAAGGCACCATCGTGTATAAGCACGACGGTGATTTTTGTGTTGAAAGGGAAAATGCACCGTCGTGCATAAGCATAATCTTGCTTTTGAGGTTTTTCCTTATACTGAACAATTTTGGTTCCTTTGATCATAATTTCTTCTGTAGACATTCAAATAACTTGATTTTTAAACCAATAGATTCATAAGACAATGCTTTACATTTCCTCCAAAAATCATAGCAATCCGAAATCAGTTGAAGAGATAGAGTGAAAAACATGGAATCTAAATTCATTCTTTTAACCCACTCTCTGAAAACACTCACAATTCATAGTGAAGAGCAATAGAGCAAATCATCAATAATTACCAGATAAATAAAAATTTATAAAATATAATACGAAATTAATTACATGTAATTAATTGACTGAGTAAATTATAATCAATAGATTGATCAATTAATTATTCTATATTTAACACATATAAAAAAATTGTTAATTGATTATTTATAAATTAGTTATTATTCATTAACTCTTTAGTTTATTTAGTTATAATTAGTAATAATTAATATATAATTAAGTAATCAATGCATATAACATAATTTAATTTATATCAAACAATGTTGGCCCCGTTTCTGGAGTCCAACATTCGGAGTCATAAAACGTGTGGGCAACCTCATTTCTTACAACTTCAGAACATATTTTGGGAAACTTCAAATCTTTAATTTGGCTTCTTCAGCACATTTGTTCCCCTTTGTCTTAACTTCCTAATCACACCAAAATCATTCAATTCGGATTAAAAATCTAAAAGTTATAGCCCAAACATTTTCGGGCTGTTACTAAACTGAATCTGTACACTATACTTAATTTCCACCCAAAATTTGAAAATCTTAGAGTCCGAATTAAAATTTCAATCCTTCAGATAATTTGTAGCTCTATGTCTATTTTATTTAGAGATAAAAATAATCTCATTCTAAGCTCTACAAGTCAATATATCCTTAAAATGCTGAAGCATGTTTAGTAAAAATATCCAACTCATCCTCTTCAAACGGAAACCCTTACTTTGATTCGATCAATCTTTTTCAAATTAAGTCCAAAAGCTTTGAATATTTGTGGAGAGATGGAGGAATGCGTTAAAAATCTAATGCTTAAAAAATCAGGTTATTTGGAGGTCGGACGAAAAAAGTTATGGTCAAAAAACTATCGGATGTTCATCAGCCTCTCAAAACTTCAAAGTCGCTATCGTGTAATTGTACTGTAGCGACTTTCGCTATCAACCCCAAAAGTCGCTGTCGTGTTTTTGTAGGACGTTGACTTTTGGATGGACCTCAAAGTCACCCTCGTGCTTTTGACAATGGTGCTTTTGGCCTAAGGTTTTAAAAGTCACGACGGTGCTTTTCCACTTCTTCTTCTTCTTAGACATCCTAACTTTTAAACTCCATAACTTTTGATCAAGAACTCCAAATTTTGTAAATTTGGTATTGATGGAAAGCTAAAAGAAAGATATACATCTTTCATGAAGAATGTAAAAATAATTTCTGTCTTTATAAGGGTCAAAATTTCCAAACAATGAAGTTGTTCCGAAAATCCATCCTATGCAGCCTAAAAAACTGCTAATAACCATATCTCCCAACTCAGATGTCCAAAAATCTCATGTTATATACCATTGGGAATCTAGAAAGATAAACTAAAACTTTTGTTGGACCCCGAATTTTTTTTTATGATGTCATTAAGCATGAATTGTGTTAATTATGTGTTTATGCCTTAGTTTGATTTAGATTGAGAGGATTATTGGATAATTAAGGTTTAATTGTGGTTAAGTGAGAATTAAAAAGGGTATTATGTGTGAAGGCATTTTAGGAAGATCTCTTGAGTAGAGTGATTTAAGCTTTGCAAGGAGGGGTATAATGGTCTTTATGCTCCTTTTGACTTAAGTAGGAAATTAGAAGGAAAAGAAGAAGGAAAAGAGGAAAAGAAGGAGAAGCCATCGGTGGAGGAGAAAGAGAAGAGAAGAAAGAGATTTTCGATCTTTGAAGATTTCCGACAGATTTGAAGTGTTTCCCGGGTAAGTTTCTCTTTGTTTAATCTTGTTTTGTTTAGATTAAACTTAAGGATAGGTTGAATGTAGTAGAATCGATGGTTTAGGGTTTTAGGGCAAATGGATAGGTTTCTTTGGGTTGTTGGAATTGTGGCTGATTTTAAGGTTTGTATGAGTTAGAAGTGTAGTATAAGGCATGATCTAAGGCTTAGGTGTGTTGCATTTGAGTTTGGGAAAGGATTGAAGTTGGAAAATGCTGGAATCGAGTTTCGGAGTTCTTTTCCAGACCCGCACGTCGCGACGTGCGTATGAACACGCCGCAGTGTGCGAGAGAGGGAAGCAACGTCGAGACGTGTAAATGTTTATTCACCGCGACGCATTTAAATTGTGTTAAATCACGGCGAACTCGAGCCTTCGTCATGACGAGCGTGGCGCTGACGTCATGACAGTGGGCGTTCACCGCGAAAGTGGCCTTCGTCGCGGTGAGCCCCTGTGTTCCAGCAAAGCTATATTTTGGTTTTTTTGGGCATATCTTGAGCTATAGATGCCCAATTGAAGTGATTTCAGATTCGTTGTGAATTAGAAATAAAGGGCTACAAGTTTATGAAGTAAGGAAGTTTGGAATCAACCTTTAAGGGTTCAGGAGTTTAGATGGAAGTCGGATGTAGACTTTTAGTGCTTTACTTTTGATTGTCAAGCTTTATGGAATATTTCTTTTGAATATTGATTGAATGAGAACTTGGTTTATTATAGGAAACCAAGCCAACCTGACCCAATCGCAAGAGGAAGGACACCAGTGAGTCGGATACTCGAGCGATATTAGGTGGGTAATATGTTTATGGTTATTATGTGTATGGGCAAATTGCCTTATATATGCTTGCTTGCATTATGTGACATTACTTGTGTTGAAATATTGAACATGCATTGTGATGATGAGTATGCATGGCCTTAATAGGCCTTATATTTAGTGAGAATGGAAAGAATGAGAATTTCGAAAGCTTTGATAAAATGCTTTAAACATGAAACGAATGGATTATGCGTTTTGTTTGGGTAAGAGAGTTACGGATGGAGTCAAGTGCACGTCGACATAAAAGCCTTCTCCCGGCTGCCCACTTGAGGTAACAAGATCCTTGAGAAATTGGACTCGGATAGTTTACGGATTTAACTTCGGTTTATCCGGATCATTTACGGAACTCTCGAGCCAATTGTTTGTGCATACACGATTGATTTGTTGAGCATGACACATGTTAAACTGGTATATTGTGAAATCATATGACATGAATTGTGATGCGACGAATGTAAAGTGATAGATTGATAAATTGTTATATGCTTGTATAAATATATATGCTTGATTGTGTGGCTCGTTGCCAATGGCTATAAATGGTGGACCCCGAACCTTTCTATGAGCAAGAAATTTTAACTGAGGAATTATTGGCAAGTAGTTATGTATAAATAAGAGAGGAAATTATGAGATTGAAATGAAATGGAAAGAGATTAATTGAATCAAAAGTTATAGGATTTGGTTAAGGGTTATGAGTTGGATAATTTTCTGAATATGGTTCAGTATTTTGTGAAATTCAGGAGCTGTAGAGATCCAATTGAGTTGATTTTTGAGGAAAAATAAAATTTGAGACATGGGGCTACAAGTCATATGAAGAAAGTGAATTTCAATTTTACCCCTAAGACTTTAAATTTCTGAATTGAAGTTCGGATTTGTGTGCAGTTTTTGGATTAGTGAGATCTTAAAGTATTTTGAGCATAACTTTTTCTCTGGAAATCTAAATGAGGCGATTCTTAATTTGAATTAAACTAGAGAAATAAAGCTACAATTGTTATGAAGACATCAAATGTCAATTTTGGGATTAAGAATGTAAATTTCTGGATGGAAATAACGTGCTAGAAAATGTGTTAGAATATGAATATACCCGAAATGTTTTGAACATAACTTTTGGTGTAGTGCTCTAAATTGGATGATTCTTGAGGCATTATGAAATTAAGACAATGAGGAACATTTCTCTAGAAGGAAGTTCTAGCAAATTCCTTCAATTTGATGATTAGAAAAATGTTATAAGTCAAGCATGATTTTATGATATTTTGAGACTTTGTCTTATTTGATGACTTTGGGGAATTAATTAGCATGTTAATGTGATTAAGTAGCATGTTAATGGGAGTTAATTAACATGTTAATTTGACTAAGACCATATGACATGGATTAAATTGAATTAGTGTGGTAAGTTGCAAAAGGGGCAAAATTGGAAGACAACTTAAGTTTGTAAGGTCACAAGGCTTATTTGTAAGGGCAAGGTGGTCATTAAGCATGTGGGTTGGTATAAGAAGAAGAGTGGGGCACGAAAATGGGAGGGAAAGACCAAATGAGAGAGAGAAATGAGAGAGGTTGTCGTGGGGAAGAGAAGGAGGAGGAAGAAAGAGGAGCTAGGGCTTGACTTTCCAAGGTCTTCAAGGATGACTTTCAAGTTGTTCAAGAAGGGAAAAATGTGGAAGATGATGAGAGCTTCATTTCAAGCCAAGAAATTCGTGATTTGGTGAAGATTCAAGGTAAGGGTGTTTTTGAGTTGTTGGATTTTGTGTGGGTTTTGGTTCAGATAGCCTTAGAATGGTATGGGTTTGTGTTTTCTAAGACCAATTTCATGATTGTGTGTTATGGGTTTCTCAATTGAAAAGTCATTTGATTTAGGGAAATTGGGATTGGGAGAAAGAAGAAAGGCCTTGGAGAATTAAAGCATTGGACAAGCTTATAGCATCGATTGGTGGGTAAACCCTTTATGGTTTTTGGTGCAAATGGGCAAAAATGTGTGTATGTGTGCTATGTGTTAAATGATTGACTTAGAATGGTTGTTATGTTGATATGATGTTTGCCTAATTAATGGAATAAATGAAACTGTGAATATGCCATGTTATGTAATTTCAAATGCTTGACGTTTGGATATGATTTTCATGCCATTAAATTGAATTATGGCATTTTATATATGAATGGATGATTGAATCATGAAATTGTGATTATGTCATGTCACACATTGTGTAATGCTTGACATTTCGCTATGTTTGTTATGCCATTGGGCTAAATCATGGCATTTTGTATAAGAAAGAAATGAGAGTATGAACAATTGAATTATGTCTATATCATGTGAATCATGGCATTTTGTCTATGAATGATTAAATTAAGCATTGAATTGAATTATGTGCCTTGTGTGGGCGAGAGTGGAACCGTTTTGAGTCACGTGCATGTTGACGACCAAAGCCTTCTCCCGACTGCCCGCTTGTGGCCCATGAGATCCGAAATGGACTCGTTTTGTTCATGACGCAAACTTCGATTTCTTCATTTTGTTCACGGAACCCTCGAGCCATTTGATTGTGCATTTGCCTTTGATGTGCTTTGCATTTATGAATTGTGTGTTACGCTTGAATGATACAATGACCTAAATTATGGTTAATAAGTGATGATAATTTGAATTATGAAATGTCACTTGCTTTGTAATAGATGAATTATTATTGATGTATGTATGTTTATATACATGTGTGTATGCATATGTATTGGTTGTTTGTGTGGCTCAAAAGCCAATGGCTATAAATGGTTTAGCCATCGAAATGTCAAGCTCAACCCATGTTTTTCCCCTCAAAAGTGCGATATCTGAAGGTCGGTAATCCTTGCAAGACATTTGGACGCGTCGAGATTGTTAGTTTGTATTAAGCTAGATGAACCCCTTTGTATAGCTTCTTAAGAATGATAAATTTTGAGTATTCATTGTAATGGTTTAAGTTGTGATGTGTACATCAATTTGTAAAGAAGGTTGTTCAAATGTTTATTTTGTTTATTTATGAGAGTGCAAAATTGGGGATGTCCCTATGTATTTGAATATGTCTTTTAAAGGTAGAAATATATGATTGTGTAAATGGATATTGTGTATAGTATAATTGTTTGTATGATTGCCAATTGCTGTTTGTGCTAGAATAGCATGTTGGATATTGAAAGGTATGTTACGAGCATTAGAAGAAATAATGTTGTATGAGAAGTATGGACTTGATGCCTACAATGAATGATAGGAATTTGTGTGTTTTGTGAGTTAGTTGATTGAAGTTTGGGAGTTGATGTATGTAGATCGGTATTTAAATGGTCAGGAAATTGGAATGTGAATTAGGTATGGATGATGAGTTAAGACTTGAGAAGTTTATGTTGTACGATTAGGTTTATTTAAAGCTTGAATATGATGTATGTGGTTATCTTTGATTGAGATTGCCAATGGTTGTTAATGTTAGAAGAACATGGGGATATTGGGATGAAGGTAGGTGATGAATGAGTTGGAATGAATTGAGAACTTGAAAAGTTCCTTTGTAAAGATGAGAGTTATGAGCTTTTGCAAGGGATGATGTTGCATTTAAATTGGTATTTGCTTGGTTAGGAAGTTGAGTTACACTTGAAAAGTTGAATTTTGGGGTGATTATGAATGTACATGGGGTTAGGATGGAGTTTGGAAGCATTGGAAAGGCTTTAGGAGTTTTGGAATGTTTGGGCAGTGTGTGACCTTCTCGGGCGAATTAGAGTGTTTTGCCAGTCTGTGTCTGTTAAACGGACAGACATGTCCATTTAACGGATAGCCTCAGGTCAACTTTAGTAATTTGCGATTTTGACTAGTTTAAAGGCCGAATCTCGCGTCGAAGGCTCTAATATGAGTTGCAGATCTTGATGTTATCTTTCCAATGGAATAAGAAAGAAGGCATTTGGATAATTGTAGAAAAAGTTATGGCAATCGCACCAAAGTATGTTCAAATTGATTTTGGGAATGAACATGGTATACTCTTTTAACCATAACTCCCTCATCCGACCTCCAATTGAAGCGATTCTTGAAAAAATGGATTCCTAAGACATGTAGGTATCTCTCCATGAAAATTTGTATCATTTAGAGCTATTTGAGAAAGTGTGAATAAAAACAAGCGAGAGGTCGGATAGGAGGGCTTGTTTAGAATATGAACACATTATGGTAGTTTGATGATATCTCGAGTTGTAGAACTCTGATTGAGGTGATTCTTGCTTCAAAATAAACAGGAGATTTAGAGCTATGATTGATATGAAGAAGTAAAATTAAAATCCCGATTTGAAGGTTTTCAAATTCTGTTTGCAAATAGGAGAATTGAGTTTAAACTTAGTGACTGATTTGTACGAGCATCCTTGAGCAAATTGTGAGCAACTTTTGGGATGTTAGAAGAAAGAAAGAAAAAAAATTAATGAGTTTAAATTGATACTGTCTTTTAAGGGTTCAATAAAAGAACTGTTCGAGGTCGTATCCACGCTCAAGGTTTCATGTTTCGCAAGAGAGTTGGGTTCCGGAAACGGGGCTCAACAATAAACGTATATGCCACTGAGTTTCGTAGCTCACCCCATTACTCTCCCCTCCTCAGGTGCAGATCGAGACGTTTGTCGACCTTGCAAGACATCGGAAACTTCGAGCTAGTTAGGAACCTTGTATTAAGTTAGTACTTGGTTAGCCAGCCAGCATTTCTTCATGGAGCATACTTATGTATTTTGGGATTAAATTTCATTTTGTATTATGCTACCTTTGAGAATACTTGCTGAATTTCCGTTAAGTTGTAATGGCATGAAGCCCCTTAGTTTATGGGGTATTTAATTTCACAAATGGAATGTATGGGTAGAATGTATGTATGAGTATATGTGTATGTATGTGTGTGTATCGAATTATCGATTATTTATGGATGTTAGGATCGGGTCCGAAGGTATTTGGGCACCCGTCGCTGGCGCGACCCGAGGGGCCGCCTTGGGAATCGGGGAATTCGGGACCCGGGTCCAACATGTTTGGTATCAGAGCGCCTAAGTTTAGTGTCCTTGGCTTAGACTGCATAGTAGGATGAAATGTGTGCTATATGATTAATTGTTGCATTTGATTGAGTGCATTATGTGACATGCATATCATGCATACATGTAGATTGACCTGTAGCTAATCCTTAGTATTTCCATTTGAAGGAGTACGATGCCACCTCGTAGAAGAACACGGGGAGTTATGCAAGGATCTGCTTTTTGACTCTCGAATAGGAGGAGAGGATCGATCACCAAGAGCCCTGTGGAATGCTAAGGCTTCAGGGCTAGGTAGTGAGCCGTTCCTCACGACTCAGAGTCGTCGATTGCATGAGAGCAAGTGCCTCCGTTGGGTCCGAGGCTGTTCCAGGCGTTTACTCAGGCATTTGTTCAGGCTATGGGTCAGATGCCACAGCCTTCTGTTTTAGCCCCAGTTAAGAAGGGAAGAAGGTTCGACAGATTGAGGAAGTATAGAGCAGTGGATTTCTACGGGACCACTGACCCTGAGGAAGCTGAGACATGGCTGAGAAAGACCGAGAGGGTGCTCGATCAGATGGAGTGTGAGGATGACGAGAGAGTCATTTATGCTGCAAGTCTGCTTCAGGGAGATGCTCTTCATTAGTGGGAGACTGTGCCAGGGAGTCAGATGAGGCTAGTAGGGTTGACATGGCAGGACTTCGTTGCTGCCTTCAGGAAGAAATATCTGTCTGAGGTATATGTTCAGCAGAAGCAGAGGGAGTTCCTTAGTCTCACCCAGAGGGAGATGTTAGTCAGTGAGTATGAGAGTCGGTTCACGCAGTTGGCGAGGTATGCTTCAGATTTCATGCTGAGTGAGGCTGCAAGATTTCGCCGGTTTGAGTCGGGTCTGCACTTAACTATCAGAGAAAAGGTGATAGTGCAGAATTTTTGTGATTTCCAGCAGCTGCTTGAGGCAGCTCTGTTAGACCCCGATCCCTTTTTCCCTATTAAATAGGCTTGCAATTTAAATTGTCTCTTGGTTAGTATGAAATTAGGGTTTTTTTTAGATTTCCTATTGGTTAGGATAAGTTGGAATTTTAGTGCAACAATTAGTAATTGAAGGAATTGAGAGTTAGAATTTATAGCAATAATATTAAATTTCAGGAATTTAGTTAAATTAGAATGTTAATATTTGTATTATATTTTCAAAGAATAAGACTTATTAAATTAGGTCATGTTAGGAATAAATTAGAAATTGTTTAAATGGTTATAAAGGCTTTAGGTTTATTAATTAAGTGGGCTAGGGTTTGTATGGGAAAGTAAATGAAAAAAAGAAGAAGAAGGGAATTAAGTGGGCTTTTAAGTGGGAGCCCATGAAAGTTTAAGTTGGAAGGAGGGAAATGAAATTTAGTGAAAGTTAGAAGGAGGGAAAAGATATGGGCTTGAAAGCTTGGGCTAGGGTTTAGGTTAAGGAAGAGTTAGGATTAGGATTAAGTAAGATGGATTAGGAAGTAAAAGAGTGGAGAGTGGCCAACGAAAATGCATGGAGGGAGGCTAGAGTGGAGTGATGTCGTTTTGGCTTAGGGGATTTAATGAGAAAGAGGCAAAATTAGGTCATCTTTGGCTTAGTTATCCGAAAGTTTGAAGAGAAGAGAGAAGTGAGTGGATTTTCGAAAATCAAAAGGGAGAAGAGAAGAGACAATCGGCCATCCAAGAGGAAGGGAAGAAGAAGGTGTTTTAAGCTTGGGAAAGGGAGATTCATGTGGGTTATGTAAGAAAAAGAGGAAGGGAAGGAGTTCTTTCCATCTTGAGAAGCAAAAGAGGTTTTCGTGGGATCCTACAAGGTAAGAGGAAATTCGAATTTCTTGGTATATTGTTAGGGATTTTACCTTTCTTATTTCATTTTGGTGATTGGAAGAGTGTTTAGAAGGAGATGTTGTTGGAGGAGAAACAAAAAAAATCAGATTAGGTTAGTTTAGGATTTCGAAATTTTAGAGTGGTTTGTTTGATGTTTTATCTTCTTTCATGTTTAAATGGATGATTGGATGAGGGTTTAGTGAAAGAATGAGAAAGGAAAGTGTTTTGTGTAGGTTTCTATAGAAAATAGAAGGGGATGTCGTGATGGTTAAATGGCTTTCGAAATTTGATTGGTTTTGATATTAGTTTGGTTAATAATGGTGGTTTGAAAGGTATTGGTGAAAGAAAAATGAAAGAAGCAAACTTTAGAAAGTTTTGTTAAAATTCCAGCATGTGTTCATGGCTTAGGATTGAGAAATTTTGGACTTTTAGAGCAGTTTTGATGGGGTTTTATCTTTGGGATAGCCTAGGAAGGTATAAGAAGGGTTAGGTAAGGTTACGTCGGTTTAATTTTTAAGTTTCGTTATGTTTGAAAAATTTCAGCATAGGCGTCATTGAGTTATTGGCCTAATTATGTGTTGATGAAGGGTTGTATGCCTGGTTAAGGTAAATTAGCGTAATTGGAGATATAAGGAAGATTAGATTAGCTTAAATGTAGGTTTTTCATTTTTTTTATTTAAAATTCCAGCACTTTACTCTTTTCATTAATTAGCCTTATTATGATTTAATTAAGGTCAATTGCGGCGTTTGGATATTGAGGAGAGTTAAAACGATCCATTGGGGCAAGTTAACCCAATTCCTAGCCATCGAAGTCAAGGTGGGTAACTTTTTAATCATTAAGTATTGAGCCATGATTTGTGTATTTTTGAACGAATGTGATAGTTTAAGCATGTATTATGTGCCTTTGGATGTATATATGTGTAAAGGTTTATAAAATTGTTTGTTAAATGATAAGGTGTCGAATATGTGAATTTGGAGATTATATACACGTGATTTGTTGAAATGACAAATTGTAGCAAATCCTTCTGGATGATTGCTTAATTAAAAATGAGTTGGAATCGTAATTGAAAATGATAAAGTGAGTATGCAATTTAGAATGAATGCCTAAGATGATCATGTATTATTTCGTGGGTTTGTAGTGATCCCCTCTGTTTAACAAGTGCAAGACTTGTCATAGGCTTCACTACCGCCCATTAGTGGCATAGGAGATCCGAAATCGGACTCCCCTCTGTTCACGGCTACACATGGTCGCCTGTCGAACATGTGTAGTACGTCCTGTTAGGATCACTCTGACCATTTGTGATGTACTTTTGTGATGTTATCTGATATTTGGTGATTTTGTAAATGTCCTATTTGTTAGAAAATGAAATTGATGGTTATTGACATGAAATTATCATTATTGATGCATGTGTTGGCTTATGCTTAATTATTAGACTGTTACCCACGGAGCCGTCGTGCTCACCCCCTCCTTTCCCTCCACAGGTTTAGAGCGAGAAACTGGATCGGCGCATCGGGAATAAAGGATACTCCGATGCTTTTGTTTTTTAAAGTTAAACTTTTATAAAACGATGCTTTGGTTAGCATTTTAGACTTTCTTTTGGAAGTTGATGTATTCGGGCTAAAATGCTCTTTAAAGCATTGTATTTGTGTATTTCATGTAAACTTTTAAGGTTTTGAAGTTTCATTGTATGTTTGTATATGTTTCAGAATGTATGATTATGAGGTTTCATGTTTGAGATTGTAAAAGTAAAGATGGAATGATATGTCTTAAGAAAATTAAATGGATGAATTGTTAGATACCTAGGCTTGCGTTGTTGTCAATTGGAGTTGGGATGGTTTGATTGTTGAGTATGTTTGTGAATTGGAAGATAGAAGTATTCTTACGCAGTAGGAGTTAGGTTGAAAAGTTTGGCTAGATCAAATTTTAGGGGAGGTGCTGTCCATTTTTTTTTTAAATGGGCAGCTACCTTGTATTGTGTTTTAGAGTATCTTAGAGTCACATTTTGAAAAAAGGGTATGCCTTAATATTGATAGAGTTTAGCGAGATCTTGAAAACGGTATTAAATGAGTAAAATTTCGATTTAAGGCGAAGAAGTTATGGACGTTTAAAATTCACCGATTACTATTCATATGGTAATTTTTCTATTCACTGGTAAGAAAACACTATTCATTTGGTCATATGGAAATGAACTAGATCTCCTACTTTAAGGATTGAGATGACTTGATTTCCTTCCGTCATAAAAGGTGTAAACTATCTTCTAATCTTTCGAACGAAGTACCATAAGTCATTCTTTTGTTTTTGGTATCAAAGGTATGAAATTTCAAATCTTTGATATAAGAATTTGAATTTGGGCTAAAATGTAGGATTTAGTTTTAAATTCGGATTTCAGGTAAAAAGATTATAGATAAATCAAGTTGGTTTTTAAGTAAACCTATCATAATCGTTTTTTTTTTATTTTCTTTGTATCTTTGTCTTTTGACCTTCGATTCACATGAGATTTGAAACATTAATTAACTAGCTCAATCTTCTATCCTTTTTCGGTAAAATGAGAGTGTCGGGTTTTAGTTGAATTTTAGGGTCGATGAGTGTCGGTTTTGCCCGAAAGGTCGTTTTGCGACCTACAAAGATCCGATTGAGACGTTTTCTGATTTCATTTAACCTAGAGGTCTAGGTTTTTTGTAGTAGTTTAAGTATAGGAGCAATGATGGGCCCTAAACAGATCAAAGCTATTGGAAGAGACTTAGGGTCGAGCTTTCCATCCTTATTCGAAAGAAGTGAAAATAAGTCCAGTTTGAGGATTCTTTTGTGGTGAGGAATCGCTTCCTCGTGGGATGCGCGTCCAGATGTCACGCAGGACGTCGGACACGTGTCGCACCAGGGAGGGGTTCCAACACTTATGGTATCAAAGCTTTCGGTTTAGGTTCGGGTAGAAGGAAAATGTTAGGGATTGCATGATTTGTGTTCTTTTGTATTGTTTTCACTGATTTTACATGCCTACATGGTAATTTCGACTACATGATGAATTGCCACCTGATTTTAGTATGATTTCTTTGAACTAAAATTTTTCACTGGTTTTATTTTGAAGGAGTAAATATGCCACCTCGGCGTAGATCCCGCGGCACTCTTTCTCGCTCTAGCTCTCGCCAGGGGAGCACTGATGAGTCTCATGTCCCACAAGATGCAGAGACACACTCAGCTCCTGGCTCAGAGGCACCTAGTGTGCAACCTGAGGAGCAACCTCCTCCTCCTCCTCCTGCTATGCCTGCGATGGATCCATGATTTTCCGTGCTTTGCCCGTGCGTTCACCGTAGCCTTGGGTCAGGGATCTCAGGCTCCAGCTCCAGCTCCAGCTCCAGTGATTAGGGGCGGGCAGTATGACAAGTTGCGAAAGTTTGGTGCGGTGGACTTTCATGGTACCACCAATCCTGAGGAAGCTGAGGCTTGGATGAAAAGAAAAGAAAGGGTTCTGGTGCAGATGAAATGCACAGATGAGGAGAAGCTTGAGTATGCAGTGAGTCTATTGCAGGGGAATGCTCTTCACTGGTGGGAGTCGGTGCCACAGAGTCAGGCTGTACCTCCTGTGTTATCATGGAGTGATTTTGGAGAATTATTCAGGAAGAAGTATTTCTCGCAAGAAAAGGCCAGAGAGTTTATGAATTTGGCTCAGAGGGAGCTATCTGTTAATGAGTATGAGCTGAGATTCACCCAACTGTCTCGGTATGCAGCTTATATGGTGGCTAATGAAGAAGATAAGTGCAGAAAGTTTGAGGGGGGCCTCCATCTGGGAATCAGGGAGAAGGTAGTGATTCACAATTTCACTGATTATCAGCAGATGGTGGATGCGACACTCCAGGCAGAAAAACTAGAGAACATCAGACAGGAGGTGAGCAGGAAAAGAAAGGGCAGAGAGCGTTTTCTAGGAGAGGGGTAGTGTTCAGACTTCCGGGGTGAGAAGAGTTTCAGGTGCAGAGTCAGGAGGCAAGAAGTGCCCTCAGTGAGCGGCGATTGAGCGAGAGCAGTCAGGCCTCCTCAGTGGGAGGAAATAGCAGGGCAGAGAGAAGCAGGAACCCGACCCCTCTATGTGAACATTGTGGGAATCCACATCGGGGAGTATGTTGCAAGTTGACAGGTTCCTGTTTCAAGTGTGGAGAGAAGGACACGATTAGTGCGCCCTCTCTGTGGGCCCGAGGGGCGGGATCTCAGTTTCAGGCTCAGAGGAGAGTGGAGACAGTGGGGACTAGACCAGTTTCTGGAGTGGGTAGTTCTGGGTCTGTGAAGAAGCCTATTCCGCCAGGGAGACCGAGAGGGCAAGCACAAGCTCGGGTGTTTGCTATGACTCGAGAGGAGGCTGCAGCCGCACCGGAGGTTGTTACTGGTATGGCTCAGCTTTTTCATTCTGATGTTTATGT
Source organism: Erythroxylum novogranatense (assembly GCA_029891385.1). Taxonomy (NCBI): domain Eukaryota; kingdom Viridiplantae; phylum Streptophyta; class Magnoliopsida; order Malpighiales; family Erythroxylaceae; genus Erythroxylum; species Erythroxylum novogranatense. The sequence goes on along the minus strand of CM057224.1, from coordinate 25,885,116 downwards.
TCTTTTTGATTCTGGTTCCACCCATTCCTTTGTCTCTGCGAGTGTGTTATTGCCCAGTATGCAGTCAGTTCTATTGGACGAGTTTCTATTTGTTAGTACTCCGTTAGGGAGGACTGTTGTTGTGAGCCGGATCTTTAGAGATTGTGAGCTTGTGATTGATGGATCTAGTTTGGTAGTGGACCTGCTACCTCTAGATCTGAAGGGGTTAGATGTGATCGTCGGAATGGACGTGATGGAGAAGTATAAGGCGAAGCTAGATTGTGACAAAAAGGAAGTAGAATTTGATCCGGGAGAGGGTCAAGGTAGTTTTCGGAGAGAGGCAGGAAGTTGACACCATGAGACTTATTTCACTTTGTTAGGCTGCTAGCCCGATGGGGAGAGGTGTGAAGCCTTCTTGGCGTGTGTCATGGATACCGGTGTGAAAGAGAGTAAGGTGGAGGATATTCCCATTGTGAGGAATTTCCGATGTGTTTCTGAGGAGTTGCGGTTTGCCACCGAGAGAGGAGATTGAGTTTGCTATTGATTTGGCTCCGGGATGACTCCTATTTCGATTCCACCTTACAGATGGCTCGGTGGTGAAGGAGTGAAGGAGCAGTTAGAGGATCTGTTAGATAAGGGATTCATTAGACCGAGCACTTCACCCTGGGGAGCGCCGGTCTTATTTGTTCGAAAGAAAGATGGAACCTGGAGGATGTGCATTGATTACAGGAGAATTAATAAGGTGACCGTGAAAAACAAGTATCCATTGCCTCGGATAGATGACTTGTTTGATCAGCTACAGGGAGCAATGGTCTTCTCCAAGATTGATCTCAGGTCTGGCTACCATCAACTCAGGATTAAGGAGTCTGATGTGAGCAAGACAGCCTTCCGGACTCGGTATGGCCATTATGAGTTTTTGGTTATGCCATTTGGACTGACCAATGCTCCTGCTGCTTTCATGGATTTGATGAACAGGGTCTTTAGGGACTTTTTAGATCATTTTGTTATCGTTTTTATCGATGACATTCTGGTATATTCCCGGAGTGAGAGAGACCATGAGGAACACTTGAGGATTGTGTTGCAGAGACTGAGGGAGAGAGAGTTGTATGCCAAATTCACGAAATGTGAATTTTGGTTGCGTGAGGTAGTCTTTCTTGGTCACATTGTTTCTGCGAATGGGGTGCATGTAGACCCAAAGAAAGTTGAAGCTGTAGTGGTCGGCACGCTCGACGACAAATGAAAGAGGTGAGGAGCTTTCGGGTTTATTTGGTTACTATAGGCGATTTGTGGAGGATTTTCCTTAATTGCTACTCCTTTAACTATGTTGTTAAGGAAAAATCAGAAGTTTGTCTGGAGTGATGAATGCCAGAGAAGTTTTGAGGAGCTGAAGCACAGATTGACTAGTGCTCCAGTTCTAGCGTTGCCTACAGGAGATGGGAGTTTTTCTGTGTATAGTGACGCTTCCAGAAAGGGGTTAGGATGTGTGCTTATGCAGGAAGATAAGGTGATAGCATATGCCTCACGGCAGCTAAAGCCTTATAAGGTAAATTATCCGACCCATGATTTGGAGTTAGCAGCAGTGATCTTTGCTTTGAAGATCTGGAGACATTATTTGTATGGGGTTCAGACGAGGATCTTCACAGATCACAAGAGTCTCAAATACCTGTTGAGTCAGAAGGAGCTGAATTTGAGACAAAGGAGGTGGATTGAGCTGCTTAAAGACTATGACCTGTTGATTGAGTATCATTCGGGTAAGGCAAATGTTTTTGCAGATGCCTTGAGGTGAAGTCTTCCATAGCATATGTTCGAACGATATATCGCCGCTATTGGAAGAGATGGCTAAACTCGAGGATCGACTTGAGACGGGAAGAGTGCGAGTGCATGATTGCTACTTCGAGTGGTAAGACCGATCCTCGGAGAAAAAGTGAAAGAGTTGCAGGTTCAGGATCCCGATTTGGGTAAGCTGCGGGAAGAGGTGCAAAAGGGTAAGAAGTCTAACATGGTAATGAGTGATGATGGGTTTCTGAAAGTCAGAAATAGGCTATGCATTCCTGATGTCAAGGAGGTTAAAGATGAGATTACGGATGAGGCGCATAATGCATCAGATGCTATGCATCCAGCGATACCGGGATGTCTGAGGATCTCGAGAACATTTACGGTGGAGAGGTATGAAGAAAGATGTGGTGAATATGTGAGTAAGTGTTTGGTGTGTCGTGAAGTTAAATTTGAGCATCAAGCACCTTGAGAACGATTAAAGCCTTTATCTATTCAGTGGAAGTGGCGTAGGTGACTATGGACTTTACGATGGGATTGCCCGGGACCAATAGGAGACATGATGCCATATGGGTGATCGTGGATAGGTTGACAAAATCAGCCCATTTTCCGCAATAAGACAGATGGATCCTCTTCATGTGCTAGCTAAGAAGTATATTGATGAGGTGGTAAGATTGCATGGGATCCGGATTGATTGTATCGATCGGGATCCTCGCTTTACTCGAGATTTTGGGGCGGTTTGAGGAGGCTATGGGCACTAAGTTGAGTTTCAAGATCGCTTTTCATCCTCGGACCGATGGTCGACCGAGAGGACCATTCGGACTCTTGAGGGAATGCTCAGGGCTTGTGTGATGGATTTTCGAGGAGCTTGGGATGAACACTTGCCATTGATCGAATTTGCTTACAACAATTCGTATCATTCGAGCATTCAGATGGCTCCTTATGAGGCTCTGTATGGGAGGAGATGTCGGACTCGGTGTGTTGGGATGAAGAGGAGACAGAAGCTTTGGGTCGAGTTGATTCGGATGACGGTGGATAAGGTCAATGTGATTAAGCACAGTGAAAGGCGCTCAGGGACGGGATGAAAAGCTATGAGGATGCACATAGGAAAGAGATGGAGTATGAGGTCGGCGATAAGGTGTTTGTTAAGGCGTCTCGTGGAAAGGGATTACGAGATTGCAAGAAGGGAAGCTGAGTCCGAGGTATGTAGGACCTTATGAGATCTTGGAGAGGATTGGTCCGTTGGCTTATAGGTTAGCCTTGCCTCGAGTTATCTCGGATACATGATGTATTTCATGTCTCTATCTTTGAGGAGATATCGATCGATCCGTCCCATGTCATTCAGTGATGAAGTTCAATTGTGTGAGGATTTGAGTTATGAAGAGCTTCCGGTCTGATTTTGGATACAAAAGAAAAGTGCTTAGGAATAAGACAATACAGTTAGTAAAAGTGTTATGGAGGAACCATTGATTGGAAGAGGCCACGTGGGAGCCATTGGAAGCTATGAAAGAGAACTATCCTCAGCTTTTCATTGAGTCAGGTAAGAATTTCGAGGACGAAATTCTTTTAAGGGGGGAAGGAATGTTAGACCCCGATCCCTTTTTCCCTATTAAATAGGCTTGCAATTTAAATTGTCTCTTGGTTAGTATGAAATTAGGGTTTTTTTTTTAGATTTCCTATTGGTTAGGATAAGTTGGAATTTTAGTGCAACAATTAGTAATTGAAGGAATTGAGAGTTAGAATTTATAGAAATAATATTAAATTTCAGGAATTTAGTTAAATTAGAATGTTAATATTTGTATTATATTTTCAAAGAATAAGACTTATTAAATTAGGCCATGTTAGGAATAAATTAGAAATTTTTTAAATGGTTATAAAGGCTTTAGGTTTATTAATTAAGTGGGCTAGGGTTTGTATGGGAAAGTAAATGAAAAAAAAGAGAAGGAAATTAAGTGGGCTTTTAAGTGGGAGCCCATGAAAGTTTAAGTTGGAAGGAGGGAAATGAAATTTAGTGAAAGTTAGAAGGAGGGAAAAGATATGGGCTTGAAAGCTTGGGCTAGGATTTAGGTTAAGGAAGAGTTAGGATTAGGATTAAGTAAGATGGATTAGGAAGTAAAAGAGTGGAGAGTGGCCAACGAAAATGCATGGAGGGAGGCTAGAGTGGAGTGATGTCGTTTTGGCTTAGGGGATTTAATGAGAAAGAGGCAAAATTAGGTCATCTTTGGCTTAGTTATCCGAAAGTTTGAAGAGAAGAGAGAAGTGAGTGGATTTTGAAAATCAAAAGGAGAAGAGAAGAGACAATCGGCCATCCAAGAGGAAGGAAGAAGAAGGTGTTTTAAGCTTGGGAAAGGGAGATTCATGTGGGTTATGTAAGAAAAGAGGAAGGAAGGAGTTCTTTCCATCTTGAGAAGCAAAAGAGGTTTTCGTGGGATCCTACAAGGTAAGAGGAAATTCGAATTTCTTGGTATATTGTTAGGGATTTTACCTTTCTTATTTCATTTTGGTGATTGGAAGAGTGTTTAGAAGGAGATGTTGTTGGAGGAGAAAAAAAAAATCAGATTAGGTTAGTTTAGGATTTCGAAATTTTAGAGTGGTTTGTTTGATGTTTTATCTTCTTTCATGTTTAAATGGATGATTGGATGAGGGTTTAGTGAAAGAATGAGAAAGGAAAGTGTTTTGTGTAGGTTTCTATAGAAAATAGAAGGGGATGTCGTGATGGTTAAATGGCTTTCGAAATTTGATTGGTTTTGATATTAGTTTGGTTAATAATGGTGGTTTGAAAGGTATTGGTGAAAGAAAAATGAAAGAAGCAAACTTTAGAAAGTTTTGTTAAAATTCCAGCATGTGTTCATGGCTTAGGATTGAGAAATTTTGGACTTTTAGAGTAGTTTTGATGGGGGTTTTATGTTGGGATAGCCTAGGGAAGGTATAAGAAGGGTTAGGTAAGGTTACGTCGGTTTAATTTTTAAGTTTCGTTATGTTTGAAAAATTTCAGCATAGGCGTCATTGAGTTATTGGCCTAATTATGTGTTGATGAAGGGTTGTATGCCTGGTTAAGGTAAATTAGCGTAATTGGAGATATAAGGAAGATTAGATTAGCTTAAATGTAGGTTTTTCATTTTTTTTATTTAAAATTCCAGCACTTTACTCTTTTCATTAATTAGCCTTATTATGATTTAATTAAGGTCAATTGCGGCGTTTGGATATTGAGGAGAGTCAAAACGATCCATTGGGGCAAGTTAACCCAATTCCTAGCCATCGAAGTCAAGGTGGGTAACTTTTTAATCATTAAGTATTGAGCCATGATTTGTGTATTTTTGAACGAATGTGATAGTTTAAGCATGTATTATGTGCCTTTGGATGTATATATGTGTAAAGGTTTATAAAATTGTTTGTTAAATGATAAGGTGTGAATATGTGAATTTGGAGATTATATACACGTGATTTGTTGAAATGACAAATTGTAGCAAATCCTTCTGGATGATTGCTTAATTAAAAATGAGTTGGAATCGTAATTGAAAATGATAAAGTGAGTATGCAATTTAGAATGAATGCCTAAGATGATCATGTATTATTTCGTGGGTTTGTAGTGATCCCTCATTTAACAAGTGCGATTTGTCATAGGCTTCACCTGCACTTTTTTATTAGTGGCATAGGAGATCAAAATCGGACTCCCTACATTCACGGCACACATGGTGCTTTGTCGAACATGTGTATCGTCTGATAGGATCACTCGACCATTTGTGATGTACTTTTGTGATGTTATCGATATTTGGTGATTTTGTAAATGTCCTATTTGTTAGAAAATGAAATTGATGGTTATTGACATGAAATTATCATTATTGATGCATGTGTTGGCTTATGCTTAATTATTAGATCGTTACCCACGAGCCGTCGTGCTCACCCTCCTTTCCTCCACAGGTTTAGAGCGAAGCTGGATCGGCGCATCGGGAATAAAGGATACTCCGATGCTTTTGTTTTTTAAAGTTAAACTTTTATAAAACGATGCTTTGGTTAGCATTTTAGACTTTCTTTTGGAAGTTGATGTATTCGGGCTAAAATGCTCTTTAAAGCATTGTATTTGTGTATTTCATGTAAACTTTTAAGGTTTTGAAGTTTCATTGTATGTTTGTATATGTTTCAGAATGTATGATTATGAGGTTTCATGTTTGAGATTGTAAAAGTAAAGATGGAATGATATGTCTTAAGAAAATTAAATGGATGAATTGTTAGATACCTAGGCTTGCGTTGTTGCCAATTGGAGTTGGGATGGTTTGATTGTTGAGTATGTTTGTGAATTGGAAGATAGAAGTATTCTTATGCAGGTAGGAGTTAGGTTGAAAAGTTTGGCTAGATCAAATTTTAGGGGAGGTGCTGTCCATTTTTTTAAAATGGGCAGCTACCTTGTATTGTGTTTTAGAGTATCTTAGAGTCACATTTTGGAAAAAGGGTATTCCTTAATATTGATAGAGTTTAGCGAGATCTTGAAAGCGGTATTAAATGAGTAAAATTTCGATTTAAGACGAAGAAGTTATGGACGTTTAAAATTCATCGATTACTATTCATATGGTAATTTTTCTATTCACTTGGTAAGAAAACACTATTCATTTGGTCATATGGAAATGAACTAGATCTCTACTTTAAGGATTGAGATGACTTGATTTCCTTCCGTCATAAAAGGTGTAAACTATCTTCTAATCTTTGAGCAGAAGTACCATAAGTCATTCTTTTGTTTTGGTATCAAAGGTATGAAATTTCAAATCTTTGATATAAAATTTGAATTTGGGCTAAAATGTAGGATTTAGTTTTAAATTGGATTTGTGTAAAAGATTATAGATAAATCAAGTTGGTTTTAAGTAAACCTATCATAATCGTTTTTTTTTTATTTTCTTTGTATCTTTGTCTTTTGACCTTCGATTCACATGAGATTTGAAACATTAATTAACTAGCTCAATCTTCTATCCTTTTTCGGTAAAATGAGAGTGTCGGGTTTTAGTTGAATTTTAGAATTCGATGAGTGTCGGTTTTGCGAAAGGTCGTTTTACGACCTCAAAGATCCGATTGAGGCGTTTTCTGATTTCATTTAACCTAGAGGTCTAGGTTTTTTGTAGTAGTTTAAGTATAGGAGCAATGATGGGCCCTAAACAGATCAAAGCTATTGGAAGAGACTTAGGGTCGAGCTTTCCATCCTTATTCGAAAGAAGTGAAAATAAGTCCAGTTTGAGGATTCTTTTGTGGTGAGGAATCGCTTCCTCGTGGGATGCGTGTCCAGATGTCACGCAGGACGTCGGACACGTGTCGCACCAGGGAGGGGTTCCAACAAGCTCTGAGGGTTGAAAATATTGAGAACATCAGGAGTGCAGTGAACAAGAAGAGAAAGGGCAGAGAGCAGTTCAAGAGGGGAGGCAGCACTAGTACTCTTATGCCAGATAGGAGTACCAGGAGTTTCCCAGTTTAGTCAGAGGAGAGGAGCAGTGGTGCGAGCCGACCTAGGCCGATGAGGACTTCTACTGTTTCTCACCAGGCCTCAACGGTGGGCGGCAGTAGAAGGGGAGATGGGGATAGATCTTTCATTCCGAAGTGTGAGCATTGCGGGAGACCCCATAGAGGAGAGTGTTTTAGATTGACAGGAGCTTGTTTCAACTGTGGGGAGAAGGGACACATTGCTAGAGAGTGTCCTCAGCCTCCATGACAAGAGTGGAGTCAGATGCAAGTTCCGAGGAGAGCAGAGACCGTGGGTCAGAGGACAGCAATAGAAGTGGGCAGTTCAGATGTAGCTAAGAGAGTGAGTATTCCGGAGAGACCCAGAGGGCAGGCACCGGCTAAGGTGTTTGCAATGACTAGGGAGGATGCTGAGACCGCTCCGGATGTTGTGACTGGTATGGTTTGACTCTTTTATGATGATGTGTTTGTTTTGATTGACCCAGGTTCTACTCGCTCGTTTGTTTCTTCGAGTAGACCTATGTGTGATAGGATTGTGAGCCTATTGGATACTCCGCTGATGGTGAGTACTCCAATCGGCCAGTACATTGTGATTAGTCAAGTGTATAGAGAGTGTGAGCTATCTATTGGTGGAGAACTTCTAGTGGTGGATTTGATGCCACTGAAGATGGGAGGATTGGATGTCATTTTGGGTATGGATACGTTGGAGAAGTACAATGCCCGTTTGGATTGTAAGCAGAAGACAGTGGAATTTAATTTGGGTGATGGCAGAAGAGTAGTGTTTGCTGGGGACAGAAAAGCAGGTCCGCCCAGAATTGTTTCAGCTTTGACAACAGAAAAGATGATGAATAAGGGTTGTAAGGCATTTTTGGCCTATGTGATAGATTCCAGGGCAGATAGAGGGAAGTTGGAGGATATCCCAGTAGTCAGGGAATTCTCGGATGTCTTTCCCGAGGAATTGCCAGGACTACTGCCGCCTAGGAAAATTGAGTTTCCTATTGAGCTTTTGTCAGGTACGGCGTCGATTTCAATTCCGCCTTACCGGATGGCTCTGACGGAATTGAAAGAGCTTAAGGAGCAGTTGGAGGAGTTGTTGAAGAAGGGGTATATTCGACCGAGCTCTTCGCCTTGGGGAGCTCCGGTTCTTTTTGTGAAGAAGAAAGATGGCTCGTTGAGGATGTGTGTAGACTATCAGAAACTGAATCAAGTTACGGTGAAGAACCGATATCCGCTTCCTCGCATTGATGATCTGTTTGATCAATTTCAAGGGGAGAAAGTCTTCTCCAAGATAGATCTGAGGTCGGATTACCATCAGTTGAGGATTAAGGAGTCAGATGTTCCAAAATCTGCTTTCAGGACTCGGTATGGGCATTTTGAGTTTTTGGTTATGCCTTTCGGATTGACGAACGCTCCTGCAGCGCTTATGGATTTGATGAATCGGGTCTTTAACCCATTCTTGGACCAATTTATCATTGTCTTCATTGATGATATATTGGTTTATTCCAAGAGTGATGAGCAACATGAAGAGCATTTGAGGATTTCTTTGGAGACTTTGAGGAGGAATGAGTTGTTCGCCAAATTCGATAAATGCCAATTTTGGCTGAGGGAAGTTTCATTTCTGGGATATGTGATCTCAGAGCAGGGATTGCATGTGGATCCCAAGAAGATAAAAGCGGTGGTGAATTGGGAAGCATCGAAGAATGTAGCAGAGGTGAGGAGTTTTCTGGGTTTGGCAGGTTATTACGGGAGGTTTGTGGAGGGATTCTCTATGATAGCCGCTCCGATGACGAAGTTGTTGAGGAAAAATCAGAAGTTTGTTTGGAGTGAGGAGTGTCAGAGGAGTTTCGAGGAGCTCAAGCACAGATTGATAAGTGCTTCAATTCTAGTTTTGCCTTCTGGAGATGAGGGCTATACTGTGTACAGTGATGCTTTGAGGAAGGGTCTTGGTTGTGTTTTGATGCAGGGAGACCGGGTGATTGCTTATGCTTCGAGGCAATTGAAGCCTTATGAGTTAAATTATCCAACACATGATTTGGAGTTGGCAGCTGTGATCTTTGCTTTGAAGATTTGGAGGCATTATCTGTATGGAGTTCAGACGAGTATCTTTACCGACCATAAGAGTCTGAAGTATTTGCTGAGCCAGAAGGAACTAAATTTAAGACAGAGAAGGTGAATTGAACTGCTTAAGGATTATGATTTGTTGATTGAGTATCATCCGGGCAAGGCCAATGTAGTGGCGGATGCCTTGAGTGGGAAGTCTTCGATTGCGCATGTTCGGATGATTTATCTTCCTTTATTGGAAGAGATGGCCAAGCTTAAGATAAGCTTGAAGCAGGAAGAGCCGGATTGCCTTCTAGCTAACTTCCGAGTGAGACCGATACTCAGGGAGAAAGTTAGAGAGTTGCAGGTTCAAGATGCTGATTTGAGTAAGCTCAGAGAGGAAATTCGAAATGGCAAGATTTCTAAGATAGAGGTGAGGGATGATGGGCTGATGACAGTGGGCAACAGGCTGTGTATTCCGGATGTGCAGGTAATTAAGGATGAGATTATGAATGAGGCACACAATGCGTTTTATGCCATGCATCCAGGTAGTACCAGGATGTATAGAGATTTGAGAGAGTATTTTTGGTGGAAAGGCATGAAGAGGGATGTAGCAGAATTCGTGAGTAAGTGTCTAGTGTGTCAGCAAGTCAAAGCTGAATACCAGGCACCTTCAGGCAAGTTGAGGCCATTGTCCATCCCGGAATGGAAGTGGCAGAGGGTGACGATGGATTTTCTGATGGGATTGCCCAAGACTAGTAGGAGGCATGATGCAATTTGGGTCATTATGGATCGATTGACCAAGTCAACTCATTTTCTGGCAATTAAGCAGACTGATTCTTTGCATGTGTTAGAAAAGAAGTATATCGATGAGATAGTGAGATTGCATGGGATTCTGGATTCCATAATTTCGGACAGGGATCCTCGGTTTACTTCGAGGTTTTAGGGTAGCTTGCAGGAAGCTTTGGGGACTAAGCTGAATTTTAGTACGGCTTTTCACCCTCAGACGGATGGTCAATCTGAGAGGACCATTCGGACTCTTGAGGGGATGCTCAGGGCGTGTGTGATGGATTTCAGAGGAGCTTGGGATGAGCATTTGCCGTTAGTCGAATTTGCTTATAACAATTCATACCATTCGAGCATTCAGATGGCTCCATATGAGGCTTTGTATGGGCAGAGATGTAGGACTCCGATTTGTTGGGATGAAGAAGGAGAGAGGAAACTGGTAGGACCAGAATTGATTCAGACGATGGTTGAAAAAGTCAATTTGGTTAAGCAGCGGCTTAAGGCAGCACAGGATATGATGAAGAGTTACATTGATATGCACCGAAAGGAGATGGAGTTCGAAGTCGGTGAGAAAGTGTTCCTTAAGAAGTCTCATTGGAAAGGAGTGATGAGATTTGGCAAGAAGGGTAAGTTGAGTCCGAGGTATGTGGGTCCTTATGAGATCCTTGAGAGGATTGGACCACTCGCCTACAGGTTGGCGTTACCTCCGGAATTGTCTCAGATTCATGATGTCTTCCATGTGTCTATGTTGAGGAGGTATAGATCGGATCCTTCTCATATCATTCAGACCAGTGAGGTTCAGTTGAGAGATGATTTGAGCTATGAGGAGCTACCAGTGGAGATTTTGGACACCAAAGGAAAAAGTCATCAGGAACAAGACGGTTCAGTTAGTCAAAGTCCTGTGGAGGAATCATTCTGTAGAGGAGGCTACTTGGGAGCCACTGGAAGCTATGAAGGAGGAGTACCCGTATCTCTTCGATGTTTCAGGTAAATTTCGAGGACGAAATTTTTTTTTAGAGGGGGAGAATTGAAATATCCCATCACCGATGGGAAGGGTATTTTGGTAAATTGGGACGGGTTAGAAGTATTAAATTATAGCTCGACATGCGCATACAGCTTATAGCCTCTATGGTGATGGGTTGTTGCACTTACACATGGTAAACATGCATTCATGACATTTTAAACTTAGGTTTCAAATTGAGACCTTTTGTGAAATTTATGGGATAATCGTAATTGAAAATTATTTTGAGTGTGTCATAAATTGTTTTCCATTTTTAGGGATTTATGAGAATTTTTCTGGAATTTTGGGGTTCTTGCGGACGGAAAATTCCAACTGACGGGTTGAGTGAGCCTTTTGTACTGAAAAGGATTGCCTAATGGCATGAGATTAGTGAATAAATAATTATGGGATGTATATTAATGCCATGTTTAGAGTTTAAGTGGGGATTAGTGCTTAAGTAATTGGGATGAACTCACTTTTGACTCTTCCATTCATTAAAAGCCAAGTGGCTTCTTACTTTTGTCTTATATTATGCTTCATCATCGATTTTCATCATCACCTACAACTTTTGTTTCTTGTTTTGGATTAAAACAAAACCAACTCACTTTGAAAGCCAAAAGTAATCTCTCATCCAGTGGCTTTGCATCTTCCATCATGGTTGTTCTCCTTGATTATTTCTTTTCCTCTCATAGTTGAACTTCTTCTTGCTACTTGCTTGCCTCTTCTTTAGTTGCAACCAAGACCAAATTTAAGTCTTGTAAGATATGTATTAGAGTTATAGCCGTGAGTATTGGTGAGAGGAAAAGAAGTGGTTGAAGCTTGGAAGATTGAAGTAGATACTTGAAGAATGGAGAGCTTGTAACTTGATGAAGGTAAGAGTTATGTTTGTACTTATTCTTTTGGTAGTTAGAAGCATGCATGGGAATCCTTGGAACATTTATTTGATCATTATTAGGGTAGGTTTAAATGGGTTTAAATATATGCTTGAGTATGGATGAATGATTGAATAAGGTTTCCATTGATTTGGCTTGGTTTTGGATTGATTTGCAAGGTTAGATGTATAGGAAAGTAATGAAATTGATTGTGTGAGTGCTGCCAAATTTTGTGTTAGTATACAAATAATTGTTGTGTTGAGTTGTGGCTGAATTGGAGGTGTAAGTGAATGTCTATTAATGTAGGTAAAGTGATAGAATGGAAGAGGATGAGGTATAGATGAAATCTGGAAAATTGGTGTTTAACCTATTGAAATGTTTTGATCATAACTAATTGTGTAGGTGTACAAATGAGGTGAGGTTTGTGCCCACTGAAACTTTGGGATGTTGGCTTCAAATTTGTGTGAAATAGGTGTTGTTAAATTGTAATGTTAGGAAGGTGAATTTTTGCATGGAAAGTTTCTGGTTGTAGGGTCTGTGAACAGTACCCGCATATATGACCTGATTATTTTGCTGATTTTTCTAAATTAATTGAGATGGAATTTGGGAAAATGATCTTCATGGAAGTTGTAGAATATTGAGTTATCTTTCCATTTCCACTGATCTTGATATTTTTCGAGATGTATATTGGGAGATATGAACTGATTTCTATTGACTGGTTTTGAGCATTTTGATGAAACCTAGCCTAAGTATTGAGTTTGTGAGCTTGCGGATTGGAAGAAATTTTAGCAAATTATGTGAACTGAATTGGTGTGAGTGATCTTCTGAAAGTTTCAGAGGAAGAAATTATCTTGAAAATGATATATGACATGTAATTTTTAGAGGTCAAATTTGGGAGTTATGATTTTGTAAATATTGAACCTGCATTAGGTTATGAACTGCTGATCATGGCAGTAAATTGCATGACAGTTTTGAAATTATTAGAAATTGAATTGGATTTTGAGTTCTTCATGAAAATTGAAGTTTGAGATCTTATCTTTTCAGGGATATAAGGTAGTGAATTTTGTGACATTTGTGCTAAGAGTTATGCTGATTGGGAAATTACTGACCAGATTGGTTAATTTCTGTATACAGATTCTTTGTCGAATTGTTTGACCTAGTTGGTTATGGAATTTGATTTTGGGTTGTTCATGAAAGTTGTAGATGACATTGTGAACTTATTGAGCATATTTATGTGGTAATTTTTGGCTGAAGAATCAGAGAGTTATGGAATTTGCAATGTACTGTTCTGTTTTAATGGGATTTGAGTAGGCAGTAGCTTTGAAGGGATGTTTGACACCCTTAGGGGTGAGATTGATTTTTATGGTCTTCTTGAGAATTGTAGAGGGTTTCTTTATCTTTCCAACAAGGTATAATTTGTATTTTTCTGATTTGTGTGCTAAGAGTTTTGGGTATTGAAATTTGGTTTAGAAATCTGAAAAAAAAAAAAGAATGAGAATGGTATATTGCCTGGTCACTAGGGCGACGGCTCGCCCTAGTGACGAGGCTCGTTGAACAGCGTCACTAGGCGATCGTCGCCCTAGCGGCAACGCCGGATCAAACGGCATCACTAGGCGACGCCTACGCCTAGTGACGAGGCCATCTGATTTTTTATTATTTTATTATTTATTATTATTTGATTATTTGGTATTTGGTGTTTCTTTTGTCAATTTCTTTTCCGTCCGACGTCCGATTGACCTGATTCTTGAGGCATCGGATTAGTGAAATATTGAATTTCATTTTATGAGAAATTGGGAATTTTGAGACGGAAATTGACGTAGCCGGAAAATTGTTCTATGGTCTTTGTTTTATTTATTTTGGACCGATCGGGTCCGAATTGAGTCTTGTCGATGGCTATAGTTTTCTAATTTTGATGGAATTTTATGATGGGAAAAATTTGGATTTAGGGCGAAATCTCATGAACATGCATTATACACTTACATGTGCATTATATTAGTTGGATTGGATAATTAGTGATCGATTTCCTCTCATTTTGTTATAGAGGCACATTTGGAGCGTCGATCTACCGGCGTTCTGAAACTTCCAGATGTTAGCTTGGAAGTACAGGTGAGTAACCTAGTTGGTTCCTCAACCTTATGTGTTTAAGATTTTGCAATTATGCCATGTGGAGATAATGGAGGTTTATGTGTGTTTGATTTTGGTTGATTTGGACCATAGGTGTCAAATATTTGGAATGAGATAACGAAGTGCTACTTGTGTGTAATGTGTGTGAATGTTTATATTGGAGATCTCGGACCAAAGGTCCGAGAAATGGGAAATTGATATTGAAGTGTTAATTATGCATTTCAATACATTGGATGTGACTTTTAAATGCGATATGGTATGATGCAATAAATTGAAAAAATATATGATTAAAATACCGGACCGAAGGTCCGAAGAAATAGGAAATGGCATTGAATGTAAGTGATAGAAATAACTGTAAATGGAAATTGGAACATATGCATTCATGCATAAGGACATGATCAGATAAAGGCAGTTGTGACCGGAGCAGCCACCGTATCAGGGCATATCACGCCCAACGTATATGAGAGCTTTCAGCTCAACGCACAGGACCTCAGGTCCAACGTATTCAGAGCCTCAGGCTCAATGTATTAGGGCTTCAAGCCCAATGTTTCAGAGCCACTGGCTCAACGCAATGTGCCCGTTACTGGGACAGTTTCAGGCGCACGGTCACAACAACGTAATGAAAATGGAAAGGGTCTCATGTGCATTGCATATATGGTATGATTGAATTTGGATTGTATGAAAGGTGATACGCCTTACATTTGTGAAATGTAATGGTATGTATTATTTGAGATTACATTTGTGAATCGTGATCGTATGTGATATTTGGTAAGCTGATTGAACATGCATGAATTGAGTGAACCATCGATGATGATTTCTCACTGAGTTCTCAAAACTCACCCAAAATTTGCATCTATTTTGGGACTTAGAAGAATACCCGTTAGGCAACTGGCGTATGACATCATTGGTTGAGGAAGCGGAGAAGTGGTGGGGATGGGTTAGCGTCTGTCTTAGTATTTCTATTCTTGGACTTTTGTATTACTAAATTGGACAAGTTGTAAAGTCAATTGACTGAAATAAATTGTAAATGTAAAAAGGGCCCCAAGGCCATTGAATTGTTTATATAAATTGTTTTCCGCATTCACGATAATATGTGTGAGTATGTGTTAAAAAAAGTTATACTGAGTTTTCTACTGAGTGATGTAGCACGCCACCCTCGCGGGGCACGGACCTGGATATCACCGTCGATGTCGGGTTCAGGTCTTGCGGGAGTGGGGTGTTACATTTAGGTGGTATCAGAGCCCAGAAGTACAATCTTACATGGGCATTCTGAAAAAAAAATGTGTGTCAAGTTATGTGCATTTAAGTCATGTCACGGCAGACAGTGACAATCGATCCCATGTAGCATACGAGTCGTATGCATAAGTATGTCTCAGTCGTTTAAGCGATTAGAAAAAGTGAGAAAAAGGATAATGTGTTAGAATGTGAGAAAAGGAAGTAATGGATATTGCACAATAGGAAAGAGGGTATGGTTTGATCAGATAGACGAATATTTAGTGTATTGACATTGATGGGTATATTGTGAAGTGCAAAATTGGAGTGATATTGGGTATATCCTTGAATATGAGTTAGAAATAAAGATTATAGTTGTAAATTAATAGAGGAAAAATAGAGATGTGATAATGGTAAGATTTACAGTGTATAAGGTAAATGACAATAAAGTGTATCTATGATATAGAAAAGTTACAATTGGGATTGATTACCGTGATGAGAGTTATAAATAAGGATTGGTGATTTGGAGTCAAATTATATATTAAGTGCAAAATCAAGAATGATTTCATATCTGTGATAATGATTTGAGTGCGGAAATATATGGGTATAATGCATTAATGAAAAGATTGAAATGTAAGACAATGAAATTGGTAGATGAAAAAGTTGTTCATGTTTAATTGATCTGCCTAAGTAAATGCACACCTGCTTATGGGAACCCTATGGTAAGTGAAAATGTTCAGCTGCAATTGATGAGTTAATGGATACTTTCTAGCCAGAATTCTTGTCGGAAAAATAAATAAATAAATAAATAAAAATAATTCTTTATGATTTAGAATAAGAAATGAAAGTGCTTATAATGATCAATTGTGAATGACTAGAGATTGTATATGATCCTCACGAACAAGGACGGTGTATCTGAGGAAGGTTCTTTGCGTTCATTTGTCCTTTGTAAGTGTATATCTGATAGTGGGATTACCATCATGGGTGAAATGATCAAGCATAAATGAATAAAGTAATCGGTAGCCTATTACGTAAGCTCCGATTATAATGTCGGTAGCTCAAGTTCAAAATGAGTGAGAGTAAGGCATGAAAATGTTCAGAATGATCAATTGAGAAAGAAGTGAGACAGTTAAAGGTGTTCACATTGGTAATGAGCTTGAGGGAATAAAAAGAGGGACATGAATATAGTAAGGTCCCCATGATCGAGAATTGGTACCAAAAAGAAAATGGTGATCGAGAATTAAATGCAATTAAGGTATTCTTAGCAGTATGATCTATTAACGGGAAAATTGATGGGATTATAGAGATATATATTGTTAGATAGAATGTGATGATTATGGTGATGTATGGCAAGATAGTAGAGGAAAAGAAATTGTTTAAGTGCCTTTCAGAGATTGAGCTTCATGAAATATTAAGAGGCACTAATATATATATAGAGATGGAAAATAGTTGATTGATAAAGTTTTATGACTCAATCGTAAGAGATAAAATATCTCTTGAAAAAGTGTACACGTTAATGAGATGACTTTGATTTTGTAAGAGAAGTCTGCATATTAAGGAAATATTAATTGCGAATTTGAGGGATTAAAGTTGGGTATACTTTGTGTAATTATGTTCGAAAGTACGAGATCGATATAATGATTGTTTATTCAAGTCGGTGAGTGATTTATTGTGAATAAATTGAGCTATGTGGAGAAATGAAGGACTTTGTGGCGAGAATATGTTATGATGAGAAAATTATAAGGAAATTGTTCCTCATTGGAGCGTTTGATCATGAAAGAGTTATATGAGTCAACTATGGGTATAAGTTTATTGTATTCTTGAAAAGGAACATGTCTCAATTGTGTTTGGAGTGGATAATGGATATAAACATAAGAGGATATAAGCATAAGAAATGGATAAATTGGGATAGTTAAGGAAATTGGTCGTTATACAAGTCTCATAAGAGTGAATCTTAACCTAATTGAATGAATAATGGATGGATTAGTATGCGAACATGGGATATTGGGAGAATTATTCAAGATATAGGTTTTGATAAAATGTGGAAGTTCAAAAGATATGGGTATGTGGAATTGGGAATTTATTAGAACTAACGGAATGCTAGATGCATATAGAAATTGTCAAAGATTTTCGGTTTTAGTAAATTAACAAGAATATTTGAGGAAAGCGTGTGAATATTATGGTGATGATCATAAAGGAGACTTTTAAAAAAAAATTTTTTACTATATTCTTGAAGTGTCCCGATAAAGGGTATGATGTGATCTATTGAAATTGTATAAAGTGATTTTATGTACCTTGGGGTAAATATACTTCCATATGGTATCATGATGGATGATTTGCAATTTGTTATCTTGAGTGTGACCTAAAAGCTTGGAGACATTAATCGCATGAAATAGTTTGGAGATGTCTATGATTATGCAAATCGATAACGATTGAGATATTTAGTGCATTTGAATGATTTAAAGGATCCAATGACTGATTTCTTCAAACTAAGCCAATGGTACAATTCAAGGATTGAACAAAGAAAGAAATAAATTCAATGTAGAAGATCAAAATTTGGGTAAGAAGGTTATCAAATCTAGTGTATTATTAAGTGAACTGACAAAAGGCAAAAGAAAGTATTATTAGTTATTGGAATTTCAAGTTGGTGTGCATCAAAGCGGATTGGCAAAACCCAAGTGAGGATGTAGAAATTATAAACCGTATCGAAGAATGAAGATAACTCAATTGTTGAAGAAAGTGATAGGTATAGTTCAAATTAAGATATATGGGTGATACTCATTACGGGCTATTAGTGAAGGCGTAAGGAATGATCGAAGCTTTATGTTCGAACAAAAGCGTATTGAAAGAGTAATTGAAAGGTTAGAATGGGAAATCAAATGATTATTAGTAAATGGTTCGAGAAAACACAAGAAACAATCGAAGTGTTATGTTCCAGTAAAAGTATTGTGGAAAAGCAACTGATGGTGTAGTCTATCAAAGTGAACGATGACATGTGTGATTAACCAACAAGTATTTTTGGATTTCATTGGGATATGAGATTGATATATAGTGCAAAGGGATTATGACATGACAATCATTATATTGTGGTCACCATTCGAAAAGCGTATAAGGGGTCTTATTGTCCAAAAAGGAATCGTTAGCCCTATATTATGTGATCAGGGCAATAAAGTGATAGGTTAAGAATTTAAGATTGTGAGAATAAATCGAATTGATTCACACTAAGGTTACAAATGTCATGAGATTTGTGTTTTGATAATAACGAAATCTGATAAGTGATAAATGAAATATTTTGAAGGGTATGGCCTCGGCCAAGAGGTACTTAGATGGAAATAAAGGTGTAGTTAAGGGAAATTGAATTCGTGATGAGGGGCCTCTATGTGTTTGTGGTATGAATAGAATTACGGATTGGTAAGTTAGGTTAAAATCTAAAAGATGATTCGGATTCACAAAATGTTTCATAGACAGAATTGGGAAATATTATTAGGATTCGATATATATGATATTGTGAGTTATTGAAATTGAAAGTGACAAATTAGATAATCATGAGAGAGCGGTAAAATCATGGGAAGTTTGAGAAAGGGAAAAGAGTAATTGATTGTTTCGTTCATTGGTGAATTTGATCGTGTAGTGAAACCAATAGGAAGCAGAGTGTATTAATCGAAAAGACTCCCCTGCCTTTCAGATAAATCGTATATGAAATTTTGAGGACGAAATTTTTATTAGGAGGGGAGAATTGTAACATCCCATCACCGATGGGAAGGGTATTTAGTAAATTGGGACGGGTTAGAAGTATTAAATTATAGCTCGGCATCGCATCTGACTTATAGCCTCTATGGTGATGGGTTGTTGCACTTACACATGGTAAACATGCATTCATGACATTTTCCGGCTTAGGTTTCAAATTGAGACCTTTTGTGAAATTTATGGGATAATCGTAATTGAAAAATTATTTTGAGTGCGTCATAAATTGTTTTCTATTTTTAGGGATTTATGAGAATTTTTCTGAAATTTTTCAGGGTTCTTGCCCGGACCGAAAAATTCCAACTGACGGGTTGAGTGAGCCTTTTTGTACTAAAAAGGGATTGCCTAATGGCATGAGATTAGTGAATAAATAATTATGGGATGTATATTAATGCCATGTTTAGAGTTTAAGTGGGGATTAGTGCTTAAGTAATTGAGATGAACTCACTTTTGACTCTTCCATTCATTAAAAGCCAAGTGGCTCCTTACTTTTGTCTTATATTATGCTTCATCATCGATTTTTCATCATCACCTACAACTTTTGTTTCTTGTTTTGGATTAAAACAAAACCAACTCACTTTGAAAGCCAAAAGTAATCTCTCATCCGTGGCTTTGCATCTTCCATCATGGTTGTTCTCCTTCGATTATTTCTTTTCCTCTCATAGTTGAACTTCTTCTTGCTACTTGCTTGCCTCTTCTTTAGTTGCAACCAAGACCAAATTTAAGTCTTGTAAGATATGTATTAGAGTTATAGCCGTGAGTATTGGTGAGAGGAAAAGAAGTGGTTGAAGCTTGGAAGATTGAAGTAGATACTTGAAGAATGGAGAGCTTGTAACTTGATGAAGGTAAGAGTTATGTTTGTACTTATTCTTTTGGTAGTTAGAAGCATGCATGGGAATCCTTGGAACATTTATTTGATCATTATAAGGGTAGGTTTAAATGGGTTTAAATATATGCTTGAGTATGGATGAATGATTGAATAAGGTTTCCAATGATTTGGCTTGGTTTTGGATTGATTTGCAAGGTTAGATGTATAGGAAAGTAATGAAAATGATTTTGTGAGTGCTGCCAAATTTTGTGTTAGTATACAAATAATTGTTGTGTTGAGTTTGTGGCTGAATTGGAGGTGTAAGTGAATGTCTATTAATGTAGGTAAAGTGATAGAATGGAAGAGGATGAGGTATAGATGAAATCTGGAAAATTGGTGTTTAACCTATTGAAATGTTTTGATCATAACTAATTGTGTAGGTATGCAAATGAGGTAAGGTTTGTGCCCACTGAAACTTTGGGATGTTGGCTTCAAATTTGTGTGAAATAGGTGTTGTTAAATTGTAATGTTAGGAAGGTGAATTTTTGCATGGAAAGTTTCTGGTTGTAGGGTCTGTGAACAGTACCCGCATATATGACCTGATTATTTTGCTGATTTTTCTAAATTAATTGAGATGGAATTTGGGAAAATGGTCTTCATGGAAGTTGTAGCATATTGAGTTAGCTTTCCATTTCAACTGATCTTGATATTTTTCGAGATATATATTGGGAGATATGAACTGATTTCTATTGACTGGTTTTGAGCATTTTGATGAAACCTAGCCTAAGTATTGAGTTTGTGAGCTTGCGGATTGGAAGAAATTTTAGCAAATTATGTAAACTGAATTGGTGTGAGTGATCTTCTGAAAAGTTGCAGAGGAAGAAATTATCTTGAAAATGATATATGACATGTAATTTTTAGAGGTCAAATTTGGGAGTTATGATTTTGTAAATATTGAACCTGCATTAGGTTATGAACTGCTGATCATGGCCGTAATTTGCATGACAGTTTTGAAATTGTTAGAAATTGAATTGGATTTTGAGTTCTTCATGAAAATTGAAGTTTGAGATCTTATCTTTTCAGGGATATAAAGTAGTGAATTTTGTGACATTTTTGCTAAGAGTTAGGCTGATTGGGAAATTACTGACCAGATTGGTTAATTTCTGTATACAGATTCTTTGTCGAATTGTTTGACCTAGTTGGTTATGGAATTTGATTTTGGGTTGTTCATGAAAGTTGTAGATGACATTGTGAAATTATTGAGCATATTTATGTGGTAATTTTTGGCTGAAGAATCAGAGAGTTATGGAATTTGCAATGTACTGTTCTGTTTTAATGGGATTTGAGTAGGCAGTAGCTTTGAAGGATTTTGACACCCTTAGGGTGAGATTGATTTTATGGTCTTCTTGAGAATTGTAGAGGGTTTCTTTATCTTTCCAACAAGGTATAATTTGTATTTTTCTGATTTGTGTGCTAAGAGTTTTGGGTATTGAAAGTTGGTTTAAAAATCTGAAAAAAAAAAATGAGAATGGTATATTGCCCGGTCACTATAGCGACGGCTCGCCCTAGTGACGAGGCTCGTTTGAACGGCGTCACTAGGGCGATGCGTCGCCCTAGCGACGACGCCGGATCAGACGGCATCACTAGGGCGACGCCTCGCCCTAGTGACGAGGCAATCTGATTTTTTTATTATTATTATTTATTATTATTTGATTATTTGGTATTTGGTGTTTCTTTTGTCAATTTCTTTTCCGTCCGACGTCCGATTGACCTGATTCTTGAGGCATCGGATTAGTGAAATATTGAATTTCATTTTATGAGAAATTGGAAATTTTGAGACGGGAAACTGGCGTAGCCGGAAATTGTTCTATGGTCCTTGTTTTATTTATTTTTGGTGATCGGGTCCGAATTGAGTCTTGTCGATGGCTATAGTTTTCTAATTTTGATGGAATTTTATGATGGGAAAAATTTGGATTTAGGGCTGGAAATCTCATGAACATGCATTATACACTTACATGTGCATTATATTAGTTGGATTGGATAATTAGTGATCGGATTTCCTCTCGGTTGTTATAGAGGCACATTTGGGCGTCGATCTCTGGCGTTCTTGAAACATTCAGATGTTTGCTCGGAATGCAGGTGAGTAACCTAGTTGGTTCCTCAACCTTATGTGTTTAAGATTTTGCAATTATGCCATGTGGAGATAATGGAGGGTTTATGTGTGTTTGATTTTGGTTGATTTGGACCATAGGTGTATCAAATATTTGGAATGAGATAACGAAGTACTACTTGTGTAATGTGTGTGAATGTTTATATTGGAGATCTCGGATCAAAGGTCCGAGGAAATGGGAAATTGATATTGAAGTGTTAATTATACATTTCAATACATTGGTGTGACTTTCAAATGCGATATGGTATGATGCAATAAATTGAAAAATATATGATTAAAATCTGGGACCGAAGGTCGAAGAAATAGAAAATGGCATTGAATGTAAGTGATAGAAATAGCGTAAATGGAAATTGGAACATATGCATTCATGCATAAGGACATGATCGATAAAAGCGATTGAGACCGGAGCGACCCGTATCGGGGCATATCACGCCTAACGTATATGAGAGCTTTCACTCAACGCACGAGACCTCGGGTCCAGCGTATTGAGCCTCGGGCTCGATGTATTAGGCTTCAAGCCCGATGTTTGAAACCCACGGCTCAACGCAATGTGCCGATTCTTGGGACGAGCCAGCGCACAGTCACAACAACGTAATGAAAATGGAAAGGGTCTCATGTGCATTGCATATATGGTATGATTGAATTTGGATTGTATGAAAGGTGATCGCCTTACATTTGTGAAATGTAATGGTATGTATTATTTGAGATTACATTTGTGAATCGTGATCGTATGTGATATTTGGTAAGTGATTGAACATGCATGAATTGAGTGAACCATCGATGATGGTTTCTCCTTGAGTTCATAAAACTCACCCAAAATTTGCATCTATTTTTGGGACTTAGAAGAATACCCGTTAAAATGGCGTATGACATCTGTTGGTTGAGGAAGCAGAGAAGTGGTCGGGATCAGTTCGCGTCTGTCTTAGTATTTCTATTCTTGGACTTTTGTATTACTAAATTGGACAAGTTGTAAAGTCAATTGACTGAAATAAATTGTAAATGTAAAAAGGGCCCCAAGGCCATTGAATTGTTTATATAAATTGTTTTCCGCATTCACGATAATATGTGTGAGTATGTGTTAAAAAAAAAGTTATACTGAGTTTTCTACTGAGTGATGTAGCACGCCACCCTCGCGGGGCACGGACCTGGATATCACCGTCGATGTCGGGTTCAGGTCTTGCGGGAGTGGGGTGTTACAAGAAATGTTGGACCCCGAATTTTTTTATGATGTCATTAAGCATGAATTGTGTTAATTATGTGTTTATGCCTTAGTTTGATTTAGATTGAGAGGATTATTGGATAATTAAGTTTTAATTGTGGTTAAGTGAGAATTAAAAAGGGTATTATGTGTGAGGGCATTTTAGGAAGATCTCTTGAGTAGAGTGATTTAAGCTTTGCAAGGAGGGGTATAATGGTCTTTATGCTCCTTTTGGCTTAAGTAGGAAATTAGAAGGTAAAGAAGAAGGAAAAGAGGAAATGTTGGACCCCGAACTTTTGATGAAAAATAGAAAAATTAAAATGAATTTTAAATGAGAAAGAAATTGGTGAGAAAATTATGAATTTAAGGAAATTTGATGAAATAATTTATGAGAAAAGAATTGTTTAATTTTTGAGGACTTTGATATTTGAGTGAACTTATATGGATTATGAGAGGAAAGTGGATGAGTTGATTGAAATAAAGTTAAATAGCAAGAATTAAAGAGAAAAAGTGTGAAAATTTGAAGAATTTAGAAAGTTTGACTTTTTGGAGAGAGAATGTTTGACTTTGAGAGTTGACTTTTGATGTAGGCAAAATTTGATAAAATGATCTATATGAAACTTGTAGTTTATGTCAAGGGCTTTTCGTAGATATAAAGTTTGATATTTTTCGATATCGGGAGTGAGAGTTATGATCAGTCAAAGTTAGCTTCGAAGTTTGACTTTTAGGGTAAAAAGTTGACATTTTGATTTAGGTCAAATTCGAGAAAATGATCAACGTGAAACTTGTAGCCTCTGTCGAGAGCTTTTCGTAGACATAAAGTTTGCTATTTTTCGATGTCGGGATTGAGAGATATGAATTTCGGAAGATACGCTTTGTTTTGAAAATGTTATTAAGTATAGATTTGCATGTGCTATACTTCGAGGCCACTCGTCGTATGGATTTAGTCTAAATTGGAATAAGTGGTCTTAATGAAAGTTGGAGCTTGTATTTCGATGTTTCCGACGCCATAAAGTTTGTAATTTTTAGATATCGGAGCTAGGAGTTATGAGCGATGAAAAATTGGAAGTCGTTTAGGAAAAGCTATTTTGGACAGAATCTGTGATTGAGGTTTTGACCTCTTTCGAGACCTAATTTGATTTTGGGTTCTTCAGGGATGTTGTAGAGCTTCCTTTGATCTCTTTATTGACACCAAATTTGTCAAATTCCGAGTTCGGAATTAAGAGATATGATTTTTGAAAAATTCAGTTATAGGTGGGTATTTAAGGTTTTGAAAATTTTTGCTTGAACTCCGACCCTTTTGCAATCTTTTGTTATAATTCCTTCGACTGACATCCGATTGATTTGATTCTTGAAGCATTGGATTCCTAAGACAATTACGTTCATTTTTATGAAGAAATATGATTTTTAGGAGATTAAATGAAAAGAGATTGATTGAACTAAAGTAAGAGATGGGTTATAGGTTGTAAGTTGGATAATTTTCTGAATATGGTTCAGTATTTTGTGATTTTCAGGAGTTATACAACTCCGATTGAGGTGATTCTTAAGGGAAAATAAATTTAAGATATAGGGCTACAAATCATGTGAAGGGATCGAAATTTAATTTCATCCCTAAGATTGTCAAATTCTGGACTGAAGTTATGTTAAATTTCAGTTTCGGATTTTGTGCAGGTCAGTTAGTAATTCGGCCATAACTTCTTCGTTTTAGATCCGAATTGAGTGCCGTTGGTGGCGTTGGATTCGTAAGATCGAGTGGAACAATTTTCATGAAGAAAGTTTGTCCAAATTATTTCGTTTAGATGCTGGAAATCAGGACGCAAGTTATCAGTTTTTCAAAATCCTGCACAGGGGCAAACTTGGAAATAAGCTAATAAGTGAGGGCAAGATGGTCAATTACCCTCCATTTTTAATGACATGGCAAAACACATGGGAGGGCTGTCGTTTGAAGCTAAACAAAGACACGAAAGTGTCTGAAAAATCAGAAGCAAAATGAAAGAAAGAAAGAAGAAGGGAGAAGAAGAGAATGAAGAGTCGGCCATGGAGGGAGGAGAAGAAAGATGAAAGGTTTGATTTTTTTTTAATGAGTTTTTTTAGTGATTTTCGTTGGTTTTAAGAGCAAAGAGGAGGAAGAAGATAGAAATTGTCCATTGAAGCTCAAAAATAACGAAAATGGAGGAGAAAAAGGTAAGAGAGAGAAAGTTTTGATTTTGAAATTTTTATGAGTTTGTTGATTGATTTGGCTTGGAATGGATATGAATTGAGTTTATCTATGATTATTTAAAGAGATTAGACTATGGTTATATTTAATTTTGGTTATGGAAAATTTTAGAGAGAGAAAGCTTAGTGAAGAAGATGATGAATAGTGAAATTTAGGGATTTTTGAAATTGATGATTTAGATAGCTTGAATTAGTGATGAATTTGAGATATCCTAAGTTAATTTTGATGTTTATGCTTTAGGTGAAGTTTAATTTGAAAATTTTTAAATTTGGAGTTTAGGCCAAATTAGGAATTTTAGGGTTTTTGTGAATTATTGGGGTTTTTGTGAATTAATGGTGTAGAATCATAATTAAGAGTAGGGATTGATGAAATGTGAAATCAATTTTGAAGAAATTATGTTTTATGAGATTGAATTTGGGTGTATTGGTTTAGGCCAATTTTGAAAATTGGGGATTTTCAAAATTGGAGATTAAAATAGCTTGGAATTATGGTAAATTGGTGAATTCCTAAGTTAATTTTGAAAATTATGCTATTTATGATGTGAATTTGGATTATTATGGTTTAGGTTTTGTTAAATTGGAAGAGAGAGAGAAGCAAAAGTCAAATTGAAGCATTGGACAAGTTGCTTGCATGGAAATAAGGTGGGTAGTATATTTATTTATTGAATTATAAGCTAAATGTGACTTTTAAAAATTAAAGAAAGCAATTGTTGAAAAAAAAATGTTTGAAAAAAAATGTAAATAGTTGAAATTATGATTTCAAAGGATGAAAATGAGTTTAAGAAATACAAGACTTATGAACTTCATGGGTTTCAAATTATTTGATTTATGATTTAAAGAAATTAGTGCATATTTTGTCATGAATGTGATTATTATGTGATTAATTTGATGCTATGAATTGCATTAGATGATTATGTGAATTTATGTGATTTTATGCTTGTGTCATTTATGACACAATTTGATATTATGAGTTGAAAATATGAAAAATCAAGAGATTTTAAAAGGTGCCTTGGCAATCAATTAGCTTTCATTATGTGTTAAGTGGGTTTGGTCAGTCCTTTTGTGAGTCGTGTTGTCTCTACTGTTTAAGCCTTAGCATTTTACTGCTGATAGGCAATGGAGATCCGACACGGACTCCTTTCACGGCTACTATTGGACCGTTATGCGGGAAAGTGTAGTACGTCTTATCACTGAACGCACATGACCGTTATGCGGGAATGTGCGATGCATCTGTTAGGACCGAACCAAACCAATTCGATGTGTTATGTGTTTTGATTTGTTTATAATGTGATGCATTCATATTTAAAGTGTGCATGATTTGAAAAAGGTTCGAGATTTTGAGAAATAAGACGATAAATTTATAATCATGAAATTTGGAAGGTTTATGAAAATTTTGAAAAGATTGAAAATGCGATTTCGGATAAATGCTTAAATAGGAAATTTTCGAAAAAGTTTGAAAAGTTTAAAAGAAAATATTTTTAAGCTTATTGTTCGGTTTATAAATATATTATCCACGAGCTTTGAGCTCACCCCCTTTCATCCCCAAATCTCCGTGTTTTACGCAGGAGATCGGATGGAAGACGAGTATGATCACAGTTCGACTTATGCATGTTCGTATTATGTTTAAAGTTTGATGTGGTATTAGATCTTTATGGATAGTTAGAAAGCTAGTAAAGTGTATTTTAGTCCGATTGTATATGAATGGTTTTGCTTGTGGCCAGTAAATGTATAAGATTGTATTGTGTTCGGAATGAGTTATAAGTATGATTATACTTTATGTATGAGATTGGATTTTGAATGTGGTTGGGATTGGTTGAAATTTTGAGTTGAGATGGTTATGAATTGAATTTATGAAGTGTTTAGAATTAAGATTGTGTTTCTGCTGATGTTTGGATGCCGGACGGGAGGTCCGATGTTGCTTTGTGTTATTGGATGGATTACGATATTAGAAGTGCGTTTGCTTTGTTTTAAATTTTTTTTTGGGCTGTCAAAATACGGTAGTTATCTTTTAAATTTCGATAAAATTTTGGTAAAATGGGTTTTAAGAAATGAGTTTGAGGATTTATATGAATGTATAAGAAATGATTAAGATGGATGAAGTGAGAAAGAATAGAAATGTAGGGATTGTTTATATGTTGAATGAGTTTGATTAAAGAGAAAAGGAAAAAAAAAAATATACCGGATTTGAAATGTCGTAAGGTTTCCAACGCGATTATGTTCGTTCGATCATTTTTCTCTGGTTTTGGTTCTCGGATGTCGGATCCGCTTTGCTAAGTGTTTGTCTCCGCTTTCGCTTTGTATTTTCCGATTCGATCCGCTTCGCTACCTTCGGTTTGATCGATTCGGTCCGATTGAAACTTTCCGAGTATTTGTTTCGCTCGATGATTCGATTTGTATTCCGATTAGCGATTTCGCCGCTTTTCGATTTTCATTTTCCGTTCGTCTTTCGGTTGGGATCCGGTTCCGGATCGGGTCCCAACATATGTAGTATCGAGCCAAAGACTATGGTCTTAGCGGGCACATAAGATTGATGAGAGTGTATAAGGATAAAATCGAATTTGTGAGAATGTCGAGATCGATATTATGATCATACTTGGGCTATAGGTTTGGTAAGATTGAAATTATGAGAATGTGTATAAGTGATATGCATGAGGTTTTGAAAAGAGGTAAATTGATAAGATTAAATAAGTAAGAATTGAGAAATGAAGTGAATGTCCTTGGTATGAATTATATGAAGAACCTAGTGGATGGTTTGATTAAGGTGATGAGTGATGTTTGATTTGAAGAAAGTGTTAATGGACATTGAGAGGAGAATTACATGATGAATTTAGAGGAATTGATTTCGAATATGCATATGTGAGATGCAAATTTTGAATAATGAGATAAATTGATAGAGAAATGTGTATAGCAATTCAAAGAATTAAGTGCAATGATGATTATGGTCCATATTAAGAGTCATTACGACGTGGACCATTGACTTGTTTAAAATGTTAAGGAAAAATGTTAAAGAATATGGAGTTGTAGAACTAGTGAGTTTGATATGATGTTGGATGGAGAAATTGATTTAAGAATTGAGAAATTATGAAGATATTAAGAAAATATTATGAGAAGGAATTAGATAAGAAATATTATGTTCTTAAGTGTGAATTTCGAGGACGAAATTCTTTTAAGAGGGGGAGAAATGTTGGATCCCGAACTTTTGATGAAAAATAGAAAAATTAAAATGAATTTTAAATGAGAAAGAAATTGGTGAGAAAATTATGAATTTAAGGAAATTTGATGAAATTAAGAAATAATTTATGAGAAAAGAATTGTTTAACTTTTGAGGACTTTGATATTTGAGTGAACTTATATGGATTATGAGAGGAAAGTGGATGAGTTGATTGAAATAAAGTTAAATAGCAAGAATTAAAGAGAAAAAGTGTGAAAATTTGAAGAATTTAGAAAGTTTGACTTTTTGGAGAGAGAATGTTTGACTTTGAGAGTTGACTTTTGATGTAGGCAAAATTTGATAAAATGATCTATATGAAACTTGTAGTTTATGTCAAGAGCTTTTCGTAGATATAAAGTTTGATATTTTTCGATATCGGGAGTGAGAGTTATGATCAGTCAAAGTTAGCTTCGAAGTTTGACTTTTAGGGTAAAAAGTTGACATTTTGATTTAGGTCAAATTCGAGAAAATGATCAACGTAAAATTTGTAGCCTCTGTCGAGAGCTTTTCGTGGACATAAAGTTTGCTATTTTTCGATGTCGGGATTGAGAGATATGAATTTCGGAAGATATGCTTTATTTTGAAAATGTTATTAAGTGTAGATTTGCATGTGCTATACTTCGAGGCCACTCGTCGTATGGATTTAGTCTAAATTGGAATAAGTAGTCTTAATGAAAGTTGAAGCTTGCATTTCGATGTTTCCGACGCCATAAAGTTTGTAATTTTTAGATATCGGGGCTAGGAGTTATGAGCGATGAAAAATTGGAAGTCGTTTAGGAAAAGCTGTTTTGGACAGAATATGTGATTGAGGTTTTGACCTCTTTCGAGACCTAATTTGATTTTGGGTTCTTCAGGGATGTTGTAGAGCTTCCTTTGATCTCTTTATTGACACCAAATTTGTCAAATTCCGCATTCGGAATTAAGAGATATGATTTTCGAAAAATTCAGTTATAGGTGGGTATTTAAGGTTTTGAAAATTTTTGCTTGAACTCCGACCCTTTTGCAATCTTTTGTTATAATTCCTTCGACTGACATCCGATTGATTTGATTCTTGAAGCGTTGGATTCCTAAGACAATTACGTTCATTTTTATGAAGAAATATGATTTTTAGGAGATTAAATGAAAAGAGATTGATTGAACTAAAGTAAGAGATGGGTTATAGGTTGTAAGTTGGATAATTTTCTGAACATGATTCAGTATTTTGTAATTTTCGGGAGTTATACAACTCCGATTGAGGTGATTCTTGAGGGAAAATAAAGTTAAGATATAGGGCTACAAATCATGTGAAGGGATCGAAATTTAATTTCATCCCTAAGATTGTCAAATTCTGGACTGAAGTTATGTTAAAGTTCAGTTTCGGATTTTGTGCAGGTCAGTTAGTAATTCGGCCATAACTTCTTCGTTTTAGATCCGAATTGAGTGCCGTTGGTGGCGTTGGATTCGTAAGATCGAGAGGAACAATTTTCATGAAGAAAGTTTGTCCAAATTATTTCTTTTAGATGCTGGAAATCAGGACGCAAGTTATCAGTTTTTCAAAATCCTGCACAGGGGCAAACTTGGAAATAAGCTAATAAGTGAGGGCAAGATGGTCAATTACCCTCCATTTTTAATGACATGGAAAAACACATGGGAGGGATGTCGTTTGAAGCTAAACAAAGACACGAAAGTGTCTGAAAAATCAGAAGCAAAATGAAAGAAAGAAAGAAGAAGGGAGAAGAAGAGAATGAAGAGTCGGCCATGGAGGGAGGAGAAGAAAGATGAAAGATTTGATTTTTTTTTTGAGTTTTCTTAGTGATTTTCGTTGGTTTTAAGAGTAAAGAGGAGGAAGAAGATGGAAGTTGTCCATTGAAGCTCAAAAATAACGAAAATGGAGGAGAAAAAGGTAAGAGAGAGAAAGTTTTGATTTTGAAATTTTTATGAGTTTGTTGATTGATTTGGCTTGGAATGGATATGAATTGAGTTTATCTATGATTATTTAAAGAGATTAGACTATGGTTATATTTAATTTTGGTTATGGAAAATTTTAGAGA
Source organism: Erythroxylum novogranatense (assembly GCA_029891385.1). Lineage (NCBI taxonomy): Eukaryota > Viridiplantae > Streptophyta > Magnoliopsida > Malpighiales > Erythroxylaceae > Erythroxylum > Erythroxylum novogranatense. Next base: position 25,854,510 of record CM057224.1, on the reverse strand, counting down.
GAGAAAGCTTAGTGAAGAAGATGATGAATAGTGAAATTTAGGGATTTTTGAAATTGATGATTTAGATAGCTTGAATTAGTGATGAATTTGAGATATCCTAAGTTAATTTTGATGTTTATGCTTTAGGTGAAGTTTAATTTGAAAATTTTTAAATTTGGAGTTTAGGCCAAATTAGGAATTTTAGGGTTTTTGTGAATTATTGGGGTTTTTGTGAATTAATGGTGTAGAATCATAATTAAGAGTAGGGATTGATGAAATGTGAAATCAATTTTGAAGAAATTATGTTTTATGAGATTGAATTTGGGTGTATTGGTTTAGGCCAATTTTGAAAATTGGGGATTTTCAAAATTGGAGATTGAAATAGCTTGGAATTATGGTAAATTGGTGAATTCCTAAGTTAATTTTGAAAATTATGCTATTTATGATGTGAATTTGGATTATTATGGTTTAGGTTTTGTTAAATTGAAGAGAGAGAAGCAAAAGTCAAATTGAAGCATTGGACAAGTTGCTTGCATGGAAATAAGGTGGGTAGTATATTTATTTATTGAATTATAAGCTAAATGTGACTTTTTAAAAATTAAAGAAAGCAATTGTTGAAAAAAATGTTTGAAAAAAAATGTAAATAGTTGAAATTATGATTTCAAAGGATGAAAATGAGTTTAAGAAATACAAGACTTATGAACTTCATGGGTTTCAAATTATTTGATTTATGATTTAAAGAAATTAGTGCATATTTTGTCATGAATGTGATTATTATGTGATTAATTTGATGCTATGAATTGCATTAGATGATTATGTGAATTTATGTGATTTTATGTTTGTGTCATTTATGACACAATTTGATGTTATGAGTTGAAAATATGAAAATCAAGAGATTTTAAAAGGTGCCTTGAGCAATCAATTCGTTTTCATTATGTGTTAAGTGGGTTTGGTCAGTCCTTTTGTGAGTCATTATTGTCTCTACTGTTTAAGCCTTACGCTGCAATAGGCAATGGAGATCCGACACGGACTCCTTTCACGGCTACACCGGACCGTTATGCGGGAAAGTGTAGTACGTCTGTTCACGATCGCATACGTTATCTATGAGAATGTGCGAGACGTCCGTTAGGACCGAACCAAACCAATTTCGATGTGTTATGTGTTTTGATTTGTTTATAATGTGATGCATTCATATTTAAAGTCGTGCATGATTTGAAAAAGGTTGAGATTTTGAGAAATAAGACAATAAATTTATAATCATGAAATTTGGAAGGTTTATGAAAATTTTGAAAAGATTGAAAATGCGATTTTGGATAAATGTTTAAATAGGAAATTTTTTCAAAAGTTTGAAAAGTTTAAAAGAAAATATTTTCGCTTATTGTTCGGTTTATAAATATATTATCCACGAGCTTTCAAGCTCACCCCCTTTCATCCCCAAATCTCCGTGTTTTACGCAGGAGATCGGATGGAAGACGAGTATGATCACAAATCCGACTTGTGCATGTTAGTATTATGTTTAAAGTTTGATATGGTATTAGATCTTTATGGATAGTTAGAAAGCTAGTAAAGTGTATTTTAGTCCGATTGTATATGAATGGTTTTGCTTGTGGCGATAAATGTATAAGATTGTATTGTGTTGAATGAGTTATAAGTATGATTATACTTTATGTATGAGATTGGATTTTGAATGTGGTTGGGATTGGTTGAAATTTTGAGTTGAGATGGTTATGGATTGAATTTATGAAGTGTTTAGAATTAAGATTGTGTTTATTGATGTTTGGATGCGGACGGGAGGTCCGATGTTGCTTTTGTTATTGGATGGATTACGATATTAGAAGTGCGTTTGCTTTGTTTTAAATTTTTTTTTGTCAAAATACTGGTAGTTATCTTTCGCGAAATTTCATAAAATTTTGGTAAAATGGGTTTTAAGAAATGAGTTTGAGGATTTATATGAATGTATAAGAAATGATTAAGATGGATGAAGTGAGAAAGAATAGAAATGTAGGGATTGTTTATATGTTGAATGAGTTTGATTAAAGAGAAAAGGAAAAAAAAAATTTATACCGGATTTGAAATGTCGTAAGGTTTCCAACGCGATTATGTTCGTTCGATCATTTTTCTCTGGTTTTGGTTCTCGGATGTCGGATCCGCTTTGCTAAGTGTTTGTCTCCGCTTTCGCTTTGTATTTTCCGATTCGATCCGCTTCGCTACCTTCGGTTTGATCTGATTCGGTTCGATTCGAAACTTTCCGAGTATTTGTTTCGCTCCGATGATTCGATTTGTATTCCGATTAGCGATTTCTCGCTTTTCGATTTTCCATTTTTCCGTTCCGTCTTTCGGTTGGGATCAGGTTCCCGGATCGAGTCCCAACAGGAAAAGAAGGAGAAGCCATCGGTGGAGGAGAAAGAGAAGAAAAGAAAGAGATTTTCGATCTTTGAAGATTTCCGACAGATTTTAAGTGTTTCCCGGGTAAGTTTCTCTTTGTTTAATCTTGTTTTGTTTAGATTAAACTTAAGGATAGGTTAAATGTAGTAGAATCGATGGTTTAGGGTTTTAGGGCAAATGGATAGGTTTCTTTGGGTCGTTGGAATTGTGGCTGATTTTAAGGTTTGTATGAGTTAGAAGTGTAGTATAAGGCATGATCTAAGGCTTAGGTGTGTTGCATTTGAGTTTGGGAAAGGATTGAAGTTGGAAAATGCTGGAAATCGGGTTTTGGAATTCTTCTCCAGACCTGCACGTCGTGACGTGCGTATGAACACGCCGCGGCGTGCGAGAGAGGGAAGTAACGTCGCGACGTGTAAATGTTTATTCGCCGCGACGCATTTAAATTGTGTTAAATCACGGCGAAGCTCAGCCTTCGTCATGACGAAGCAGCCGTTCGCCATGGCGAGCCCCGTGTTCAAAGAAAGCTATATTTTGGTATTTTTGGGCATATCTTGAGCTATAGATGGCCAATTGAAGTGATTTCAGATTCGTTGTGAATTAGAAATAAAGGGCTACAAGTTTATGAAGAAAGGAAGTTTGGAATCAGCCTTTAAGGGTTCAGGAGTTTAGATGGAAGTCAGATGTAGACTTTTAGTGCTTTACTTTTGATTTTCAAACTTTATGGAATATTTCTTTTGAATATTGATTGAATGAGAACTTGGTTTATTATAGGAAACCAAGCCGACCTAACCCAATCACAAGAGGAAGGATACCAGTGAGTCGGATACTCGAGCGATATTAGGTGGGTAATATGTTTATGGTTATTGTGTGTATGGGCAAATTGCCTTATATATGCTTGCTTGCATTATGTGACATTACTTGTGTTGAAATATTGAACATGCATTGTGATGATGAGTATGCATGGCCTTAATAGGCCTTATGGCATTTAGTGAGAATGGAAAGAATGAGAATTTCGAAAGCTTTGATAAAATGCTTTAAACATGAAACGAATGGATTATGTGTTTTGTTTGGGTAAGAGAATTACGGATGGAGTCACGTGCACGTCGACATAAAAGCCTTCTCCTGGCTGCCCGCTTGAGGCAACAAGATCCTTGAGAAATCAGACTCGGATAGTTTACGGATTTAACTTCGGTTTATCCGGATCGTTTACGAAACTCTCGAGCCAATTATTTGTGCATACACGATTGATTTGTTGAGCATGACACATGTTAAACTGGTATATTGTGAAATCATATGACATGAATTGTGATGCGACGAATGTAAAGTGATAGATTGATAAATTGTTATATGCTTGTTTAAATATATATGTTTGATTGTGTGGCTCGTTGCCAATGGTTATAAACGTATATGCCACTGAGCTTCGCAGCTCACCCCATTACTCTCCCCTCCTCAGGTGCAGATCGAGACGTTTGTCGACCTTGCAAGGCATCGGAAACTTCGAGCTAGTTAGGAACCTTGTATTAAGTTAGTACTTAGTTAGCCAGCCAGCATTTCGTCATGGAGCATACTTATGTATTTTGGAATTAAATTTCATTTTGTATTATGCTACCTTTGAGAATACTTGCTGAATTTCCGTTAAGTTGTAATGGCATGAAGCCCCTTAGTTTATGGGGTGTTTAATTTCACAAATGGAATGCATGGGTAGAATGTATGTATGAGTATATGTGTATGTATGTGTGCGTATCAAATTGTCGATTATTTATGGATGTTGGGATCGGGTCTGAAGGTATTTGGGCGCCCGTTGCTGGCGCGACCCGAGGGGCTGCCTCGGGAATCGAGGAATCCGGGACCTGGGCCCAAACACTTTAATGAAGAAAATTTTATGAAAATATTTCTAGATCAACCCAGAAAAATCACAGAAATGTTAGATTAAAAATCCAACTCTCCACTGTTCATTCTCAGAGAATTTTCAGACTTCCACTTTCCAAAATCTAACACTTCATTTTTTTTATTTCTAGTTTTCTACTCCATTTTAATCAAATCATTCACCATAATGTTATACTACTATAAAATATACAAGTTTAGTCAAAAATAAAAAAATAAGAATTCATAATCAATCTATTCTTGCTCTGTTACTTTTCTGCATTTTCAACTTTCATGTTCACTCACTATTCTTCCTCTCAACTTCCATTTAAACTCAATATCATACATAAAGAAATTATAGTCCATGATTGATCATGAATATTAATAATCGAACATACACAAGTATACCCATTCATTATCAACTTACTACATTCACTACTTAAATCTTGTATATCATTTCAAATTCAAGAATTTTTCTTTTTCTTTACTCATAACTAATCACTAACAATGTCTCAATTAATAGTCTAACTTCTAAGAAAAGTTTGGGGTCTAACAACTCTTCTCCCTTAAAAAATTGCGTCCTCAAAATTCTTACCTTTGTGATCAAACAAATGGAGGAAATTATGTCTTATGCTTTCCTCAATCTCACAAGTAACTTCTTCGCTCGCCCAGTTTCTTCCAAATGACCATAGTCAATAGACTCACTCGGTCTTTTCTATATTTTTAATGACATATTTAAAGCCTTTTAATTAAATTTTAATTAAATATTTAAATTATTTATAATTTAATTACTAATTTTAAAATTTTCCATATTTATTAACATTTAATTACAAAATTTTAAAATTTTTTTATAATTAAATTACACATTTTTTATTTTTCCATATTAACTTATACATTAACATTTTATAATAATATATTAGTTTGATTCTGCTTCGTCTTAGTTTCTATCGTCTTAGTTTGACTTTTGCTTCGTCTTAGTTTGACTCTACTTCGTCTTAGTTTCTATCGTCTTAGTTTGAATTTTCTATCGTCTTAGTTTGATTATGCTTCATCTTAGTTTCTATCGTCTTAGTTTGCCTTTTCTATCGTCTTAGTTTGACTATGCTTCGTCTTAGTTTCTATCATCTTAGTTTGACTTACTTTCACTTCGTCTTATTTTTATCGTCTTACTTTCACTTCGTCTTACTTCTATTGTCTTACTTTCATTTCGTCTTACTTTTATCGTCTTACTTCTATCTCCAAAACATCTCCACTTAAAAAGATCATAACCTTTGACTCCGATGTCTAAATTTTTCATGCTATATACCGTTGGAAAGATAAAAGAAATATCTACAACTTTTTAGAAGGCAACTTTGCCAAAATATATCTAGAATAAACCTAGATTTTCTCCTAAAGTCAGAACACGAATTTTACGATCAGCTATCAATGTCCTGCACCTAATTCTCAACTTCATGACAATTTTTGGGACTCTTAGAGACAGAACTTAAACTCGATGATCTCAAAGAAGTAAACTTCCAGACTAGAAAATTTTATGAAAGATAAATTTAAAAACTTAGAGATTAAGGTATCTTTATACTGCAGATATAAGTAGTAGAAAGAAAGTCATTTCATTTTATTTCTTCTCCCAACCAATGCTTATTTAATTACATTTTGATATTATTTATTATTTAACTATGATGTAAAAATTTTCCCTACTTATAAATTCGTTGGGCATTTATTATTTCATTACATTTTCATATTTTTTTAAACTGTCATGTTAAATTTTGCCCTGCGTATAAATTCACTGGGCACTTTCACTGCGCATTTGCGTAGTGTTAACCTGCTAGTTAAGAGATTAAAGGAAAATGTTGCTAGGTATTGCTCAAATCCATTCTATAAACATTGCAGGGAATCCTTAAGCATTTAGGGAATTTCAAATAAAAGACCAATCCATAAAATTAAAAGCTTTTTAAAGTCAATTTTGAGGTAACAATTTTTACTACTTCTCTTCCTGCTATAATGCTTCAATAATTCTTGAGTTAGAATAATATTATCCTTGATTTATCTACTTGCTAAGTATGCTCCTTGAGAGGGGTATATGTGAACATTTAGGACTTACTTAAGTCTACCAGCCATCAATTCTAAAATGATTTTGTATATTGAGTTTCAACAAGTTAATAGGGAGAAAGTATTTCATGGAGTTTTGCTCCTTACCTTTAGGAATAAGGTTATTAAAGATATATTTACTTTCTTCAACATACCTTTAGCTGAAAAATTCAAGAACAACATTTGAGACTAAATTCTTATTGAGTGACTAAGTTTTATGAATGAAATTAGAATTGAAACCATCAAAACCTAGAGCTTTAAAAAGATTGAGGGATTTTGTAGTCCTTTCTACATCTACCATTATGAAAGGCTTAAAAAGAAAATCGATTTCCTAAAGAGACAAACAGTTTTGAATAATTTCCTTGATAAAGCATACTGAGGAGTATACAAAGGTTTGGGTTCCTAGAGAATTGGAAAAGAAATCAACAACTTCCTTCAAGTGATGGCTTAAAAAGAAATTCAATTTCTTGAAGACATAAATGGTCATGAATAATTTCCTCGATAAGGGGTATTAAGGAGCATAAAGAGGTTGGGGTTCCTAGAGAATTAGAAAAGAAATCAACAAATTCCTTTAAGAGATCTTCTTAAGTGTTTAAAAGAATATAATTATTTTTCATGGAATCAGAGATGACTAATCTATGGAAAAAAGATGAGTTTTTATCACCTTTGTTAAGCCAAAGCATCTTAAACCTTTTCTTCATTTAAAAGTGATCAAATTTAAGAGCTTGTAAATGGTTTTAAAAAGCCAGCTTCTCAAGATTCTTAATATAAGGACAACTTGGATTAAGGTAGAGGTCAATTTAAGTTTTGGTGAGAGCTTCCTTTGCAGAGTTAAGGAGTAGATTAATGTTCCTGATTAAACTAAACTTAGTTAGTCAATTATGAATTATCTGCAAGTGCATAGAGTAGGTATAGTTATTATCAGCTAATACGAGTCGATCCCATAAAGGCAGTGATTACTAGTAATTGCCTTTCTCCTATTATCTGGCCTATGGATTAAATTTTGGTTTTTAATTAAGAAAATAAAACTTAACAACTAAAATAAAATACGTAGCAATATTAAACACAAAAATGAAAGAAATCACTTATAGAATAATCAATATCAAGAATTAGTGTCTAAGTAATAAATCCCCCTAAAACAATTAAATAACTAACCTTTTATTATGTAATTGTTTTATTGACTATTGGACTGTGAAAATTCCTATCATATGTTAATAACTCTCTCAAATCTACTAACAAATAACCCTAAGTTTATCAACCAAATTACTTAGGTTAAAGTTTATAGGATTGCTTTATTGATTTGTGAATTCCATATTATATTTGACCCTAACTTAGAGGATTTATGTCGACCTATCTCTAGTTTGCAATCAATTCCTTTCAAATGTGGTAGATCGATTCATACATATGATTTCTCAATCTTTATGCTATGAAATCAAACTATGAACTGATATTATGGATCTATTAGAATATAAATTAAATACATAATTGAATCATAATATAACTATCAAAACAATTGAATTAGATAGAAGAATCAAAACATATTATATCTCAAATAGGGTTCATCACACCTAGACGCTAAAAGGGCATTTAGTTACATATAATAGAAATTGAAAACAAACATAAACTAAAAGAAAAATAAATAGAAAGCAAAGAGCTCATAATTCTAAATCTCCTTTTCTCTTTTATTGATTGTTCTTGTAAAGTAGACGTTTGAATTCGTATGCTATTGGATCTTTTGATGATTTATTTCCATTCTCCACATTCCTAGATCAATATCATCCTTTTTGAACTTATTACACATCTGGAATCACCTTTAAATGCCTACCCCTCTTTGTTTACCTCTATTCATGTCCTTTTATAGCAAATTCTAGGGTTTCTAGGACATACACATTCTAATACATGGTTGTGTATCAAACCATGTATTTCTAAAAACACTTAAAATCATAATTTTACACATTTTAAGAAACTTAAATGGCCACATACACAACCATGTATCCCTTCTTTGCTTCAAATCTTTGCTCTATTATATGTTTTCTTCCAAATTCTTCTCCTTTTAGTCTATGAAGGTAATTATAATCGATAAATTCACTTGGAGCTAATTAAGTACCAAAATACATATGAAAGCTACAAAATATCAAGCAAAATACATAAAAATATGAGTGTATAAATATATTCAAATATACATCTATCAAACTTTCCCACACATAAGCTTTTGTTTGTCCTTAAGTAAACCATAATCAAAACTATAAATCTTATAACAATATCAATCCTTCATTAATCTTAACCTGTCTATTCATAATATAAATCATCATATCATATTAATCAAATTAACATACAAATAGAGTCAAGTTATCCTAAAATTAACTTCCTAAGTCAATATTAATGTTAATCCTATCAATAACCTCATTGAAATAAAAAACATAAACTTTTACAACCTCATTATGATTTCACTAACTGTACTAAAGTATTTAGAGTGAAAAGTATCAAAACTCTCAAATCAATGCATAGTAAAACTCTTAGCATATGCTTGCAATATTATCACATCTCCTTCACTTTTGTATAAACTAGAAACAAAAATCAAAAGGTATTTATACAGGTTGTAATGGGTTTTAGTAAGGTATGGTTAGGATAATAAAAAGGGTTGAATTAAAGGAAATTTACTAAAGAGAAATTACTAGAAACTTGTTTACAATACACATGTCCTTTTATTACATCCCCATTGGTACCATATACTTTTATTTTTTTACCTTTTTCTATGCTTTTTTTTGGTCAATCAAAACAATTTTTTAGGCATTCAGTGCCATAAGAAATAATGGACCTTTCAAGAATTTCAAGTCTAAAAAAAGTAAATAATATAAGTAACCTTCAAGGTTCAAAACTATAAAAACGTCTTCAAAAAAATTGGATAAAGGTTAACAATTTAGATTAATAACAATGAAAAAGGCTAAGGCTCAACTTGGTCATTCCTAAAGGATAAAATTAAGGATAAGGTAATTTTTAAAGAAATAGGCTAAAACAATTTGTAGAACCTAAGTGCCTTTATCATTTTAATGCTTCTAATTTAATAAATATGATCTCAATATGCATAATAATGCAAGTTCTAGAATCATTCTACTATACATGATAACACAGATGAAAAAGAAATAGTGTTTAAAAGTTTTGAAAATTTTCTCTTAAGCTTAAAAGCTCAAGAAAAATTGGTTATATGTGTAAATAATATGCAATTTCATTCAACTTAATTGTTTCAATGATTATTTAAAATATGACTTATAAAAGCAAATTTTATTCTAACTATCATCCTTTTGCATACTAATTCAAATCGATATTCAATAATCAAATAAAGTATCGATGGAGGGATTTCAACTAAGTCAAGATATCAGTTCATAAAATTTAATAATTAGGATTATAATATCCTTAAAAAATAATTAAATCATTAACCCTTTCTCCACACTTAAAGTTGTTCATTGCCTTTAATGTACACAATATAAGCATTTAAAATAAGTAAGAGAGTTTAGTGGTACTTTCTTGAATATAAAGATTTTTCTAATAATTGATCCATCCAACAATAGATTAAGATCCTTTCAAATAAACAAGAAATAGTTGTATGCGAAGCTGAGTAAGTGTAATTTCTAGCTTCAGGAAGCATCTTTTCTAGGACATGTTGCCTCCTCTCAAGAGATTAGAGTTGATCCTACTAAGATTGATGCAATTGTTAACTAGAAGCCTCCACAGAATGTGAAAGAAGTGAGAAGTTTTCTGAGATTGATAGGTTACTATCACCGGTTTATGGCGGGGTTCTCAATGATAGCATTCCCTTTGATTAAATTGTTGTGAAAAGAAATGAAGTATGAATGGTCCAATAGATGTTAAGCTAGTTTCGATCAACTGAAAGGAATGTTTAATAAAGCTTCTGTGTTGGCTTAACACATTTCTAGTAATGAATATGTTATGTATAGTGATGCATCTAGAAACGGTTTGGGTTGTGTTTTGATATAGGATGGAAAAGTAGTTACATATGCTTCTAGGCAATTAAAACCTCACGAATAGAACTACCCTACACATGATCATGACTTGCAGCGGTAGTGTTTGCTTTGAAAATTTAGCGACACTACTTATATGGTGAAAAGTGCAGGATCTTCACTAATCATAAGAGTTTGAAGTACCTGTTTACCTAGAAGGAACTTAATCTGAGACAACTACGTTGGTTATAATTGTTTAAAGACTATAAATGCATTATGGATTAGAATCCAAGTAAGGCTAATGTTGTGGCTGATTTCTTAAGTCAGAAGACCATTTTGGCTTTGTCAGTGCAGCAGGGTGAATGGGGACTTGTATCTGATGGAGCTTTAATAGCTTAGTTGAAAGTTAGGTCTACCTTGAGGCAAGAAATCTGTGATGCTTAGAGACTTGATGATAAGTTGAAACAACTTATCTTGGCTACTCGAGAAGGAAAACAACTTAATTTTTTTTGTGTGAAAGTAGATGGTGATTTATATTATAAAGATCGATTGTGTATGCCATCAAATGATGAATTAAAGAGAAAGTTATTTTTTGAGGCCCATAATACTATCTTTACTATGCATCCTAGTGGAAATAAGATGTATCAAGTTCCATCTGGTTTATTACATCTTATTTCGATTCCTCAATGCAAATAAGATAACATTACCATGGATTTTTTCACTGGACTCCTCTCACTCAGAGGAAGCATGACGTTGTATAGGAGATTGTAGATAAGTTAACCAAGTCTGCTCACTTTTTTCCTGTTCGTCCTGATTACTTGTAACATCCCGTCACCGATGGGAAGGTTATGTTGGTAAATTGAGACGGGTTAGGATTTTTACCGCACATTATTGGCTGAGCATTCATTTGGCCTCTAATTGTAGAGGACTGAGTCTTTTGCACAGGCACTTATAGGTACATGCATTCATGACATTTTCCCGGCTTTTCATTTTGATACTGATATGAATTGAGAAATTATGAGATAATTAGAATTGATTAGGATTTATTAGGAATTTTGGAAGAATTGGGTTTGAAAATTTGAATAGAGAAATGTTTTAGACTGATCGCCAGTTGACATTAAACTTAGGAAATTTTCTGGAAATTCGGGAGAAAATGTCCGGACTGAAAATTTCCGAGTGACTGACTGATTGATTTTATATGACCGGAATAATTGTCTGATGGCAGTGGAAAACTTAGATATATGATCTTGGAATTTAATATGTCGAGCTATTGAAATTTGGAGACAAATTGGACTAGAAATGAAATTGAAAAGTGAAATATGTTCCGGAATTTGACAAGTGACAAGTACATAGGTTTGATTGTTTGGATAACCCTTAATGCCCTAGATTTTCGACTTTCTCCTTTGAAAATCACGGAAATCACTTTGACAATTTGCCTCCTCCATCCTAAGGCAGTTTCTTCTTCTTTTCCGATTGATTCCCATTCCTCCTTCCTTCACGATTCTTGCTTGTCCATGTGCGTGCTTCTTCTCCTCTGGCAAAGCCAAGCTTAAACCTTAAGGAAGAAGAAGACTTTGAGGGTTTTAAGAGAGAACCGTGGGTGTTAGAGAAAAGAGGAAGGGTTGGAGGATTTTCGAAAGAGTCGAAGATTGGAAGCTTGATTTGGTAAGTAAATTGGTTTAATGTTGTTTATTTATTAGTTAAATGCATTCATTAGTTTATTTGTGGAAGATTGGGGTAGTGATGGGTAAGTTATGACTGGTTTTAGAGAGAGAAAAGTAAAAAGGGAATCGGAGAAGACGAACCAGGTCCCGCACGTCGCGAAGAGAAAATATTTAGACGTCGCGACGAGAAAAGGAGTCTACGCCGCGACGTGCATAGACGTCGCGATGAGCGCACGTCGCGACGAGCGATAAATTGCACGTCGCGACGAGCGATAGATTAGACGCCACGGCGAGCGTCCATACGTCGCAACAAGGACCAGATTTCTGAACTGATTTAATTTGGTTTTTGAGGCATAGCGAAGGCTGTAGACCTCCAATTGAGGTGATGTTTGATTCGTTATGATCTAGAAAAAGAGGTCTACAATTAAGGAAAAGAATGAAAGTTTGAATTTAAATTAGTAGGATCGCAATTAATGAAAGAAAGTTAAGAATGTGATTGTATTGCAACCTAAGGATTGTTCTTGATAATTGGGGTATAGTGTGAGACTTTAAAAATAAATTCAATCCTACTGGGAATTTTAAAAACTGAGCATAAAGGATGAATTCGATCTAGAGAATAGTGATATTGATTTTGAGGTAATACCCTAGCGAGTATGATTTGATAAATTGACTGAATATTAGAATTGAAATTGATGGAGTTCCATATTATATTATTGAATTGGAAGTGAGTGGGTATTGAGCAATTGAGTAAAAGGTTAGTTGTGACAAAAGAAAATGGAAAATGGGAAATAGCACCAGGAAACTCATGAATAGGCATAGTACATCTTTTATTCAATGTATGTGCATCATCAAATTATTTTGACTGTGCATTTCGTAATGGAAATCATTTGACTGTTATAAAGCCTCCGATGGATCGATATTCCACGGACATTGCTGGGACTTCCAGGCTGTAGCTCGGAAGTAAAGGTGAGTAACCTAGTTGGTTCCTCAATATATGTGTGTTTAATATTATGCATTGATGCCATGTGGAGATAATGGATGGATATGTGTGTTCAATTTTTATTGATTTCGGACCATGGCTGTCCGAAATATTGGGAATTTGATATTGAAGTGTTATTGTGTGTAAATGATTATGAATGCATTAACAAAATAAAATGTAAATGCATATGACCGAAATATCGGACCGAAGGTCCGAAGGAATGGGAAATGGCATTGAAATGAAAATGATGGTAAATGGAAATTGGAACATATGCATTCATGCATAAAAGTATGATCAGATAAAGACAGTTGTGACAGGAGCAGCCAACGTATTTAAGAGCTTTAAGCTCAACGCACAGGACCTCATGTAATACCCCACGCCCGCAGGATCCGAACCCGATATCCACAGTGATATTCGGGTCCGTGCCCCGCGAGAATGGCATGCTAACCACTCGATCAGAAATCAGTACATTACTTTGAAATAACAAATGCGCGGAAGTCTATCCAATTGGGTACAAACATTTTTAATAGCCACTGAGATCAATCTTACGAATACAAATAACCATTTTAGTACAAAAGTCAAGACATGCAATGCGCATACGAACCGATCCCGACTTGACCTTCACTTGAATCCTGCGAACATACCCCGCTTTGCTAACGGGTACTCTTCGATTTCAAAAATAAGTTGCAATGTTGGGTGAGTTTGCGAACTCAGTGAGAAACCATCATCGATGGTTCACTAAAATCATGCATTACGCAAATTGCGTATAGCACGACACAGTAATATTAATTAACAGTATTATATAACAGTTTACAATGGTCTATAACGATTCTGACGAGATCTGATGTCGATAATAATAATACAAGAGTGTAGAACAGTTTACGTAATAAAGGTACGATGAGTCTATATCAATTATCTGATGATCGGTAACAATATTACAGTAGCATAATGCAGTTCATAGTATCACATCACAATTTACTGTAAATCATGGCATCACTCAGTTCAGTAATCATCACACAATTTGGCAGTTTAATCAATCATGTATATGATGCATATGAGACTCTTTCCGCTTATTGATGTTGTGCCCAAGTGCTCATCAAGAAATGTTGGGGACGCGCGTCGTGATTTCTCCCTCGGGCTAAGCCCGACAACGACGATGTTCGAGCTCTAGGCTCTTTTCAAATGAGATTAGCAACTTGGGTCACGATCCTTTATCGATCATGCATTTATGCATGCAATGCGATGTTCAATAAATTCAGATTGAGAGCAGATTCAAGAGCTCAAGATATGGCTATAAAAGCCCGGTAGTGTATTTCTCAAGAACATACTGAAATTCAAGATAAGTGATTCAAGAATTCTGATGTATAGCTATAAAGCCCAAAGGTAATAAAGATTTCAATGATTGAGAATTGATCCAATACAAGAAACACATACAATGCGATCGTATTCTTTCCAAAGAGTCATGCAATCATACAAAGGCAATTCACATTGTTCGATTCTATCTGAAGAAGAGCATGCAACTCAGTCATATACATTTCAGTAATAATACAGTGCAATCCAATCACATATAATTCAGTAATCATGAAATAGTCTAGTCCAATTCAGTAGTAGCATGCAATTCGATCCTAATCACGTCAGTAATCATACAGTTCACCTTTGCAAGTAATTCATACAGAGCATATAAACAATCAGGAATTTGAGAAACCAACTAGGTTACTCACCTGTAACTTCCGAGCTACTGCCTGGAAGTCCCAGCAATGCCCGTGGAACGACGATCCAACGGTGCCTTTATAACAAGACTGATGCTGATCCATTACAAAATCACTCAATTAAACAGTACAGTAATGCATATGTCTCTATGAAATTATGTTCAATGCATGATCACGATTTCCGGTGCTAAAACCCCATTTCGATATCCTATGATCGATCTCAACTCTTCACTCAATTGGATCAATACTGATTTAGTTCAATCCTCGATTCAGTTCAATTTTCTCAATTCATACTTTCTATAACAATTTCCTATCCATTGGTCAAATTATACAGTGAAAAACTCAATTAGAACTCCAATTGTCTCAATTCAATATTTTGGTCACACTATTAACCATAATTGACCTTAATCTCTACGAATCAGTACCATCATAATTAAATTCTAATTCTCATAATTATTCTCAATCGTAGACCTCTTTCCCTAGTTCGCAACGAATCTGGAATCACTTCAATTGGAGGTCTATACCAAAAGTTATGCCCAATAAACCATAATTAAACCAATAAAACAGTTCCCGTCGTTGCGACCTTGCGGCCTTCGCCAAGACCACAAACGGGTCGTCATTGGCGTAACACGCCCAATGGCGAACGCCTTCGCCACGCCTTGCGGCCAAAGCGGGCTCTCGCGGCGTCAACTAAATGACGCCGCCACGACGCCCCTTCTCCTCGCCATGGCGTGAAACCCTTTGCCGGCGCTGAAATAATAATCCTTTCGTCGCGGTAAGGCCTCAGCACGCCATGACGCGACGCCATGAGTCGCAGTCGCCTTCTCCGATCGGTTTCAGTCAATTTTCTCTCTAAAAACTCCCATTAACTCTCCCAACTACTCAATCAACCATAATAAATGCTATAAATGCCATAAAAACCATCAATAACAACATTAAAACCTTTAAAACTTACCAATCAAGCTCCAAATCCACGGATCTCACAAAAACGCCGTAAACCCTAAAATGTTTCAAACCCAACGATGATCCACTCTAAGCTCCTCAGTCCTTTATCAATCACAATAGACTTGTTAGCCTTACACAATAAGAGGAAAATCACAAGAAATAATCAAAGAATCCTCACCCATGAGAGGAAACGAAGAACGCCATCGAAGGAGGAGAAGGAGCTCGCGATTGCCTTAGGAAAATAAATCCCAATTTTCCAAACCTAGCTATTTATAGGCATAGGTCTCCAAATCGGTCCAAATTTCAGTCTCTAAATTTCAGTAGCTCCACATATTTATTTCCTAATAGCCCCACTCTAACTTTTCCATTTCCATTGGACAATTCTTTCGATGCATCTGACAAATCAATCTGATCTCTTAAATATTTCCGTCCGCATTTCTCCCGAATTTCTAAAATTTCCTACAAGTCACTATCGATGCCAATCACTCTTGGACTAATCTAAATCAGTCATTCGACTCACTTACTCTTAATTTCTCAATCGGTCATAATCCAATCACCAATACCACAATTACAATTAAAATGCCGCTAAATCATGACCGCATGTACCCATAATAAATGCATATGCAAGAAACCAGCCTCTATAATTAGAGGCCAAGAATAAAATCAATCAAGAATGCAATGAAACCTTTCGGTCCGTCCCAATTTACTGTAATACCTTGCTTTCAGATAGCGGATGTTACACCTCAGTCCAACGATTTGAGCCTCAGCTTACTCAGATCAAGGCATATCACACCCAACGTATTCAGAGCCACAGGCTCAACGCAATGTGCCCGTCACTGGGACAGTTTTAGGCGCACGGTCACAACACCGTAATAAAATGAAAAGTGTTACATGTGCATTTCATATATGATATGATTAAATGTGGTATTCTATAAATTGGTTGGATATGCATGAATTGAGTGAACCATCGATGATGGTTTCTCATTGAGTTCTCAAACTCACCCAACATTGCAATTATTTTCAGGAATTGGCGAGTACCCCGTTAGTGAAACGGGAGTATGATTACTGCAAGAGAGTCAGAGTTTGAAGTCGGGATCAGTTCACGTCTGCATTTGTGTTATTCTGAATTATGTGTAAATTTGTATTTCCGCAAGATTAGTACTGTTATTGCCGATGGCCCCAATTGATTAATGCTGTATTGAAATTTTGATTACTGGAATAGAGTTTTGATTGAAAATATTTTTGTATCGTGGGCCCAAATTGTTTACTGATTTACGCGCACTCGATGGTTTAAAAAAAATAAAAATGTTTTACTGAGTTATTAGAACAGATTTGACCGCTCTAGCATACCACCTCGTGAGGCACGGGCTCGAGTATCGCCATCGATATCGGGTTCGGGTCTTGCGGGAGTGGGATGCTACATTACTCCTTGGATAGGCTTGCAGATGTATATCTGAATGAGATAGTATGGTTGTTGGGGTACTAATATCTATTATTTCTGATTGTGATTCTTGATTTACTTCCAGATTTTGGAAAAGTATGTAAAAGGCTTTAGGTACTCAAGTCATGTTCAGTACCACTTTCCATCCCCAGACATATGGATAATTTGAACAGGTTATCTAGATATTAGAAGATATGCTTTGGGGTTGTGTGTTAGAATTTTCGAAAAGTTGGGATAATTATCTTACTCTAATGGAGTTCTCTTACATCAATAGTTATCAAATTAGTATTAGCATGGTGCTATATAAAGCTCTATATGGTAGGAAGTGTAGAACTCCAGTTTGTTAGACTGAATTATGTAAAAATAAGATGATCAGGCCTGATATTGTGAAAAATAATGAAGAAAAAAAGTCATTTAATAAAGATTGAAGGCTACCAGTGATAGGCAGAAATCCTATGCTAACCTAAAAAGAAGAGATATTGAGTATCATATAGGAGATAAGGTATTTCTGAAAGTATCACTATGGAAACACATACTTCAATCTGGGAAGAAAGGTAAGCTCAGTCCATGATACATTGATCCTTATGAAATTCTTAAGAGACTTGGACCAGTAGCTTATCAATTAGCCCTTCCTGGAGAGTTGACCAAGTTACATGATGTGTTCATATTTCGATGTTAAGAAGATATCGGCCAGATGATACACATAAGATTCCTGTGAAGAAATTCAAATACAACTGGATTTGACTTATAAAGAAGGGCCTGTGCCTATTTTAGCTAGAGAAGTCTGACAAGTTAAGAACAAGCAAACATCTTTCGTGAAAGTACTTTGGAAATACCATAGACTCGAGGAAGCAACATGGGAACCAAAAGAGACCGTAAGGGCTTAGTATCCTCAACTATTTTGATTAGTTATGAACTTTGAGGATGAAATTCTTTTAAGGGGAGAGAATGGTAAGGCCCCAAATTATATCATAGTTGGAATGTTAAAAGTTTATGAAGTTACATGTATGATAAGTGTTAAAAATTATGATATGATTGAGAATTGCATATGACTTGAATTTTAGTTTAATGGATCATACTTAGTGAATTGGAAT
The DNA here is from genome assembly GCA_029891385.1 of Erythroxylum novogranatense. Classification (NCBI taxonomy): domain Eukaryota; kingdom Viridiplantae; phylum Streptophyta; class Magnoliopsida; order Malpighiales; family Erythroxylaceae; genus Erythroxylum; species Erythroxylum novogranatense. The sequence goes on along the minus strand of CM057224.1, from coordinate 25,836,407 downwards.
TAATTAACACTATTAGAGAATTGAGGTATTAAAATGTATATTTGGATTAAGAAAATTATCAAGTGGCAAGACAAGTTGATACATGAAAATCGGAACTAAGCCTATGGTTAGTGACATTTGGCACAATTGATGCATTGACATTTGGCAACATTAGTTGAGTGACAAGTGGCCTAATTGAATTGTGACATTTGGCAGCCACATATGAAGACATGTAGATAACTTCATTGAGAGACAAGTATCTCATCTTCATGTATGACATGTGGCTTGATTAAATCAAGAACGCTTAGCATCCAAAAAGTCAGGCAAGTGGTGAATCATCCCTCATTCTTGATGTTTTTGCCTTCTCTCTTCACTTTGTTCCTCTCAACAAAACTCTCCTACTCTCTTATAAACTTTTGGAATTTTGCTAGAATTTGAAGCATCATCACTTAACATCTTTGTAAGTTACCATATTAAGAAGTAGGTCTTGCTATTTTCTGTGCTATTGTTGTGTTGGTGCTGAAATTTGTACCTTAGTCTAGGAGCTATATTTGGTTGCTTGGAAGACTAGTTGGCATGCTTATTTGGAGCTATTCTTTGAAGTTAATTAGGTAAGGGAATGCTAAACTTGATTTCATGTTATAATATGAAATGTTCAATACTTGAATTGAATAGAATATGCGTTAAGATGATGATAAATGAATGTTGAAAAAATGATCCTTGTATGATAACTTCTGATTTGGTTTTGATGTGTGGAAGTTATTGATTTGTAAGTTACTTAATGAATGATTTTTGAATTGGTTTTGGACATGAATTTAATTTGGGATTGAGGCATGAATAAGGTACAATTGAAGTAGAATTGATGAACTATAGTGAAGGGGTGTTGAAGGTGCATGAAGGAGTTAAGTTTTGGAAGCAGTTTAAAGGTTGTGGGTAAGTGAACTTTCGATTCACTCATCCCATGATCGTGGGAATTATAAGGCATATTCCCATGGTCATGGAAAAGGGTTAAGAAGATGAAAAAATTGGTTTTATTCAATTGTTGACATATATCAGGTTAGGGCACTTAGTAATGGTTTAATTGAACTTAATTGAGGTTGAAAATGAACCTAGATGACATTAGATTAATTGAGTAGAAGTTAATCTAGTATGGACTATTAATTGAGGTAATAACTTAAAGAATGTGTGATTAATTAATAATGTTTCATTGATATGTTGATGCAAATGCTTATGTTTATAATGCATATTGAGTTTGATCAAAAGGGAGTAAATATGTTCAATTTGAGAAAAATGAAATAAAGAAATGTATACTCTACATCATTTTCTTGTGATTATGAAACCTAAAATTGATTGTTTTAAAATTGTTAAGTCCTAGTTGTAGGTAAGTAAACATGCCTAAAAGGGTATGCAGCTACTCCTATGACACTTCGGTGTCTCCTGATATTGACACTTCGGTGTCTCCTGATATTGACATTTCAGTGTCTCCTGATATTTGACACAAGGATGTCTTATGATATTGAGACATAAGTCTCTCCTATTTTGTGATACCAATCATGGTATGTTCTATTCTGGTCTCATTACCCACTTTTATAAAAAGAATTAGCAGACTAATCTAGTTTGTATTTTGATATATGTTCGATTCTATTATAAACAAGTTCTGATATGAAATAAGATAAATTCTGATCTTATATAAGTTGAATTCTGATTTGACACAAGTTCTGATCTATTTTGGCACAATTATGTTCTATTTTAATACTTGTGCATTCTGTTATGAAACAATGACATTTTGTTTTGATATTTATATGTTTTGTTCTGCATTGATGAATCATAAATTGTTCTTCGACACTTAATGTTTGGGTTGCTCTTGAATATGAATAACTAAAGACTACTTATGAAATGATTAGATTCTAAATATATGAATGTTAGACAACTATTAGAAACATTCACCATTATGTATCCTATTTAGTTATTCCTCACAAAGCTTTATGCTTAGCACGGTGGTTTTTCCTTTGTGTTGTTTCTTATATGAAGGTTTAAAGATTGGGACAAAGATAACCGCAGTGGCCAAGAAGATTGTGTTTTGTTCTGGAAATGTTCAGTTTGTTTTTTAGTTGTATTTAATGTAATAAGACATATTAAAGTATGCATTTTGTGTGTGTATGGTTTGTAATAACTATAGCATAGGTCAAAATTGGATTTATGGTATGTATTTTGACAAATTAAATATATATGATGTATATTATGTTTTGTTTATAAAAATAACTCCTAATGGATTGTAGCGTTTGTTTTCTTGAGTTTTTGGGAATGCATGTAAGGGAATGTTTGGTATGTTTTGGATTATTTTGGTTTTATTTTGTGTAGCGTCTACATATCCTCCCAGGGGGTAAGTAGATGTTACATTAACCCTCTTTATCCATATTGTAATCTAAACATACATCACATCTCTGGAATCTCAATAAATCAAATGTCAAACCTTTCACTTTTGCCCCTTCTATTTAATCAATATAAAATATGGATAAATCATAAGAAAACTAAATATTCATTAAATTAGAAATCAATTGATTTATATTACATTCTAGGTTTATACTACCTAAACCTATATCCCTATTTAGTTTCTAATCACACAAAGAATATTAACACAAAATCAATAAAGAAAGCAAGATGAAGAAGTCATTATCTTTAATCTTTAATCTTCAAAGAATTGTTGTTAAAATCTTGCTCTATTGTTAAATAATGATGTAGTCTTAATCAAAACCAATGCAGAACATCTTTAAAAAGACTCCAAAATGTTTGTTGGCTAAATAACTATCTTTTTTACCTACGCTTTTCTTTAAAACCTAAAATCCTAACTTTTAATGAGCTACATGATGCCAAAAACAAGTCCATATAATTGTCTATGTTCTCTGAGAAATTCTCTAAAAATAACAACAATAATATGAGTAGAAAATAACAATGACAATATGAGTATCCATATAGACCATGTAGGAACCTTATTCTTCATCCATGAGGCAACATAGGGGTATATGTGTTGGCCCCTAAATTTTTTTTATTTGATTAAGCATGATTAGATTAATTTTTGAGGTCTTCATAGACTTATGTGTGTTGGAAATTAATTAACATGTTAATGTTAATGAGGTTGTGTGACATAAGAGATTAAATTGAAGTGTTAGGAGAGTATTGCATTAAGGGCATTTTGGGCATATCACTTAAGGAGGAAAGAACATAAGCTTTTGAGTAAGGGCAAAATAGACTTTGTGCAAGCATTAGTGGTATAAAAGGCAAGAGAAACAAGTTGTCTTTCATTTTAAAGAAGCAAAAACGAAAATAGAGAGAAAGAGGGAGAGAGAGTGTCGTGTGGGAGAAAAGAAGAGAAGGAAAAAGGGGCTAAGCTAGGTTTGATTTTTTCTAAGTCTTCAAGGGTGATTTTTGAAGTTATTTAAGAAGGAAAAAGAGAGAGGAAGGTTAAAGCTTCCATTAGAGCCAAGAAAATCCTTTGTTGGGTGAAGATTCAAGGTAAGTGATTTTTAAGGTTTTGGATTTTTGGAGTGTTTGTGGTTTAAAGAGCTTAGGAAATGGATGGGTTTAGGTATTCTAGGATCAATTTCATGTATTGGGTTCTTTAGGTTTTTCAATTTGGATTCTTTTTTATTTCGGGGATTTTTTTTGTGAAGGGAGGCAAGAGGAGCTAGAAGAGAAGACACATCCTTGAACAAGCTTCAAGCAAGGAAAATCAAGTGACATTTTTATAATCAGGTTAATAAGCTATTAAATGTTCTTCAATAAATGAAATCAATGATTTTCCAACTACCTTAGAAAAGTGCATTTATTGATCTTTATATGCTTGAGAAGTTGCTACATGCTTTTTGTATGTGAGTTTTGTGAATGAATTTTAATGATGTGGAAATGCTTTACAATTGATCTACAATTGTTGCATTTGAGGTTTTGAATAAGTTGAAAAGTGGCTTTTATGATTGATATGGGATTTTGGTTGTTGAATTGTGAAATATGTCATGTGCAAGAAAAAACAAGTTTTCAAGAATGTGCCATTTGGGAAAAATATTTTCAGTTCATGAATTGCATGTTATGTGGGTTTGGTTTAGTCCATCCAAGAATTGTCACGTACACGTTGACCAAGTTAAGGCTTCTCCTGCCTGCCCGCTAGTGACACGGAGCTCCTTTAAGGACTCCCTCAAGTTTACAACTACACAAGACCATTATATGGAATTGTGTAGTTCGTCATGTTTATGGACTTGCCAAGCCATTTGTGATGTGTTTGTGTGTTTACAAGTGTTGACAAGTTTGAAGAATGCTTGACTTATGAGAATTGTGATTTTGGTTTAACGAAGTTAAGAAATATATGCTTTATGGACTTTTCTATAATCTGGAAAGTTTCAAATGGTTTTTGCTTATTGCCGTTTATAAAGCTGTTACCTACGAGTGTTAAGCTCACCCCCCTCACCTTCCCACCCACAGGTGATGAGCAAGTTAGCGAGTGATCGAGATGAGTGTTGGACCCCGTCTCCGAGGCCCAACATTCGGACCCATATAAGCATACATAAGCATAGAGGACTCAAAACCGAACACCTACTGACCACAAATAGAGAAACTTTTAATAGAAAATTTGGGATTAAATTTTTAATAAAATTGTTCCTTATGATCTCACGATTCCAACGCCACTGAAAATGCTCAATTTGGATTAGAAATGATGGAGTTATGGTTAAAATACTTCTTAAAGAAAACAGTGAAAACTAACCCTCTACCGACTTGATGTCAAAATTTGAAAACTTTAGAGGCTGAAATGCTGATTGGTTCCTTCATGAAACTTGTAGGTTTATGTCTCTAGTTTAATTTAAAATAAGAATCGCTTCGATCGGAGTTCTACATCTCAAGATATCTCAAAATTAGTAAAGTATGTACAGACTTGATCAGCCGATCTCCACACTTTGTTTCAAACCACCTTTTTCAATTTAAAAGCAATACTGGTAAATCAGGTGTATAAAGATAGAAAAATGTCTTAGAAATCCATCACTTCAAAAATGGGGTCAATCGGAGGTCTACACAAATAGTTATGGCCAAAAGAAGGGAGAGGGGTCGGTTGGCCAAGAACCGACCCAAGCAAGAACGCCACCATCGCTGGGCGAGTGCATCGCCGTCAGAGCCGAAGGGCGATCGCTTGCTCGTTCTGCTGGGCGAGCGATAGTTAGCTCAGCATGGCGATCGCCTCGCAGCCCGACCTTTCGGACTTCTAACAATAATAACTTTTTATTCCGAGCTCCAAATCAGACACGGTCGAAAGCGTTGGAAAGCTAGAAGAAAAATCTACATTTTTTAAGAAGGACTCAGAGACAAGCTCGGCCACTAAGGGAAACAAAAATTTACTCAAAGGTCGATCTACTAGCTCCTCCTAAACAGCACCAGAACTTACAAACACCATAACTTTTGACCCAGAACTTCGAATTGAGTAAACTTGGTGGCTATGGAAAGGATAAAGAATTATCTACAATTTTCATGAAGATCACCGACTAAGACTCCAACTGTATAAGGGTCAAAAGTTGACTCAAAGTTTCAGCCTGAAATCTGCCAATTAGACAGCACCTGCATTTGACTCTAACAACTCACACTATGCAATCAATACCTCAAAATTAACTCATTACACCTCATGAACAAGCTTTACAGCTCGTCTAACACCTTCAACAAGTCTAAATGATTCTATACAACCTATATCAACCCAGAAATTTCAGTACAACACAACATACCCAAAAATGACCACCTGAGTGCATCAACCAAGAATTTCAGCACTACATCCCACTTCAACAACACATAAACCATAACAATTTTCCAGCAGGCTCTCTCAAGGCAAAACTCAACAGCAACTCAGCAATTTAAAAGAACTCACACACATACCCATCCCTTTCAAGGTCACATGCAGCTCGCAAATCAACAATAACACATGATAAAGAGAGTACTAGAGCTCTCATTCTCTTTCCAAAAGATAAAGAGTTCAAGCATGGATTTAATTACATATCATCATATTCATCAAAATCAAGTACAAAATACAAAATGTGTGAGATGCTCCATGTTTGATATGCTTATAAAGCCATCCTAAAAGCTAGTTACTAACTTAATACAAAAGTGCCTAAATCTTGGAGTTATGCCCGATGCCTTGCAAGGTTCCGAGTTCAACTTGAATTTGCACCTGAGGAGGGAGAATGGGGTGAGCTAACACAGCTCAGTGGCTAACATGTTTATAGCCATCGAGTAACGAGCCACACACAAAACATACAATTTAGAATCCGAACAATAGCAATTTATCATATAAAACACCAATAACCCAAAATCATCCCATAAGGCATAATATGAGACTCTATATCAATCAAACATATGTTATGCATCATAAACACAATTAAATGCTAAAATGCACACAATTGGCTCGAGAGTTCCTTAAACACAACGGAAACCAAAATTTACCGTAAACACGACGAGTCCATTTTTCAGATCTCGTAAGCCTCAAGCAGGCAGTCGGGAGAAGGCTAAGGGGGGTCAACGTGCACGTGACTATCGAAATAGGTTCTCTCTTGCCCAATCACAACCAATTTATGCTCACACATTAAGGCACAAGCATAGCATTTTATGCTTCTTTCATTCTATCAAACCATCATAGTTTCTTTCTTTTCTTGCAAACCAAATGAAAACACTTTCAATATACACACAATTTAACAAAGATAGCACACATAGGGCATTTTCCCATTACACAATAACTATAAAAATATTACCCACCTATCGTCGGTATCCGAATTTAAGATTGCCCTTCCTCCTTGTCTTGAGTGGGGTTTTCTTGAGTTCCTTCAATTAAATCATACTTCATTCAATAATTACATTTTAAAAGAAAGTCATAATATTCATAAATCAAGCAAAGATGAAAATAAAATTTAAACCTAACCTACTCATAGGACATTTAAGCTAGAATAACCATAACCTTAGCTTAAAAGTCCTTAAAATCCATAGATCCCACCTTTCTCTCTATCTTTCTTCAATCTCTACACAAACCCTAACTTCCATCCTACACCATTCTTAAACCTAGCTTAAGCAAAGATGGAACTTACCTCTCACAAGTAGTTTTCTCCTCTTTTTCCTCTTCTTTCTTCTTTCCTCCAAGCCTCCTACGGCTCTCCCTCTTCTTCTTGGCCGAAATCTCTTCTTTTCCTTAACTCACGTTTTTGCTTTCTCTTCTTTTCTTTCTTTTCTTTCTCTACGACACTTGCTTCTTCTTCTCTTCCTTTAACATAATTCATTTAACTCATCTTTAAAACCCTCATCAAAACTACATAGTTTTGATACTCCTTATAACTTACAAGGCTTTGGGCTCTCCTCCTCCTCTCAAGCCCACTTCACTTAATCCACTTATTTCTAATCCTCCTTCTTCTTATTCCACTTATTCTATAAAGCCCATTCTTTCCAATATTAAATCCAAGCCTTCATTTAATTTCTAACTTCTAATCCCAATCATACTTGCTAATTCCAAGACTCAATAAAATATATATCTATATAAACACATAATTAAAACAATTAAAGCAAGAATAGCAAATAAATCAATAAATAATCAATTAAATAACGAAAATAATTTTCAGGGCCCAACAATGAATGTCAAGGCATCACTCCATTTTGCACTTTTGTTCTTTTGATCTTTGAAAGTTAGAATTTGTAAAACAATGCTTTAGTTGCATTTTGAGAAATTATTGATTTTGTAAAGTTTTGTATTTTTGGACTATGTTGTAAGTGGCTTGAAATGCCCACTAAATCATTGTAAAACTCTTATTTTGATGCAAATAAAATACAAATGCAATATGGTTGTTTATGGTTTTTCAAGTTTTTCATTGCTATTTTCAACCTTTTATAAGGGTAGGATTGTGTTCTAGATTCAAGTGAAATTATAGAATTATTTAGGTGGAATTGATAAAATTTGTATACTTGGAAGTTGTAGAATATCTTTTAATCTTTCCAACGATATGAAGTTTGTGATTTTTGGATGTCGAAATGGAGAGATACGAGTGTTACAAGTTAGGATGTTGCTTATGATTTGTGGTTGTGACAACTATGGTGATTGATAGGAAATTGGGGCTTTGATGAACCAAATGAGTTGAGATTTGAGAAGTTTGTGAAATGATTGTTGTTTGGATTGTTATGAAGTGTTTAGGCATTAGAATAAGTGAATTTGTGAAGATTATAAGTGTATATGGTGTTAGGATGGAAGTTGGAAGCATTAGAGAGGCATTGGAGGACCTTGGGGAACACCAATGTCCGTTTAACAGACATAAGGTCCGTTAAACAGACCTTATCAGGTGTAAAAACATCCTTTGGCCAGTCTATGTCCATTTAACGGACATGGATGTCCGTTAAACGGACCTTCTCGAGTCATTTTGGACTCTTAAGCCCGATGTATGTCCATTAAACGAACATGGATATCCGTTTAACGGACATCCACTGGACAACTTAAGGAAATTGTGATTTTTAGCCCTCTTAGAGACAAAATATGATTTTTTGGTCTTCATAAAAGTTGTATATCTAGAATTCTTCTTTTAAATGGTCTAAACATGAACTCATTAAGATATCCAGATTGAAATTTATGGTGATCGCGCCAAGATAGGTACAAATCAATTGAGGATATAAACATGTTATATTCTTTTGGGCATAACTCCCTCATCCGCCCTCCAAATGGAGTGATTCTTAAAGCAATGGATTTCTAACATCTTTGGATATCTCTCCATGAAAAATGGTATCTTTTGGAGTTATTTTTAGGAAGTTTTCATTAAAGTAAGTGAGGGATCAGTTAGGAGAGCATAATTGGAGCATGTGCATGTTTTAGCTTTTTAAACATCTCTTGAGCTATAGAGCTCCGATTGAGATGATTTTTGCTTCAAAGAAAACTAAAGGCTTAGAGATCCAATTTCTATGAAGAAGTCAAGTTGTGATTTTGATATTTGATTAGTGTGCGCTCACCACTATTGTGGAATGACAGCAAATGACGTACAAGGTTTTAAGCACAGGGTTTAAGACTCCGAATGTTGGGCTCCAGAAACGGGGTCCAACAGTTGTGGTATCAGAGCGACCTAGTTTAATAATCTCCTAGGCAACTAAGTGGGTAGTTTTCTGGTATGAGGTGAACATGCATATTTTTACATGAACCACATGCATTGTTTTAAATGAACAACTTGCATTATTTTGAATTTTTTTGCATGATTTAAAACTATTTTGCATGAACTAAAGATTTTTAATGGTTTTAAATTAAATGAGTGAAATGCTGCCTCGAAAAAGGACTCGAGGAGTTCTGACTCGATCTGACTCTCGCCAAGGGAGCACAGATGAATAGTATGTCCCACAAGATGCGGGGACACATTCTGCTCCAGATTCTGAGGCACTTAGTGTGCAATATGAGGAGCCTCCACCGTCTCCTCCGATGCCTCAAATGGATCCGCAATTCTTTCAAGCATTTTCTCAGGCTTTCACCTATGCTATGGGCCAAGGGTCACGAGTGCCAATGCCAGCTCCAGTGGATCGGAGTGGACAGTATGATAAGCTCCGCAAGTATGGGGCTATTGACTTCAATGGGACTACTAACCCTGAGGAGGTAGAAGCATGGTTGAAGAGGATCAAAAGAGTCTTGATTCCAATAAAGTGTATTGACGAAGAGAAGCTGGACTATGCAGTCAACTTGTTGCAAGGGGATGCACTCCACTGGTGGGAATCAATGCCCCATAGTCAAGCTATGCCTCCAGTGCTAACCTGGAGGGACTTTCTGGAAGCTTTCCAGAGGAAGTACTTCTCGAGGTTCTATATCTAAGAGAAGGCCAGAGAATTTCTGAATCTCACACAGAGGGAAATTAATGTGAGCGAGTACGAACTGAAGTTCACCCAGCTATCAAGATATGCGGCTAACATTGTGGCAAATGAAGAGGACAAGTGTCGCAAGTTTAAGGGGGGACTTCATCTTGGGATCAAGGAGAAGGTGCTGATCCACAATTTATGTGACTACCAGCAGCTGGTAGATGCCGCACTCTAGGCTAAAAAATTGGAGAATATCAAGTCTGAAGTGAACAAGAAGAGGAAGAATCGTGAGTAGTCATCAAGGAAAGGGATGAGTGCTCCGACGCTTGACAGGAGTACAAGGACTTATCATATGCAGAGTGAAGTGGGAAGTAGTGGTCCTGCTAAGAACAAGCAACCCAGAGCTGTTTCAATGCAAGCCTCAAGTGTGGGAGGCACAAGAAGGACGGGAAGAAGCAGATACACGAACCCCCATTGTGAGCATTGCGGGAAACTTCATAAAGGAGAGTGTTTCAATCTACTTGGAGCTTGCTTTCGATGCGGTGAGAAGGGCCACATGATCAGGGACTGTCCCCAGGTAGTAAGGCAAGAGGGGTCATAGTCACCAGCCCCAAGAAGAGCAGAAACAATGGGACCCAGACCAGTCACAGAGATGGGCAGTTCTGGAGTTGTGAGGAAGGATAATCCTCCAGGGAGGCCAAGAGGTCATGCGCAAGCAAGGGTATTTGCCATGACTCGAGAGGAAGCTGTAGCTGCTCCTGAGGTTGTCACGGGTATGGCTCAGTTATTCAATTCTGCAGTATTTGTATTAATTGATTATGGTTCGACGCATTCTTTTGTTTCTGCAAGTATGACTTTACATGCTGTGAATTCAATGCCTTTGAGTAGTCCTTTGCTTGTTAGTACACCTCTAGGGAGGAATGTGATAATCAGTCGAGTGTATAGAGACTGTGAATTGGTTATTGAGGATGTTAGATTGGTAGTAAACTTGTTGCCTCTAGAGCTGAAGGGTCTAGATGTGATACTGGGTATGGATGCCATGGAAAAGTATCATATGAAGTTGGATTGTGGTCTTAAGGTGGTAGAATTTGATTTAGGAAATGGTGAGAAGGTAATTTTTAGAGGAGACAGGAGAATGTCGTCGCCAAGAATTATTTCAGCTTTGTTAGCTGACAGAATGATGGAAAAGGGGTATGAAGCCTTCTTGGCCCATATTGTGGATACTGAGGTGAATGAAGCAAGGTTAGAGGATTTTCCAGTAGTGAAGGATTTTCCAGATGTATTCCTTGTAACATCCCATCACCGATGGGAAGGGTAAATGGTAATTTGGGATGGGTTGTGAGTGTGTAAACGTATCTCGGCACGGTCATGCTTAATATGACCTTCATATATGCATAAGTTGTAATTTTTGTAAATGCACATGATTGTACATGCATTCATGACATTTTCCTGGCATCTGTGGTTAATGTGAAAAATGTGTTATTCGTGATTGCAAAATAAATTGGAGTGAATTTTTGTGTGTTTCATATTTTTAGGGAATTTCAGGAATTTTTCTGGAATTTTTTGGGGCACATGCCCGGACTGGAAAAATTTTCAACTGACCGACTGGGTGGTTTTCCTGTACTAGAAATGACTGGCCAATGGCACTGGAAAATTGGAGATATGATGTTAGGATTTATTAAGTTAAGCCATTGGAGTTTGACGAGAAATTGGAACCGAAATAAATATCAGGACAAGTGTCTTCAAGCAATTAATGGTTTTGTCTTGTTCCACTCCTTCATTCACGACACTTATCCCTTGGAAAGACTTAAAAATCTCTTTGAAAGTTAAAACATTCCCTCTCATCCGTAGCTTTAGCTCTTCTTTATTGATGTTTTGTCTTTTTCTCCATTAAGTGATAAGTCTCCTTATACATGTAATGTCTTTTTCTTGTTCCATTTATCATCTACGACTTTTATCCTTGAAGTATGGAAAAAATATCACTTGGAAAGTTATTAGTTCTCTTTCATCCGAAGCTCTCCATTCCTTCTTCTTTGTCGTTGGTCTTTGTTTCTTTCTTGGTAAGTGCTACTCTCCTCTACCTTCTCACAAGCTCTTCTATTTTGAATGCTTCCTCTTCATGTGACCAAGCCTAAGCACAGCCTTCTTAATAGTGATGACCGTATGGGATGTAAGGAAGGTGGAGAATTGGAAAAAAAAAAGTTGGAAGAGGAAGAGTGAAGTTTGGAAGCTTGTATAGGTGAGGGATTTGTTTTATGCTCTTTAATTTGGTACTTGATGTTTTCTTTGTGTTGTTTTGACCATTAGTTTCATGGTATTTGGGATTTGATTGCATGAGAAACTGTGTTTGTGTGTGCTGCCAATTGGGGGTTAATTACTCAAGAAAATGTTTTAATGAATTTGTGGTTAAATTCTTGGCTATATGGGAAGGTTATTGATATGGTAGTGATGCTTGTATGAAAGAAGTAAAGTTTTGGTTGAAATCTGGAAAATGGAATTTGTGTAGGTTTTAGATTTTTGCTCATAACTTGTGATTGGGTTGTTCAATTGAGCTGAGGTTTGTTTTAAATTAAACTTAAGAAGTATGACTAGATTTCATATGAAGGGAGTCCTGCCCAATTGTGGCTTGAAGAGATTTGAAATTAGCTCGGAAGTTTGAAATGTATGTGCTGGATGAACAGTATCTGAGCTTTGGTTCCATTTTGGATGACATGAATCTTTGAGAATTTTTCTGGGATAAAGGAGACCGATTTTGAGAAATTGGTATTACTGGAAGTTGTAGATTTATGTGTTAGCTTTCTAATGCCACTGAGTATGATATTTTTCAATGTGTAGTTTACAAGTTTTGGTCTGATAATGTTCAAGTAGTAATTCAGCCTTTGGAGTGCAATGCTCTAAGTGGATAGGTTTTGTGCTTTTTGTGTTCTGCTAATTTTTTGGGACTGCTAATGGTGAAATTGGCTCAAGTGGTCTCCTGGAAAGTTGTAGAGGATTAGAATAGTTTATGTGAATTTTGGGTGTAAGGATTGAAAGATATAAATTTGTGAAGTTGTGTTATGGTTTAGGCTTTAGGCTGATTTCATAAGGTCTAACAGGTCAGCC